>JBBELK010000422.1:0-701193 GCA_037783545.1 Henricia sp. BOLD:AAB3569 | reverse complement strand
GAAACAAAGGTGTGTGTTACGCACGAACGAATGTCTGTCCACTCCGTTACATACGTACATCCCGCCGTTACTAAACAAAACCAAATGTCATTTGAACTTTTTTTAGTGCAATGTTGTTGACAATGATAGCACCAATATATGCATTGTGTTTATCTTGGATATAATGCAAGCACTTCCAGAAAAATTGTCATCGTTTGTCCAATACTGTTTTGTCTGTCCACATTTTTATACGTACGTAACTCGATCGCCATTTCATGTTCCTAATTATTTATTCATGAGCGCTTTCCACTGAAATTGGCCTTTGAGTTGCCTGGTTCAGTTGGTGAGAAAAACACCAAGCACGTTCCCATGCGTGCGACTATCCAGTTCATGAACGCCAACATTTGAAGTCTGTCCACCCATGGTCCACCAATTAAAGGGCCCCTTATTTAATAGGATTTTTATCAATGAAATCTATGCTTTAAAACCACTTTACTTAGTTAAAGTCATAAAAATCATATTTGGAGCTTGCTTTGGGGGTTAAAACAAAGGTTTTTAGTTTTTATGCTAATGCAAATATGCATATTCATGACCAAGGTCACTATGTCACAAGAGGCAAATACAGGAAAATCACATTGAACTGTGCACAAAAGATTCCACTTTTTTCTCAATTTTCCTGAAACTTTTGTAATCCATGGCTGTTTGAGTTTATTTTACATGTTGCCTGCTGTAAGCCATGACAAAACTGGGGGTAGAAACTGCAGCAATTTGCCACAAGTCCAACTTGAAGTCTTATGTTTTTTCTTAACTTTTCCCTTCTGTCTTCCTTATGTGATGCACTCAAAACAGCGCCCTCTGTCTGTGATTTATTGCAATGAAATCTTCAAAGTTGAAAAATGCCACCTTTTATTGATTTTACATCCAAACGAACAATAGTATGTCTTGCTGAATAAGTAATCCGTCATTATGAAACAAAGCTTAGGCACAAAGTTGTTTCGGATGTCACAGGCCCTTTAAGTTACATACGTATAAAATTGTTCGTGCGGATCTGTGAGTTCCCATTTTGTCAATGTATACAATATAGTTTATAGATTTAAGCAAACAAAGTTTTAAAATACTGAAATTGGAGTATATAAATGTTTTTTTCAAATGATTTTACCGATGTTATGAATCGTTTAACCACGTTTAACAAGCAGTAAAGGCAGTGGACAGACATATTGCAACAAATCACGCACGAACACGAAATGAGACCCAGTTTTCCTGGACAATGGTGCCAAAAAAATCAATCCCATTTCCCTGCAGCACAAACAACAATATTCCTTTATATCTCCGAGGTCGGTAGGCATTGCTTAAAACTTGGATTTCTGTTGAAACTTTTACATGACTATCGGTATATTTTCAGGAAAAAAAACATGTGGGAAAAAAACTTGTGTAGCTGGTAATCTGCTTATATTGCATACGGAGATGGGTACCAGTGAATGCATATTGCTTTCCTACTGTGCTTCCGGACCCACTGAAGCACTTTTTCGTTTTTATTTTGCAACAAGATCCAAGTAAAATAAAAACGAAACATAGAGGGGTTTGGGGAAAAGGGGGTAGTAATTACATGATACAAGAGTGGGGTAAAGGAGGTGGAATGGAAAAGGGGAATTTGTGTTGGTATTAATTTTTTTACTCAATGATAGAAATTTAAGAAATATATATTTTGCTTAAATTACAGGGCCACTTTTCACATACAATGCATTTCATTTGCAAACGTTGCATACCGGTAGGCCCCTAATTTTCAAGAAAATTCCCAACAATTCATTAAATAACAGAAGGCAATGGATTTTGCGAACATACACAGTAAAGCAAGATAACAATGCAGGAGGGAGTGCTTTTAGTTTTGAACTTCTTGTGATGATTTTTTTGAAATTTTTTAAACATTTGGCAAATGACCGACAGATTTTATTTTATTTTATTTTATGTTTTTAAATGCAACATGTGAATGTGAAACAATAAATAAAATTGACTGACTTTCCAAATGATTGCCAAACTAATAAAATTTACATTTTAGGAAATTTTCCCCTTATCTTTTTAATATGATACAGTTTACATGATGCGCCGTCCGTAGAAATGTTCAAAGAGCAGACAAACAAGTACCAGTCCCTGGCCATATTTCAGAAGCATTTAAAGTTTTTTGCCGAGTCCAGTGTTATGTATGGCATGATACCAATGTTTAATGCTATGTTATTAAGGAAACACTTCATAAAATGTGTATATATGCATGCAGGCGATAAACCTTATGATTATTATGCACTTTGAATAGCCTACATTGGAGTTTTGACATGGATACACAATAAGGTGTTGCTAAGATGGACTTTAAAAATGCATTCTATGTATACACCTTTAGAGTCGATCAGTTCCACGATTGTAAAAAGGAATTATTGATTTAACAGGATTGGCGAGTTAAATGAGTATCATTTGTCAAGATTCTTATGTATGCTTCCACTGTGGGTTATTTCAGTATGACATTGCTTTGCAGACAGTCGCGCAAAATGTCTGTCCACCGTTACATACGGTACTGTACCACTATATGTGATGCATATTAAAGGAACACACCTTCTTTGTTGGGCTATTTTGGGCTCGAAATAGACCCATACATTATTCTGAAGCGTTTTCGAGAGTAAATTAGATATATCCTGAAAAGACGCCGTCAAATTTAGCCGTTTTTGAGCACTTTTGAAAAATCCAAGGTCACGTGACTTTTCGGAACCAAATTCTGGTTCCGAAAAGTCAAGTGGTCTTGTGAGTTAGTTGTATTTCCAGCCGTATAAAAGTTTGTTACTGCAGAACTGCACCAAATTCAACTCTGATTTCCCCCCAATATTTATAAGTAATTCACAAAAGAGAGACTATTTATACAGGTATGAAACAAAGTTAAACATAAGTATGAAAATTCGAACATAATTGTTCGAGAGTCCGGAGAACGGGAGCAAGCGCGTGCTACGGCAGGCTACCGTGGAGTGTAGAAATTTGCCCCGCGCAGTACACGGCAAATAGCCTGAGTTACAACAAAGCCTTTAGACTTAACCTGTTTTATATCAGATACGTGTCTCATCGTTTGATTTCTTGAACATGGTTCACAAAAAGTAAAATGTAGGGGATCTTTTTCTGACAATATATATCTGTCTTTTCTCTTGACCATTTAAACAACAAAAGCAACGTGCACACATAATAAAAGACCTGTTTGGGGTTTTCCGCACACAGCGGACTTAGCATATTATTAAAGATTAGTACTCGGTGTTAATAGCAACGGTAACAAACACCACATGAGTTTATTTTTGTGCGATTGTCACGAATTAGCTACGATTGGTTACGATTGGGTACGATTGTGTGTAGAGTCTATAGGCAGTCTCCGATAATCGTACCAATTCGTAGGAAATTCGTGGCAAAAATCGCAAGAGGTATTTTTTGTGATAAATTAACAACTGAAGTGAAGGTGGTTTTTAAAAATGTCTGTGCACACATTTTTTTCTTTGTTACCATTCGCTTAACACAAAAACCATGGATGCATCTACGGTACATAAGGCTGAAATTGCTGCGGATTTGCAAACATTCTCCTTTAGATACATGTACACTATGTTGTGTGTTGTCTATATTAAAGAAATCCACAAACAAGTTTCATTCTGCAAATTTCTAAGGACATCAAACACAGTTGCATATTTTTTTCCTATTGTGTACGAATTTAGACCCAAACCAATCACAAAAAGAGAACTTGTATTTAGCATAAATTTTTCGTATTATTGAAAATCATTTAAATAAATTGTACATTTTGAACTTAAGTTTTCCTGTTATTGAAATTATCTTCCTGACAGGTTTCTGTTGAACAAGAATTAAACTACAGTATGGGAAAATGCGGTGCATGGGACAAAGCCCATGGGGTGCATGGGACAATATAAAGCATTGTGAGCATGGGAAATTTCCCAAACGAATTCTGAAACCCATGGGGAAAACCCCCATGGGGAAACCCCCATGGGGAAAAAGCCCATGGGGAAAAAGCCCATGGGGAAAAACCCATGGGAGAAAAAACCCATGGGGGAAAAACCCATGGGTAAAAACCCCATGGGAAAAAAACCCATGGGAAAAAAACCCATGGGAAATACCCCATGGGAAAAATCCCATGCTACATGGTGGCCAATTCACCATGGTGTCCCATGGGATATTTTCCCATGGGAATTCCATGGGACATTTCTGTGTTGTACACGTAGTCCTCAGTGTACGTTGTTTACGGGTCATACTAATTGCCGTCAACTGCCGTCAACTGCCGTCAACTGCCACCAAATACCACATTTTAATCAGAAATCAATAGATTATAGCATACTGACAAAGTAAATGCCGTATTTATGATGTAAAGCTGCCTAAAAATGACTAAAAACATTACTTTTTTGTGAGGTTGTTTTCATTTTCCGCGGTGTGCGCGGTGGCAGCCATTTTGTTGCTACTGCCAGCTAGCTGTGTGGGTCAAACCATTAATGGAGGAGGGGTGTGTACTATTTAGCTCGCATGCACAGATACCATAATATAAACAGGTCAAAAGAAATAAGTCCTCCCTGGGAAATGTTAATTTTTTTCTGGAAAACACTTAGCCATGGAAAGGGGGCTGGCCGTGTATAGATTTTTGAATATTAGTACAGGGGTTCCCAAGTTGGGGCCAAAAATGTTTTTTAAAAAATGACCGTTTCCTAGACAACTCAACAAATAAATGGCAAAATTGTGATTTCACGCCAACTGTTGTATTATATGCAGAGGCTTTAAATATTTTATTTGCTCTTTTCCTGCAGGTAAATTACCCAAACTTTACATACTCGTCATCAGGGGCCAATTTCATGTCGCAATGCACTGCAAGCGTCCTGATTGGTCCAGCAGAGGCGACAAGATTTCTGTCGCTAGTCCCACCGCGAAATGGGGCCTTTTTCAACAGGGCCACTGTACGCAGGAGTGAGGGAGTGCGTTAAAGGGGCACTGTTGCAAGAGGATGTAAAGGCACAAGCTCGTCAACAATGCGCGCACGCCAAATTCGTGCCACGAAATACCGGTACGCAGCTTCATAGCAAGGGCATGGAGCTGCGTGTTTTGTGGCACGGCTTTGGCGCGCGCGCATTCTTGAAGAGCCTATACCTTTAAGGATAGTTTTAATAATCGATTGTTTGCTCACTTTCTGGATGTAAGCATCCAGAATGTTTTTTTTTATCCCCTACCTAGTACTAGTACCTCATTGCATGTAATAAATTAAAGTAATTGTTTGAACGGAGTGCGATTAACTCGGCGTGGTGCGAAGTGCACTGTATCATTCTATGGAGAATTCACTCTGCAGAGTACACCCGCAGAGTACACCCGCAGTTGTGGGCTGGCAAAACTGATGATGAGAAAGCAGCTGTTTTTCAAATTCCTCACCTGGAAACAACGAAAGCAGAAACACTTAATAACTTCCACGGATGGTAAACTATCCATCCCTAAAACACCTCAAATGGCAAAAAAACCAGGTCAACGGAAAAGAGTTCGACCAACAAAAACCGTTAATTTTGTTTTACTCATTTCCCTCCTATTTTCAATTCACGGAAACAAAATATTGTTTTCATTTTTAGTCCCCGCCACTTTTCCACAAAATGAATGAATTTGAATAAAGTCATGATCACATATAAAAGTGGAAAGGGAATCAATTTCAAAAAGGGGGATCACCCTAAGATCACCCAAAACTACTTTTTACAGACTCTGCATCTTATTTTTGTTCTGGTTTAAAGTACATTTTAAGGCTAAGCATTTGCTTGAAGGTTTCAAGCTCCTTAAATAGGAGCTTCAGCTCTTGCCAAATCACACAAGGTTTACCATTATCAAGTAATAATAGACAGTTCTTATAGTAGCGCATTACAGATCCGACGGATCTCTCAATGCGCTTTCTGCATTATTACCCCTGGTCATTGGGCTCAGTAATATCATTCCTTAATCCTTCTCAGCTCCCTCAGAGTCTTGGAACCCCATGTGGTGCCTTATGCAGCGGCAATCGGCCAACAATTTATATTGATGGACGACAATGCCACACGCCTGGAATGGCCATCAAAGTCCTCAGACTTGAACCCAATTGAACATCTCTGGGACCATCTCAAGCAGGAAGCAGACAAGAAGATCAAAGAAAACACTACTCTTCATGAGCTTCAAAGAATCCTTGAAAACGCATGGGAGCGAATTGACCAAGGCCGTATCAGAAATCTTATCAACAGTATGCGTCGACGATGTACTGAAGTGGTTGATAAGCAAGGACGGCCAACTCATTACTGAAACGAAAGGACAAAAAACAAATTATATTTCCACAAAACCTTTTTAAAAAAATGGTTTTGGAAGCATTAACAACATTGCTTTGCTTGGATGACTCTAATTTACTGTACTTCGTAAATTTAGAAAATTAAAAACCAAAACCAAGACATTAAATGCATGTTTACATTTGTACACTTTAGGAAAGTGAGAAAAGAATATTAAAAATTATGTAAAAACATAATTTCATCAATTTGTCAAATCCCTATGCAAGAAAGTGTTATTTTTAATTGGTCATCAAATTTACTAAATGGCAGCATTTCAAGGCGAGGGTTAACTGTTGGGTGAAACTTTATTGCACATTAAATGTGTAACATTTCACTCTACATTTTACATTTTTGTAACAGGTTAAGGAGCCTAACTGTTTTCCAGAAAAATTAACATTTCCCAGGGAGGACTTATTTCTTTTGACCTGTTTATATTATGGTATCTGTGCATGCGAGCTAAATAGTACACACCCCTCCTCCATTAATGGTTTGACCCACACAGCTAGCTGGCAGTAGCAACAAAATGGCTGCCACCGCGCACACCGCGGAAAATGAAAACAACCTCACAAAAAAGTAATGTTTTTAGTCATTTTTAGGCAGCTTTACATCATAAATACGGCATTTACTTTGTCAGTATGCTATAATCTATTGATTTCTGATTAAAATGTGGTATTTGGTGGCAGTTGACGGTAGTTGACGGCAGTTGACGGCAGTTGACGGCAATTAGTATGACCGTTGTTTACAGGTATATGTGCACGTACGTTCGTGAAGAAAAAACATGATGCCAACTCCTCAAAAGAAAACGGAAATTCCTATTCGGTCGTCCGGGCTGTCCAGTGAAATCGTGAGCAGAAAATTGGAGATATCCTGAGCAGGAGAAGAGCGAATCGTTTGTGACAAAGTCGTGAGGCTCTCGCGTAGTTGCAACGGCTGGTAAAGCGTATAACCCGTCTTTTGACCGTTTTCTTTATTTTTGCACTACTTTAGTAAATTACGGGATATTTTGATGAATTTTTTTTCGCAACGACCATCAAAAAAGTATTGTCAATGCTGCTACATCACTAAATCATGTAAACAGTAGGCAGGTGTGTACCTTTAACAAATAAGGGTCTCGATAAAGAAAATCAGACATGATCTTGCAGTTAAAATGTGTTTTACATTTCTGCTCTGCTTTGAACATGTCATGAAAGTGACATTGTCCAACACATTTAGAGTTTCTTGGGATAAAAAGTTAAGAATTTACAACCTACTGTGGTAATTTTTATCAGAATGGCACATTTTCTTGAAAAAAAAGAAAACACATAATGGTATAATCTTTATTGCATCCGTTTCATATAAATATGTTGAGAGAACAGTTTTAAACCATGAAATGTCACAGAGAAAGCCATCTGATGATGGTGGGGAGTCCCTGTGTCTGTCCATGTTACATACGTAACATGCATGCACTGGCAACATTAAAATACCTGTAAAATAAAAACGAAGATAAAAGTTATCTTGATATTTTAGATTTGTAAAGGGGATGACATACTGCACATTAAAAAAGTGAAATGAGAAGTCAAAATGGGTTTTCATTTTTTCCTCCTGATGTCACACTTTTAGGCCCATTAGTGTGGAAAGGCCCAGTTACAGACATACTCCAGGCAATTGTTGCTATTGACGGTGCAGGTGGCGCCATTATTGCACTGATTGTTGATGCAGTTATCAACACCTGTGGGTTGAGCGGAGTTGTAACAATTAATAAGGTTACGGTAATTTGTTTGGCTTTGTTTACCAAATGTGGTTACAGTTACTGTCTCAGCCAATGCTTTTAATTTTATGCCAGGGTCACACTATCACGTAAAGCCTACATGTAGCCGTAAGGGCCACGCAGCTGCCATGGAGCCATGGGATAGCCCCGTACTCACCACGTCAGACCCTCGTAAATATTGGACGTATCCACCAAGTAATTTTCACGTAATTTCCATATAATGAGATGTGACACGTTTGGGCCCTGTATACTGCCATGTACATGAAGTGCCACGTAGTGCCACATGACCCCCAAGAAACACAAATCAATTTGCACTCCTCAAACAAAGTATGAGGGTATTCTATTGGTAATATTTGAACTACTTTAAAGGGCTGATGATGCATGGGACACACATATGTATGTGTACACGCAGTACTTATTGTAGCCAGCCAGCAAGGCTGCACTTTCACACACTGTCAATTCTCCCAAATGACGTCGCATTTACAGGTGGGTCCTATACTCGCGGCGTTGCTTATGCGCTGCACAAAACAGACAACCAATACCCTATGCCCTCAGCAGCAAAATGTATCAATTGTTCTAAAAACTATTTCACACTTCGTATTCAACAACCGTGACTTTTTTTACGCAAAAGTCAGAGAAAAGTGCAACTTCTTTCTATCTGCTATGAATAAAGCAAATAATTTTACTAGCTCTTTAATATTAGCTAATAAAGTCAACTCACCTTCATTGCAGAATCGACCAGAGAAACAAGGCGTACACAGGCACTCATATTCTGTGCATGACCCTGCAATTCCCATGCACTGCGCACCATTCTGGCATCCATTGGTTTGGCATGCGTCAGTGGCTGTCAGTACGCACAAAATAACAAGGGAAACAAAATTGAAATTTGAGCATAATTTTAAGTGCATAATGTAGGTGTGCACCAGGTTTGTATGTCCTGTCACAGTAGACATTGTTAAAATATTTAGCTATCTACAATTTTCCATGAACAATCTTAACTCCACTGGTGTGTGAAGGCTATGTTCAGACAGCATATGATACAGACCAAATAGGCTGGCGTTTGCAGTTGTGGCAGGGGACTTGTTTCTGACTATAAAATTGAATATCATAAAGAGTCTATTTGAGGTCATAGCACTGCTTCTTGATGCCTAAAATATAGACATGGCGCAAACATTCATTGTTATGCTCATCAATGTCACAGAAAACAACCAACACACTGCGAATGTTCAGCAGCTGATTTCATGGAAAAGTGCATAAGTTGCGCCATTTTCATATATAATGCAAGACTTGCTTCATTCAAACACTGCACAGCTGCACCACTGCGTAAAATGTATTTCACGAAACTTGTGTTAGCTTCTCAACATTTAGATACACACAAGATAAAAAATGCATGTCAGATGAGCCTCAGGTCAATGTTAATTTGTGCAATGTTAATTTAAGCTGTGTCCCATTTGTTTTGGCCATGGCTTAAATGTGCACAAACGCAATTGGAAGAGACATAAACAGCCACCATTGACTGTTTCGTACTTAATCTAAGCCGTATTCAAGTAATCGGACATAGCCCTTCGTTTTGGCTATGTGTGCAACTGCTCTACGGGAAATTTGGCCGACGACAGGAAATAAAAGCATCATGTAACAAGACGTTATATTAACTCAATTAAGAAGAAAATTGCCCGCGTTGTGTGTGTGTTCCAAAACATGGGCAAGCTTTTTATTTTATTTTGAAACTCCTATCCCAGTTGAAACCATACTGCTTTGGAAAAAATTATTGGACCACCTACAACCTGACAACAAAAATAACTACATAACATTTTGTTAAGGAATGTCTTATAGCAATATTTTAAGCCATGTAAGCCTCCTGAGCTAATGACTATTGTCTAAAATCAAACATCATAAACATAAGCCCGGTTGCTGCCGAAGAGGAGTGATTTTTACGAATTATTCAAGACATAGGTCTTTTTTTTTTGAGTCTTTTTTTTCTGAGGCTGTATATCCGAATCTAGTCTTTAAAAAAAATAAAGACCACTGGGTTGGCTCAGTCGCAAAATAACCATTCATGGTGGAAAAAGTTTTGATGACTTTCTTTTAGCCCTCAACAACATTATTTTTTGCGCAGTTTTCCCAACCTCAAGACATTTCACAACTTATGCAATAAATTGTGATGCAAGTCTCTCACCTGTGCATTTTTTTTATATTGCCGCAAGTTTCGTGAAATTGGTGCAGCAACACTTGTGGCGCATATAGACTTACGCAGTTGCGGCAGGTTTTATAAAATCAAATGCAGAGTGCTTTGTAACAGTATGCATCCCCATATCCATGGGAGCATCAGACCGAAACTATCCAGACACTGTGTACTCCATGGTTTAAAATAACCAGAAGTGGTCTTCATAGAGTTCCATTTTCTCGGCTGTCAACATAAGATATAAGATGGTTTTGGTGCTAAGATAGTTTGACGTACGGTATCTGAACATGGCCACTCTCTGTCATAATATGTGACCCGTCACAATGAAATAAGCGCAAAGTCGCACTCCACTATTTCTTATAACGGCAGTTCAAAGTCAAAAATTGAAGTGGAGGTCAATTTTAGGGTTTTGTAATATTTCAAAAGAGTAACTCTAACTCTTCAAAATCCAACAATTCAAAACATCATTTTCAGACTAATTTTTACAATAGCTTTCTTTGTGCCTTATAAGAAATTTTGTTTGAAATTTTGTTTGAACACTACCACTTCTCCAAGCTGTGTTGCGTTGGCGAAATAGTTTTACCTTAGGCCAAACAAAATAAATGGTGCGTTTACGGTAACGACCTAAACAAAATCCAGGTAGGTAGGTAGAAAAATAATTTTATATTTTCATTTTTTTTTACATTTCAGTTTGTGCATCAGACATGATCTTGCAGTTAAAATGTGTTTTACATTTCTGCTCTGCTTTGAACATGTCATGAAAGTGACATTGTCCAACACATTTAGAGTTTCTTGGGATAAAAAGTTAAGAATTTACAACCTACTGTGGTAATTTTTATCAGAATGGCACATTTTCTTGAAAAAAAAGAAAACACATAATGGTATAATCTTTATTGCATCCGTTTCATATAAATATGTTGAGAGAACAGTTTTAAACCATAAAATGTCACAGAGAAAGCCATCTGATGATGGTGGGGAGTCCCTGTGTCTGTCCATGTTACATACGTAACATGCATGCACTGGCAACATTAAAATACCTGTAAAATAAAAACGAAGATAAAAGTTATCTTGATATTTTAGATTTGTAAAGGGGATGACATACTGCACATTAAAAAAGTGAAATGAGAAGTCAAAATGGGTTTTCATTTTTTCCTCCTGATGTCACACTTTTAGGCCCATTAGTGTGGAAAGGCCCAGTTACAGACATACTGCAGGCAATTGTTGCTATTGACGGTGCAGGTGGCGCCATTATTGCACTGATTGTTGATGCAATTATCAACACCTGTGGGTTGAGCGGAGTTGTAACAATTAATAAGGTTACGGTAATTTGTTTGGCTTCGTTTACCAAATGTGGTTACAGTTACTGTCTCAGCCAATGCTTTTAATTTTATGCCAGGGTCACACTATCACGTAAAGCCTACATGTAGCCGTAAGGGCCACGCAGCTGCCATGGAGCCATGGGATAGCCCCGTACTCACCACGTCAGACCCTCGTAAATATTGGACGTATCCACCAAGTAATTTTCACGTAATTTCCATATAATGAGATGTGACACGTATGGGCCCTGTATACTGCCATGTACATGAAGTGCCACGTAGTGCCACATGACCCCCAAGAAACACAAATCAATTTGCACTCCTCAAACAAAGTATGAGGGTATTCTATTGGTAATATTTGAACTACTTTAAAGGGCTGATGATGCATGGGACACACATATGTACACGCAGTACTTATTGTAGCCAGCCAGCAAGGCTGCACTTTCACACACTGTCAATTCTCCCAAATGACGTCGCATTTACAGGTGGGTCCTACTCGCGGCGTTGCTTATGCGCTGCACAAAACAGACAACCAATACCCTATGCCGGGCCTCAGCAGCAAAATGTATCAATTGTTCTAAAAACTATTTCACACTTCGTATTCAACAACCGTGCTATGAATAAAGCAAATAATTTTACTAGCTCTTTAATATTAGCTAATAAAGTCAACTCACCTTCATTGCAGAATCGACCAGAGAAACAAGGCGTACACAGGCACTCATATTCTGTGCATGACCCTGCAATTCCCATGCACTGCGCACCATTCTGGCATCCATTGGTTTGGCATGCGTCAGTGGCTGTCAGTACGCACAAAATAACAAGGGAAACAAAATTGAAATTTGAGCATAATTTTAAGTGCATAATGTAGGTGTGCACCAGGTTTGTATGTCCTGTCACAGTAGACATTGTTAAAATATTTAGCTATCTACAATTTTCCATGAACAATCTTAACTCCACTGGTGTGTGAAGGCTATGTTCAGACAGCATATGATACAGACCAAATAGGCTGGCGTTTGCAGTTGTGGCAGGGGACTTGTTTGACCGTGTTTACACTGGTCCCGAGCTCGGGATCAAGATTGACCCCCTGATAAGAATGTGTTGAGGTTAACCGCAATGGTCTCGAGTGCCGCGTTTATATCTGTTGTTGATCCCGAGCGCGGAGCCAGAAGTTGCAGTCAAAGGTCAAGCTAACGCAGCAGAATTCCGAGATGTTCCGTCCAGTTTAGCCATTATTTCTGCGCTGGCCCAAATGTCAAAAAACTTCGCCAGTTTGTCGTTGCTCCACGAGCGCCCGCGAACTTCGTTTGCCATCTTTTCACACGAAGACAACTCGACTCGGCTACTTCGTCTTCGTCAACTTCTCTTCACGACGAAATAATGTCAACTTATGCTATGTCGGAAATCATTGAATGACACTCCGAAATCCTTGATATAACAACTAAAAACTAAGCTGTATGATAATGACAAAGTGTCGCTAGATAGTTGCAGAAAGTAGAGAAGTTGCAGAAAGTAGAGGAAATACAGAAACACGTTTTCTCAACGTGTGAAGTTTGTATCGGACACGCAAAAGAGATTGCTGAATGCAGGATACCAATTACGTTTGTAGTACGTTGTGTTTTCGTAACGGACACCAGCGATCGAGATTCTCAGCTAGCTTTGCATCACACGAGTCGCGTCGGGGTATCATGCATTTTGTCCAGGCATGTACATGTATGCCTGCAATGCATGGAACCAGTGGTACCCAGCTGTGTGCGTGTATGTACTACGTGTACACGTGTACATAATACGAGCGCGGGCCCTGGCCCTGGAATTTTCGCGCGCTTTAGCCCGCAACAGGATGTCGGGAAGATTTATTGCCCAGCTAACCGCAAACTGATCCCGAGCTCGGGATCGAACCCTCCGCCATCGCGAGACCAAAATCTCGGGGTCTGATCCGGGGCCAGTTTGGTTCCGAGAGCGTTTACACCTATTTGTGATCCGGGGCTGATCCCGAGCTCGGTGTTCGATCCCGAGCTCGGGATCAAGTGTAAACACGGTCTTTCTGACTATAAAATTGAATATCATAAAGAGTCTATTTGAGGTCATAGCACTGCTTCTTGATGCCTAAAATATAGACATGGCGCAAACATTCATTGTTATGCTCATCAATGTCACAGAAAACAACCAACACACTGCGAATGTTCAGCAGCTGATTTCATGGAAAAGTGCATAAGTTGCGCCATTTTCATATATAATGCAAGACTTGCTTCATTCAAACACTGCACAGCTGCACCACTGCGTAAAATGTATTTCACGAAACTTGTGTTAGCTTCTCAACATTTAGATACACACAAGATAAAAAATGCATGTCAGATGAGCCTCAGGTCAATGTTAATTTGTGCAATGTTAATTTAAGCTGTGTCCCATTTGTTTTGGCCATGGCTTAAATGTGCACAAACGCAATTGGAAGAGACATAACCAGCCACCATTGACTGTTTCGTACTTAATCTAAGCCGTATTCAAGTAATCGGACATAGCCCTTCGTTTTGGCTATGTGTGCAACTGCTCTACGGGAAATTTGGCAGACGACAGGAAATAAAAGCATCATGTAACAAGACGTTATATTAACTCAATTAAGAAGAAAATTGCCCGCGTTGTGTGTGTGTTCCAAAACATGGGCAAGCTTTTTATTTTATTTTGAAACTCCTATCCCAGTTGAAACCATACTGCTTTGGAAAAAATTATTGGACCACCTACAACCTGACAACAAAAATAACTACATAACATTTTGTTAAGGAATGTCTTATAGCAATATTTTAAGCCATGTAAGCCTCCTGAGCTAATGACTATTGTCTAAAATCAAACATCATAAACATAAGCCCGGTTGCTGCCGAAGAGGAGTGATTTTTACGAATTATTCAAGACATAGGTCTTTTTTTTTTGAGTCTTTTTTTCTGAGGCTGTATATCCGAATCTAGTCTTTAAAAAAAATAAAGACCACTGGGTTGGCTCAGTCGCAAAATAACCATTCATGGTGGAAAAAGTTTTGATGACTTTCTTTTAGCCCTCAACAACATTATTTTTTGCGCAGTTTTCCCAACCTCAAGACATTTCACAATTGTGATGCAAGTCTGTCACCTGTGCATTTTTTTTATATTGCCGCAAGTTTCGTGAAATTGGTGCAGCAACACTTGTGGCGCATATAGACTTACGCAGTTGCGGCAGGTTTTATAAAATCAAATGCAGAGTGCTTTGTAACAGTATGCATCCCCATATCCATGGGAGCATCAGACCGAAACTATCCAGACACTGTGTACTCCATGGTTTAAAATAACAAGAAGTGGTCTTCATAGAGTTCCATTTTCTCGGCTGTCAACATAAGATATAAGATGGTTTTGGTGCTAAGATAGTTTGACGTACGGTATCTGAACATGGCCACTCTCTGTCATAATATGTGACCCGTCACAATGAAATGAGCGCAAAGTCGCACTCCACTATTTCTTATAACGGCAGTTCAGGGTTTTGTAATATTTGGAAAGAGTAACTCTTACTCTATTATATTCCAAATTGTTAGCGTCATCCAACAATTCAAAAATTATTTTCAGACCAATTTTTACAATAGCTTTCTTCGTGCCTCATAAGAAGAGTTTTACCTTATGTGTAATATACCATTTGAAAGCTCTTTTTCTGCTCAATTTAAAATTACCAATATCCAATTTTTGAGAATTCCGACTTTCAGCTTATTGTGTGGCGACAGGTCACATATTACAGTAGCAGGCTCATATACATGTACCTACCAATTTGACAAAAGTCTCCTGAGTAACATTGAGAACAGAGGCAGCGGATAGTCTGTAGGGTGTCGGCTAAACACATTCCACCAGTCTGGCACTGCTGGGTGTCACACGGGTTCACTGCAAAAATAACATTCAATCATTGTATTTTTTTTTTTTTTTATTGAAAATGCCTTTTAATGAAGTTGTCATATTTAGTTATGTATAATTGGGTCACATATTTACATGGCCTCTTACAGTTACGACTCTAAACTGAAATTGACATATTGGACATTTATCTCGTTCCATGATTTAAAGATAGTAAACATGATTGGTAAACTATTACAAATAGTTTTATCCCCCTGTGTGATTGAAGATATGCATGATTAAAACCAACCTGAGCAAAAACCAGCTCCGTACTTCGTCTAACGTTTGAGAAAACAGTCAAAAAAGGGTTTGCAGTCATTTCGCCCCAAAACCACTTCGCCCTGAACCACGGCATGTGCATGAAGTGGTTTTGGGGCGAAGTGGTATTGGGCGATGTAGTGTTTGGACGATGTAATTCGGGGCGAAATGGCACTCAGGCGAAGTGGTTTGGGACGAAATGGCACTTGGGCGAAATGGTTTTGGGGCAAATTGAATTTTCGTCTCATGAGACGAAAACTAATTTTTTTACTCATTTCTCAAAGACTATAGCACTTCAGACAAAACAATTTCAGGGGAAGTTTTCTACGGTCATCATTTTTATATTGTGCAAGTTAGGCGTAAATCTGTGAACATTTCTGATTTTTGAGATTACCAATGATGTACACTGCCTTTAACCCCCTTGCGGATGGGTTTATCTTGCTGGAAATTGGTCCTGCACATGATATTCAATAGGCAAATTCAAGTGCGATACCGTGGCTATAGCCGTCAGGCGGCATCAATAAAAAAGAAGAAAAAAGCTACCTAATATAACCAGCCGCACAAACTATTTCTACAGAGTCTCAATGTACTCATGTTGAGACTTAAAGGGGAATTATACCCAAGAAACAAAAGACCGTGTGCTCAACAAGTCCAACTTAAATTATTTTAATGCAAAGAACAAGAAATATTACCCCCTGAAAAGTGGAAACGAACTTCACAAAGAATGGCAATTTTAGCAATGTGTCGCATTATGGGCGCTGCCATTTTGTCCAAATACTAGGCAAAGAATGACCTTTTTGCGTACAACTTTTTCGTGTACTGCAATAGGAAAGACTTTCTTTAGACGTCATTCTTTGCCCAGTATTCAAACAAAATGGTAGGGACCTTAGTGCGACGCATTACTAAAATTGCCATTCTTTGTGAAGTTCGTATCCGATTAAGTTTAACAGCCTAGTTTCACTTTGAAAAGTGAATATTCACTGCAACTAAAAAAAAAATATCCTCCCTTTTTAA
Source organism: Henricia sp. BOLD:AAB3569 (assembly GCA_037783545.1). Classification (NCBI taxonomy): domain Eukaryota; kingdom Metazoa; phylum Echinodermata; class Asteroidea; order Spinulosida; family Echinasteridae; genus Henricia; species Henricia sp. BOLD:AAB3569. Next base: position 684,463 of record JBBELK010000422.1, on the reverse strand, counting down.
TTGGAAAACACCATCATGAAAAGACGTGTAAAGACAGTTTCAAGAAAAAATTGCTTCAGCTACTTTGTCAAAGCGCAAGATGCCGCAGTGCTATCATCTGAACAAATATAAAGGTGCCAAACTTCTGCATTCAAGAAACAGATCAAAGAAAAGTCTTTTGTGCATATAAACTCCTCTTGATGATGTGTCATTTGTTATGATTAAGCAATTGGGGGATGTGCAGCACAGCTAAATACAGGGGCGGGTGTAAAGTGAAATGTCACAAAATGCATTGCTATTGTCAAAAAGTGCATTGACACATCCCATCCTCCAAGCAAAAAGGGAATGCACTGCATGACATCAGCAGTGAATTTTGTGACTTTTCACTTTCCACCCACCCCTGTATTCCGCTAAACTGCACATCCCCCGACTGATTAATCATAACAAATGACACATCACTGTAAAGAGGAATAACAGGGCTTTATAATGATACCAAATTCAAGGGAAATGATTTAGTAACAAGATAGAAATCGTCAGTCAGACTTGACTTTCCGAACTTTTTTTGAGGAGTTTACATTGTACTCGCCATTTGCGGTTGCCATTGGCACCTTGGCGCAAATGTTTGAAATTAGTTTTTATTAATGTAAAAATTTAGATTTTGAGATGTTTGGTTTCTCCCAACACTATTTGGTATGCACCTTCTGTGATGGATATGGTGAATGTGCAGACAACACTGTTGCCTGCAGCATCGCTGAATGTGTAGGTGACGGATGTACTGGCTGAGAAAGAGTCCCCGGAATTATGGCTACCGGAAATGGTTGGTGTGGCTCCTGAGTTGTCCATCACAGTGGGCTCTTGCCATGTGACCACTATGGGGCCAGTTCCTCGTAAGATGGTCCGCGATATATCAGGTGAACAGAAAATGATTTCAGGTGGAGTGCGATCCACTATACATATAAGAAAAGAAAGTTAGGTGTGAGGTAAACACATTCTTAATAGATTTAATAAAGGCTTATTTATATTATTTATAATGATCCAACATTTTACTAATTTGCAACAAAACCCAAATTGTATTGAAAGCAAGGGTAAAGCCTGTATCCCACTGGGCTGCGGTAGTTCGAGACTGTTTGCAGACTTGAAATTGGCGACTGTTTCAAGACAAAGTACGCGAACAGAGTTGCAGTCCCACTGAATCAAATACAACAGATTTGTCTTGGCATGTACTCTCGTGTCTGATGTTGTCAAGATGGCAGTACTGACTGCGCTTGCACAGAATGGGCGGGAATTATGCAAAAAGTCTTCATGTCTGATGAAATTCTGAAGACATTTTTTAGACATTCTGAAGACATTCTGCTGACTATTTCGCGATTGTTTCATGAATGTTTGCCCCTTTATTCTCAAGACAATCTGAAGACATTCTGAAGACATTCTGCAGACATTCTGAAGACATTCTGCAGACATTCTGCAGACATTCTGAAGACATTCTTAGGGCCAATGATTTTCCGCGATCGCGGAAAACGGACGGAATTCGCGGAATCTGCCCTTTGAAACGGAAAACGGGATTTTAGTTTAAAGTTTTTAAAAAAAAATTGCATTTTCTCCCTCCCTGTTATCAACAATTATACTCAAACTAGCTTACCTACGCTCTATATGAACACACACATTGATTTTTCATCTCGGAAAGGTCTAAAATCAACCATAAACCTTCAACATTTTGTTGAATCGGAACTGAATCGGCCGTTGATTTAAAAAATAAAATTTACGATCTGCATCTCAATGCTGGCTTCAAAAAAAAGGAAAGCTGCACCACTTGTGAATTTGTCTGCATCTGCGCGGGCAAAGCAGTTCAGTGGCGATTTGTATGCAGATGGAAATGATCTTTTCTGCAAATTCTGTGATCACAGTGTAAAACAAGTAAACTTACAGTAATTTTCAGGAAAATTTTCAATTAAAATTAACATTTTAAGAGGTCAGCAGTGCATCGTATACAAAATTTATGTTTATAATCGACTCCCTGGGCATTAACAACCTTTTATCTATTAAAGAACATGAAACGGAATTAATTTTGTCTGAAACGGAATTCATGTTTTTCAAAAACGGAATTTGCCCTTTTCTGAAACGGAAAATCATTGGCCCTACATTCTGAAGACATTCTGAAGACATTCTGAAGACATTCTGCAGACATTCTGAAGACATTCTGCAGACAATTTGGTGCACATTTCAAAACCTTGGCGACCACAGCTGTCGCAAACAAATTTTTGAACACGTTCAAAATTCCTGCGACATCATGACGACCTCCACAAACAGACAACATTTCTGCAGACATTCTGCAGAATGACAGTCGCAAATGTCGCAACCCTAGTAGGATACAGGCTTAACAAACATGATTTGTTTTTTTTTACCAAGTTTTTGAATGAATTTAACAATCATGCATATATTTTAAAGGTTTTCTGAAGCATATATTGCTGCATCTATGTTGCTAAAATTTCTGCAGACTAAATTCTACAGATGTCAAGCCCTTATTTCAGGAATCTGTAAAAAAGTTTCATCTTGTAAATAATACATTGGGCCTAAAGTATTCTTTGGGTTCTTAATAATTATGTGATCAAGCCAAATGAGTCTGCAAAAACCATTTTGAGTTTAATAGATTTCCATTTTATACAAAGGCCTAATGTAAAAGCAATTATCTTCCTACCTGATGTTATAGACACATCAAATCTGCAGACATTATTGTTGCTTGCAGCATCCGTAAATGTGTATGTAACCACCGTTGTGCCAACGCCGAAGGTAGATCCCAAGTTGTGACTGGACTGCACCGTAGGCTGCCGACCCGAGTTATCACTGGCCATTGGCCGATTCCATGTTACTGTTGTGCTGGTAAGACCAAGGGGTATCTCTTGGTTGATGTTGGGTGGGCAGAACTGGATTTCAGGTGGAATAGTGTCGACTATGGAACAGTAACAATGTGGAAGATTTGATAATAGAACAGTGCAGACAAACTCATGATGCATTATTACGATCAGAGTATAACCGTACATGACTCACCACGATTTGAGTCTGGATGGTGGAACAGTCAAGAGGCTTGCATCACTAGATGGCAGAAGACGTACTGGGACATAAGGTGTTAGTTGTTGAATGTATTCTGGAGCCATGTTCTGATCATATCATAGTATCTGATCATATCACGGGCCGACTACAAACATAATACAAGCATTGTGTGATGTACATACAAAAAGTACAAATATATGCACCTATCAATTGTTTCCCCCACCCCTCCTCCCCCCCCCCCACACTACCCCACCCCATAGGTGGGGGTTTGGTCACATTTTTCATGCCCCAGGGTGGGGCATTTGGCCCATTATCTGTGCATTTTTGTGCATGTTTTGCACCCGAGGGTGGGGATTTTTGTCACCTAAATGTTGCCCCAGGGGTGGGGATTTAGTCACGCAAAAAGTGACAACCATGTTTTGGATGACTTTCCTACATAAATGCATGACATCATGTTCGCCCCAACTACTGTGCGTGGAGTTGTTTTTGTTAATAGATGCGCGCGTTATGTAGGCATGTTGTACGCGCAGGCAAACGACCGGGTACTTGTCACATTGTATATATTGCTTTCAGGAGCATGCAGTTTTTGCGCGTGTGCGTGTTCCAAACACACTGCATAGAGCACGGGTGCGGGACAGGGTAAAAAGTGTTTAAAACTGGGCTTTATCGTCCGTTTATGACTGGCCATGTGACATGCACTCAGCCAATGAGGATGCGTAAACTGTCAAAGGTATTTATGAATTGGAATTATATGAAGCCTAGGTGAAGAGACTTACTTTGTAAATACGTAAACAAGTACAATGCTGTTTCTCATACCATAGTTTCTGTACAAATTCAGACAATCTTGGCCAAAACTCGCCGGGCCCCCGTTTAATGTTTTTTTATTTCTGCGCGGTCTGTGCTTCAGCGCGGAGTAACATTGATCGGGGGAGCGGGGAGAGGTGGCCCAACCATTTTAGCCAGGATTGTAGTTTACTTATGTCTGTGGTTGTTACTTTTTGGTTTGTGTGTCTCTGGCGACCGTTTGTAGGTACCCTTTGACCTCATTTCTCACTACTGTGTTCACGTTTTGATCCGATGCTGATCATTTTAATCTATCAGCAGTTTATCAGTATCTGCATCAGAATGTTCATTTTGGTCAGACCTAATTATAGTGTGCAACACCTTAGCGTACAAACTGATAGGACAATTAAGTAGGAGTATTTTGCAATGTATGTATTGGAAGACTGTTTAACTCTGGCCTGTGAGTGATAGGCATGGCACCTCTGCAGCAAATGTGTCTATTTTTAGTGGTCAGGCAAACCACACGGAGTATATAGACCTCACATCTCTCTATTTCCAAGACAAGTTAATGCAACCTGGGAGCTCCCATTGTTGGGAAAAAATAACAAGATCTGTGTGCAAGTCCATGCATTCCTACGCAGTGTGTTTATTCCTATGGGACTCTTTCGATCTGGCAGTTCCAACTCGTGTTTAAGCTGTCTGGGACCATGACTAAGGGAAAAACTTGTTTATAACTGCAGCAAAAGATTTCAGACTATATGATCAAAGATTTTTAAAAATCGAAACTGGCATCCAAAGAAGCCAATTTGGCAGGGTATGGCACAAATACTGCTCAGCTCATCCCTTTGTGTATTATGTTGCGTGTGGGCATACCCGTCACTCGCAGGTTAATACAGAGCTTGTAGATTTGTTTCTGTAGTCAAAACAAATACACTGCTGCAAATTTCTTCTTCATCCACTTACCTTGCTGGATAACTGAAACAGTAAAGGTGCATTCAGCTACATTGTTAGCTGCATCTGTGGCTGTGTATATGATTATGTGAGTTCCCTGAGTAAACTGGCCGGGATTTCTTGACTGATTCACTATGTTAGGTTGATTGCCCGAGTTGTCTGTTGCTGTTGGTGTGTTCCAATTTATATTCACAAAGGTTGACCCGAATGGTATGCTCCGTGTGATGTCCTGGGAACAACTGGTGAACACTGGGTCTGTTGTGTCAACTAATACATGTGAAACAGAAAATATTTACGAATATCTCACTACCATACACTATAAGTTCAAAGATTTAACGCTTAATTAATTTTCAAAAACAATCAACAGGGGCAGGGATCGACTTAGAAAAAAAAAATTACATGCAGTGGTGCATGTAGACTAAAAAAGTTACATGCACAGAGCAACTTTTACATGCACGAAAAAATTTTGCACACATCTCATAACAAAAAAAAGAGTATTATTTATGTATTAGCTGTTTAATAATGGTGTTGTTTTGTTTTGTTCAATAAAATGCATTTGTTGTACAGTCACTATTGTTTATTTCATCAAGGATATAATAAAACTCCAAAAGTTTGATACCCTTTATTACCTGGTTTTAGTTAGAAGTCACTATCGCATACCTGCCAACATTGCCGAGTAAAAAAAAAAAATCGGACTGTAGTGAAACTTGCAACGGTCGAGTTGGTACCAAAGTTCAAGTTGACCTAGTACTGCACCACAGATATCCATGTACTGCACCCGTTTTCATGCGGCGCGGGGGAGTCGGGTCAAGTCGACCGTTTCGATTGTTCCGATTTTCAACACTTTTAACATTTAACAATCGGAACAAGTTGGCAGGTATGCTATCGGAATGATTCACAATATCGCACGAAAGTGTATGAATGATCTGAATACAGTGCATTGGAAATGATCATCTGCGATCGCTACACACACTAGTCATGCACGTGTTTGTATGTGTACATGCACAACATACAGCGGTGGCCAAGAGGGGTATACCCAATTGCTCAATTGCGATACCCCCCTAGTGTTTTTCCAGTCGTTTTTATGCTACGTGCTCACGCGCTGTATTGCTTGGATGGTGAATTGCATGTACCCGGAACATATAGACGAAGGAAGTGTTTAGAAAACGGCCACACTCACGTCTACGCACACAGTGGTACAGTCTTGGCAATATGTACTGTGATAGCGCTGGTTAATCGATCGATCGTCTGATTGTGCATTGCGTGTACAGTACGGGTACGGTGCGTGCTTGTGACAAGTTGGTCTATGGCTGGTTCAACGTGGGGAAATATACCAGGTACGTAATTGGGCCTAAAAAAGTACGTGCACAGTGTGCACGTAAATACAAATCCTTACATGCACAGATAAAAAAGTACATGCACCAGTGCATGCGTGCACCCGTCTAAATCGAACCCTGAACAGGGGTCTGCATCCCTTGATTAGATAGATTTTCTTTCAATAGGCTGGATCTGCAACAGCATGATTTAATAAACAAAAACAATCTTATTCTTTAGGAGAGAAAAACTATTCACAACAATTTCACTAACCTGGGACAACTGTTACTGTGAATGAGCATGTTGCTGTATTTCCTGCTGGATCAGTGGCCTGATATTCAATGGTGGTTGTCTGGCCAATTGTAAACAAGGAACCTGGTTGAGGTCCCGATTGTTGGATGATTTGCACAGTTCCTCCTGAGTTATCAGTGGCTATAGGTGAAAGCCAGTTAACCGTAGTACTGGTTGTGAAGCCATTGACCTCAAATGGTTGGTTGATGTCAGGGCAGCTAGTGAATGTTGGTGCAATGTTGTCAACTGAAAGAAAATGAATCCATTCTTGTAAACAGTAAAGAGATAAACCGCTTGTTGACAGTAGCTTTCTCACCTCACACTCAAAGGTCATATGCTTCTGGTTGGAATGCATTTTTAAGGTTCAGGCACGGTGAACAAATGTTCTTGCCAGCTTAACCCCGGGAAATTAAGGAGTTTGTAGCATGGCTTTCATTAGAAGGTTTGGCCCCAGCCACAATTTCCTCTTACATTGCTGGAGTGGGATTCTACCATAAAATTCGAGGATGGGCAGATCCCACAAAAGACTTTGTTGTTTCCAAACTTTTGGAAGGTTGCCGTAGGGACCGAAAATCGATTGACAAGCGCTTGCCAATAACTGTGCCACTCCTTGCCAAGATCACGCAGGCATTTCCACATGTGTGTGTTTCAGCTTATGAATCCACACTTTTCACATCCGCTGTACTTGGTGCCTTTTTTGGTTTCATGCGTTTGGGAGAATTTTCGACAAATTCAAAACATAAAGTTCAAGATTCCCTACTGCATTCATCGAACATTCATTTTTCCAAGGAGGGTACACGACCAATGTCGGTCATACTTTCCTTTCCGCGCAGCAAGAATAACAAAACCGGTTCCCCCCAACGGATTCGTCTAACTGAGTCCAATGATTCAACATTGTGTCCAGTGATTGCATTACAGAAGTACATGGCAATCCGCCCCCCTGGGTCCGGCACATTGTTTATTCACTTTGATGGGTCACCGATGACTGCGTATCAATTCAATGCACTGCTCACGTGGTTGCTGCCCCAATACGAAATGAATGGGCACGGTAATGTGAACCTTCCAGTCCAGAAAAGGCCAATGCTTACAGCCCATGAATTAGGGGTCCCACCAACGGACATTCAACAAATGGGCCGTTGGAGATCTCGGGCTATGTTTACCTATATTCGTCCAACCCCGGTTGTGCACATGCCGGGGATCTAATCGGCTAGAGTTTTTCATCTGAAGCAGATATGCACGTCTGCTTCACTTTAAATTGATCATCCATGTTCTTACAGGCCCTGTTTGGATCATTGGTGATTCACTTATCCGCTAGGCAGCAGGACCCCTGGACCCCAACTTTCCAGTGTTGTGGCAGGGCAGGAGTGGAGCTGGTCTGCCCGATTTACCCGACCTACTGCAGAAAATTCAAGCCCCCCCCCCCCCCCCCCCCCCCCTCCTTCCATAATCATTGTCCACTTAGGCACAAATGATCTTGGGAAAGTTGACTTTTTCTCCCTACGGCTACGGGTGGTTGTTTGTATGCACTCGTGTAAAAATAAATTCCCCAATGCAACTGTACTGTGGTCCGAAATACTGCCACGAGCATTTTATTTTGGGGCAAATCCTCAAGAAAGGATGGAAAAGCAAAGACGCGCTGTAAACAGGTGGGCCAGGTCTCGGTGTGGCAGAATTGGCACCACTAGTGTTAGGCATGAGCAGTTCACTTGGACGGATTTCAGTTTGTTTAGACGTGATGGGGTTCACCTTTCACCCAAAGGAAATTCCATTCTTAGGGAAAACTTTCACACAGCCATCAGACACTTGTATTAGTCATGGGGCTAGTATCGCCGGATTTTAGTGCTGGGTCTTCCTTGGGCCACGCATTGCGTGTATGGCATTTTTGAGGCGGAATAAACTAGCACAGTGTCTGTGGCTGAACTTTACTATTCTCACTTTCACATTTTAAGTTAACACTTTTAGACAATGCACCTTTTGTATATTAATGTAGTTTAATCTAAATACGGAGTAATTTTTCCCAGTGTTACAAGTATCAACTTTTCCCCTGAATCAGTGCAACAGGGGAGGAGAACCGTTCTTTCTTTCTGTATGTGCAAACGTTGGAAAAGAACGGGGTCTGAAATACATGTATTCGAACAAAATTTTGATAAAAGTTTGATTCACAAATATATTGTACAATTTGTATGATATGGCATTTTTCTTCGCTAAAGTTGGAATCATTCAAGCAAAATGATTGGCCTGATTGTGTGTGGAATTGAGATGAGTGTGTTTTCTGGTTTATGCATTTTGGAGCTGCCCCTTGCATCGAGCTGTGGTGCTCTGAGTTATTGGTGCTCAGAGCTTGTGGTGCACTTGGGCTTTTGGTGCCCATACCATGCAAGGGGCCTTGCTAAAATTTGTACAAATGGATGGTGCTACACGATTGTTTTGTCCCATAACCCCCTTTAACAAAAGGGGTTGGGAATGAAGTGCTTTAAATAAACTTTTTGGCTGGCTGTGTTGTTTGTTTTATTCCTTGTCTGCTTATAAATATACACATGTAGACCAATATGCTGCACACTGTAGACACATAGGCGCCTGTGGTTACAAGGTTAAAACTAGAGCTTGGTGTTTGTTTTTAAACAAACGCTAGGTGATCGGGTGACATGAACATTAATCTTATGATGACATCACACTTTTAACATTGGTTGAAAACTTGAGTTGGTCGATAATAACTGCAAAAGAAACATTCACATATCGATTGCCAGTATTGGAATTCTTAAGACATATGACTCTTTGATTATTCAACGCTCAAATTTTAGTGTGTGTCTGATGACGTCATTATTGGCCCAGTCAATCTCACCATGACGTCACTATTGTGTGCACAAATTGTTCAAGGATCTACTGAAGAACAAGTTCTTACATGTGGTGAAATAATCTTTCGAATATATATTACAGTTAATTCTGAAGATTTTGTCAATATGCAGCTCCATAGCAAAGGCATGGAGCTGCGTGTTTCGAGCACGAATTTGGCGGGCGCGCATTGCTGACGAGCCTGTGCCTTTAACTTCCGGTTTAGACACGAAGTAGGGGTCACACAGGATTCATGTCAGTGTATGATTTGTTTAGTTAATTTAGACCTATAATGCTGTGAAAGAATTGTTCAAGTATCTATTACGGTTCTTGAGATATGATTTTTGGAAATAATAACCTTTGAATGTTGGTAATTTGACACCTGTGACGACATCATGACGTCACAATTTTGTGCACAAATTGTTCAACAATTTGATTAACATCAATTTCTTAAATGTGGCGAAGGAATCATACCAATATCTGTTGTAGTTCTCAAGATACAGCATTTTAAAACAATTCAGCTCCAAATTTGCGTAATTTGACACCACATTACGTAACCACCTTCCATGTGATGACGTACGTCACCAATGGTATAGTCAAAAGGTCCACATGTGTGGAAACATTTCGTTCCGTAGAAATATGGTCAAATTCACTACCACTTTGAATCTATTTGCATTCAAAATGCTAAAAAATTGCACATTTTCGAACAACTTCCGGTTTGCACCGGAAGAAGGCGTCACACATACAGGGGTCATGACATCACACAGGGGTCATGACATCGTATGATTTGTTCAGTTCATTTAGACTGATCATGTTGTGAAAGAATTGTTCAAGTATTTTTTACGGTTCTGAGATATGAATATTGGAAATAATATCCTTTGAATTTTTGTAATTTGACACCCGATGACGTCATGATTACGTCACACTTGATGCCATCATGATATACTATACATGCTGGTGAAATTCTGCCATAGGGCCTATGTCTGTATCTATAAATGTACTAACGATTCACCTTGGTTTGATGGGCATTGTTGTTGTTAAGTGTAAAAACTGAGATTTTCGTTTTCATTGAACTTTGACCTCCAATTGACCCCAGAAGGAAGGGTCAGATGAAAATGCCCACACTAAGAAAATTGTAGCACAGAATGTCATCTATAAACCTGCCAAATACGAAGATCCTGGGTCACGTGGTTTTCGAGACGGAAGCATTTTAAAATATGCATATTTTGGTTTTTTTGGGGGTGTAATTTGATACTTGATGACGTCACGCTGACGTCACGCTGACGTCACGCTGACGTCACGCTTGGTGCCATCATAATATTATACACGCTGGTGAAAGTCTGCCATAGGACCTATGCCTGTACTTAGTTTCTTAAAGATTCAGCTTAATTTGATGGGCATTGTTGCTCAATAAGTGCAAAAATTGAGATTTTCGTTTTCGTTGAACTTTGACCTCAAATTGACCCCAGAAGGAAGGGTCAGATGAAAATGCCCACATGAAGAAAATCGTAGGCCATGATCTGATCTATAAGCCTGCCAAATACGAAAATCATGGGTCACATGGTTTTCCAGACGGAAGCATTTTAAAACATGCAAATTTTAGTCATTTTTGGATTGTAATTTGACACTTGTATGCACATCTTCACATTGGGGTTGATGTTCCTACAAAGTTTCAAGTTGATAGCTTGAACCGTTTTGAAGAAAAGCTCTGGAAACGTTTGAGTGGAAAAGGAAGAAAAAGAAAAACTAGAGCTACGTTTGTTCTATGAACAGAGCGTAGGGCTTTTTCACATTTTATTTACTTAAAAAATGAGCATGCTTACCTTGCAAAATTTGAGGTTAGCATATCAACTATTTAACTTTAAAAAAGTTTACCTTTAATGTGTTACCTTTAAAGGATTGATGACGTCATCAATGTTTTAACCACACAGACATGTTTGGTGGTGGACTTACTCTATAAGCAGCACTATTGGGCTAATTTGCGCAAACACTGCTGTGAAAGGGTCATTTTAAGACTTTTTAATTTTGACGCTAAAGGGCGCCCTTTATGGAATGACGTAGAAACTTACATTTTTAGAAACCCTATTTACCTTAGACACTAACACTACCAACCGCATCTCGGCAGCGTTCACCACTTTTACAAAATAGGTTCATTTAAATGCACTTCCGGTTTCTACCGAAAGTGAGCAAGGTCACAGGTCATGGCGATATTTTTTGGATACCCCACCCTAGTCGAATTCAAACACCTTTGACCCCATCCAAATATCTCTTACCAGTTTCAAATGGCAAGGCAAAGTCTGTTTGACCAATAGGGAATGAGGTCAAATGTCAAGGCATGTGGGCATCTGAAAGACCTTTATTAATGATCGTATATGCCGAAAGAATCAAGATCGTAGGTCAAACGGATGATTTTTTATGAATTTTTTAATGTGGAAACATTAAATTTCATGCCCCTTTAAACTTACTACACCTGATGACGTCATGATGACGCCATTGTTGGGTGCACACCTCTTCTACTGTGTCTTTCATGTGACCAAGTTTGTTTAAGAACAACCTCAAGTTTGGGAACAACCTCAAAAAGTGCCGACAACGCCCATGCGTTATGTCAATGGGGGGCGGGGGGAAAATCAGAAGAAGAAATAAACGGAAAAGCCATACATTAACGACCTTTGCTAGTGATCGTATATGGGAAGGAATCAATGTTGTAATTTGCATTTTAAAATATTTTCATGCACCTTTAATCTGACACGTGATGACGTCATTATGAGATCATTAGTTAAATACATTTGTTAATGACCGTATATGGTGCAGGAATCACGATCATAGGTGCCTGATTTGTTATGAATGTTTGATCGTATATATTTTAATTTAAATATTTAATTAAACTGTTCATTTTTAGTTTGTTTTGTTCACATTTGGGATGGAAATCCGATGTTTACTCGAAAAACTGATATACATATATTAGTCATCAAAGGCAGAAATCAGAGCACATAATTTGTTAAGATTGAAAAGAGTTTGGCCAGGAAGGAACAATTTCGTAATTAGGTGATCGGGCCAACAGCCCGATCACCTATTACTCTCGTACGATTTCTTTATTTTTTTTTTTTTTTTTCTTTTTCCACTCAAACGTTTCCAGAGCTTTTCTTCAAAACGGTTCAAGCTATCAACTTAAAACTTGGTAGGAACATCAACCCCAATGTGAAGATGTGCATACAAGTGTGACGTCATTGTGACGTCATTAGGTATTAAATTACAAACCAAAAATGACCAAAATATGCATGTTTTAAAATGCTTCCGTCTGGAAAACCACGTGACCCATGATCTTCGTATTTGACAGGCTTATATATCAGATCATGGCCTACAATTTTCTTCGTGTGGGCATTTTCATCTGACCCTTCCTTCTGGGGTCAATCTGAGGTCAAAGTTCAACGAAAACGAAAATCGCAATTTTTGCACTTATTGAGCAACAATGCCCATCAAACCAAGCTGAATCTTTAAGTAACTAAGTACAGGCATAGGTCCTATGGCAGACTTTCACCAGCGTGTATAATATTATGATGGCATCAAGCGTGACGTCATCGTGACGTCATCAAGTATCAAATTACACCCCCCCAAAAAACAAAATATGCATATTTTAAAATGCTTCCGTCTTGAAAACCACGTGACCCAGGATCTTCGTATTTGGCAGGTTTACAGATGACATTCTGTGCTACAATTTTCTTTGTGTGGGCATTTTCATCTGACCCTTCCTTCTGGGGTCAATTGGAGGTCAAAGTTCAACGAAACTGAGAATCTCAGTTTTTACACTTACCAGCAACAATGCCCATCAAACCAAGCTGAATCGTTAGTAAATTAGATACAGACATAGGCCCTACGGCAGACTTTCACCAGAATGTATAGTATCACGATGGCATCAAGTGTGACGTAATCATGACGTCATCAGGTGTCAAATTACAAAAATTGAAAGGTTATTATTTCCAAAATTCATATCTCAAGAACCGTAATAGATACTTGAACAATTCTTTCACAACATGATAAGTCTAAATGAACTGAACAAATCATACGATGTCATGACCCCTGTGTGACGCCTACTTCCGGTCCAAACCGGAAGTTGTTCGAAAATGTGCATTTTGTAAGCGTTTTGAATGCAAATAGATTCAAAGTGGTAGTGAATTTGACCATATTTCTACGGAACGAAATGTTTCCACACATGTAGACTTTTTGACTATACCATTTGTGACGTCATCACATGGACGGTGGTTACGTAATGTGGTGTCAAAATACGCAAATTTGGAGCTGAATTGTTTTAAAATGCTGTATCTTGAGAACTACAGCAGATATTTGCATGATTCTTTCGCCACATTTAAGAACTTGATGTTTATCAAATTGTTGAACAATTTGTGCACAACATTGTGACGTCATGATATCGTCACAGGTGTCAAATTACAAAAATTCAAAGGTTATTATTTTTAAAATTCATATCTCAAGAACCGTAATAGATACTTGAACAATTCTTTCACAACATGATAAGTCTAAATGAACTGAACAAATCATACGATGTCATGACCCCTGTGTGACGCCTACTTCCGGTCCAAACCGGAAGAGGTTCGAAAATGTACATTTGTTTAGCACTTTGAATGCAAATAGAGCCAAAGTGGTAGGGAATTTGACCATAGTTCTACGGAACGAAATGTTTTCACACATGTGGACCTTTTGACTATACCATTGGTGACGTCATTACATGGACGGTGGTTACGTAATGTACGTCAAATTTTACGCAATTGCGCAAGTCCACTTACGCCATAAGCTATTGCGCAAGTAATGGCGTAAGTGGACTTGCGCAATTGCGTAAAGTTTCGTGAAATCGGCTGCTGAACTTCCATTTTTGCCATTCCACAGGTGATAACAACGTCTGAAATTCATCACAAAATGTTCATTTAGCCCGATCACCTGGCGTTTGTAACAACAAACGTCATACCTCTAGTTAGATTTGTTGAAGATGGTTCAATAAAATCATAACAATGACTTAATGATTTCAGGCCTATATTAAGCTTTGCACCTTACTAAACCTAAAAAGAAAGAAAACAAACATTGGAATTAATGCCTCACGGCAAAACTATGACATTCCCTCAATAGCATACAATTACTTTCTTGTAGAGAGTGGACTCTCTTAAATAAGACTGAAATAACATGAAAGATTGTATCCTACTCACTGAACTTTTGTTAAACCATCTTCTGTTGAATTACACGTCCGTGGTAGACAGTTAAAAGACTGCTTCCGGCGCCGTGTCACACAGGGCACACGGAATAGACATCTACGGTAAAAATTGATTTATGCGAAGTTTGCTCGCATAGAGAACGATCAAATCTAAAACTAGGCCCCTGGCATAACACTGGTCACTGCTCAGTAAACCGAAAACATCATGGCATGATCATGGTGTCATTTTAAAGAGGAGATTCAGCCCTAACAGATTATAGAAAAAGTGCCGACAACGCCCATGCGTTATGTCAATGGGGAGCGGGGGGGAAATCAGAAGAAGAAATAAACGGAAAAGCCATACATTAACGACCTTTGCTAGTGATCGTATATGGGAAGGAATCAATGTTTTACGAAATGCATATTTTGGTAATTTTCAGGATAAAAATCCACTTTTGTGCCATTTTAAAATTATTATAATTACGTAATCATTGACGTCATGGTAACGTTCTACATGGTGGTGGACGTTTGTGATGGGGCCCATGCCTGTACCTAGTTTTATGAAAATCAAGCATGGTTGAATAGCTAATATTGCTTCATAAGTACAAACAAATACAAAAAATGTGATTTTTGAATTGGCAGAACTTTGACCTTCGATTGACCCAGGAAGGAAGGGTCAGATGAAAATGCCTACACTAAGAACATTAAAGCTCATGATCTGATCTAAATGATCTGATCTAAATGCATATTTCGGCAATTTACCGCTTTTTAGGCATTTTTAAAGTGTTATAATGACGTAACAGATGACGTCACAATGAAGCCATTCTTGGGTGCACACCTCTTATACTATATGTCTTTGATGTGACCAAGTTTGGTTAAGATCAATGTTTGGGAACAACCTGAAAAAGCGCCGACAACGCCTATGCGCTTTGTCTATGGGGAAAAAATCAGAAGAAGAAATAAACGACAAAAAAATCAAATCAAAACGAAAACAAAGGCTTTTTCGCCGCAAAGCGAAAAAGCCAAAAAAAGACAAAGAAATCGTACAATAGTAATAGGTGATCGGGAACAGCCCGATCACCTAAAAAGACAAAGAAATCGTACGAGAGTACTAGGTGATCGGGCTGTTGGCCCGATCACCTAAAAAAAGAGTTATGAAAAGTGGATGTATAGTAAAATAGCAAAAGTGCTACTTATAAACGTAAGCTGGTTAGAAGACTAGCACAGTTGGGGAAATTCTCCCGATGAGAAATGTATCAGTGTGTGTGACAGCGCGCGTAGGCACGTGATTGGCTGCGTGTTGCCCAGCATTACTTTGTACATTGCACGTGTACAAGTGCAGAGTGTCACAGATGTTCACAAGCTTGGCTCCAGCAGGAGTACAGAGTACACCAAAGAGATCTGTACTTTGCTTTCATTGATCTTGATATCAAGCATTTTATAGTGTAAATCGTGACATCTTGTGGATCATTCTGTCTAAATGTGGTTGGCCTCCGAAATTCACTGCCGTCTTGCAAGAGCTCCCCACTGGAATGTACACACGAGTCATTGCTGGTGGTCTTGTTACCAAACCTTTTGTGGTCAATGTTGGTGTGAAGCAGGGCTGCATCTTGGTACCAATGAATTTTAATATTGCTGCAGTCACTTTGCTTTCTTGTTACAACCTGTTTATCACAACCGAGGTCACCGTCTGCTATGGGTTAGATGCCAGCATGTTTAATGTACTCAGACTGCAGGCAAGGGACAAAGACCCACTCTGATGTCCTGTTTGACCTTCAGTATGCCCATGATGCTGCTTTTATATCCCATCTGGCGAACGGTCTTTAACATATCCTATCAACTGTGTCTGACACATGTATGCGGTTTGGTGATCAATACCCGTAAGACTGAGGTCATCTGCCAGATGACGAGGGGTGGTCGCTCAGCATCAGACATCCCTTTCAGTGTTTCCAATGAAAACGTACGCCATCAATTTTTCTACCTCGGAAGTGTTCTCTTAAGCCCGCCGCACACGTGAGGTCGTTTGCTGAGCAAACGGTCACTCGTGGTTGTTTGCTCAGCACTTGGCTCACGTGTGCGGTGAAATTTTGCTGCGTTTTTTGCCTCGCGAGGCCGTGAGCCAAATATCTAACGTGTTTGATATTTTTTGCCTCGCGTGGCCAAAATCTCACCGTGTGCGGGGGTGATGAGCCAAGTGCTGAGCAAAATAAATGTAGCTGGCCAATTAAAAAACATCCCCATATTCACGTGATATGAATACAGTGCGCGCCGGCATCGCTAAGGTCACCAAACTTTTGCTAAAGTGTTGTGACCTTGGCGGGGTTCGCATGCGCGCGCTGTTTTCATATCGCGCGCGTGGTTTTAATTGGCCGGCTACATTTATTTTAGCTCAGCACTCAGCTCATCACCTCCGCACACGTGAGATTTTGGCCACGCGAGGCAAAAAATATCAAACATGTTATATTTTTGTCTCATGGCCTCGCGAGACAGAAAATGCAGCAAAATAGCCACCGCACACGTGAGCCAAGTGCTGAGCAAACGGCCACGAATGACCGTTTGCTCAGCAAACGACCTCACGTGTGCGGCGGGCTTTATCTTCTTGCACTGTCAATGACAAGATCAACAACAGAATAAGACGGGTTACTTGCACCTTTGGTTGGCTTTCTAGTCATGTCATTTCGCTGTGTACTCTGCCATCTGTATAACGGAAGTGAAAGCTCACATTTGCAGTCTTGAAGCATTCCACATTTGTCGCGGTATTACGATCCCCAAACTGCCGTAGCATCAAGGCACTATACTGACCATTCAAAGCCAACTGTGCTGGGTCGGCCATATCATCCGGATGCCTGAGAACTGCCTACCCAGAAAGTTGCTGTATGGTGAATTAGGCGATTGTAAGAAGTGATTTAAAAATCATTTTCAAAGCATCATGAAGCACTGCAGTGTGGCCTAACACCTGGAAAGCTTGTGACTCTCGCAGCCAATCGTAGTATAGGGCACATCAGTAGTCTTCAGGCCGTTGAGACATTTGAGTGTGCGTTCACGGGATCGGAAGGCTCGCAGGCTCTGAAGGCATGAACAATGGCAACGACAACCTCCGGGTGACGGCATCCCCTGCCCTTCCTGTGGAAGACGATGTACTTCTGAATTCGGCCGTATAAGGGTACACTCTCGCCTGAGCTGACTTTGAAAAAAATGTCTGCAGTTGGAGAATGTCTGAGGACGTCATCATCGTCTCTAGAACTACCACTACTGCTTTGACTTATTTAACTAGGGTCACACAATCAATTCCTTAGGCAGTATTTTTTCCACCAAAAAGAATGTACATCCCTTGGCCTTGATACTGCTCCGTTAGTCTCTAGCCTAAGGACGATTTTGGGTTCAAGAGATTTTCGCCACAGTAACAAGTTTAACAGCAACAACAAAATGAGGGCAAAACCGAGTAAATAATGGCTGTAATGTAACATTGACACACAGATTTAAAATCAACTAAGCTTGTTAACTCATAATTACAACAGCCTAGAAAGAGGGTTTAATATTAAAGCACACCCTCTGTTTAGCCCAGCTTGGACATCGTTTTCATTGCATTACGACTGGCGTACAGGTTACGGTATCTCTACATAATACAACTCAAACTTGCACAGATTTTTGAGCTATTTTACATTTTAATGAACGTCAAAATTATGTCCATGGATATCCTTGGCATTCTTATTTACAGGGAGGTTTAAAAGTCATGTGCACCAAATTTGATGAAAATATGCTGCAATTTAAAGCACATCCTAGCGTTAAATTCCAGGGGAAATAAATAAGCTGCTGCAGCACTCTCACCAAGCTCAAACTATCACAGCTGTGTCCTCTTAACTCTCCTGTACGGTTCAGAATGCTAGAGATTAACTGAGGACGTGACAAAATTATCCACATTTCACACAAAGAGCCTCCCTCTGAACCTGTGCATTTTTTAGCCACAAATTACTATCTTTAAAAAAAGACCTGCTTGATCGGTGCAGACTGAACACGTTGTTTCCATTCTGTTGAGGTGATGGAGGTGGATTGGTGATGTCATCTGCCAAGATGAATCCATCACTAAGACTGACATGCACTGAACAGCAAAAGAAAAATGAAAGCGGGGCCTTCCGAAGATCAAGTGGCTGCGGACAGTTGAGAAGGAAATGAAGCAGATGGGGAAGACCTGGAGCAACATCTGAGCCATGGCGAAAGACCAGCAGATGTGTAGAGTTCATGTTGCTGCCCTACATGCCACCTGGCGTAAAGGCCATGAGTTAGTGAGTGAGTGAGCGAGTGAGCTGTCCGTCATGCGTCATCAAAGTTCGTACATGCGTCATCAAGTTCATGCGTGCGGTGCCACGTACACGATTCCACATCATGCAATGCACACAGGCGACTTCATAGCAATCGTGCTCCACTTACTGCTGTTAAAGACCTTGGCAATCCAAAGTACGAGTGTCGGACCCGGGCCAGCCATTGGTCAAAATACTCATGTTATTATTATTATTATTATTATTATTTCTTTCTGGTATTCATACCAAGGATTCCTCAATAGTACTCATTGCACTGTCACTCGCAAGCGTGAGGAAACCCATGAAGAATTTGAATTAGTAATGACTAGAGACACCGGGGAATATCCCCTTGCTCTTTACGAAAGAATGCTCTGGGATCTTTAGATTGCGTTATGCACCTATCAATTGTTTCCCCACCCCTCCCCCCCGCGCTACCCCACCCCCTAGGTGGGGGTTTGGTCACATTTTTCATGCCCCAGGGTGGGGGATTTGGCCCATTATCTGTGCATTTTTGTGAATTTTTGCGCATGTTTTGAACCCGAGGGTGGGGATTTTTGTCACCTAAATGTTGCCCCAGGGGTGGGGATTTTGTCATGCAAAAAGTGACAATCCCCACCTCTTAGGTGGGGTAGCCCGGGGGCGGGGGAGGGGTGGGGGAAACAATTGATAGGCGCATTACCATTACCTAACACACTGGACCAACGGCTTTTCATCCCTTCCGAAGGATGGAGCAAGTGTGGTTCAGTGCCTTGCCCAAGGGCACAGGTACCGCAGCCGGATTCGAACCCGCAACCCCCAAGTTTTCACCCATGATTACGAGTCAATGACCCAAACAACTCGGCCACGGTACCATTTGCCCTCAACTTATTCTTGGGTTTCACAGCCAAGAAAACAAGGAAGGTAGACTTTTATTTAGTATATTTCACCTGTCCATCGGACAGGCACGGCAGTGTTTTTACCTGTCCGACTGGCACTTTTTGGAAATTTTACCTGTCCCGGACAGTCGGACAACCGTTAATGTCGAGCCCTGAGTAATAGCGGATAGCAACCGGTTGTCAAGAAAGTGATACCCGTGGTCTGGCAGTTCACAAAGCATCAGAATCTTTGGCATATATAAGTTTATTTACGAGAGTCAAACAAAACTCTGACAAAGATGAACGCATCGCATGTAGGATTTGGCGTAAAACCATAAATTTGTTGCTCTTCCGTCCTGACGTGCACGCAGTACCTACATGTAGTCCAGTAGTGTTGTGCACGTGGCTGGCCTGCGTACGCAGTGAGAACAATACAAGCTGAATGTATGTGAACTTAGTTACAGTCTGTATTTGTTGCAATTTTTTTACACAATTTAGAGTGACTTTTCACCATGGAATTATCTATAGTGCAACGCATCGCTAAAATTTTCAAAAGGGTAATATTTCTTGTTTCTTGCATTACAATACTGTACGAGTTGTAGGGCTCAAGGTCTTTTTTTTGTGGGTATTATTCCCATACTGCAGATAATGAAAACTTTTAATTTCTTCCCCCTCCACTTACCTTGCTGGGTAACTCTAACAGTAAAGGTGCATTCAGCTACATTGTTAGCTGCATCTGTGGCTGTGTATGTGATGAGGTAAGTTCCCTGAGTAAACTGGCCGGGGATTCTTGACTGATTCACTATGTTAGGTTGATTGCCCGAGTTGTCTGTTGCTGTTGGTGTGTTCCAATTTATATTCACAAAGGTTGACCCGAATGGTATGCTCCGTGTGATGTCCTGGGAACAACTGGTGAACACTGGGTCTGTTGTGTCAACTAATACATGTGAAACAGAAAATATTTACGAATATCTCACTACCATACACTAAGGTTCAAAGATTTAACGCTTAATTAATTTTCAAAAACAATCAACAGGGGTCTGCATCCCTTGATTAGATAGATTTTCTTTCAATAGGCTGGATCTGCAACAGCATGATTTAATAAACAAAAATTCTTAATAACAATGTCACTAACCTGGGACAACTGTTACTGTGAATGAGCATGTTGCTGTATTTCCTGCTGGATCAGTGGCCTGATATTCAATGGTGGTTGTCTGGCCAATTGTAAACAAGGAACCTGGTTGAGGTCCCGGTCGTTGGATGATTTGCACAGTTCCTCCTGAGTTATCAGTGGCTATAGGTGAAAGCCAGTTAACCGTAGTACTGGTTGTGAAGCCATTGACCTCAAATGGTTGGTTGATGTCAGGGCAGCTAGTGAATGTTGGTGCAATGTTGTCAACTGAAAGAAAATGAATTGATTAAGATTATATAGGTTACGACCCTAAACACAATTTCACCACTCAGGGCAAGGTGTGTGATAGGCAACCATGCACCCATTATTACGAAGCTCCTTCACTACTAGTATCGCTGGTCAACGAGAGCACCAACCTTGACAATGTTTACCTGTAAAGACTCACGTGACCTTCCCTGACTGCTCCCGATGGAGGTTGCCGACTCCTGAATGGATTGTACTGGAGCATGCATAGCCCTAGTGAGACGCAGCAACAAACATGACTGAACCATTGTGCGAGCATCACAGGAACATTTGGGAGTTGGAATATGCTGGTGTAGGACAAAACTTGAAATACCTACTCAAACAAGTCCATTAAATTTGATCATCAGTCTAGAGCTTCCTGTGCTGTACTGTACGAGACCGACACTGTAGCACTTGCATGCTTGCCTGCCAAGTGGGGGTGCTACAGCATCTTTGTGGAGCTAGTACCCTGCAGCCTCTGCCAGCATGTTCTTTTGACAGTCAAATGTTTTGTGAGCACCATGAATAGTTTGTTGTTGCACTACAAGTTGTGCTACTACAAGTTGTACTTGTTGGCAGAGTTTGGCCAGTTTGAGGCACTGAAGTAATTTGTGCACACTTACTTCCCTTAAGATCTTACCTTGTTGGATGATGGCCACAGTGAATGAGCACATGTCTACATTGCCTGCCGCATCTGTAGCCGTATAAGTTACTGTCGTAGTTTGTCCAGTGGGAAAAGAACTTCCTGAATCTAGTCCTGATGTTCGTACAATGTCTACTTGCCCAGGAGCATTGTCAGTAGCAGTGATGGGAATAGCCCAGTTGATTGTCACAAAGTCCTGATTAATGATTGCCTGTTGGGTTATGTCATTAGGGCAGTTGTTGAACTGTGGAATAACACGATCCACTAGAATAAAGAGGGAAAAAAATAGGGAAAATCATTGCATATGGTATTTAAATGCGACATTTTACAAATTTATCACATTTTTCATAGTAAATTGGTGGCTGTGTTTTGAACTTGTTTTTCCTGGACAATATCCTACATTTACCGTTTTCTTTCTTCAAGTCTTTGCGTTTTCTCAAGCTTTTTTTGCACTATTCACTATGTTTATTGTTGTGAATTTTGATGAGTTTTTCCTCTTAGCATTCCCTCAAAAGATATTGTTAGAATTTTTTCCGAACAAATTGCATTTCGAGAAAACAAAATATTATTTCGATAAATAAGACCTAATGAGAATTTTAAAATTCTGATGCTGGGAATTGTTAAATTCTTTGATAAAATTACCCAGTAAAGCATCGGTAGGTGCATATGGAAAAACCCTGTTAAGGGCGGGAAAATCAAAGACTTTCACAAGATAGTATTAAACTATGTAGTATTAAACTATGTTTTGCACACAAGATCTCTAAGCCAAGATCGGCTACCCCTCATTTTTTGTTCTATGGTAAAGTCACTGGTATATCATTGTCATGCGGTTTGCAATCATTGGCTTATATAGACTAGTTCCTGTCCACATATTCCACATAGGGGAATATAGGGACAGGTAAAGGGCGCTTCATCTTGATCTGTGATTGGTCGTCCTTGCGCGTGCGCATTTTGTGTTTTATATTTTTAAATTGGCATAGCCATTTGCTTTAGGCAATGTACTTTATTTACATTTGGATTTGTTCGACACGCACGGCCGGGTTACAAATGTCAATGCAAAATATATAATGATAAATAATTAATAACCACGTGACCACGGGCAGAATTCTGCCCGTCATGGCTGCCTTTTACCGATCCCTATATTTTCGCAATAAGTGATAGGATCGGGAACCAATCTATGGCTTATATTCGCTCATTCCCAGCGTGCTACGGCACGCTGGGAATGAGCAAATGGCTTATAGGGCTTATTACGCATTCGCGACTTCTTCGTAGTCTTTGTTCGTGCTCTGTAACGAAGGATACCCCTCGCAGTGGTGTAAATTTGCGTACCGCATCGCGCCGGCCGCGGCCCGCACAGCACTGCACACAGGCACACATTACACACACCACACGCTCGGCCATTGCGATGCAGGCAAAGATGGCGCTTGCTTATGGATTAGACTTGTACACGTCCACTTCGCTACTCATTGCAGACTCGGTCAGGTCGCCGAGCGGCACAGTACATACATGTACATGGTAAACCGCTGTATGTCATGGCACTTGCGTTCTAACTAGACTCGCACAAGTTTTCTTCGCAAAATTACTGAATCAATTGAGGGCGCTCGTTAAAAAAGTATGGCCCGCTAAAAGGGCAAAACAAAATAATAGAATATAGATCGCAGCCGCGGAGCACACAACAACAAAATAAAATTCCTCTACAAATTGGTAAAATTCTGGAAATCTGGAAAAATCTCACCCCTGCTACAATCATGACGACTGGAGACCAGTAAAAGTTCAATGCACCATTATCGGCGAGGTAATAAATGGATGTTGGCGAGGTACAATACGTGAATGCATCACAAAAGTGGTCACAAAACACTTTAAATCAATGGCTGTTGATTCTTTGCTGGTAAATTATAAGTTGTGGAAGGAAAGCGGCAAATTTAGTTGCAAATGGTCGGAAAAAGGGAAAATAACCTGCCAGTGGTGGTTGCAAAACCCCGAGTTGTGTGTTTTTCGGCAACATTAAATGGTAATGAATGCCGAACTAAACCAATGTCTGTGAATTTTTTTTAGAACTTCTGCCGAACCGAACCAAACACAAACTTGCCGTCTTTGTTACAGAACTATCCTCAGTGATGTGAAAAGGAAGGATAATGTATGCACTTACAAACATTGAAAGTAACATCACAGGTGGCTGTGTTGCCTGCTACATCCCTTGCTATATAGGTGATGCTCTGAGATCCAAATGAGAAAAATGAACTGGGGCCCTGCTGTGTTATTGGAGCCAGTTGAACAGTTGGGTCGATTCCAGAGTTATCACTTGTAGTTGGTAGATTCCAAAACACAAAAGCCCCAGTGGCACCTGCTTGTGTTACTGTCTGGTCCTGAACAGTTGGGCAGGAGACCGTGGGGCGAACATTGTCCACTAAATACATCAAAACAATAATATTCTTGATATTTATATAGTGGATATATATATAACATACCTGGTCATTGACCCCGTTCTCACTAGAGAAATCGCTTCGTTCGACGAAGATTAGTTAATCATCGCTAGTTAATGAAGCGTGCGTTCACATATCACTTAACGAAGATCGAACAAAGAGCACCGCTAACGAAGATCGAATGAAGCCGTGTGCGTCGCGCATCCAGCGCTGAGCTTCAAGCGTCGAGATGCGCTGTGTGGATTTTCAGCGGCGCGTCAAAAACAACTCTTGCTAGGTGCCCGACGCACAACGCGCTTGTGCAACAGGCTTGCTAATAATCACTTCGTCGAACAAAGGCAGCCGTTTACATTAAAAATTTGCTTCGTCGAATGAAGCGATCTTGTCGTCAAATGAAGCGATCTCTTCGCCGAATGAAGCTATTTCCTTCATCGAATGAAGCGATTCTAATCATCGCATCAAGAAATCTCTTTGTTGAATCATTGTCGAATCATTGTCGAATAATAGTCGAATCATAGTCGAACGAAGCTATTTCTCTAGTGAGAACGGTGTCATAGTTTATGGGCTTCCAATAGCATTCCTTTCAGAGTTCTCCACTGGTTGCTGACTTAGCCAAGCACACTGAAAATCGTCCTCATCCAAAATGGATGCATGTCTGTAGATTAATGCAACTAGGGTCGTTGTTACAATGGATATGCATGCTAAAGTAAACAATAATGACACCAGCGGCCAGCAGATAATGTTTGACGACTTAACACGTTGACTGCCGAGCATAGTTTCACACAGGGCATTCCCACAGGTCATTCCCATTTTCTACGAGTATATTCGTAGTGGCAGAATCCGGTACACCCGTTAGTATGAGTATACTCGTAGTCGACAGTCAAC
The DNA here is from genome assembly GCA_037783545.1 of Henricia sp. BOLD:AAB3569. Taxonomy (NCBI): domain Eukaryota; kingdom Metazoa; phylum Echinodermata; class Asteroidea; order Spinulosida; family Echinasteridae; genus Henricia; species Henricia sp. BOLD:AAB3569. Next base: position 659,551 of record JBBELK010000422.1, on the reverse strand, counting down.
GTGTTAACACACCTAGTTTTAGAAGTGGGTTTGTCCACACTAATGGGCACACATGGTCTGACATTTTTGAAAAAAAGTTGATTTATACAAATTATATAATTGAATTTTATTTGGAGTACATCCCCAGTCTTTCAAGGATTATGTTCACTCTCCTGATTTTACTTTACAACTTTGGAAATTGTGACAATATCATTACTAAAAAGTAGTCTTCTTAACTGGGATACATGTACTATGTACATTTACATTTATTATGTTTGTAACATAGATGGAAAATTGTCACAAAATGTCCTTATATTTTTAAAGAATTATCTAGAAATTGGCTAATGTTGAGATGGGGAAATTGTTTAGTGTTGCTAGATTTGAAGTGGGTATTATGTTGAAATATAATGAATTATGTTATCACTTTCCAGATACAACAACATTAAAAGTAGGTTTGGCCAGTCTTAAACAATCCGTTTAAAACTGGCTAGGTTCATGGGCGCTGATAAAAATTATGTTTATTGTGTTTCTATGTCACTCGTGCTGCAGTTTGCCGTATCTCTGTGCACAAAATTTTGAGGACTTGGTTGAGATCACTTTTTGGTGATGTCAACCTGGGGCTGTAAGTGGTCTATTCAATACTGACTCAACTGGTAGCATTACTCCAATTTCTTGTGGGTTTATTCTTACTTTGTTGGATAACAGTAACAAGGAATGTGCAAGTGGCCACATTGCCCGCTAGATCAGTTGCAGTGTAGGTCACTATAGTTGTCCCAATGGGAAAGCTACTTCCTGAAGGTAATCCACCTGTTTGTTGCACATCGACATTCCCAGGAGCATTATCATTTGCCTGGATCGGCAAAGGCCAGCTAACAGAAACAGAGTTCTGGTTGAAGTTGGCTTGTTGGTTTCTGTCACCAGGACAGGAGACAAACTGTGGGTTAACTCGATCAACTGGAAAAAGTGCAAAAGAAAACTCACAGCTGACTAATTTAAAGGTAATTTTTTGGCTATAATTTGACAAATGAAGGGAGTACATGGAATCAAGTACACTTAAAGCCGCCGCACACAAGAGCTCTATGCTGAGCAAAAGTCATTCGTGGCCGTTTGTGCAGCACTTGGCTCACCGTGTGCAGTGAAATTTTGCTGCGTTTTCTGCCTTACGATGTCGTGAGACAAAAATCTATTGTTTAAGGCGGACCCAGCAAAAGTGCAATAATTGATTTAAATGGTCTGTATTAAATTATTGCTTGTGAATGTAAAGTAAAACGAAAGCCATTAGCGTCTTTCTATAAATTAGGGGGTCTAATGTTGGTGTCCCCCGTTACATTTTACATCTTGTTTTTGTAAATTCAGGACACAGTTTAAAAATACTTTCCATCTTAAAGAGTGAGTACATAAAGTACAATTCATACAAAATGGTTAATAAAAGCCATTTTAATGATTTTTGTACAAAAAAAATAACACATATCAGGTGTAACGGGGGACACTAAATGTCACACTTTTGGACACCAAATTTATAGAAAGACCCATTAAAAAAAATCCAATCCAATAGCTTGCTAGATTGACCAAAATATTGTGGCTACGATATGGGCTCCATCCCACACAGAAACGTAAATTTGACTCTCGCTTCTTACCATAAATAAATGTGTCATGTTGTACAATAGGCCCTTGGTTAAAAAAGAAAAAATGACTTGATAGAGCCTATTTGGATGCTTGAAAAGAGTGGTACGGTAAAGCAAGAAATCAAAGAATATTGCCAAAATGTTTAATCATCAAAATGCCATTCTCCGAGAGGTGCCCTGATAAAGGCCCAACTAACCGCAAGACTTACGTATAATGTACGTTTTAATATCCCTTTGTATAAAAATCACTATGTGTAAATGTGGTTACATGATCACGCCCAAAACCTAATAGTCCGTCAGCTGAGACGCTCTATCGTTTTGTTTCGTTTTGTTCCAGCAACCGCGGGAATAAATTCTCTTGGCCGAAATAAATGCCTTAGGTATCAGTCATCAATGGTTCAAAAAGTTCTCTATGATTCAGCCTGCAGTTTTTCAGCAAATTAATACAATTAAAAAACCGAATTACTTTTTTGTCGAAGATGTACGCGCGCGCAATGAGCAAACATCAATCACGTGATGTGATTTTTCCAATCCAACGCTGTAGGGCACACTTCTAATCCTGCCAGATTCGTGCGCTAAGCTCATTATTTAATTTGTTTATGTGCATACCCTGAAATAATCTGGCGATGAAACGCTTAGGTGTGCCCAAAATTTAATATGTGATAAAGAAATTAGTGTTTCTTTAAAACAGGAAGCCTTATCTTTAGGCTAGCAACTATGTGGGTGAATCTTGGCGCACGATGTGTGCAAACAGTACGCCTCTTCCATTACGTTTCCATTCCCAATATGTGTCTCAAACATCTTAAGAATTTAAAGAAACTCCTTTCGGGTTTTCGGGTAGTTATCACAAGGAAAGAGTGTGATGAGGTATGGGAGAGGGTCAGCGGCTGGGGGGAATGTCTCTACCCATCCTTCCACCTGAAAAAGGGTCGTGCTCCCCCCAAAAGTGTCATGCTAGCCCCACCCCCCTTGTGCGCCACTCAAATAAGACTTGAAGTTTGCCTAAAGTATATGTGTAACTTGCTTTCCATGCTCTCTTCCAACAAGGTGTGTATACGACTGTGGGCTTTATTTGGATGTTTCTTTGACTTTTTACCACCGAGTAGACACTTTACAATTCTGTGTGTGTTTTATGTTATTGTAACAGATCTGTTAAATTAATCAGAATATTGTCCTCAGAACAAACACTGTGTTAACTCGATGTTAACATGGCGTTTAGGACGTTTTAGTGTTATATCTCATGTTAGTTCAACACCTCCTTTTACATACGTATCGTAAAAGATCTGTTAACTTAATCTGAACGTAGTGGGTGCATGGTGTTAATTTTGATAATTTTAGAACTTTCGTGATTCTCAATAAATTGAGTTTCATTTTTCAACACAACTTATAAATGTATAATTAGAGACTTTTTTGGCTCTGTGAAGATTTTGAAAATTCCAATCACTTACTGGTTAAGCTCGTGTAACAGGACCGGAGGTCACAATTCTTGTTAGTGTTAGTGTTAGTGTTGAAAGTCTATGTTGCAGAACCCTATGCCTTGACATTCCCCAAGACGCCGAGTTAACAGATATGTTACACTAACACGGTTTCCCGAGACGCCAATTTAACTGATCTGTTAACAGATCTGTTAAACGTCTTGTCAACACAATGTTTGTTCTGAGGTAACAATTCCAGTTAATAACAAATCTGTAACACTAACACATAACACCCACAGAATTGTGACCTCACCCATTGGGGAAACAATGGAAGCGTGGAGCCTGTCACATATCGCTTGTCACAAATAAATGTCATGTGCCCTAGTTTTATCGGTGCCCTGGACAACTGTACATAACCATTGGATTATTGTGTCTGCATGACTGTTCGGACCATTGTGTCCTCATGATAGTTTTTAGGGGAGTTGGTGCATTAACAAAAGGGAATAATGTGTTGAGGTATGGGGGCGTGGAGGGAGTCACTTGGGCCTGGGGAGGACATACATGTGTGACCAGGCCAGCTGCATGTTGGGGTGCCACTGTGTGCAATTGTTCCTTAGAATTTTTGGAATTATTTTGTGAGGAACAGTTGCATTTACAGTAGGTCCCCTGGCTGCAGGTGGCAGGTGCTAGCCTACATTCTTTTGTTTTGTATTCTGGCATACTTGGGATTCCAGGTGCTCAGTCTGTGTTCCCATATAAGGGAGTGCAGGCCAGGTTTCTCTAGTTCTTCCGTTCCGGCTGCCTGTGCATGGGCCATGGTGCTGCAGCTACATTGTATACTACCTGTCATAATTTATCAAGTGAGTTTATTTCTTTTATTGAAAAGTAGCTTATTTTATAAATTGTTTTGCTGTTTTTCAATCCTTTATGCTACTTTTGTTCCGTTTTAATTCATTTTGTTTTGCATACACCAATATCGTGCAATGCATTGTGAAAGAATTAATACTGTAACAATAAAAACATTATTTTAAATAAATAACCCACTACTTTTGAATAACATCTGTTTTGTGCATTATTTTACGCCTCTGTTCGTCATCCCTATTTTATATCTTTATTTTACCAACTCGGTTACACATGTAAGGGCTTTTTTGACACTAGATGGTACGGACTTAATAGGTTTTTTTTCAAGGACACAATGGTGTGGACATAGTAGCCTTTCGGACACAATAGTGTGGACATAGTGTTTCAAACGGACAATGGTCCTGCACAGATTTCCAAAAAAAATCTTTTTGAGGAAACCCTATATTTTTTGCATCTTTGCTTTTGTAGAGCGCCATACCGGTACATGTATGTGACAGGGTCCCCGCTTCCATCGTTTCCTCTTGTGTCAAAAACATCCAGCAATGAATGTTAAAGGAGTTCTTTTCAGGTTTTATAGGGGCAGGGTTAGTGCATTAACAAAAGGTAAGAGTGTGGTGACGACCCACCTATCTGTTTGTTTTTGTTGTTTTATTAGATTGCCTTGTCAAAGTGGGAGCCGGAGGTGGGAGTGGGCGTGGAACTGGGGTGGGGAGGGACAGACCATGTTGGAAAGCAGACTACATACAGTACACATATAATATACAGTTAACAAAATTATTCATACTGTACCCTTACTAAAGATTCAGCTTTGTGTGGTTTTCTAAAGAATGAAAGGAGGACACATACTATTTGGGCCATAATTGAATACTTTTAGTGGTCAGGTATAAATGACCAATGGCTTTGGTTTTACCTCATTTGCATTATAACAAAGAGAACGCTACATTGTTTGTATTCTGATATGCTCAGAATTATTCATACCCTTAAAGATTATATAGGTTACGACCCTAAACACAATTTCACCACTCAGGGCAAGGTGTGTGATAGGCAACCATGCACCCATTATTACGAAGCTCCTTCACTACTAGTATCGCTGGTCAACGAGAGCACCAACCTCGTCAATTAGAAACTTGACAATGTTTACCTGTAAAGGCTCACGTGACCTTCCCTGACTGCTCCCGATGGAGGTTGCCGACTCCTGAATGGATTGTACTGGAGCATGCATAGCCCTAGTGAGACGCAGCAACAAACATGACTGAACCATTGTGCGAGCATCACAGGAACATTTGGGAGTTGGAATATGCTGGTGTAGGACAGAACTTGAAATACCTACTCAAACAAGTCCATTAAATTTGATCATCAGTCTAGAGCTTCCTGTGCTGTACTGTACGAGACCGACACTGTAGCACTTGCATGCTGGCCTGCCAAGTGGGGGTGCTACAGCATCTTTGTGGAGCTAGTACCCTGCAGCCTCTGCCAGCATGTTCTTTTGACAGTCAAATGTTTTGTGAGCACCATGACTAGTTTGATGTTGCACTATAAGTTGTGCTACATGTACTTGTTGGCAGAGTTTGGCCAGTTTTAGGCACTAAAGTAATTTGTGCACACTTACTTCCCTTAAGATCTTACCTTGTTGGATGATGGCCACAGTGAATGAGCACATGTCTACATTGCCTGCCGCATCTGTAGCCGTATAAGTTACTGTCGTAGTTTGTCCAGTGGGAAAAGAACTTCCTGAATCTAGTCCTGATGTTCGTACAATGTCTACTTGCCCAGGAGCATTGTCAGTAGCAGTGATGGGAATAGCCCAGTTGATTGTCACAAAGTCCTGATTAAAGATTGCCTGTTGGGTTATGTCATTAGGGCAGTTGTTGAACTGTGGAATAACACGATCCACTAGAATAAAGAGGGAGAAAAAATAGGGAAAATCATTGCATATGGTATTTAAATGCGACATTTTACAAATTTATCCCATTTTTCATAGTAAATTGGTGGCTGTGTTTTGAACTTGTTTTTCCTGGACAATATCCTACATTTACCGTTTTCTTTCTTCAAGTCTTTGCGTTTTCTCAAGCTTTTTTTGCACTATTCACTATGTTTATTGTTGTGAATTTTGATGAGTTTTTCCTCTTAGCATTCCCTCAAAAGATATTGTTAGAATTTTTTCCGAACAAATTGCATTTCGAGAAAACAAAATATTATTTCGATAAATAAGACCTAATGAGAATTTTAAAATTCTGATGCTGGGAATTGTTAAATTCTTTGTTTAAAATTACCCAGTAAAGCATCGGTAGGTGCATATGGAAAAACCCTGTTAAGGGCGGGAAAATCAAAGACTTTCACAAGATAGTATTAAACTATGTAGTATTAAACTATGTTTTGCACACAAGATCTCTAAGCCAAGATCGGCTACCCCTCATTTTTTTTTCTATGGTAAAGTCACTGGTATATCATTGTCATGCGGTTTGCAATCATTGGCTTATATAGACTAGTTCCTGTCCACATATTCCACATAGGGGAATATAGGGACAGGTAAAGGGCGCTTCATCTTGATCTGTGATTGGTCGTCCTTGCGCGTGCGCATTTTGTGTTTTATATTTTTAAATTGGCATACCATTTGCTTTAGGCAATGTACTTTATTTACATTTGGATTTGTTCGACACGCACGGCCGGGTTACAAATGTCAATGCAAAATATATAATGATAAATAATTAATAACCACGTGACCACGGGCAGAATTCTGCCCGTCATGGCTGCCTTTTACCGATCCCTATATTTTCGCAATAAGTGATAGGATCGGGAACCAATCTATGGCTTATATTCGCTCATTCCCAGCGTGCTACGGCACGCTGGGAATGAGCAAATGGCTTATAGGGCTTATTACGCATTCGCGACTTCTTCGTAGTCTTTGTTCGTGCTCTGTAACGAAGGATACCCCTCGCAGTGGTGTAAATTTGCGTACCGCATCGCGCCGGCCGCGGCCCGCACAGCACTGCACACAGGCACACATTACACACACCACACGCTCGGCCGTTGCGATGCAGGCAAAGATGGCGCTTGCTTATGGATTAGACTTGTACACGTCCACTTCGCTACTCATTGCAGACTCGGTCAGGTCGCCGAGCGGCACAGTACATACATGTACATGGTAAACCGCTGTATGTCATGGCACTTGCGTTCTAACTAGACTCGCACAAGTTTTCTTCGCAAAATTACTGAATCAATTGAGGGCGCTCGTTAAAAAAGTATGGCCCGCTAAAAGGGCAAAACAAAATAATAGAATATAGATCGCAGCCGCGGAGCACACAACAACAAAATAAAATTCCTCTACAAATTGGTAAAATTCTGGAAATCTGGAAAAATCTCACCCCTGCTACAATCATGACGACTGGAGACCAGTAAAAGTTCAATGCACCATTATCGGCGAGGTAATAAATGGATGTTGGCGAGGTACAATACGTGAATGCATCACAAAAGTGGTCACAAAACACTTAAATCAATGGCTGTTGATTCTTTGCTGGTAAATTATAAGTTGTGGAAGAAAAGCGGCAAATTTAGTTGCAAATGGTCGGAAAAAGGGAAAATAACCTGCCAGTGGTGGTTGCAAAACCCCGAGTTGTGTGTTTTTCGGCAACATTAAATGGTAATGAATGCCGAACTAAACCAATGTCTGTGAATTTTTTATAGAACTTCTGCCGAACCGAACCAAACCCAAACTTGCCGTCTTTGTTACAGAACTATCCTCAGTGATGTGAAAAGGAAGGATAATGTATGCACTTACAAACATTGAAAGTAACAGCACAGGTGGCTGTGTTGCCTGCTACATCCCTTGCTATATAGGTGATGCTCTGAGATCCAAATGAGAAAAATGAATTGGGGCCCTGCTGTGTTATTGGAGACAGTTGAACAGTTGGGTCGATTCCAGAGTTATCACTTGTAGTTGGTAGATTCCAAAACACCAAAGCCCCAGTGGCACCTGCTTGTGTTACTGTCTGGTCCTGAACAGATGGACAGGAGATCGTGGGGCGAACATTGTCCACTAAATACATCAAAACAATAATATTCTGGATATTTATATAGTAACCTATTTGCACAACGCCTTTGTTTCCGTCCGACTCCGGCATCTATAGGGTTTAGATATGGGTTAGATGGATTGAGCATAGAAACCGAAGCCATAGGAAAGCTCAGCAATGAGGAAGGAGGTCGGGTGGGCGGGGAAAAAAAAGGTATATATATAATAATACTCACCAGAAGCTGGCCGCCGAGGCCAAACTATTATCTTACCACCGTTGAGACATACGACCGTATACCGTCCTCTGCCGACTCGTTCCTTCTCGTCCAAATACTCCCCACCTGCCACCTTGGTATACTCGAGACTGCGTAGATTCCTACGCAGCCCTCAACGTCGGCGGTTGTGCAAATAGTAACCTATTTGCACAACGCCTTTGTTTCCGTCCGACTCCGGCATCTATAGGGTTTAGATATGGGTTAGATGGATTTCGCCAAAACCTGCCCTCTTAGGCCGCCGAGAACCCCCAAACCTGCCCAAATACACCCCAATCCTTACCCAAACCTCAAACGAAAGCGGGAGACTGTATCAGATAGAAAGGAAAGAAAAACTGGACTAGTTGTCTTGCTGCCTTTCTTTCATTTTATTTTCTTCTCTTTTCTTTTCTCAAGCTGTCGCTGCCTATAAAATTGATTAAAAAACAAAATGGGTAGTTTTGTTAGTAGGTGATGGCATTTTTAGACATATCAGCTGCATGTAGATGGCGGGAAAGCTACGCGGGCCCCGAGGCCCGAGTTCAGACGCCTATAGAATTGTCCGACGATATCTGCCATTGGACTTTGTTCAGCTGTGGAGACGGCGTCGCGTAATACCTGGACCGTGCTCTGACGCCTCATCACTCTCTCAACCTGGGTATAGTGCTTGTACGTCTTCCGCGACGCCCATTGGCAGTGGTCCATCACCTGCTCGTCCGATGCATCCAGGAGCCGCAGTGTGGTTGCTACCCATGGCACGGCTGTTGTGCGCTCTCAAAAGCTGGTTTTCAGGGTTGTCTGTTGCGGCAAAATACATCTTCAGCCGTGAATTCGGTCCGTTAACAGGCGAAGGGTTTGTTTACGAGGACTCTGCGATTGGCCGCCAAGGGGCGAAAGATCAACCAGACTTTGAACTGCGCCGACTGGATCCATCTTTCCTTGGTCCTGCAACTTTGGAATCATTATCAATGATGAGTCACCCTCACTTACCGTCTTGCCAATAGTGTGGCTGAATAAAAAATCGCCTCCTTCGATCCTTGTTATTTTTCAGGTTCTGATTCCTCCTAGGTCACCAGCTCTGTCTCCGGCCCATTATAGGCAGAGGAAAAGGGCCAAGTCTCGTTGTACCACGTAGCGCTAGGGGAAAAGACCTTCGCCTTTGCCAAGTCTCCAGGATCGGTCAGTGATCTCTTTCACCGACCATCGTAACTTATCAGAAAACAATGGAATTGCCTGCTTTGAAGTAATGTGAGACTCAGCCTGCTCCAGCTGCATTGCATTCATGTATCTACGAACTTGGTGAGAGATGCAAGGGTTTGCGAACTTTTATCCCACTCGCCAGACTTCGGTCTTACCGAATGAGTTAAAGTATGCCCTTATCTGCCCAACATAAGAGTCCACGGTGCATGCCGCTAATATAAGCGGGCACCCACAAGAGCGGCAGCCGATTTCACGAAAGAGTGCGCAGCTTGCGCAACTTTTGCAAAATGGCGCAAGCCCTATAGCTTGCGTGTAATTTTCACAGGAATGTTGCGCAGCCTACGCAATAAAATGTTGCGCAAGCGGACTTACGCAGTGCGTAAGGATTCGTGAAATCGGCTGCAGATCCCGTGCTTACCCAAATTTTTTCACCCTAAGCCGTGAATCTGCGTGCGACCTTCTGAGTCACGATCGATCAAAAAGCATAGGATGTCAAGTGGTGTCACTGACTCCAGATCCTCCCCTTCAGTACAGCATCATTTGCTTTGATGCTTCCGCAGAAATCGGTCTATATGCTGCAAATAAGTCCGCTCTTTTGCACTCCATATCCCTGCGTATCCAACTCGTTTCCTAGTTTTGTCAGCCTGGTTGCCGCACTGATCATCTTCAAAAAGATACCAAAACGCTCTCGTGAAGGGGAGGGCATGATTGAAGAAGAAATTTAGCATTGTATCGGAATTCCCGAGGGCAAGCCCGAAACGGATCTGAAAACAGCCGCAGCCTGCGCTGGAGCTTAGATATCCCATCATCGATAGGTGCACAATGTCCGCAAGATCCTGCTCCACGATGTAATCGTTCGAGAAAAAACTGCCAGCTAGCATTCATGATAGACCTCTTTCAATAATGAGTTGACTACGGAGACTGAGCGATTGATGTCCACCATCTTGGTTTGGCACCTTGAGGAAAGAACAAATATGCATATTGGGAATTTTTTCCCTGATCAGTTGGGCAACAGCGCGAAAAACCCCTACCACGTCAAGTACACCCTGCGAAGGGTCGGTCAATCGGCTGAAATCATTTATGCCTCCGCGCAGAACTGCCACCTCCGGCTGAAAAGCCCTGCAAGATACCACCAGATGTCTACATAACGGGGCCATTTTTGTGCCTCCGTTGGCTAACATTTTCACGCTCAATGCCTTGGGCCAGCCGAATCCTTTGAACCTTCTGAACATTGAGTCGGACACAAGGAGAACATGGTGGCGCTTAACGTAAGCGATATCCATTCGGGGGGTGACAATACGTGGGAAGTAGCACTGGAAGGCCCGGAGCTCAAACCCCAGCCCTTGAAAAATTCGGGACATTCTAAAAATCCCTGCTTGACCTGCCTCTGACAGGCGAAAGGAAGAACTTGAGTGGAGACCCGTTCCTGCGCGCCGGGACATTTGACGAAAGTGACATCAAATCAGAGGTGAAAACCTGTGGGATTACCAGATGAGACCTAGGTCAACTTGAGCGAAAAATTTGCCTCCAAGGAGAGGGCAAAACAAAAAATTAAACTTCAACATTTTTGAAAGCGGTTTAGACCTAGCTCGGAGGCCAGTCCAAGCATCCACTACATTTCTGGAATCTCCAACCACATCCACCATCAAGTTCCATAGCGAATCAAAGACTGAGAGCCACACAAAATATAGATCAAGGGCCTCCTTGCGACATATACCCGTGTGTCCCAAAATGTCTGCGGACCAGTAATCTCAGAAACTTACACTTAGTTGAGCGAGAGGTTGTCTTCAGCCGACGCCTTCTCGGGAAACTCTGATGGTCGTCTTCCACGCATCTCGGTCCAGCATCAGCGTCCTAAGCTCAGTTGTTTCTTGTTGTGTTGCGTCCCTCTTCAGCTGATCTACGAAAGTTAGTCTCCTCCTGCCCTTGCTCCTGTTTGCCATCGTCTGGTAAGACTAGGGTACCGCCCTATTTATAGCCAGATGCGTCTGCCGACAGTGCAATGCGATAGCAAGGTGGCGGCCTTGACTTCAAGGGATCAGCTGCGAGAAGCTATCGACAAACCTCCAAAATAGAATCTCCTCCCGCACTTGTGGTGACAGAGGCGTAGGCACGAGATCATATCAAGTGTAGATATGAAGGAGGAGCATTCCCTCAGAAACAAACAAACACCAGAGCAAAACTTTGGCCTTTGCCCACAAAACGTTGCATCTGTTTTTAGAGCATTTTATCCTTCCGCAAAATTGTCTCTCGTACCTCAGCGAATGATACCTTTTTATGCTCAGGAATCGGAAATGATAGGGTTTGGAGCAGATGCCGAACCCGAGATGCACCATGCTGTTCGATGGCTGCCGATGACTTTTCTTTAAGTTGCTGAACAAGCCGAGCTTTAACTGTATGTAGCGTACGACGTAAACGGCCCTTAGAGCTCTGATGTAGGAACCGTCCCCATGCATGTCCTGTTCACACCGCAATAAAACAAACACGAGTGAAGTGTTTTAAACATTCGTATACTTTGGCCCTCCATCGCTGGGATGGCACTTGCCAATGAAACGGTCGTCTATCCATATTTCTGTATGTATACCTCTGTTCTTAAGCCATGCAGGAAGACAAAAGCCAATGGATGAGTAAACTTATGCACTGTTTTTTTTTTTTTATTTATTTTTTTTTATTTATTTTTTTTTAAACCAAACCCACTCGAAGCCGGAAAAGGTTCTGGACTCCTTGGTCAAGAAGATTTGCTTGTATCCCTGGCTGTTGTCGGTACTTGAGAAAATATTGCCTTTGGTTATGGGTCTGACAACATTGCCTAAAGGTACCACACTGAAGGGTGTGTCCTTGCGCCAAAGATTAGGTCCCTTCATTGATATAGAAGCAGACTGTCAAGGCAGTCACACATTTCGGCGGCTGTACTTCCTTGACCCTACCCACAACGTATATAGAGCCCTCTATCCACCGCCTGGTGATTGTGTCTATGAAAAGGGCGACATAATCTTGACAAATGAGCGCATTTAAAATACCTTTCGGTGGGCAATTATAAACAGCAATTCCTGCCCCTGTATCTGCCATGAAACGACTGGAAAAAATTATACAGACTAATTCCATGATGAAGCCAACCATGAACTTCGTCCCTATTGGGTGACTCTGCTAAGATATCGTCCCAAAGCACCAGGATCATTGCTTAATGTGCCGGCTACAAAATAGTTGGATCTCTGAATCCGAGCGCCTATAAATCTACCTGTAGTCTACCAGAGAGAACTTCAGGCGGGGTGGGTGTAAAAGGGACTGGCAATTAAGCCACTTGGTTTGCCATTGAAAATTACCCACTGGGAGGTGCCTCGTTTCCGCTTCGCTGCGTGCGTAGCGATGGGATCAAAGATTGATCAAAATCTCTCTCACACAGATGACTCTCCAGCATTATCAAATACCACTGGTACTCAATGGTACTGGTTGGTTTTTTTTTTTTTTTTTTTTTTTTTAGCAAAACTTTGCGAACGGGGTACTTGAACTTTGGGATTCACAAAATGGCACAAAGAGGTGCCCCTGGACCACATTAAAATCAGCGTGCTAGCGAAGGCCCATCAACATGGCATACAGAGGCCCGCCCTCTGCCAGGTACAGAGTACATATATGCGAAATAGAAGTACACTGTACCCCAAACATGGCATTCAGAGGCCCGTCCTCTGCCAAATACAGAGTATGCGAAATAGAAGCACATTGTACCACAAACATGGCATTCAGAGGCCCGTCCTCTGCCAAGTATAGCGCGCATATGTGCAAAATAGAAGTACATTGTACCACAAACACGGCATTCAGAGGCCCGTCCTCTGCCAAGTACATTTGTACTTTAAACATAGCATTCAGAGGCCCGTCCTCTGCCAAGTACATTGCACCATAAACATAGCACTCAGAGGCCCGTCCTCTGCCAAGTACATTTGTACCATAAACATAGCATTCAGAGGCCCGTCCTCTGCCAAGTACATTGCACCATAAACATAGCATTCAGAGGCCCGTCCTCTGCCAAGTACATTTGTACCACAAACATAGCATTCAGAGGCCCGTCCTCTGCCAAGTACATTGCACCATAAACATAGCGTTCAGAGGCCCGTCCTCTGGCAAGTACATTTGTACCTTAAACATAGCATTCAGAGGCCCGTCCTCTGCCAAGTACATTGCACTATAAACATAGCACTCAGAGGCCCGTCCTCTGCCAAGTACATTTGTACCACAAACATAGCATTCAGAGGCCCGTCCTCTGCCAAGTACATTGCACCATAAACATAGCGTTCAGAGGCCCGTCCTCTGGCAAGTACATTTGTACCTTAAACATAGCATTCAGAGGCCCGTCCTCTGCCAAGTACATTGCACTATAAATATAGCACTCAGAGGCCCGTCCTCTGCCAAGTACATGTGTACCACAAACATAGCATTCAGAGGCCCGTCCTCTGCCAAGTACATTGCACCATAAACATAGCGTTTAGAGGCCCGTCCTCTGGCAAGTACATTTGTACCTTAAACATAGCATTCAGAGGCCCGTCCTCTGCCAAGTATATTGCACTATAAACATAGCACTCAGAGGCCCGTCCTCTGCCAAGTACATTGCACCATAAACATAGCATTCAGAGGCCCGTCCTCTGCCAAGTACATTTGTACCATAAACATAGCATTCAGAGGCCCGTCCTCTGGCAAGTACATTGCACCATAAACATAGCATTCAGAGGCCCGTCCTCTGCCAAGTACATTTGCACCATGAACTTGCGCGCATCTGCTCGCTGAGCTCCGTGACCCTACGCTCAGCGCAGGAAAATGACACGGAAAACAGCCCCTCACTGCGAACTTTTGTGAGTACATAAAAAAAGTACGTCTATGTTTCTCCCCAACTCGCTATGCATTTCAAAGTACAGAGTATTACCTTTAGTTTGGTTATTATTTCATAAAATATATGATGCACGGGGAAAAGGGGCTTTTTTCACTCAAAGAACGGGTGTTGAACCTCAAAATCGGCAAAGTCAATGGAGGTCAACACGATTACTGATCATTTTTCAGTAGGTTGTCTCACTGAATTGAACGGCACGGTCGTTCTCTGTGACACACAGATTCAACTCGCACTTATGAATAAACTACATAAAATTCCCGTCCCACTCATATATGAAACATTTTGATTGGACAAGGGGAAAAGGGGCTTTTTTGCTTCAAATCATAGAATGTCTCTCATCTAAGACCATGACCCGATTGTAATACGCAAAATATGGTTACATTGCACATGTACCATAAGCCTGGCATTCAGAGGCACGCCCTCAGCCTGGTACCGAGTACACATGCAAATCAAGGGTACATTCATACAGAGGCCCGCCCTCTGTGTATCGCACCTGCAATATAAATGCTCATCAAAGTTGCACTGCCCTTTTTTTTTTTTTTTTTTTTTTTTTAAGGGTAAAATAGGTAACTTTCCCGAATAGAAAAAGTTATCAGCCCCCACTTGGCACCAAGAACGTAAAAAAAAAAATCCGTCAAGGACCAACGCCAGTCGATCAAAAACAAGAAACGACCAAATGGCTGGCAGGTCACCCAATCGACAGGGCCATGACGCAAATGCACATGTGCGCGCACATGTGCACATTGCACACACACCATGTACATACGAGCGCACGCGCACATGCACAACATGAAAAGCACGTTTCAAGAAAAAGGCCTGCTTCTCCAACTCCCGACGTCGGAAACTTAAGTTTTTGATATTTTTCGTTACAGAGACACGTAAGCTTTATAAATTCGTTCGCTTGTGTAAATTAATTTTTATTTTTAATCCTTTCACCGAAACACGGGCAATGCAACTTTAAGCTTGGTGTCCCGAGGCCCGTCCTCTAGCACACACGCTATTTATGGGTATATTACACTTGACATACAGGGACCCGTCTGTGCCTAGTACCTGTATCTATACACATAGAAAACATGGGCACATTAAAATTTGGCATTCATAAAATTGATTTTTATTGAAATTTTGAATTCAGAGACCCGTCCTCTGCCTATGTACACGCCCTTATGTACCAATACCAAATAAGAGCGCATATTAATAGGGATACGCTAATTCAGAAGTCGGCTGTCTAGTAAAGGGTACCCATGCCAAAATTAGCGTCACATCAGAACTTGGCATCTCAACTTGGCATTTAGAGGCCCTCCTCTGCCTAGTACACATGCAAGCTATGAGCATATTAAACTTGGCATTGGGAGGCCCGCCCTCTATCTAGTATATAGAGTACGTGGGCAATATTTACTCGGTCCGTCCTCTGTCTAGTACCGAGTACATGTGGAATATCTATTACCACTTAGTATTCAGAGGCCCGATCTCGGCAAGTACACATGTAATCTATGGGTACTTTGAACTTGCCCTTTAGAGGCCCGTCCTCGGCCTATACAGATTCTGACTGGGGTTATGACGAAACTTTAAGTATTGTCAAGCCAAACCCCCAGTGCATCTATGCTTGCTGCCTAATGGCGACACATATCTATCATTCAGTATAATTGACGTGCTCACGAACAACAGCATAGCATTCAGAGGCCCATGCTCTGCCTCCTCGAAGGAACTGGAAATTAAGACATGGGCTATTTCACAATAAGTGTACACTTTCAGTCTCACTGGCAAATCGGGGTAAAATTTCAAACTTGTCCAACTCACAAAAGTTTGTTGATCTAAAAACTTCAGGATGTATACTAATAATTCAAAAAATATCAGAGCGTGGCATTATGATTAACGTGTTTATTTTTTCCACTGAAATAATAATTTGTAATTGGTTGTCTGGAGAGGACATTTTGTTAAACACAGAATATCACAATATAATGGCCAGACTAAATGTTGAAATGGTAATGCCATGCACTGTCCTGTTAGAAGGAATGGTACTATTAATTTTACAAACCTAACAACGAAATATTTCAATCATGGTTGACATGTTATATTACAATTGAATGCTGTCCTGGAGAGGACAAATGTTTAACGGATTTTCCACAACCCTGAATATGATCTTGATAAAATTTACTCAAATCTCTTGCACGATCAAATTGTCATATTTACTCCATCAAATGTGTCATGTGATGATACAAACATCTTTGTGAGTACATATCTCCAAACTATTCCATTGTGTGGAATACCTTGACCTGGAGAGGACATTACCATATTTTATTTGTTTGTTTGTTTGTTTGTTTTTTTGTTGACCGAATTACACCAACCCAAGTTTCACAATATTGTTGAACACTATATATCCATGATTGATCACCAAATGATCACCACAATAATGCATCATCAACAAATGATTGCACTTAAACTAATGCAAAACTTGAAATGAGACTCCAAAATGGTGTTAAAAGTGCATGTAAATAGAGAAATTAAAAACGAATAACTCGTAGAATTATGTAAAAATAGTTCTGTAGCTTGTCCTTCATATTACCCGTCATATAAAATCACTCATAACATGTATATGCACTGATAAAGTTATCCAGGATGGGTTAAACTGTAATCTACTCAAATGACCACCCACTGTGAAATAGCCCACATGTACTCAGGGACCAGTCCTGGTCCATAGAAATACGATCTAGGCCTTGATACTCGGAAGCCCAACCCGTGCTTCGTAAATTGCCTAACAAAAGATGCGCTTAAACTGCGCGTTTGGGGGCCCGTCCTCCACTTCATACATTTAGTAAGCAAGAGTCCATTCACTTGCCACTTAGGGCCTGTTCCGTTACCTATGAGGGCGCTAACACAGGTACCTTGAAACAAAAGGCCAGAACCAGATTTCGCAAATGCTAGGCTGACTCCTTTTTTATTGTTATATTGCGCTCGCTATACATGCTCGAGCAATAACAAAACAAGAATTGTGAGGGCACTTTCCGAACTACGAATCTTGAAAGAGGCCCGCCCTCTATCATCTAACGAACATGCCAAACTGGTATTTTAATTCCCACGATTCAAGGGCGTGCCCCGTTTATAAACATGCTAGCATTGCACCCTGAGCCTTGTTTACCCGTTGGAGCATTCGCTCCAGATTTCGGCGTTGTCCTCCATATGGATCCATAGGACGCCAAGGTGAACAAATTCTCCCTCCAGCGGTCTTTCAGACCTTGCAATTGGTCGATGTCTTGCCAACCATCCTTGGCATCCGCCTTTTCCTATAGGGAGCACGAAAAAAGCAACAAAGAAAATTGAAATTTCGGAAACTGTTTGTGTAAACGCCAATTATCGAAAGCATTTCACCTGCCCATGCCTTCTCCGACCCACGCTGTACCTTGGCCGCCTGGCTCCATAAAAAGGCGGAGAAAAGCACTGTTTCGGAGACGCGTGTGTTAATTGTTATAATGCGTACTTGTGCATGGTGGGCTTAGTAGCCCAAACTTAATTAAAGAGTCGTATGCATTTGTATACGTACAAAATATTTGGCTGTATACCTGTATACCTGTCGAATGGCTGGGCCCCCGTCGCCACACGGGTGATACCTATAAAATACGAGCCTGAGGCTACTAGGCCTAATTCGCCATATTTATGGGCCTGACAGATGTTTTACCAAAACTGAATAATATCTTATGACATATAAAGCATTGAAGCAATTCGTACCTCAACTAAGGCGTAAATCATGTCCATCTTCAGCACATTCAGCAAACGAGTACATGTAGTTGGAAACTTGTCCGGTACATAAAAAACGACGAGGCAGCATAACCCGCACACAGCATTGGCACAATAGCCTATATAATACACACGCAAGCCCAATGAGGGGTGCATTGCTTAAGGCACGCGAAAATTCAAAAGGAATTACTGGACCGCGCTCTACCATTGTTGAGAAAGAGCCAATTTGACTATGTACGTACGTATAGGCTTTACCCAACGTAGTGCCAACCATGCGTGCGGTAACGGCGATTGCTTGAAGCTGCGTAATGCATGATACTGGTGCGCGGTGCTGCCCACACCTCGCAAATGTTTAAATGCCTCTAAATTACTCTGGTATACCTGATTTCGCCTTACAAAACATCCCAAACTCGACGCTAGGTAACACACTGCTGCACTTTCATTTTCCTCGAAATATATCAGCTAATGGATGATAATTCAAAACCATTGATTATCCCGAGCGATCACACACACGTCCACCCGACGGGTTGGTATACTCGAGACTGCGTAGATTCCTACGCAGCCCTCAACGTCGGCGGTTGTGCAAATAGTGGATATAACATACCTGGTCATTGACCCCGTTCTCACTAGAGAAATCGCTTCGTTCGACGAAGATTAGTTTATCATCGCTAGTTAATGAAGCGTGCGTTCACATATCACTTAACGAAGATCGAACAAAGAGCACCGCTAACGAAGATCGAATGAAGCCGTGTGCGTCGCGCATCCAGCGCTGAGCTTCAAGCGTCTAGATGCGCTGTGTGGTTTTTCAGCGGCGCGTCAAAAACAACTCTTGCTAGGCGCTCGACGCACAACGCGCTTGTGCAACAGGCTTGCCAAATCGCTTCGTCGAACGAAGGGAGCCGTTTACATTAAAAATTTGCTTCGTCGAATGAAGCAATCTCGTCGTCGAATGAAGCGATCTCGTCGTCGAATAAAGCTATTTCCTTCATCGAATGAAGCGATTCTAATCATCGCATCAAGAATTTCTCTAGTGAGAACGGGGTCATAGTTTATGGGCTTCCAATAGCATTCCTTTCAGAGTTCTCCACTGGTTGCTGACTTAGCCAAGCACACTGAAAAGCGTCCTCATGCAAGTGACCAACCCAATGTTATGGCGCTGTTCAAAATGGATGCATGTCTGTGGATTCATGCAACTGGCCATGGGGACGTTGGTACAATGGATATGCATGCTAAGTAAACAATAATGACACCAGCGGCCAGCAGATAATGTTTGGTGACTTAACACGTTGACTGCCCAGCATAGTTTCACACAGGGCGTTCCCACAGGGCATTCCCATTTTCTATGAGTATATTCGTAGTGGCATAATCCGGTATACTCGTAGTCGACAGTCAACGTGTTAACACACCTAGTTTTAGAAATGGCTTTGTCCACACTAATGGGCACATATGGTCTGACATTGTTGGAAAAAAGTTGATTTATAAAAATTACCCCCGGTATATAATTGAATTTTATTCGGAGTACATCCCCAGTCTTTTAAGGATTATGTTCACTCTCCTGACTTTACTTTACAACTTTGGAAATTGTGACAATATCATTAATAAAAAGTAGTCTTTATAACTGGGATACATGTACTACATGTATGTACATTTACATGTATTATGTTTGTAACATACATGTAGATGGAAAATTGTCACAAAATGTCCGTCCATGACATATTTGTATATTCTATTTTTAAAGAATTACCTAGAAATTGGCTAATGTTGAGATGGGGAAATCGTTTAGTGTTGCTAGATTTGAAGTGGGTATTACCGGTATGTTGAAATATAATGAATTATGTTTGAAAATAGTATATGAACCTAAAGTCCATAAAGATCCTAATACGTACCTCACGATACGTGAGACGATCGGACGATCCCCGTGGTAGATGAAGGATTTAAACCGTTCGGAAAAGTGCCTGATGGTGGGTGCTGACGACCGGCTAAAGATCCAGCCATTGCCAGTCCCGGCACGAGGGGAAAGTAGTAATTTTAGTGGGACGCAAGATTGACAAACGGACAATGGAGATGTGCGTCTAGTGCGGATTACTCGAAATTTAATTAAGTAATGTTCTAATTATATTTTGGGTTTAAGTTAAATTTAAAAAACAATGGTAACCTAAATGGTAATAAAAGTTAAATTAGAAAAGAGTCCATTGAATGATATCAGAAAAACACTCTTGTGGGAAATAAATTTAAAAAACACAGGTTTTAGAGTTTGTTAAAAACACTTTAAAATGATTTTATATATACGGTTACTCCTGGAAAAAAAGGTGAAAAGAGGCTAGGTCTATTCTCACGGATAGTGAGGAGTTATTCATGAGAATAGCGATCTGGGTTGGGTTGGGATAATTTCAGTGCAAATTAAGCAACATTCGTAGTGTCTAACGAAGGAAAAAAACATGAACATTTTCAACGAAAGAGTCTAGTTGAAGCGAGTTCGTGGCTTTACCGCGCGTCGCTTGCAGTGCTGCGCTATAATGAACCTGAGGGATTTGTGAACCAGAGGCCATTACCATCGGACATGCTGTGTGGAAGGAGGGTCAAATAAAAGAAGGCAAGAAAAGCAAGAACATTTTCAACGAAAGAGTCTAGTTGAAGCGAGTTCGTGGCTTTACCGCGCGTCGTTTCCGGTGCTGCGCTAAAATAACGTCCCCCGAACGTTCCTTGAACGTTAGCTGAACGTTCGCGGAACGTTAGGAATGAACGTCCGGGGAACGTAATTGTGTGGAGTTTTCTGGACGTCCTCGGCACGTTCAAAACTAACGTCCCCCGAACGTTCCGGGGACGTCATTGTGTAAAGTTTTCTGGACGTCCTCCGAACGTTAGAAACGAACGTTACAAAAATACGTTCAGGGGACGTGTCATTTGAACTTACGACGCCCTCCTTTGACGCAATTGTGATGTAATCATGACGTAATCGGACTATTTTTAATGTGTTATTTTACATATCAATTAATCTCTTACCTGCAGTTCCACAGCTCTTGATACCAGTCACTTCCTCTTACTAAGTATAGTTAAGTACGCTTTATACATGTATATATGCTCCTTGAATTTCCTTCATATGTATAGTCACAGTTGGCGGTAATGGCGGACATTGGAAACCACATTTTTTTCTATTATTTCTTGCAAATCTTACCTTTTTAGACTATATATGTGTTTTATATACAAAAGTACATACACTTGGAATCGGGCAGAGCGTGGTTACAAGGTAAACCTTAAAACAACACATTTGTTTGTGAAATTTACGGAAAAATGATCTCCACGCAAGCTGCTTTGTTAACAACGTTCTCGGAACGTTCTTTGAACGTTACACTGCAACGTTAGATTCTAACGTCCGCAGAACGTCCCCTCGACGTTCAAAACGAACGTGACCAAAAACGAACTTTCTCCGAACGTTATTAAAAAACGTTCTTAGAACGTTATATTGAAACGTTAGATTTAAACGTCCACAGAACGTCCCCTCGACGTTCAAAACGAACGTGACCAAAAACGAACTTTCTCCGAACGTTATTAAAAAACGTTCTTAGAACGTTATATTGAAACGTTAGATTCAAACGTCCACAGAACGTCCCCTCGACGTTCAAATTGAACGTGACCAAAAACGAACATTCTCCGAACGTTATTAACAAACGTTCTTAGAACGTTATATTGAAACGTTAGATTCAAACGTCCACAGAACGTCCCCTCGACGTTCAAAACGAACGTGACCAAAAACGAACATTCTCCGAACGTTATTAAATAACGTTTTTAGAACATTATAGTCCAACGTTAGATTCAAACGTCGGCAGAACGTCCCCTCGACGTTCAAAACGAACGTAACTTCCACGAACGTTCTGGGAACGTCCCCTCGACATTCAAAACGAACGTGACCAAGAACGTTATGTGTTAGCTGGGTGGTCGGGGTAAGGGTGGCTCTGGTCGGGGTAAGGGTGGCTCTGGTCGGGGTAAGGGTGGCTCTGGTCGGGGTAAAGGTGGCTCTGGTCGGGGTAAAGGTGGCTCTGGTCGGGGTAAAGGTGGTTCTGGTCGGGGTAAGGGTGGCTCTGGTCGGGGTAAGGGTTGTTCTGGTCGGGATACAGGTGGTTCTGGTCGGGGTAAGGGTGGCTCTGGTCGGGGTAAGGGTGGCTCTGGTCGGGGTAAGGGTGGCTCTGGTCGGGGTAAGGGTGGCTCTGGTCGGGATACAGGTGGTTCTGGTCGGGGTAAAGGTGGTTCTGGTCGGGGTAAGGGTGGCTCTGGTCGGGGTAAGGGTGGCTCTGGTCGGGGTAAGGGTGGCTCTGGTCGGGATAAGGGTGGCTCTGGTCGGGGTAAAGGTGGCTCTGGTCGGGATACAGGTGGTTCTGGTCGGGGTAATAGTGGCTCTGGTCGGGGTAAGGGTGGCTCTGGTCGGAGCAAGGGTGGCTCTGGTCGGAGCAAGGGTGGCTCTGGTCAGAGCAAGAGTGGCTCTGGTCGGAGCAAGGGTGGCTTTAGATCTGGTCGGGGCAAGGTTGGCTCTAGTTGGAGCCAAGGGTACATGTACATGTACATGTACATGTACATGTATAGCTCTGGTCGAAGCCAAGGGTGGCTCTGGTCGGGGCAAGGTTGGCTCTGGTCGGAGCAAGGGTGGCTCTGGTCGGAGCAAGGGTGGCTCTGGTCGGAGCAAGGGTGGCTCTGGTCGGAGCAAGGGTGGCTCTGGTCGGAGCAAGGGTACTGGCTCTGGTCGGAGCAAGGGTGGCTCTGGTCGGAGCAAGGGTGGCTCTGGTCGGAGCAAGGGTGGCTCTGGTCGGAGCAAGGGTGGCTCTGGTCAGAGCAAGAGTGGCTCTGGTCGGAGCAAGGGTACGTGGCTTTAGATCTGGTCGGAGCAAGGTTGGCTCTAGTTGGAGCCAAGGGTACATGTACATGTATAGCTCTGGTCGAAGCCAAGGGTGGCTCTGGTCGGGGCAAGGTTGGCTCTGGTTTGGGTATGGATGGCTCTGGTTTGGGTATGGATAGCTCTGAATATGACAATGGAAACTTTATAAAGGTAATGTATTAATCCACAAAACCTCACATGCTTGTTTGGGTGTGATGATTCTTAATGTTCTGTCTGTGAGTTGGGAAGAATGTGAATCCCACGACTGCCAAATCCAGAGAGGTGATATTGTAAAAACAGCCACCTTCACTATCTGTTCCCAATGCCTGGCTATTGGAGGCTCTATGGGGTGGGCGTCCAGTGGCTGTGTTAAATGTGGTAGGTTGGCTCTGGTTGGGCAAGGGTGGCTCTGGATGGGGCAAGGGTGGCTCAGGTTGTACATGTACATGTAGCAAGGGTGTTAAATATCGGCCCAATTTTAAAACCTGTGTACTATAAGTGTGTGGTAGTGTTGTAATGACTGACAGTGTCCGAAAATTTTCAAAGCAGAGAGTTTTCAGCTATTCCAAATGTTGATCTTGGATCTACTGACACTACATGTACTTGTGCTGCAGAAAAATGAGCTTCTGACTTCTGAGCTTCTGTAACGACTATCAAGTTGATTAAATTTTCCTCAAAATATGCTTCACACACTGTCAGCTCTGAACCCCCATGTGTTGTTCATAAAATATTGGTGATGCAGATGTACATGTATATCCTTCTGATAAGGTTCAAAACATTGGTGTAATATTAGATTCAGCTGGCACCATGCGTGCTCAGGTCTCTAATTTGTGCAAAACGGCTTAATTTGCACTTTGGAAAAATGGAAAAATTTGTTCTCTTTTGGATTCCAAAACTACAGAAAAGTTGGTGCACGCCTTTATTACATCCCGGATTGACTATTGCAATAGCCTTCTTTTTGGTATTCCTGCCAAAGAAGTTCGAAAATTACAAGTGATACAAAACTCTGCTGCCCGTCTCGTTACCAGGATTAACAAATATGATAATATCACTCCAGTTATGAAAGAGCTGCATTGGCTCCCGGTGCAACAGAGAATCAAATTCCAAATTCTTTGTTTGACATAAAAAATTTTAAACGGTATGGCCCAGGATTATTTAGATGAGCTCCTGCGTGTCCGTGATATTGGTCGCTGTTTTAGATCGAATTCTCAGGGAAAATTGTATTTGTTCCAACCTATTGACAGGGCATTTCAGGTCTGTGCACTTTGGAATGCCCTGCCACTGTTAGTACGTGGTGCCGTTACATATGAAATTTTTAAAAGATCTCTTAAAACACATTTTTTTATGAAGATTATTTATTATTTTTGTGTTTTGTACTTTTTAATGTGCTGTATTTTAATGTGCTTTTACTGTACATGTAAAGCACCCTGAGATAATTTTTTATGGAGGGCACTCTATAAGAATTTATTATTATTATTATCAAGGCAGGTGGAAGAGCAGCAGGGCATTTAATATCTGTTTAAAAAACAGTCTGAGAGCATGGGAAGACAAAGTTATGAAAGACAAAGTTATGGACGACAAATACAGGTACATTGTAGAGGTCATTCTTCATACGGGTATTAAGTGTTGGCTTTTGAAAATCATGAAAAGGAAGTTTTTTTTTTTTTTAAGAGGACATAATCATTATGTTTAATACACAACCACTATAATTAGTGTTCAGTGCAATTTTTAGGGGAGTTTTATTTAATTTCATTCACATTAAATTTGTAGTGTTGTAGCATAGGGGAAAATTTCAAAAATCATATCCGTGACACCATTTGTGACGGAAATGACAATATTTGAATCACTGTGGAGCCGAGTAAATAATTAAAATAAAAGAGTTTAAAGTTTAAACGTAGAATAACAACCAATGAACAGGGGGCTTTGGACAGGATACACGCAACTTATTATCATCCTTATTTTATTGCAAATATTGATGAAAGAGAATGCCAACAAATCATCTCAGTCACAGTAAAAAGTGATGGAACTGACTGTGGCGGATATGACTAAAACTTTTAGAGCACCAGTCTGTTTGAAGCTTAATTACCACACAAGCTTGGAGGTTTACACAATTCTGATCGTTTTCTTGGGTACATTTTTAGATTAAAAACCCAAATACGTTCGGAGTTGACGCTGAATAAAGGTACTATCGTACGTTTTTGATAAAATCCACAATTCTTCAGAGTTACACTTTTCTAAAGTGCATAGTTTTTATGCTGTAAATGTTCTCAGGCATCCAATGGACTGATCAAAGTCTTGTTTAAGTCAGTTCTAGACCGGATATGGTGCTCCAAAATATCGTGACAGAGATGACCAAACAGGGACTCTTCAAATCAATATTATGCAAATTTTGTTTAATTATGAAATGTTTAGTTTTGTATTTAAAGTAAACAAACTGTACTTGGCTTCTGGTACCGGTAGTATAATTATCTTTTCAAGTTACTTCAAAAATTATGGCAATAGGGACATTTTGAAAAACCTGACCGGGACGTCTGTTTTTTCTTTACACCACAGCGAGGGGTACACCCCAATTTTTCAACCAGAATAGAGTCTAAGTTTCCAATGACTGATACTTCTCAAGTGACAATCTTGGAAATAGTCAGAACTCTTACTCTCACTATCATGACTATTAGAGAAAAAGAGGAAACCAAGAAATTTCGAAAAATCCCAAACAACACTGAGATTCGAACCAGGGATCTTTTAATTGCAAGTCGAGCTCTCTTCTAACCAGACCACGAAGTTGGTTACAAACCGACCGCATTCAAAACCCTTAAATTCCTTAAAAATAACCAACCCTAACCCTAAACCCTAACCTACATACATCTCCTCTCAAGACGCTAAAAAGGTACAAAACCCCTTGTTTTCCCCTCGCAGTGGTGTAAAAAAACATTACGCGACTGGGACGGGTGTCTTTTTGGGGGAGAGGCGGGGGTTGAGGGTTTATAGGTTTTAAGAATTTATACCACTGCATATAATGAGAATTATGTTAAAAATTATTATATTGCTTAAAAATTAAAAAAAAGACACTAACTTAAAGGTACACACCTGCCTACTGTTTACATGATTTAGTGATGTAAGAGCATTGACAATACTTTTTTGATGGTCGTTGTGAAAAAAGATCATCAAAATATCCCGTAATTTACTAAAGATGTGCAACAAAAACGGTCAAAAGACGGGTTATACGCTTTACCAGCCGTTGCAACTACGCGCGAGCCTCACGACTTTGTCACAGACGATTCGCTCTTCTCCTGCTCAGGATATCTCAAATTTTCTGCTCACGATTTCACTGGACAGTCCGGACGACCGAATAGGATTTTCCGTTTTCTTTTGAGGAGTTGGCATCATGTTTTTTTCTTCACGAACGTACACGAAGCAACACACCCGGTCGTGTGTTCACTCAGGCTATTTGCCGTGCTGCACGGGGGGAAATATCATACATTTCACGGTAGCCTGCCATAGCACGCGCTCGCTCCCGTTTTCCGGACTCTCAAAACAAACAGTTCGAATTTTCATACTTATGTTTAACTCTGTTTCGTACCTGTATAAATAGTCTCTCTTTTGTCAATTACTTATAAATATTGGGGGAAAATCAGAGTTGAATTTGGTGCAGTTGTGCAGTAACAAACTTTTATACGGCTGGAAATACAACTAACTCACAAGACCACGTGACTTTTCGGAACCAGAATTTGGTTCCGAAAAGTCACGTGACCTTGAATTTTTCAAAAGTGCTCAAAAACGGCCAAATTTGACGGCGTATTTTCAGGATATATCTGATTTACTCTCGAAAGCTCTTCAGAATAATGTATGGGTCTATTTCGAGCCCAAAATAGCCCAACAAAGAAGGTGTGTTCCTTTAAAGGAACACATTTTTTCCAATGTTTTGTATTTTTTTGTCCCCAAAATCAAGTCTTTAATTGCAGCAGTTTTGATTCCATTTAATGAATGCTTCGTGTGGTTTACAATATTTGCAATGTAATCCGACACCTGGTCACGTGACAATGAATCCATGCATTGGTGGCACACCCTCAGAGGATGTACTAACTATTTGCCAAGTTTCACTGGAATCGGATGTGTGTAAAGAAAAACATGTGTATTATCTATGGGGTTTCGTCAAGGTTTTTAAATATTAAAATCACAGATTTTTGACTGCCTATAATACGACACCTGGTCACGTGACTGTAATACATCGGTGGTACATCCTCAGGGGATGTACATGTACTAACTATCTGCCAAGTTTAACTGGAATCGGATGTACAGAAGTGTGTAAACTGTTTCTTAGAAAACTCGTGTGTATTAAAAAAGATAATAAATAAAAAATTACAAATCAGAACAAAAACAAAAGTTGTTTCAGCCCCACACAAACAGCTTAAAAAGAAATCTTAACCCAAACAGCCAAAAATATATTTGAAAAATACTTTTTTAATAATATGTACAGTGGCTGCCCCAAGCCTATTTTTATAGGCTGGATCTAGCTACAACAGCTGCAAAAGCACCCCATTCTTTATCAAAGGAGCAAACGTTAATTTCATAACAATGTCACTAACCTGGGACAACTGTTACTGTGAATGAGCATGTTGCAGTATTTCCTGTTGGATCAGAGGCTCGATATTCAATGGTGGTTGTCTGGCCAATTGTAAACAAGGAACCTGATTGAGACCCCGATGTTTGGATGATTAGCACAGTTCCTCCCGAGTTATCAGTGGCTATAGGTGGAAGCCAGTTAACCGTAGTACTGTTTGTGAAGCCATTGACCTCAAATGGTTGGTTGATGTTGTCAGGGCAGCGAGTGAAAGTTGGTGCAATGTTCTCAACTGAAACAGAATGAATTGATTAAGATTATATAGGTTACGACCGTAAACACAATTTTGCCAGGTAATTTCACCACTCAGGGCAAGGTGTGGGATAGACAACCATGCACCCATTATTACGAAGCTTCTTTACTACTAGTATCGCTGGTCACCGAGAGCACCAACCTCGTCCATTAGAAACTTGACAATGTTTACCTTTAAAGGCTCACGTGACCTTCCCTGACTGCTCCTGATGGAGGTTGCCGACTCCTGAATGGATTGTACTAGAGCATGCATAGCCCTAGTGAGACGCAGCAACAAACATGACTGAACCATTGTGCGAGCATCACAGGAACATTTGGGAGTTGGAATATGCTGGTGTAGGACAGAACTTGAAATACCTACTCAAACAAGTCCATTAAATTTGATCATCAGTCTAGAGCTTTCTGTGCTGTACTGTACGAGACCAACACTGTAGCACTTGCATGCTGGCCTGCCAAGTGGGGGTGCTACAGCATCTTTGTGGAGCTAGTACCCTGCATGCAGCCTCTGCCAGCATGTTCTTTTGACAGTCAAATGTTTTGTGAGCACCATGACTAGTTTGTTGTTGCACTACAAGTTGTGCTACTTTTTGGCAGAGTTTGGCCAGTTTGAGGCACTGAAGTAACTTGTGCACAGTTACTTCCCTTAAGATCTTACCTTGTTGGACGATAGTCACAGTGAATGAGCAAATGGCTACATTGCCTGCCGCATCTCTGGCCGTATAAGTTACTGTCGTAGTTTGTCCAGTGGGAAAAGAACTTCCTGAATCTGGTCCCGATGTTCGTACAATGTCTACTTGCCCTGGAGCATTGTCAGTAGCAGTGATGGGAATAGCCCAGTTGATTGTCACAAAGTTCTGATTGAATATTGCCTGTTGGGCTATGTCATTAGGGCAGTTGTTGAACTGTGGAATAACACGATCCACTAGAATAAAGAGAAAAAAAATAGGGAAAATCATTGCACATGGTATTTAAATGCGACATTTTACAAATTTATCACATTTTTCATAGTAAATTGGTGGCTGTGTTTTGAACTTGTTTTTCCTGGACAATATCCTTCATTTACCGTTTTCTTTCTTCAAGTCTTTGCGTTTTCTCAAGCTTTTTTTGGACTATTCACTATGTTTATTGTTGTGAATTTTGATGAGTTTTTCCTCTTAGCGTTTCTAGGGCCTCGAAACGACACCACCAGCCCTATGACTCGGACATGCCGACTCGTGACTCACGAGTCACATATTTCAAAAAAAGAAAAAATATATATATTTGCCTGCTTAAAGGCACAGGCGCGTCAGCAATGCCCGCGTGGCAAATTCGTGCCACGAAATACGCAGCTCCATGCCTTTGCTATGGAGCTGCGTATTTCGAGGCTCGAATTTGGCACGTGCGCTTTGCTGACGAGCCTGTGCCTTTATAATGCAGGGTTCTTGAAAAAAACAGTCCAATGCATGAGAATATGTACACTGCCCCACCAGACCGGCAAGGAGTACATAAGTACATCATCATTTCACATATTGTGTGAACGAAATATAGCAGATTCAGTTTGATTAATTTGACTCGGACTCGAGACTCGGACTCGAGACTCGGACTCGAGACTCGGACTCGAGACTCGAGACTCGAGACTCGGACTCGAGACTCGGACTCGAGACTCGGACTCGAGACTCGGACTCGAGACTCGGACTCGAGACTCGGACTCGAGGCTAGTGACTCGAGGCTAGTGACTCGAGGATAGTGACTCGAGGCTAGTGACTCGAGACTCGGGACTCGGACTCGATATTGGTGACTTGATTACAACGCTGGATAGAGACAGCCCAAAAAACCATCGCCGACCATGCTCTCCTGTATTTCACAGGTACACTGCTGCAGAAGTGCTAAACAGGGGGAGGCAACTACACTCTAGTTTTGCTTCCCGACAGCTGCAACAATCTCCTTCATAACCAAGGCACGAGCCTTGGTCATGAGCTTGTATTTTGCCATGTCACTGCTGTGGGATTTGTAAGACCTATGCACAGTGGTTTAAAAGCCAGTACCACCCAGACATGACAAAATACTACAAACTTACTTCAATATACCTTTGATGTAGTCACTTTGCACACCCATTCAACCTATTTGCAATCTAAAACAGCTCATTACCCAGCCGCAAAACCTCCAAGAGGCTTTAAAACGCACGCAGTTCACGAAAGCTAAAGCGCCTTCTATTGACGATTACTTTGACATTGTTTTAAGTTATGCCCATTTCAAACTCCTGTTGAGCCGATGCCGAATTCTGACGGTTCGTTTAAAGTGTTCTCTGAAGTGTTTATTAAAAACGCATATTTAAATAATATTTTGTTTATTTTGGGACGTTCATATTGTATTCCTTTCTTATGAGCATCAACCTCGGAAGCCACTGAAGTAGATGACAAATAGAGCGCCTTTACCACAGTCGGTGATAAAGTGTCCATTCGGTTTTTCTCATGAGTCTTTGGCAAAACCAGAAATGCCTCAGCTAATACACATGTACGTAGTTCATCAAGATTCTTCTCCTGATGAACTGCCTTTATTTTTTCAGCCCTTTTCCCCCACTTATATCCCCCACAATTCAAATTTGTCGTGCGACCTTTTCCTCTTGAATAATCTCTCTCGCAATGCCACGTAACTTGGTTTTTGCCGTCCAACTTATTTTTCTACATACTTTTAATTATCATACAACATTATTCATAACCCACATCCCCTTTCATCGGAAACCTGACGAGAAGTTCACACAATGGACCTTGCAGAGCCACGATGTTGCTCACTGTCGACAACTGTCGTCAATAGAGGGCGCTATTCATTTACTATGCGATAGCTGTAGGGAGCAATGTGGGCCGTAGACGTCTTTGAAAAGGTCGATTTGTTTCGCTCAAAGAGACTTTGCGCTCATTTTGCGGCGGATTACTTTTGTAGCCAAGTAACCAAAGTAACAATTTTTGATGAGAGTAGAAAGTTTTGCACTGGCCGTTTATGGCCGATTGTAAAAATATCTGACTGAACACATTTTGCCTGTTTTTCATATTTTTCAAAACTTCTCGACAAGCTATCACTGCTTCGTTTGCCACTTTACTAATAATTATTTAAAACAATCAATGGAAAGAGCATTTCAAGGACTAAAATATTATGCATAGAACATTTTAAAAAACTGTGGTTCTATTCGGCAAAATATGAGATTTAGTTCAGTTGACTGGACATTTTAATTACTCGGCTTATTCTCATACAGTTACATTAAGGCTACAAATAGGCAATTTTTCGGGGCACAAAAAAACCTTTTTGCCCCAAATCTATTTTTTTCAGATACAACTGACTTGTTATAAGTAAACAAACTGCAAACCAAAATCGGATGAAATGTCTGGGTCTTAAACCACTGTGCTATGTCTAGTATCAGCTTGAACTCCTTGGGTGAGATAGCTCGATCATCTTGAAGTGCTTTTCGATCGTTCTTTTAAACACTTTTTTATCCTTCTTTCGAAACACTTTTTGATCGTTTCTTCGGAACACTTTTTGTTCCCTTGAAGCATTTTTTGTTACCTAAAAACACTTTTCAAACGTTCCCTCAAAACACTTTTTCAATAATTCCTTTTAAATACTCCGAAACACTTCGTTCCCTCAAAAGATATTGTTAGAATTTTTTCCGAACAAATTGCATTTCGAGAGAACAAAATATTATTTCGATAACTGAGAATTTTAAAATTCTTTGTTTAAAATGACTCAGTAAAGCATCGGTAGGTGATATGGAAAAACCCTGTTAAGGGCGGGAAAATCAAAGACTTTCACAATAAAGTAGTATTAAACTATGTTTTGCACACAAGATCTCGAAGCCAAGATCGGTAAGAGTCACCGGTATATCATCGTCACGCGGTTTGCAATCATTGGCTTATATAGACTGGTTCCCGTCCACATATTCCACATAGGAGAATATAGGGACAGGTAAAGAGCGCTTCATCTTGATCTGTGATTGGTCGTCTTTGCGCGTGCGCATTGTGTGTTTTATATTTTAAAATTGGCGAAGCTATTTGCTTTAGGCAATGTAATTTGGATTTGTTCGACACGCACGGCCGGGTTACAAATGTCAATGCAAAATATATAATAATAATAATATTAATAAATAAATAATAATTCTGCCCGTCATGGCTGCCCTTTACCGATCCCTATATTTTCGCAATGAGTGATAGGATCAGGAACCAATCTAAGGCACGCTGGGAATGAGCAAATGGCTTATAGGGCTTATTACGCATTCGCGACTTCTCGTAGTCTTTGTTCTTGCTCTGTAACGAAGGATACTCCTCGCAGTGGTGTAAATAAAAAAATTCGGGTACCGCATCGCGCCAGCCGCGGCCCGCACAGCACTGCACACATGCACACATTACACACACCACACGCTCGGCTGTTGCGATGCAGGAAAAGATGGCGCTTGCTTATGGATTAGACATGTACACGTCCGCTTCGCTACTCATATTGCAGACTCGGTCAGGTCGCCGAGCGGCACAGTACAGACATGTACATGGTAAAGCGCTGTATGTCATGGCACTTGCGTGACAACTGGACTCGCACAAGTTTTCTCAAAAGCCCTTGTAGAGTACGAGCTAAGGGGAGACTCCGCCCAGAGGAGGAGTACCTCCCGGAGGACTCTAGGGCTACTATGATTCTGACTGACTGGACTCTGTTTAGCAGCATGGAAATGGAAAACTCCTTCCGGGCAGGCATAATGCCCGAGAAAACCGAAGAGAAGGAGTTAGAGCCTTCCACAGCACCGCCAGAGAATCCGGTGCATATCCATAGATCTGGTCGGCAACCACTAGGCGCCAGACGATGGGGGAATGCGTGAACCAAACAGAAGGTTGGTCGGGTCCCGGACAGCAGCGGACTGACCGGGACTCTGACCGGGCACCAAGGCGATCCCCCGTTCCAGAGGAATAGTTAATTCCAAGGAGGATAGCCGAGTGCGGGAAGGATGCAGACCTGTTCCAGACAACAGCGTCTTGATCAGAGAACAGGGAGGCCTAGCCCTCGGAAAGTCTAGGCAACACCAACAGGATGTGGTCCTCGTGAGAACGTTTCCCGGAACGAGAGTACAGGCTTGGCGGCCTCAAACAGACATTCCTTCCAAGAGGCAGAAGCGAGAAACATCGCCGTAGATGTTCGAGCCTACCTCAGAACCCTCTATGAACCGCCAGAATAAAGGGCCGAAAGAGCCATGTAGATGACTTCCCAGGTAGCAAGCCCATATGGGTATGATATGGGTCCCAAATGGGCCAAATATGGGTCCCACATGGGACAACCCTTATGGGCCCCCAAGGATACTGCACCCAAGATTCAATGGGACCCATGTGGGCCAACCCAGATAACCCATATGGGACGCATATGGGTCCCATGTGGGTCCCAAATGGGGACCCATATGGGTCCAACATGGGGCAAATCACATGGGTCCCACATGGGGCAAATCACATGGGTCCCACATATGGCAACCCATATGGGCCCCCAAGGATTATGCACCCAAGATCCATATGGGCCCCATATGGGCCAACCCAGAAACCCCATGTGGGGCACATATGGGACCCTTGTGGGTCAACCCAGATACCCCATATGGAACCAACATGGGTCCCATATGGGTATCTGGGTTGACCCATATGGGTCCCATTTGAATCTTGGGTGCAGAATCCTTGGGGCCCCATATGGGTCGGCCCATGTGGGACCCATGTGGGTTTCACACGTGGGACCCATGTGGGTTTTACACATTGGACCCACATGGGTCCCCATTTAGGACCCATGTGGGACCCATGTTGGTTCCATATGGGGTATCTGGGTTGACCCATATGGGTCCCATTTGAATCTTGGGTGCAGAATCCTTGGGGTCCCATATGGGTCGACCCATGTGGGTTTCACACGTGGGACCCATGTGGGTTTCACACATTGGACCCACATGGGTCCCCATTTAGGACCCATGTGGGTTCCACATGGGGTATCCGGGTTGCCCATATGGGTCCCATTTGAATCTTGGGTGCAGAATCTTTGGGGCCCCATATGGGTCAGCCCATGTAGGACCCATGTGGGTTCCACACGTGGGACCCATGTGGGTTTCACACATTGGACCCACATGGGTCCCCATTTAGGACCCATGTGGGTTCCACATGGGGTATCCGGGTTGACCCATATGGGTCCCATATGAATCTTGGGTGCAGAATCCTTAGGGCCCCATATGGGTCGCCCCATGTGGGTCCCCATTTAGGATCCATGTGGGTGCCACATGGGGTATCTGGGTTAACCCATATGGGTCAGGGTCCCATATGAATCTTGAGTGCAGAATTCTTGGGGCCCCCATATGGGCTCCCACGTGTGGACCCCATATAGGTCAATCCAGGCACACCATATGGGTCCCGCGGATCCCCATATCAAAAAGGTCTTGTGTCGTACGCAAATGAGATATACGTAAATGAACTCAGTTGTTCCAATCAACAACAAAAAACATTTATTCCGTGATGAGTAGCTCAATGGAGTTACGAGGCCAGAAACCAAATCGAAACAATGTGATGTCCCTACGTGAACCCTGTTGGGTATGAAATGCTATCGAAGTTGGATATGATATGGTAGGTGTCCAAAACGCAAGTAATTGATTGATACCGTTAACTGTAAATAAATAAGATAATAATACAGCACTTTAATCAAGTGTACTGTTAAATGTCGTTTACATAATATCCAGTGTGAGCTTTGCATAATTGCCGTTTTGTGTTAGCACCATGCACACGTGTCGTGCTGAAGTATCCAGTTTGTAAGTGCAACGTCAAACGCGGCGCGCGCAACACTGATTTACTGTATATAAGTGTCCATTACGTCTTGATCTTAATCGTGTAATTATAAAACAGCTCCAATTGGAACAACAGTCAATGCGGTAATTGAGGCGAGCTAGTCATGCTTTTTGCTGAAAGCTACCAGCTTATTCTGAAATTGAGTACGGGAGTTTGTTCCAGTCTCTAGCAGTGTTGGGGAAAATTATTTATGATGACAATTAATCCCTGAAGCTGGGATTTTGAGGGAGAGGGGGTTGTGATTTCTTGTTGAAGTGGCAGTTGGTTCTCTATTAAATGTTAAATTGAAGATGATCATCCAACGGAAGGTCTACATTATTATGGATGATGTTTTGCATGGTGACGAGCCTCTGATTCAGTCTTCTCTCCTGAAGTGTTTGAAGTTGAATTTCCCTCAACATGGCAGTGACGGAACTTTTTCTTCCATAGTCATTCATGATGAAGCTTCAACTCTTTTGATGTTACGGGTTGTATGCGGTTCCCAGACTGAGCTGCAGTATTCAACATGTGGGCGAACTAAACTTTTGTAAGCCTGTACTTTGACTTTGCGAGGAGCATTGCTCAGGTTACGACGAGTGAAGCCTAACATGCGGTTAGCTTTGGAGACAGCTGTATCGATATAGTGTACGTTCCACGTCATCATCGCTTGCATCTCACTGGATTTCCTGATGACTTGCTTTAATTTCTGTCTTTGCGTGCCTGCTGTTACACCCTCAAAATTCCATGCTCCTAAATCCCGTGCATTATCGAGAAAGGATGTCGTGCACATATCTGGACTTCATCTTTTGTCGCATCTGTAGTTTGTTGTATTACGTCTCAGTACCTGAAGTGAAAATTCATCAGTAGAATTACTATAATATATAAACACACTCTTCTTAATATTAGGCTAGATTCCTAAAGGGCGTTCACACTATCGCGGCAAAAATGGCTTTGCGCGCGCCTGTGCCATTGAATTATACAGAAATTGGTTTGTATAGAAACTGGTTTGCCACTTGTGCTCGGCCTTTCGCGACACGCAGCCAATGAGGTATCAGAGAAGCTCCAAATTACCAGAGTTGAATTTTTTTTTTTTGAAAGATCGGTGATTGGGACCTCATGCAATATGCGGTGAGCGCAGCGCGGCAGTGTGATTTTTCCGCAAAAGTGTCAACTCCCCTTAAACTTAATGGCTGGGCTATTTCACACGTTAACGCGCGTAACTTTGATGCACGGCAAATTTACGTGCAAGGGTTGATTCACGTTCACACTTAAGGGGAGTTCACACTATCACGGAAAAAACAGTTTTTTTTTTAGCTGGGTCAAAGTTCGAATTTGCTGAACTTTGACCGCGGTGCGCTGACCTTACCAACGCGCAGCCTACTTCTAGAAGGCTAAAAGTGTTTATTTGACGTTTATATTGGGACGTTATCATTTTTTAAGTTACACTTTTAGCCCTTTAACAGTTTAACCCCATTCGCCGTGGTGAAGCATGCTACACGCCCTTTAATGGTCCAAGAACCTGTGTCAAAAATCTTACCCGACATTCCAAATCAGACACTTAAGAACACACCATGGAGGTCCTTGTAATCTCAAGACTTCTGTACCCTTGTCATTCTTTTCCCATGATGACTCGAACATCAGAAAAGAACGACAAGGCTACAGAAGTCTTCAGATTACAATCTGATTATTGTGTGTTTTTAAATGTCTGATTTGGAATGTCACGTAAGATTATTGACACAGGTTTTTGGACCATTAAAGGGCGTGTACCATGCTTCACCACGGCGAATAAGGTTAACTTGTTAAAGGGCTAAAAGTGTAACTTAAAAAATGATAACGTCCCAATATAAACGTCAAATAAACACTTTTAGATTTCTAAAAGTAGTGTGAACCGTGCTTTAAGGGGAGTTCACACTATCGCGGAAAAATCACACTGCCGCGCTGCACTCACCAATGGTGACGTCATCACATCGACGGTGGTTACGTATGGTGTCAAATTACACAAGATACTGAAGCTGAATTGTTTAAAAATGCTGCATCTTGAGAACTACATGTACAACAGATATTTGTATGATTCCTTCGCACATTAATTAAGAACTTGATGTTCATTAAATTGTTGAACAATTTGTGCACAAAAGTGTGACATCATGATGTCGGATCACAGGTGTCAAATTACCAAAATTTCATAAATTCGTATCTGAAGAACCGTAATAGATACTTGAACAATTCTTTCACAGCATTATAGGTCGAAATGAACTAAACAAATCATACACTGACATAACCCCTGTGTGACCCCTACTTCCGGTCTAAACCGGAAGTTAACAGAAAATTAGCATTTTGAATGCAAATAGAGCCAAAGTGGTAGGGAATTTGACCATAGTTCTACAAATCGAAATGTTCCAACACATGTGCACTTTATGACTATACCAATGACTATACCAATGATGACGTTCACAATGATCACATGCACAGCGGTGACGTAATATGATCTCAAATGATAAAATCTTGAGAACTCTAATAGATATTGGAAAGATTATTTCACCACAGTAAAGAACTTGTTCTTCAGTACAACTTTGAACAATTTGTGCACACAATAGTGACGTCGTGATGAGCTTGACTGTGCCAATAATGACGTCATAAGATTCACAATTTTAGCGTTGAATAGTCAAAGAGTCATGTACTGAGAATTCCAATACTGGCAATCGATAAGTGAATGTTTCTTTTGCAACATCGACCAACTCAAGTTTTCAACCAATTTCAAAAGTGTGACGTCATCATGAGCTCAATGTGCATGTCACCCGATCACCTAGCGTTTGTTAAAAAACAAACGCCAAGCTCTAGTTTCTTATTGAACCTATTATTATGTCATACTTTTCTTAGTTCAGGGGCCCAACAAGTAAATATGTAAACATCCATCAGTATACGAGGCTTATTTTAACTGGCCATTCAATATGTAGCCCATTAATTGCTGCCAGAGTGTATTACAAAAGTTAAAAACAGTTTCGAACCATACTTACGCAGATTATTTTGTTATGTTATAGGCGTTGGAACTCCTTTTTGCCCCACATCAGTACAGCAAGCTGTGTGACCTGCAAAAAATAGCCAAACCTCATAAATAATAGCACGTAGGCCTACTGTTTAACATACATATACTGCTTTTAACAGGGAAATTACTAGGTCACAATTTATTCATTGTTTTTATTCTGGTAACAAGGTAGCAAATATCCCCATGATCGTATTTATGTGCAACTAGTGTTAGATGGCTGCAGATGGTATAATTTTTCTAAAGATAGAGTTGGCCTACATGATTGGTAATTGTTAAAAAAGGCGATATTTCCACTCCCGACTTAAAAACATTATAAAACGTGCCTTGTAGAAATTTCAGTCACATACATGTACATGTAGATGCAGCAATACTGCAGAAAAATCCATGCATTGTTTTTGTGCATAAATATTTAGTGGTAAAAATCTTTAATAACAAAAAAAAACACCTTCAGTTGAACACTCTTAAGAACTCCTTTATTTTAAAAAAAAATGACACATTGGTGCTTTTAAGTTATAATGTCTGTGGTTCTTAACAAATTCGATTTTTGTTTTCTCCTAACGAAGCATTTACTTTATTTTAAGGTGGACAAAAATCATTACGTATTTCATGCATCGGCAACCCTGTGAAAAATGCCGTTTTGATACAGCTGTTTTTACGCCTTGCCGTAAGTTCAATTATTGGCGAACCGCCAATAATTCGAAATATTGACAGTAACTATTTGATAACTAAACATTAGTCAATTTTTATATCATTTGAAAGCGAATAACCTTTGTTTCTGAAAAAAATGTCAATTAAAAAAAAAATATTCTTTTGGGTGCCACACCCAAAAACGCACATCTTTAAGCAACAATGCATTAATTTGGACAACTAATGAATTACATAATTATACACATGACAACGGGCACAAGCTGATTATACCGGGACTATGCAGCCTAATCAACTATTAGGAATGATCTGAGGCTCCTGGAAACCAAGTAATATTCGATTGCCCGAATTCGTACGATTTTATCCCGTGCACATTCCACTGAAGCAAAGAAAATGATCTCCCCGCTTCCTCAAAGTATTGTCTCTTTGATTTTTGGACACTTGTGTGCACAGTAAATTTGCATCTTTTTTTATATGTTCAATTTGTTGTTATAGATGTTTCCAATGTTAAGTTTGAAAATATGGTTCCGAATAATTATTTGAAAACTGAAAATACACTTTTTCAACTGCACGACGTTTTCTTTAAATTACTCCAAAACTGCATGACTATTGTGATTAAGGGAGTGCATGAAATATACTTGCACTGCCCAGCTGCACTGCTAATAACCACCCTTATTTACCCAGGCTAGCCTTGTGCTATAAAGCTACTTGGCTATCTAGTAAACAAACCACTATAGCCATGCCCCAAGGCCTCATAATGGAGAAACCACAGATGGCTCTGGAATGTCCAACAAGGAGTGGCTCAGTGCACAAAACATGCACTAGTACTAGTAGGCCTACAGTATAGTATGCGCCAACCATGAATTTCAACATGGTTATACGACGCCGAGCAGTATCGTCACATAAAAACACAATTCTTTACAAAAAGTATAGTAATTTGACTCGCTAATTCTCAGTCATCAGTATAAGTGCAGATTTAAGAAAATAGGCCTAAAAGAAAATATGAAGAGTTTACTTGGAACATCAGCCACATATGATATTAGTATAGCATATCGAGGTATAACATATCGAGGTTATTTTCTGTAAATGATTTCCAAATACCGGTACATAAAAAAGGTCTACCGCCTACCTTTAGGTATCCTGTCAACATAATAAATGAGTGAAAAAGATAAGAAATATATACAGTTATGTGGTTAAATTAAGTATTATTGCATACCTGAATGTCTTCGACAAAGAGGGTCCATTCATTCTCTTCTAGTCGATCTATTCTGGTGTTGTTGTGTTGTAGTACGTTTATGGCACGTATGGCAAACGTAGTGCCCTGTGTGCCATTTATTCGTGTGTGTAGCAGATTTTAAAACTGGTGAAGCAGCATTTCATACATGTATACTGGCTTGGCATTGGTGGTCGTCTTTAACACCAGCCAATGCAGTCGCTGGAGTCCATTCGAACTTTACACTTCAAGGTCTGCAGGGGTGTTCTGCTGGACCACTCTATTTAATTGCATGGGGGTAATACATTCCAAAGAAAGTTCCTATGGTTACCATCGATCTTTCACCTTTGTGTATGTGTGGAAAGAATACCATATGACACCAACGTTTGTGTTCACTACACATTTCTGAAAAAAAGCTGAATTCGGAACCGACATAATAATTAGACTTAATGCGACCTACATAACATGTATGTACTAGTACTAGCTTCTATACCCCAAACATATTCTCACAAAGGAAATTAGACTAGTATCCTCACGCTTCGACCCACACGACACCAATTTTGGGCTATAGCCCATTCAGTTTTTATATCAAACTTGTGTTCCCCCAATATCCATGTGGCCATGTCAATGTTTCTATCATATGATACCCATATATGGGCCAACTCTTGAGAAGCCCATATGGGATTCCCCGGCCGAGATGTTCCCACATGATCCCCATTTGCGCCAGCCCAGATGAATCCAATATATGGGATTATATAACCATCCCACATAATTCCCGTATGGGCCAACCGGTGGTTTATCCCATATGAATCCCATACAGGCCAGCCCGCTTAATAGATCCCATATACTAGGCTTTCCCATGTTTATTGCATATGATTCCCATATGGACCAACCCGTGTAGATCCCATATGGGTTTGTCCATGTCTATCCCATATAAATCCCACGTGGGCCAACCCATATAAATATCATGTGGGCTTGTCCTTGTTTATCCCATATGATTCCCATATTGGCTGACCCGCGTAGATCCCATATAGGCTTTCCCATGTTTATCCCACATGATTTCCATATGGGCCAACCCGTGCAATATATCCCATATATGGGCTTGCGCATGTTTATTCCATATGATTCCCATATGGGTCAACCCGTGTAGATCCCATATCGGTTTGTCCAAGTCTATCCCATATAAATCCCATGTGGGCCTATCCATATAAATCTCATGTGGGTTTGTCCTTGTTTATCCCATATATGATTCCCATATGGGCTGAACCGTGTATATCCCATACGGGCTTTCCCAGGTTTATCCCATATGATTCCCTTATGGTCCAGCCCGTGTATATCCCTTATATATGGGCTTGCCCATGTTTATTGCATATGATTCCCATATGCATGGACCAACCCGTGTAGATCCCATATGGGTTTGTCCATGTCTATCCCATATAAATCCCACGTGGGCCAACCCATATAAATATCATGTGGGCTTGTCCTTGTTTATCCCATATGATTCCCATATGGGCTGACCCGTGTAGATCCCATACGGGCTTTCCCATGTTTATCCCATATGATTCCCATACGGGCTAGCCCGCGTACATCCAGTATACGCTTTCCCAGGTTTATACCACATAATTTCCATATGGGCCAACCCGTGTAGATCCCATATATGGGCTTGCGCATGTTTATTCCATA
Source organism: Henricia sp. BOLD:AAB3569 (assembly GCA_037783545.1). Taxonomy (NCBI): domain Eukaryota; kingdom Metazoa; phylum Echinodermata; class Asteroidea; order Spinulosida; family Echinasteridae; genus Henricia; species Henricia sp. BOLD:AAB3569. The sequence goes on along the minus strand of JBBELK010000422.1, from coordinate 618,491 downwards.
TGATTCCCATATGGGTCAACCCGTGTAGATCCCATATCGGTTTGTCCAAGTCTATCCCATATAAATCCCATGTGGGCCTACCCATATAAATCTCATGTGGGTTTGTCCAGTTGTTTATCCCATATGATTCCCATATGGGCTGAACCGTGTAGATCCCATACGGGCTTTCCCAGGTTTATCCCATATGATTCCCTTATGGTCCAGCCCGTGTAGATCCCATGTGGGCTTGCCCGTGTTTATTCCATATGATTCCCATATGGGCCAGTCCGCGTAGATCCCATATGGATATGCCCATGTTTATCCCATATGATTCCCACATGGGCATACCCGTGTATATCCCATATGGGTTTGTCCATGTCTATCCCATATAAATCCCATGTGGGCCAACCCATATAAATCCCATGTGTGCTTGCCCCCGTTTATCCCATATGATTCCCATATGGGCCGACCCGTGTTGATCCCATTTGGGCTTGCCCAGGTTTATCCCACATGATTCCCATATGGGCCAGCCCGTGTATATCCCATTTGGGTTTGCCCAGGTTTTTCCCATATGATTCCCATACTGGCCAGCCCAGGTAGATCCCATATGGGGTTGCCCGGGTTTATCCCATACAATTCCCATATGGGTCAGCCCAGCTATATTTCATATGGGCTTGCCCAGGTTTATCCCATAAGAATCCCATATGGGCCAGATCGTATTAATCCCATTTGGCCTTGCCCAGCTTATCCCACATGATTCCCATATGGGCCAGCCCGTGTAGATCCCATATGGGGTTGCCCGGGTTTATCCCGTACGATTCCCATATGGGTCAGCCCAGCTAGATGTCATATGGGCTTGCCCAGGTGTATCCCATAAGAATCCCATATGGGCCAGATCGTGTTAATCCCATATGGGCTTGCCCAGGTTTATCCCATATGTTACCCATACGGGCCAGCCCGTGTAGATCCCATATGGGGTTGCCCGGGTTTATCCCGTACGATTCCCATATGGGTCAGCCCAGCTAGATTTCATATGGGCTTGCCCAGGTGTATCCCATAATAATCCCATATGGGCCAGATCGTGTTAATCCCATATGGGCTTGCCCAGGTTTATCCCATATGTTACCCATACGGGCCAGCCCATATGGACACCCATTTGAGGAAACCCATATGGGCCCAATATGGAATACATATGGGTTTGGCAATGCCCAGATAGCCCAGGTATTTCCCATATGGGCCCCATATGGGCTTGCTACCTGGGTTAAGGCCCGGGACAAGGTGTTCAGAGAGGGATCCCGCAACTAGAGCTACAGCGTTCTAGTGGGGGAGCAACCTCTTCCGTCACACCACCGATAGAAGGGACCCAGGCGTCAGAGTAATCGGCGAGGGTAGACACTTCCACCCGGTGGCGAAGGTGACGAAGGCCCCCCAGGGAGGCCCTTCTCCCGGCAACGTCGCCGGGAAGTGGCCGTACAGTCAAGATCATACTCTCTACAGGCAGGATAGGAAGCAGTCCTCCTAAGCGCTTCAGAGAAATGAGCGGATCGGGACCATGGGGGAGGGACTCCCAAAAGGGGGAGTCGTCCTTCGGTCCGAGAGAGTGTTGACTGTATATTCTCCTGGGTCGGGGACCCTGGAGCAATGCCCTGGGGGCTGGCGACTGATCGCGGAGGCAAGGAGATCGATCCCCGTGTGGAAGTCCGTGGAGATCTCCCGGGCTATATCCATGTTCGTGGTCCATTCTGCGCAAGACGCCCTGCCTCAAGAGAGGCCGTCGGCGGGCAGATAAACCGTTCCCGGTATATGGACTGCGGACAGAGAGGTGATCCTGTCTCTGCACCTGCTTGGAAGGTGTTGAGACACAGGGACGAGGAAGTAAATCCCACCCTGCTAACTGTAACATCACCACTGGGAATGTCCGATCGAACAAGGATGTTGCCTCCAGCCACCGTCGCTTCGAACTTCAGGAGCGGGGGCTGCCCGACCGCCCGTAGTTCGAGGAGGTTGGAGTATGAGCAAGCTTAATCCTGGGAGCAGGTCCCGGATACTCGTGCGCCTAACAGTCAGCCTGACCAGACGCGTCCGATCGAATGGATGCGTGCGGGGGAGACAGTCCCCGCGTCAGGTTGGATGGGGGTTCCACGAGGCGAGCTCGTCCCTATCAGGACCGTCGTTGGGACTGATTGGGAGTCTGGGAGCCTGCTGTAACGCTTCAACAGGAGTCATCCCTGTAAAAGCGGACATATGGCGAGAAACGTATGCATGTACTTGCCATAAGATCCAGCAGGCAGAGCCAGAGGCGGACAGGGCCGTCTAGCTCCGCCAAAAGCGGTGAGCGAGGGCCCTAAGGGATCCATTTCCGTTCCGCCGATGGGTCCCCCGACTAACTCAGATGTGGTCGGGCACCCAGGCATACCAGGACCTGGCAGGGAGCCATGAGGAATTATTGAGATAGACCAGAGATCCCAACCTTAACTGGCTCCCGCGGCCTAAGTATGCTCCGTCCAGCCTGGTGATCACCGTGAAAACCGGGTGATACGGAAAGGCCAAAGGGGAGGCACGTCAGACGAACGACTGACCCAGGTGCCAAGCCTGAGTCACCGCTGGTCGTAGGCCATAATAGGGACGTGCTAGTAGGCATCCCTGGGGTCAAGGATGCCTATACGTGCCCTAGAGCGGGCACCGAAGAGCGCTGGTCAATGTCCCCATTCTGAACCCCCGTCCCGGGGAACGTATTCAGTGGTAGACATTCGGAGTGGGTCGCTCTTCTGTTCCCCTCTGGAGGGAGCGGTGATGACTTTAGGGACAAAGTCACTGAGGGGGAAGAAAGTCGCCAAACACAAGGCGATACCCCCGGTTGCTGACCACCATAACCCATGGGCCCGGGAGAATGGGGGCCCCTCCCGGGCGCGGAGACCTCGGCGACCGTCCCAAAGGAGTGTAAAAACGGCGGTCCGAGGACCAACCGTCACAGCCCTGCTTCGCCTTCCGCGGTCTCTTGACCTTGGAAGGCGAAGTCGGACGGACCTGTCCATAGCAGTGTCTTAGCTATAGGATAGGGTGTGATCGGATTGGGGTGGAGGCAGCACCGCTCTACCTACGCCGCTTGGACGGACTTGAAGCATCCACCGAAACGGTGGTGCACGCTCTAATGTCCTAGTCCACTGGGCGGGTCTCTTATAAAGCAACTGACTATCCTGGCTGCGTGCGGCCGATCAGACCGATATAAGCCCTGAAGTGGACAGCCCTCCGCCTCCCCCTGCGCTCCAGGACTCCTCCTGGACGACAAGATCAGAGGCCCAGTGCACAGGCACCGGACGTGTTAGCTGTGTTGCAGTTACGGCAACTGCCGCGGCGATCGCCAGGGCAGTGCCGCCTGGTCCACCAGGTCTGGTCATGGGTGGTAACGGATGCCGCACCGGGCATCCCCGCCTACCCTGAATGGTGCGTGGGGTGGCGCCCCCGACAGCCGTACCACCGGCTAAAGGGGGGCGGGCCACTATAGGAACTTTACCGTCGGTGCGGGCACCACGGAAGTCTGCACCACAAACCAGCCGGCTCCCGCACGGGTCGTGCGTAGAGAGGCCGGATTTTCCGGCGTGCTGTGGGAAGGCAAGCTTCCAAGGGGAACGGCCCGAGCCACTGGCCCCGCCCACCACGCCAGCTCTGTAGGAGCTAGCAGGTGGGACGCACGTCGGCAGCGCGTAACCGCAGTGTCCATAGAGGCACCAACTAGCACCGGGGACACAACTTTACCCGGCATGCTGAGAAAAGGCAAGCTTTCCTGGGAATAGCCCACGAGGGACTGTCCCCGCCTGGCACGCTAGCTCCGATGTGGAGCTAGCAGGCGGCCGCACGTTGGAGGAGCGGTCACGCTCTCAGAGTTGTCCTGTGTGCTGTAGAAAGGTAAACCTCCTTGGGGGTTGTCCCGAAGGACTGGCCCCGCCCGCAATGCCAGCTCTGATGGAGCTAGCAGGTGGGCCGCACATTAACATTCCGGGTGTGCTTAGGAAAAGCAAGCTTTCCCGGGGGTTGCCCACGAGGGGCTGGCCCCGCCCGCCACGCCAGCTCCGCCATGGAGCTAGCAGGCGTGCCGCACGTCGGACCGGAGCGGACACGCTCTGTTCCTTCCCCGGTGTGCTGAGAAAAGGCAAGCTTCCCTGGGAATTGCCCGTGAGGGCTGACTCCGCCCGCCACGTCAGTTCCGTTGGAGCTGACAGGCGTGCTGCACATCAGAGGCGCGTAACCGCAGGGGAGGTCCGAGCCTAGCCCGGAACCCGAGCGGCCACGCTCTGGCATCGTGGACCAGGGAGCTCCGTCCCTGGTCCACCCGGCCCGGCTCTGGGGGGGTGGAGGGGCCAATATACATTGGCATCTCCGCCTCCCATGCGCGGTGCGTGGGGTCCCACAGCCGAATACTCGGCTGCAAGGGGAACCACCGGGACTTTACTGTCGGTGAGACCACCGAGGAAGTCTGCACCGCGAGCCAGCCGTTTGCGCGGTGCGTGGGAGGTCCCACAGCCGAGTACTCGGCTGCAAGGAAAACCACCGGGACCTTTATCGTCGGTGAGTCCACCGAGGAAGTCTGCACCGCGAGCCAGCTGCCCGGCAAGCTGTGGAAAGGCAAGCTTCCCTGGGGTTTGTCTCGGAAGATGGACCCCGCCCGCCACGCTAGCTCCAACATGGAGCTAGAAGGCGGGCCGCACGCCGGGGTGCGTAACCGCGTAGAGGATCCGAGCCTAGCCCAGAACCCGGAGCGGTCACGTCTTGCTGGCCCAGAAAACTCTGCGTCGGTGAAACCCCTAGGGAAGCACCGAGCTGAGCTCCCTCGACCAGCTGCCCGCCGTGCTGTAGAAAGGCAAGCTTCCCTGGGGTTTGTCTCGGAAGACGGACCCCGCCCGCCACGCTAGCTCCAACATGGAGCTAGAAGGCGGGCCGCACGACGGGGTGCGTAACCGTGTAGGGGATCCGAGCCTAGCCCGGAACCCGGAGCGCTCACGTCTTGCCGGCCCAGAAAACTCTGCGTCGGTGAAACCCCTAGGGAAACACCGAGCTGAGCTCCCTCGACCAGCGACAGCGGTCCCCCTGGGGGTCGCTTTGCTGGTCGACGGCCGGAGGTGTAGCATGAGCAGAAGAGGACAGATCACCTCCGTCCTCCTCGCAGGTTGTACACCGCGAGTCCCCTGCTTGAATCGGCCTGACCGATCCCGCTGGGGTCTCGCCTTTCGTGCCCGTAGCGGTACCAGCAAGTACCGCGGGCACGAGGACCGGAGCCCTGTTAGGGTTAATGACAGTTCTGGAGCCCCTTGGGCACCGTCCCCATCAGAAACCCCCAAACTTCCCTTGTCCCTCACCTAGCGCGCTCGCGACGGAGGCTCTATCACCACGAGCAGTTAACAATGGAAAATGGGCACACACCACCGTTAACAACGGTGGTCTGCGCCCAATCTCCACCGTGAGTCGCTCATAGTAAATGCGGCTTACGCTAGACCACAGAGAAAAACGTTCGATGGTTGAACTGCGCGACGGTAAGCCCAGAGCAGCACAGGAGCACTGGGCTGACGGAACACGGCCCGGGAGCGCGAAGACAGGGTATGGGACCGGGGGAAAAGGCGCGAGCAGTAGTGAATTGCAAACGCGCCGAGGCGGGGGCGGTACCAGGTGGATATGCACGCCGCTGAAGCTGCAATAAAAATCTTAACCGAGTGTCGAACTGTTCGATACTGTCCGCTCCCGAGAACTAACAAGAGCAAGGGGTTAAGGAAATGCAGTGGCGTAAGCACATCGACAAAAACATTACTGTATTCTTACACCCAAGTACACAGAGGCCGGTTCCCAATGCTATTTACAAAAATGGCGTCGGGTCAGGCCGCTACTACGTGCGAGTCTAAACTGAAATTCGCACGAGCACTAAAAGGATATAGAGGTGAAATCCGTCCCAGAGTCGCTTCGTTTTCCAGGAGAACTGGTAGGAGAAGGAACGTGGGTAGAATCTGGGGGAGACTCTCTTCGGAAGACTATCAGAAATCCGATCTCGAAATTGGCTGAACACCGGAGCACTACAGAAGTACGTCTGGCCAGGGTGAAGCCAAACGAAAAGTGAGGATGATTGTTGGGCCACATGGCATGACCTGGGGTCATAGGGCTAGACCACATGGGCTAGAGGGGGTGTTTTTTGTGTTTGTTTGGGTGATTCCATTCTCGCGAAAGGAATGCAATTGTTCAGTCAACTATGGAACAAGGTAAGCAGTTCAGTGTAATAATCTGCCGTATCTCTGTGCACACAATTTTGAGGACTTGGTTGAGATCACTTTTTGGTGATGTCAACCTGGGGCTGTGATTGGTCTATTCAATACTGACTCAACTGGTAGTATTACTCCAATTTCTTGTGGGTTTATTCTTACTTTGTTGGATAACAGTAACAACGAATGTGCAAGTGGCCACATTGCCCGCTAGATCAGTTGCAGTGTAGGTCACTGTAGTTGTCCCAATGGGAAAGCTACTTCCTGAAGGTAATCCACCTGTTTGTTGCACATCGACATTCCCAGGAGCATTATCATTTGCCTGGATCGGCAAAGGCCAGCTAACAGAAACAGAGTTCTGGTTGAAGTTGGCTTGTTGGTTTCTGTCACCAGGACAGGAGACAAACTGTGGGTTAACTCGATCAACTGGAAAAAGTGCAAAAGAAAACTCACAGCTGACTAATTTAAAGGTAATTTTTTGGCTATAATTTGACAAATGAAGGGAGTACATGGAATCAAGTACACCCAAAGGTACACACCGGCCTACTGTTTACATGATTTAGTGATGTAGCAGCATTGACAATACTGTTTTGATGGTCGTTGTGAAAAAAGATCATCAAAACATCCCGTAATTTACTAAAGTGCAAAATTAACAAAAAAGTCAAAAGACGGGTTATACGCTTTACCAGCCGTTGCAACTACGCGCGAGCCTCACGACTTTGTCACAAACGATTCGCTCTTCTCCTGCTCAGGATATCTCCAATTTTCTGCTCACGATTTCACTGGACAGCCCGGACGACCGAATAGGAATTTCCGTTTTCTTTTGAACGTACACCGAAGCAACACGCCCGTGTGTGTGTGTGCACTCAGGCTATTTGCCGTGCTACGCGGGGCAAATATCCTACACTCCACGGTAGCCTGCCGTAGCACGCGCTCGCTCCCGTTCTCCGGACTCTCGAAACAAACAATTATGTTCGAATTTTCATACTTATGTTTAACTTTGTTTCATACCTTTATAAATAGTCTCTCTTTTGTCAATATCTTATAAATATTGGGGGGAAATCAGAGTTGAATTTGGTGCAGTTCTGCAGTAACAAACTTTTATACGGCTGGAAATACAACTAACTCACAAGACCACGTGACTTTTCGGAACCAGAATTTGGTTCCGAAAAGTCACGTGACCTTGAATTTTTCAAAAGTGCTCAAAAACGGCAAAATTTGACGGCGTATTTTCAGGATATATCTGATTTACTCTCGAAAGCGCTTCAGAATAATGTATGGGTCTATTTCGAGCCCAAAATAGCCCAACAAAGCCGGTGGGTTCCTTTAAGGCCGCCGCACACGAGAGCTCTTTGCTGAGCAAAAGTCATTCGTGGCCGTTTGTGCACCACTTGGCTCACCGTGTGCAGTGAAATTTTGCTGCGTTTTCTGCCTCACGATGTCGTGAGACAAAAATCTATTGTTTAAGGCGGACCCAGCAAAAGTGCAATAATTGATTTAAATTGTCTGTATTAAATTATTGCTTGTGAATGTAAAGTAAAACGAAAGCCATTAGCGTCTTTCTATAAATTAGGGATCTAATGTTGGTGTCCCCCGTTACATTTTACATCTTGTTTTTGTAAATTCAGGACACATTTTTAAAATACTTTCCATCTCAAAGAGTGAGTAATTAAGTACAATTCTGCAAAATGGTTAATAAAAGCCATTTTAATGATTTTTGTACGAAAAATAACACATATCAGGTGTAACGCGGGACACTAAATGTCACACTTTTGTACCCCAAATTTATAGAAAGACCCATTAAAAAAAATTCAATCCAATAGCTTGCCTAAGTAGATTGACCAAAATATTGTGGCTATGATATGGGCTCCATCCCACACAGAAACGTAAATTTGACTCTCGCTTCTTACCATAAATAAATGTGTCATGTTGTACAATAGGCCCTTGGTTAAAAAAGAAAAAATGACTTGATAGAGCCTATTTGGATGCTTGAAAAGAGTGGTACGGTAAAGCAAGAAATCAAAGAATATTGCCGAGAGGTGCCCTGATGAAGGCCCAACTCACCGCAAGACTTACATATAATGTACGTTTTAATATCCCTTTGTATAAAAATCACTACGTGTAAATGTGGTTACATGATCACGCCCAAAACCTAATAGTCCGTCAGCTCAGACGCTCTATCGTTTCGTTTCGTTTCGTTCCAGCAACCGCGGGAATAAATTCTCTTGGCAGAAATAAATGCCTTAGGTATCAGTCATGAATGGTTCAAAAAGTTCTCTATGATTCAGCCTGCAGTTTTTCAGCAAATTAATACAATTCAAAAACCGAATTACTTTTTTGTCGAAGATGTAAGCGCGCGCAATGAGCAAACATCAATCACGTGATGTGATTTTTCCAATCCAACGCTGTAGGTCCTGCACAGATTTCCAAAAAACTCTTTTTACAACAGTCAGGGACGTGAGCGCCAGCCAGAAGGTATTAGAATTGCGGAAACCCCAGGTTTTTTGCATCTTTGCTTTTGTGGAGCGCCATACATGTACACGTATACTATGTGACAGGGTCCCCGCTTCCATCGTTTCCCCTTGTGTCAAAAACATCTAGCAAGGAATTTCAAAGGAGTTCTTTTCAGGTTTTATAGGGGCGTCGTTAGTGCATTAACAAAAGGTAAGAGTGTGTTGAGGACGCACCTATCTTTTTGTTTTCGTTGTTTTATTAGATTGCCTTGTCAAAGTGGGAGCCGGCGGTGGGAGTGGGCGTGGAACTGGGGTGGGGAGGGACACACCATGTTGGAAAGCAGACTACATACAGTACACATATAATATTCAGTTAACAACAAAATTATTCATACCCTTTAATACTAAAATTTCAGCTTTGTGTGGTTTTCTAAAGAATGAAAGGTGGACACATAATATTTGGGCCATAGTTAAATACTTTTAGTTGTCAGGTATAAATGACCAATAGCTTTGGTTTTACCTCATTTGCATAACAAAGAGAATGCTACATTGTTTGTATTCTGACATGCTCAGAATTATTCATACCCTTTATCAATAAGAGTTACTATCACAGTTAATAGTCAATTGCAAAGCCCTTGTTCTTGATTACAGCATCCAGGCGGTTCGTGTAGCTGTTCACAAGGGTTTGGCATAGCTCCACGGGAATCTTGGCCCACTCTTCCTTGGCGACGACCTCTAGCTCTTTCAGTTTGGAGGGCCTGCGGGCATGCACCTTGGCCTTGAGGGTTTTCCACAGGTTTTCGATGGGATTTAGGTTTGGGCTCTGGATTGGCCATGGTAGCACCTCCACGTTGTTATCCTGGAACCATTTTTTGACTGCCTTTGCCGTATGTTTAGGATCATTGTCCTGTTGGTATGTCCAGTTGGGGCCGAGATGGAGATTTTCTGCAGACTGCTTAATGTTGTCATGCAGAATCTGGATGTACTTCTTCATAATTCCGTCTACTTTGACAAGATTGCCAGGCCCACTTGCAGAGAAACAACCCCACAGCATGATGCTCCCACCTCCAAACTTCACAGTCGGCACAGTGTTCTTTGGGTTGAATGCTTCACCTTTCTTGCGCCAAACGAAGGAAACATCCCTGTGGCCAAACAGCTCCATTTTCGTCTTGTCTGACTATAGAACTGATGACCAGAAACTTTGATACTTTGAGCTTTTCGATGCCTGTGGGTGAGGAGAGGGGTCTTGCTTGGACGGCGCCCATGAAGCCGTTCCTTGTGCGGCGGATTGTCTGCGCTGAAACCTTGGTGCCCATCTCACCCAAGTTGTCCTTAAGTGCCTTGATTGTTGTTCTGGGGTTGAAAATGGCCTCGCGGCAGAATCTTTCTAAAAATTAGGGGTCCACTTTTGGTGTCCCCCGTTACATTTTACATCTTGTTTTTTAAAATTTAGGACACATTCTTCAAATACTTTCCATCTCAAAGAGCGAGTACATAAAGTTACTTTAATTGTTTTATAGTATTGTTTTTACATTCAGGGCCTCGTGGGAGACCACATTAATGTGAACGAGTCACCCTGATTAAAGATCAGATATAAATGAATAAAATAAATAAATAATTCATACACAAATGGTTTAAAGACATTTTAATGATTTTTGTATGAAAAATAACACAGGTGTAACTTTTGGACCCCTAATTTATAGAAAGACCCGGCACACTTTCCTAACCAGACGAGGAGACACCTTCGGCTTCCGTCCACGCTTGACGATGTTTTTCACGGTATTGAACTTCTTGTACTTCTGGACGATGCATTGTACGGTGGGAATTGGTACTCTGAAGAGCTTGGAAATGGCTTGATAGCCTTTCCCATTTTTGTGGGCATTTACAATGCTCATTCGGAGATCCTCGCCGAGTTCCTTAGTTTCCGCCATGTTCACAACAACTGAGGAAGACTCCACGATTGCACTTTAATTTATACTCTAGAAGCAGAGTACTGACAATGACATTCCACAAATCACTTACAATACATGTACATGTAGGTGAAATTCTAAGCATATTCCTAGAGGATGTACGCATCGTTGCATACAGTACATACAGAACAATATGCAGAATCTTAGGAATGTCTGGAGCATGTGCATTTCGAAGGAATGTGATCAAATACCATGACTTGCAGAAGGGTATGAATAATTCTGAGCATGTCGGAATACAAACAATGTAGCATTCTCTTTGTTATGCAAATGAGGTAAAACCAAAGCCATACTAAAAGTATTCAACTATGGCCCAAATATTATGTGTCCACCTGTCATTCTTTAGAAAACCACACAAAACTGAAATTTTAGTAAGGGTATAAATAATTTTGTTGTTAACTGTACATGTACTGTCGAAGTCAGAAGTAAATACCGGTACATGTACACCACTATCATCATCACCCAAAATGGTAAACAGGACTACCAGAACCATTGCAAGGTGTACAAGCTACATTGTATGTTTTTAAGTACTGCGTGCACGTGAGGAATTCCACAAAATTAAGACTTCGGTAAAGACTGTTACAAAAATGGTGTAAGCACACCAGTTTTAACACTTGGTTGCATACAGTTGCATTTATACTTGACTTCAACTGTACTTATGCAAAACTCAGTCTCATTTGAGAGGGCACAAGGGGGCGGAGCACGACACTTTTTTTGGGAGGGGACCGACTCTTTTTTGGAGAGGGGTGGGGGACGTTCCCTCAGCCGCTTCCACTCTCCCACACTTCAACACACACATTATTTTTGATAACTACCCGAAAATCAGAAAATAATTTCTTCGAATTCTTCGGATGTTTGAGACACATTGGGAATGGGGACACAATGGAAGATGCGCTATTCGTCACACATCATGCACTAAAATTCCCCACAAAGTTGCCAGCCCACAGACGAGGCTTACTGTAAAAAAAACCCCACTAATTTCTCTATCACATATTACATTTTGGGCGCCCCTAAACGATTCATCGCCAGATTATTTCAGGGTATGCACATTTAACAAAAATGAAATAATGAGCTTGGCGCACGAATCTGGCAGGATTTAGTGCGCCCTACAACGTTGGATTGCACAAATCACGTAACGTGATTGAATGTTTACTCATTGCGCGTACATCTTCGACCAAAAAGTAATTTGGTTTTTGAATTGTATTTGCCGAAAAACTGCAGGCTGAATCATGGAGAACTTTTGGAACATTGATGACCGATACCTAAAGCATTTATTTCTGCCAATAATTTTTTTTCCTGCGGTTGCTGGAACGAAACCTGTTTTTGCGGGGTCTTTTATAGTCACAGCTGGTGGCCTATAATAAAGCACCCTTTCCATTACATGCACTTAAATTGTATATTGTTTATTCTACCGTAAAGTCTATTGATGTGCATTTTCTTGTCATACAATCTTAACCGATTTCTTGCTTCTTAACATGTGCTTAAAGAGAACATATGCATATGTATAAAAAATGTCTCACCAACTCTAAAAGTCACATCGCAAGTGGCTGAATTGCCTGCTGCATCTCTGGCTCTATAGGTGATGCTATAAGATCCAAACATGAAAAAATTTCCTGAAGTTTGCTGTGTAGACGGGAATGGTTCAACAGTTAGGTTGATTCCAGAGTTGTCAGTTGCAGTGGGAATAGGCCAGGTGACAGTGCCTCCAACTGAGCCTTGTGTGGTGATTGGCTGATCTCCAAGATTTGCACAAGTGATCGTGGGCCGCTCGATGTCCACTGCAAATACATTCATTAGAAACAAATTTCATTTTTTGAAATAAAAAATGTTCAGTTCTAACACAATGAATACAGTATCCACAAGTATTTATAAACATACACCTGTGGTCCCTTTAAAACTTTGACCTTATGCTAATGAGCGTGCTAGGTCAGCCTACTTTTTCGTCTCGTGTCACATCGTGGTGAAAGTCATGTACAGTTATTATTATTAACCCCTACACACCTATTATACATTATATGTACATATGTCTTGAAAACTTCTAAGTTTTATGAAAGGGGAGGAGGTACATGTATCCACGAGGAAGGTATAATGACGCACTTAAGAGTTTCTCCTCAAAATGTCGGAAAACTAATGAATGTATTGATACTTTTACTTTATATTTCTTTTCAGTAAATTATCATCTTGTACCACGACGATCTTCCAGGCTCAAGCTCATCTAGTTTCTGCTGCACAAGCAAAGTTTTGCATCGTGTCTATTCAGATGTCCACTGAAGTTGGGCATGTATAATGACGCACCGTGCTAAAGGCTGAAAACTACGGTGGCCAAGACATGCTACATTCTTCAGTTGAAGCTATTTTAATTGAAAATAGCCTTCTGTCAATAAAACGTGCAATTTATGTCTAGTTTATAGCATTTGTAAAATTTTATTTGCTGTTATATCAGACGACTTGATAATATGTTTCCCAATCTTAATTTAAACAGTTATAACTTTAAAACATGCCTAGTAATAACCTAAACAAATATCGATGTGCAACTTTTTGTATATTTTCGTTGAAACAAAATCAGTATTTTACAAGTTCCACTGGTTCTACTAGAATAAAAAAAATGTAAAGGACAATTTAGATTCAATAAAACAATAATACAATTAAATTTTACATTAAAATTGCAACCTGGATTTGTTATTGTCCGGTATATTAAGCATGCATGAAAATCACACTCCGTCAGTCAGGGGCTCCTTCTGCCGTCCTGCCTGTTGGTCACAAAACGGCTAAACATGGGAGCAATTAATTTTGTTGAGGTGGAGGCCTGTTAATATACTTGATGCGAAATCTAACACAAATACGAATTGGACATTAAGGGAAGTTTTTGCGCCGCAAATATCGACAAGCTAAACTTCCACGTGCGCGAATGTCAGATTTTACGCAAGATTTGCTTTGGAGTTCACGTACGTATCACGTATGAAAGGGGCTTTTATTCTTTTTTTTGTGACAAAATACACCATAAATAACTGTTAGAACTTGCCATCAAAACCAGGAAAACATTTGACCGTGTACCCAATTGCACTCATCCTCCAAATTAATCAATTATCATAGACCAGATTCTAAGAATTTGCATAACTTTACAATTATGAGATGCTGTTGCACCACTTTACATAAGAAACAAGTGCCACTTGGGACCCTGTACTAATTTTAAAAGGCCAAAACGGACTGCATTGCCATATAATAACGCTTGGTTGAATACTGGCCGACAGAGGGCCGCCTTCTAAAGTTTCTTATGTCCGATGATTTTCGGAATATAAGCCGCCCGGGGTATAAGCCGCGACGCCCGAAAATTCCAGAAACAAGATTCACCGTCGGCGTATAAGCCGCCCGGCTTATTAGCCGCACCATTTTGTCGGCCACAGATCGATCACAAAGAACTGCCGCCGTAAGTGCCTCACCGCGGGCCACGTGCGCGCGACCACGCACTGCAGTAGTCACACTCTCTTTCGGCACGGCATATCGCCTCAAAGAGAGCTTTGTGGTCCAGGTTGTTTTGATGACGGCACACTCAAGAGAAAACGTTATTGAAATCAAGAAGTGGCTTTATCGGAAAAGGCGTTACCTGTTTATAATAAGTTTTAGCAAGGTGCAATGCACTAAAAGTAGGCTAATCTTGTTTCAGTTTGTTTTGTAAATAGATAAAGTACATGTAACTTGACATATTTTAAAAATGCCTTGGAATGTGCATAATAAGAAATCTCCAAAAAATAAAGGAGAGTAGAAAACATCGATGACGAAGGCCGCAAGCCATCAAGATGTTCGCTGGATTCTCCGACGGCGGCGGCACGGCAGTGCATCAGGCCATGCACAAACACGGTAAGTGAAAGCAAGGCTTCGTTCCAAATACGCGCACATTGTTAAACGTTTGCAACGTTCGCCAACAACATACCCAGCTTGTACGCATATGCACAAGATCAAAGAGCACAGAGGCGAACGTTGCCAACGTTCGCATGATGAGTGGAACGCAGCCCACGTGTACAAACTGTACACTGCTTTCGCCCGGGCCCGACGCATATGCTATGCATGTACGATAATAGCCGGCCGAGTCTCTCCATTACGCGCACCGCGATTGGCTATTTTCGTTGCACATGGTGACTTGGCGATTTTGATATCGCCGGCCAAAATAAAATATGCCAAACGTTTTATGTTTGATTGCTTCCGTATTGTCTGACACTACATTGCATTTGTCATGCGTTTGGGTCCATCACGATTAAACTAAAAACGCAAAGGACAGTGACAAAGAATTGGACATTGTACTGGACCAGATGGACGGGGGTTTAGACCGAAGCTGCAACATCAATAATTGGACGGTTCATGGGGCCTCTCCATTTTTGCAAAAAGAGTTTATAAATAAGAAAACCAGCTTCACGGTGGTTTTTGCCTGCACGGCCAGCGGCAAAAAACTGTTCAAAGCCGATGGTCATCAATGGGCGTCTTTACCGGAGTATACTAAGGCTGTGAAAACGCTATGCCTTCTTTTTTTCCGAATTCGGTTATCTCAATAGATCATATCTATGTTGATTCACTATACATCATTAAAAATTACTTGAAAAAGAAGATTGCAACTGACACAAAGGGGTTTCATGGGGATTGGGTAATATTAATATTTGTAATTCAGCGGAAAAAGAATGCTACATAGATCTATCGTCTTTTGCTTGGTATACCGGTATTCCCGATGATTTCTCGCATTTGCGTCCGCCCCATATTTTTGTGCACGACGCCGCTATAGTTCATTCACCCCATTGTATCAATGGCGGTGAATGAACTATGGTGACGTCGAACGCGTGTTCCGAATTTACCTTTGACCTCGCCACCGCGCGCAAGATACCAAAAAGGCTTATTAAAATAGGGGACAGTTTGCCTGCCTGCGGACGTACGTACGTACAAGTATGCCGCTTGGGCAAAATGGCTTTTGGGCGAAGGAGCTCAAGTTGGGCAAAGTGACTGTACATCGTTGGAAAAACATCGTTAATTAAAATTACTTGTAATGATTTTCCATCTAAAACACACATTTTCACAGACATTGACAAACACAGAACTCTTTGGATTTTAAAACAACGCCAACTAAAAGTAAAGAATTGAAGAAAACACGGAAGGAAC
This sequence comes from Henricia sp. BOLD:AAB3569, assembly GCA_037783545.1. Taxonomy (NCBI): domain Eukaryota; kingdom Metazoa; phylum Echinodermata; class Asteroidea; order Spinulosida; family Echinasteridae; genus Henricia; species Henricia sp. BOLD:AAB3569. The sequence goes on along the minus strand of JBBELK010000422.1, from coordinate 602,708 downwards.
AGACGCACCAAACGATTTGTTTGGCGTTGGACGAGTACTCACGACCGATGGCATGGTCCGATGGCGAACTGGTTGCCTGCGCTTGTGCAGTGTCACATCGATGTATGGGTCATGCACCAACGAAGATCGGTACACTCTGCACCTGGGAAAATTGCACACCTTTTCGTGCGCGTGCGACGGCCTTCAACATCGTTTTTTGCCAATAAAAAATTCCCATAAAAGATTGATAGAATTATTTCAGGAACTACATTACATAATGTATATGAGCATATCATGATTTTTATCTTTAGAGCTCGGCGTATAAGCCGCCCGGTTTATAAGCCGCCGGGAACCTTTTTTTTGGCAAAATCAACGTATAAGCCGCGGCTTATATTCCGAAAATTACGGTACAGTTTTATGAGCAAATAATGCGAGGCATTATTTGTATCTAGTAAATTGGCTACTAAAATACCAAAATTATCAATTTTATCATATCTCGCCGGCAAATCCTTGACTTTCTTCATTTTTAAACGGGTGGATGTTTAATTAAGTGGGACTTATCAAGGTCGCGGTGAGTGCACATTAGTCCCGTACGCGCGCGCCGCGCAATTTGAAGTGAAAGGCGAGTGCGTCATTATACAAGTGCGTCATTTTATATGCCCGGACGATACATGTACATGTAGCACAAGATATGGCATGTGACAGCAGGTCTCAAACATTACATTTGGCCTATATTGAAAAAGAGTCTGCAAACCTAAGACTTGTGTTTTCTTATTAATAATAGTACAAAGTTTCTATAAACTGTACTATCAATGTAAATCTCTTCCAGTGGTTACTAACCTACCGGTATTATTACTTAGACTGTGTTTACACTGGTCCCGAACTCGGGATCAAGATTGATCCCCTGATAAGAATGCATCAGTGTTAACCGCAATGATCCTGAGTGCCGCGTTTACATTCTGTAGTTACAATGTAATATCGAGGGCCGTGCCAGAAGTTGCAGTCAAAGGTCATGTTCTACTGGTATGTGTGTATTAGGCTTGGACGACCCCAACATTTTCGGAGTCTACTCTGATTCCAAAAAAGAATCACGATTCCATTCGGAATCAATTCATTAAATATACTGAGCGTGTTTAATAGGTAAATGAGCGTGTTTTATGTACATCAACGATACTACTTATTGTGCCGACGACGACCCAATTATTGGCACGAAATGGCACTAAACGTCCCCAAATTGATGCCGGCCTGAACAACATGCACTTTTTTTAATAATGTGGAAATGATCAGAGGCTAAATATTATTACAAATGTTGGATTTTTGCCTTTGGAATTGTTAGGAATCGGCAAGCTATCACTGGGAATCAAATCTAAATGAAAGGGAATCGATTTTCCAGTTTTTCCTCAAATCTGGAATCGTGATTCCGATTCCTAAAGTGGAATCGATTCTACTCGATTCCGACGTGGAATGTACCGATTAATGTGTGCATGGGTTGTGCATGTACAGTGTTAAGGCCACTTGAATTTCGCGGGCTTTTTCCCAGCTATGGCTGTTGAGCAGATGGGGCAGGATGCGGTAAAAATTACATGTACCATAGTTGCTTATCTAACTCTCCGCCAATGCGAGACCAAAATCTTGATATCTGATCCAGGGCCAATTTGGTCCCGAGAGCGTTTACGGTATGCTTACGGCAGCAGAAAGGTTGCACTGATTTTAGGTTTGAAGGTGTCCAGTGGTGTGTTACTAAAAAAATTACTGTAAAGTTGCAATGTTACTTACAGTCAGATCCTTAGTTTCATGCGATATCGCAAAACAAGTGTCCACACAAAGCTATGGATTTTTGCCACGGTGAATAACGTTTGCCTGGGTTTTGATGTGGTAAACCATGCAGTATCAAATGGAAACACATACCTATGGACCACCGCACTTGAAACCCCTCCAACTGAATACTTTTGTCCGTGAGGAAATACACAAAGGCAGTGTCAGAAAATATGCTGTACGTGCCAGCTGGTCTGTTTGTGCCTTCAAAGAAGTACAGGTTGTCTTCTGCACTTGAGAGCCTGTTGAGGTTCTTGTAATCAGGTTGCACTCCTCTCCCAATGTAAACTTCATCCTTGTTAACCTCAAGGCCAAATGGTTCATCAAATGCAAAGACAATCTCTGTTGCCCCAGGAATATAGAGCAAATAGACAGCCACATAGCGTTTAGGGTAGTCGTTGGGATAGCCAGGGGATGAAAACATTCCTGAGGCACACTCCTCACCATAACAGGTGAAGACTTCCTGATTATCTGAGGATTAAGAAAAATAAAAACAAATATGGGTTATTCCGTGTCAGTTCAATACACTTTTGGACCTGACCGTCACAGATTGAAATGAAATTTGGTGTACTGATTGGACTCCCTGAGAACTACAATTTTATGTCACTTGGTCAATTAATTTTTTAGATACGGGTCAACAAACTTTTGACTAATTATCGGTAGCATGACCTGCCATGTTTCGACAGCTGTACCGGGTATATCACCAAACATACAGACATAAACTTATATCATTTTAAAGGTCTTGAAATGGCCTTCATTTTATAAAATAACAATAAGATTGTATCTTGTACCACAAAAAGTTTTATCAATATTTAACCTTTGACCTTGATTTAAAAAAATATCTATTAGCTTAAAGAAACATTTACAGAAAGATTTGGGATGGGCACTCTTATGCCTAACGTACATCGACATTGCAACTGGAAGCAACTCAACTACCGTAATCAGTTGCCGTCAATGTGTGCGTAGCACGCTCATCGACAGCAATTGATCAGTTGCACAACTAGCGGCAACTGAGAACGTCCAGTTTTCAGACTGCACACATTGACACGGCAACTCGGTAAAGCCTAGAGTACATTGACCTTGCAACTGGAAGCAACTGTTGCTTGCAGTTGCTGTCGATGTGCGCGCACGTATTCAGACACACCTGCAACTGACAGCAACTAGTTGCAACTACATGTACATGTACATGTACGCGTACAGAGTACATCAATAATAATAATAATAAAGGTGTCGCGCACAAATCTACCAAAAAGGTACTCACGGCGCTTTACAATATTACAGCAAAATTTAACTAATAATTACAGTTAAAACTTGGAAACACATACACGCGTATGCGAACTACACATATTCAGCATAAGCAATCTTGAACAAATGTGTTTTAAGCCGAGTTTTAAAAACATCTAAACTACGAGCATTTCTCACCATGGGTGTGAGTTTGTTCCAGAGATTTGGTGCACAATATTGAAAGGCTCGATCTCCAAGGGTGACCTTACTACGGATAAATTGAATATTCTTTTGAAAGCCATCATCCTGTGTGAAAGTATTTAATTTCTTACAAATTTTCGAGCGTAACCCGCTCCTCATCAGGTAAGACGACAAGAAGGGTAATTTAGAAGAGTGCCAATGCTATTCCTCAAGCTACATGTATAGCGAGGATTTGCTTTAACAGAGATACACATGTAAGCTCACCCAGATATTGCGGGGCCAGGCCATGCAATATCTTGTACACTAAGAGCAGAATCTTAAAGTGGATTCGAGATCTTACTGGAAGCCAATGCAGATCATGTAAATATGGAGTAATGTGACAGAATTTATATGCATTGCAAACCAACCGTGCACAGGCATTTTGTACTCGTTGAAGTTGATTAATGTTAGTTTCAGGCAAACCATAAAACAGACTGTTACAATAATCCAGTCTGCTAGAAATGAACGCATGTATCAGTATTTCAGTACTACCTTTAGCCAAATATTTTCTAAATTTTTGCCTAACATTATGCAAAAAAAATAATACCATAATACATCGACGCAACTGACCGCAACTGGGTCCAATAGTTGCCAGAAAGTAGAACTTGAGCAACTCGTGGCAACTGGGATTTTTCCAGTTGCCAGTAGTTGCAAGTATCCGGTACGCGCACATTGACCTTTTTGAGCAACCGATCAGTTGCTCCCAGTTGCCGCGAGTTACTTCCAGTTGCCAAAAACACCAGTTGCCACTACCGTAGTTGCTTCCAATTGCAATGTCGATGTACCGGTACCAGCGTTGGAGGTCTCGAGACATGGTCTCGGTCTCGAGACTGTCTCGAGACCTTTTTTTAAGGTCTCGGTCTCGTAGTTCTAATGTCTCGGTCTCGAGAGGGCTGGTCTCGGAAGAAAGGTCTTGGTCTTGATCTCGGTCTCGGCTGCTAAAGTCTCGGGATTTTTCTTCGAGACCCGCCGAGACCTCATTAAAAATCCCCAAATTTAATACAAACCAGTTGAACTACATTCGGTATCACAACACCCATACGTACATGTATACGTAGACAACTCGACTCAAAGACTTCGCGAGAGCATGCAACGCTGCCCGAAAGTTGAGCCAACTGGACTTGCCAGCAATCTACCGTACCTTGTTAGACGTACGTTGAGTTGTCATTTTCGACGAGTTTCTGACCGTTTCTTTTGGGGTAACTGGTACCCGTTTCCACGCCTCAGCTAGCTGAGGTTCCAGGACCACATTTTCCACATATGCACACAGATAATGACATACCGGTACCGGATCATCGTAAAGCATCATTTGATTGGCTTTGGCTGAACGATATCGATGAATATTAAGAAATAATAAGCACAATACAGCGCGAGAAAATTCCGATACAAGCTCTCGATAGAACACAAGCCACCTTTTGAAACGGAGAAAATTGTGGTATTTTTTTCTAAAACCAGCAATGCGAGGATGTAAAATCAGGGGTGCGTTTTCAAGTTGGCGGCCCTTAACCCGCAGAAACATGTTTGTGGTTCCGTCATTGGTTAGGCGTATTCGTAACTTTGGTTGTGCTGTGTAACGTCATTGTTCTGATCAAACAATAACCGAAGATTGTTGTCTTTTGAATATTTGTCATTAAAATGCTGAAGTGCCAGGAAAACTAGCTCCGACTCATTGTATATTTTTCATGTAAGGTCTCGGTCTCAGTCTCGGAACCCTTGGTCTCGCTCTCGGTCTCGGGGTGCCAAAGTCTCGTTGGTCTCGGTCTCGAAACAGCTGGTCTCGGTCTTGAATGCTTGGCTCGGTCTTGGTCTCGGTCTCGGATTTACAGGTCTCGACTACAACGCTGACCGGTACGCTAGGCTTTACAATTTTTGAGTTATGATTATTTGAACATATTGGCTATAACATGTAAATAACATGTACGGCACTAAATACATACTGTACATGGTATGGCCAGAAGTACGATAAGAATTTAATCACTGGTCGCATGTGAGCATTTTTAGGCGCCAATGCGACCATTTTAGTCGCACCGTACAGCGTTGGCGTTCGGACACTTGGTCATTGATGGTCCCGTTATTTTTTGAGGAGCGCTATTTGTTACGCTCCCCGAAAATTACGAGGAGCGCAGTAGGAGCGCCTGCGCGATCACGCTCCTTAAAAATGAAGGTCTGCCAAAGGGTTCGATACCGGTACCATACACGGACACCCAGGATTTTCCTTTTTATGACATATAAAATATTTGCGAGTTGTCCCATAGCTTCAACGCATGGGGTCTCAGAGGGCCAGTGTCCGTGCATGGAATCTTTGCAAACCAAAATATATTACACGTGAAACACATTTTTGCCAAACCTTTTATGTTTTAAGAAGTAAATATCAAATTGTTCCTGAAATGCGAGTTTTATTGTCAAAAGCAATATTCATGATACCTATTTTGAAAGTTTTCTTTAGTACAAACTGATGCTACCGACACAAACAATTCACACAAAAAATAGCATGACTAAAATAGAATGACAATACACCGTATAAGTAAATTTTACCCAATGGTACCCAAATAAAAATAATCACCCACATACATGACATACAAGACAATGGGTGAGGTCACAATTCTGTGTGTGTTAGTTTAACAGATCTGTTAACAGGGCATTAATCTCGGCCTCTAACTGAATGCCAGGTTAACACCGTGTTAACAGATCTGTTAACACCATGTTAATTATCTGCACTGTAAATAGGGCAAAGTCACAACTCTGGGTTGCGTGTTAGTGTAACAGATCTTTTAACTTAATCAGAATTGTGACCTCAAAACAAACACTGTGTTAACTCGATGTTAACATGATGTTTCAGACGTGTTAGTGTTACCCCGGTACATCTCATGTTAGTTGAACACCTCATGTTACACATCGTGCTAGTGTGACAGATCTGTTAACAGATCTGTTAAGTTAATCTAAACGAAGTGGGTGGTGTTAATTTTGATTAATTCGGAACTTTCGTGATTCTCAATAAATTAAGTTTCATTTTTCAACACAACTTATAAATGTGTTGGATCTTGCATTCTACCCACAATTGATACTTTTTTGGGCTCCGTGAAGATTTTGAAAATTTAAATCACTTATAGTGGTTAAGCTCGTGTAACACGGACCGGAGGTCACAATTCTGTGTTAGTGTTAGTGTTGAAAGTCGTGCAGAACCCTATACCGACTTGACATTTCCCAAGATGCCGAGTCAACAGATCTGTTACACTAACACTAACACGTAGCACAGAATTGCGCCCTCACTCAATGCAATTTGCTTTTCAACACACATCAACACGCCGCGTTAACACGGCGTTCGTTCCGAGGTCACAATTCTGATTAAGATAGATCTGTTAACAGATCTGTAACACTAACACGTAACACACATAGAATTGTGACCTCACCCAGTGTACTGTGTAGTACTATAGGCTATTTCACACTACTGTACCGGGTTAAACTCCGAGACCACCCCAGGTTGAAATGCCAATTTTCAACCCTGCATTCATCAACCCCGCATCGTTTCACACTTGTTTCGGCCAAACCGGGTTTATCTCGCCCCGGGGCAAGTTCAACCCCGAGTTGCATAAACGGGGAGGATTCACACTTGTGCAACTCCAACCCAGGGCGAGTGATATCTAAGCGTTGCTTGCATGCGTATTTTAAGTGCTGTCCTCTGCTGGAAATAGTTTCATCATCACTTTTCTGCCCTATTTTTCTTTTTTGCTGCTTGTGCCATTTTGTTTACAACAGAAAAGTGCAAAAGTGAATGACGGACGATATAAAAATAACCTCTCAAAACGGAGGCTCTGATCTTCAGTATTCTTCACACATGGGTGATTCCATAAATTCGGGCCCCAATGGCATGAATGGGTAGATTGTACTTTCATGTTGAATTGTCAAGTTACTTCAGTTATTTTTTTGAGTTTTGCTTGTGTCACCAACATCAATTTGTACTAAACGAAACCTTAAATTGGTATCATGAAAATTATCACTTTTTAGGCAAAACACAATTTGTTTTCGGTGGGTTACGGTAGCTTGGTTATTTGTAAACTGAAATGATTGATAAGGCATTGCTTTTGACAATAAAACCCACATTTGATGAACAATTTAATATTTTCGTAATACAAAAGGTTTGGCAAAAAATGTGTTTCACACGTAAGATTTGGTGTCCCCTCTTACGCGTGAAATATGTGTACGTAACTTTTAAGTATTCTGGCCACACCAACTGCCCACAACTTTTCAATTTCCATCCTTTTCAGTTTCAAATCACTTAAATGTTTGGACATGGAAATTTAGGCAAACAATAAAAATATGGTCATTCTGATTTTCGTCCACGTCGTGCCAAGCTTAACATACAGACTTTTCTAGCAGAAATTTATTTTCGTGAAGCCTTTTAAACAAACAGCACAAAACATGTTGTAAACTTAATTGTTACAGAATTTGAAAATTTAGGCAAAACAACTTACTTTGGTGTCCCTAAAAACTCATTACACATAACACATTTGTTTTTTGTGCCATAAAAGTGTAATGAAAACACTGACAGTGACAGACTAATCAATTGGAATTGACTACCGGTACATGTACCGGTACATCTTCAAAAATAAACACAAATGATATGAAACAAATATTACACTGGTTCTAATGAGTAAAAAGGCATTTTGGTGTCCCCCCCTTACGCGAGAAACCAATCATTTTTCGATGAATTGCATGTCACAAGTTGGTACCCTATTTTATGGAATCACCCACATACAACAAGCATGTTCATGTGTACATTGTACACCACCGCTAAAACATGTATTCAGCTGGTAGTATTCATGCAAAAAAAGCAGTAACATTTGTGCGCTTTGACACGACATTAAATGATTTGTAGCTCACAAGCAGCAAAAAATCTCAACCCTGCTCGTTTCACACTACTGTTTTCAACCCGGGGCAAGCGTTTCAACCCGGGGCGAAAAATTTCAACCCGAGCAGTACAGGGTTGAGTTCAACCAGGGTTGAAAGCAATCTCGGGGTTGACGCGAGGTTAAAAGTGAGAAACGTCGCTTTTTTCAACGTAATTTTTCTTAAAATTTTCCAGCAAACTGGATCGAACAGCTACATGTAGATTTTACAGATGAACGAACATCGCAAATCACTGCAAAGATAGCCCGCCCTCTTGTGGTCATCTCATTGTACTGCAGTGATGTAATACAAAATCACTTTTAGCCTTCTAAAAGTAACCCTATCTCTACAAATTTTAAACCAGTGTATACATGTACCGGTACCTTAAATTCTGGGAAGTGGCTATGTTATACGTAGGTATTTATCAGCAGGGTCATTAATTTTGTACAGGTAATATCAAAGTGACAAATCAGCCAAATGTGTTTTAATATACACAGGACATTCCCTAGTTGAAGCAAGAAGCATTTACGGGACACATATTTCCAAAATGACATTTCCAGTGGATGTATCCAATGCCCAAAACAATACAGCAGTAATATTACCAAACAGTCGGATAAATGGTGTGAACTTGAAACTTCATTTTATTACATCCCATATTAACAATGGATCGAGACTTCAAAGAATAAAACCATGTCCGCTGACGTCTTTGTCCGTCAAATCCATTACTACACGACAGACGGCATAAAATCCATCAACTTAATAGAGCCGCCTCCATGATGCAACACTACAGTGTACATGTATGTATACTGTACACACCCTAATAAGGGTACGGTAGCAGTGTACCATAGCTACATATATATCCTACTAATATTACTAACCTGTTACATTTTGGCAATCATAGCCAACCCAATATGGAGCGTTACATTCACAGATGAAATGTTGTTGTCCAATAACATTTCTAGTGTAGCATGTCTGGGCCTGGACGAAGCAGAGGTTGACAGGGCAGACTGTGGGAAGAAGCAAGACATTTAAAATTTAAATGTCAAATCAAAATGTGCTTTGGGGTCTTTAGGAAAGAATTGAGTAGTTAACCATGATTTCAGAGCTTAAAGTGTACATTATTGGAGAAAATGTTTCAGGCCTCGAAATTCATTTTCAAAAGGGCACGGCAATTTTCCCTTATTAGTAAAGGGCACCTGAATGAGGAAATGGAAAATTTGTGTTAGAACTTTTTAAATGCAACACGGCAAAAGCATAGGGCACCGATGGCAATATGCCGTGGTGCCGTGGGTTATTTCAAAGGGGTTATTTTAGAGTATTACGGTCAGGGCAGTATGTAGAACGTGTAGAAATTTTGATTTTACCCAAAAATTGCAATTTCCTGTAAAAAGACTTGGTTAAAGATTCCATTTGGAGCCACGTTTTTGATAGGGAAAAAAATATTTATCCTGAAAATATACACTTTTTAAGCATATCATTTCAGTTAACAACAAGCCTATACTTTCAGTATCTTGAAGTAGGATCCAGTAAGAAGTACACGCTATTCTGTGGCGTCAGTTTGGACGTCCTTTGGATGGAACAAATGGTGATTTTTAATGAACCTTTGGTTATTTTACATGCTGCTCATTTGACCAGTAAGAAATTGCTGGTCCAAAAAGCTGTCTTGGGCAGTTGGGTAGTCGAAAAACACATCACTATTTCACTTCAGTGCTTGGATATTCGATCACTTTAATGCTTTGCTGAAACATGTGAGTTTTGTTGTATTATCGAATGTGTTGAAAATGTAATTGTCTTTCGTCCCAGTAAACTTATTTGCATATCTAATAAAGTTTTTACGATGTGAATAACGTGTGCATGTTGTTAAAATAGGGACTTGAGAAAAAATTTAAAAATTAAATTTTGACTTAAAACCACTTTCATGCTACAGACTAGTCAGTGAGCTTTCCTTTCATAATAATAATATTTCCTTTCATAAAGTGGATTGTTGTCATTTTGCCTCAAAATTAGAATCACACCCAAAAATGTCCTCCTAGTTGTGTCCTGCAGTGGTTTGTGATGTCCATGATTGGAAAATGATTGGAAAGAAATACTTACAACACCGTTTTTGTTAATAAGTCTGGACGTGAGATCTCGAGAGAGGGCACTTTCCTACGTGAAAATAAATTACAGTTAATTGGGCCTGCCCATGCCCAATTGCAGACAGACTGTATCAAGCCTTATCGTTAATCGGGCACAAATACATTTACACGGTACGCAGTCCTTTCCGTGCCGCTAGCGCTGTATGCACTGAGGAAATGACTTGGCTGCTCTTTCCGACAGCTGTTTCAATGTCAACCATGTCCACATTTTATTAATGCGGCTGCGGCAAAGTAATAACTACGGAGCCCGTAAAGGGACCTGAGTGAAAAAAAAAGTTTGAGACAAATTTACGTTCGGACGAAAAATATTTACGTTCGAACGAAAAATATCTTCGTGCGAATGAAAAATATTTACGTTCGAACGAAAACAATCTTGGTGCGAACGAAAATAATCTTTGTGCGAACGAAAACAATCTTGGTGCGAACGAAATTTAAAGTTCGTGCGAACGAAAAAAACAGTTCGTGCGAACGAAAACAAAAGTTCGTGCGAACGAAAAAAATCTGCGTGTTGGAAAGGTAAGCGCACCGCGGTTAAAGTTCAACAAATTTGAACTTTAACCCAGTTCGAAATGTTTTGCGCGTCGCGGTAGGCGCTTATTGCGAAAATATGAGGATCGGTAAAGGGCAGCCACGACGGGCAGAATTCTGCCCGTCATTAATGCCCTTTACCGTGGTCACGTGGTTATTATTATAATTTGTTGTTGTTGAGCTGGGTCAAAGTTAAAATTTGTTGAACTTTTATTGCGGTGTGCTGGCCTTTCCAACGCGTAGCCTATAAGGCATCAGAGATGCCTCACTGGGTTGAATTTTCTATTTTGGAAAGATCGGCGATTTGGTGGTCATGCAATGCGGTGAGTGCAGCACGGTAGTTATAGTGTGATTTTTCCGCAATAGTGTGAACGCCCCTTAAGCCTCATTTTTGTTCGCGAGTTGAAAGGTTATGTTAAAGGCCCTGTAGATGATCTGTTTTTGAGCGATTCTCCGAATAAAACCATTATAAATCATAAGAAAGACATCAACAAACTCATCCGAAGAAATTTCAGCTTTGTCAAATGTACCATGTTTTAAAAAAAACATGGAAATCCATATGCATTTTCCTGGCCTTGGCAGGGCGTTTCAAATATTCGTTCTCAGTTGATCAGGTACTATATGTGGCTTGCGTCATGCACTCTGTGGCGCACATACTGCGTGTGCGCGCGATCCATAAAAATGCATCGCGTTGGAACACGCACACAGTACACAGCGCCCATGCATTTTGGACCGCGTAGATGCGAACAAAAAATAAGTAAATCGTTTGCAAACGATCTAAATAATTTCATCTTTATGGATTATTTTCTGGTAAAATTATATCATTTTGAGCCTTTCATTTTGAACCTTTCAATGGGAAGTTGCTATTAATCCAATCTTTACTTAAAGGCCCAGTGGATCATTTGCAATGACCCCAAAAAGTAATCGACGAGTAAAGATTGAATTAACAGCAACTATCCATTGAAAGGTTTTCGCTCAAAATGATATAATTTTACCAGAAAATAATTCGTAAAGATGAAATTATTTAGATCGTTTGCAAACGATTTACTTATTTTTGGTTCGCATCTAGTTCTACGCGGTCCAAAATGCATGGGCGCTGTGTACTCCGTGTGCGTGTTCCAACGCGATGCATTTTTTTCGATCGCGCGCACACGCAATATGTGCGCCACAGAGTGCATGACGCAAGCCACATAGTACCCGATCAACTGAGAACGAATATTTGAAACACCCCGCCAAGACCAGAAATATGCATATGGATTTTCATGGGTTTTTTTAAACGTGGTACATTTGACAAAGCTGAAATTTCTTCGGATGAGTTTGTTGATGTCTTTCTTTTGATTTATAATGGTTTTATTCGCAGAATCGCTCAATAACAGATCCGTATAGTGCATTATGTCTCAATCGCCGATCTTTCCCAAATAGAAAATTCCACCCCGGTGACTTGGGGCTTCTCTGATACCTCATTGGTTGCGCGTTAGAAAGGTCAGCGCACCGTGGTCAAACTTCAACAAATTTTAGCTTTTACGTTTTGCGCGTCGCGGTAGGCCGCGCACTAGTACAGTTTTCCGCTTGTTTGCCATCGTGCGGTCCATCATGCGTGCCATGTTATGTTTACGTTTCGGAGGAACTATATAGCCTCAATTTGGTAAAACGAGGCTAGACTTTTAAGGAAGGCGTATTTGGGAAATATCGGCGATTGAGACCTCAAGCAATACGGTGAGCGCAGCGCGGCAGTGTGATTTTTTTGCGATAGTGCTAACGCCCCTGCAGGCGCCTTTCCTTTGGTCCGTTTTCATCCGTTTTGCGTGCGTTGCGTTTGCGCAATTCTGCGATTCAGACGCAAACACAACGCATGCACGAGACGAATGAAGAACGGACCTAAGGAAAGGCCGCTTTACTCGCGAAAAAAATGAGGCTGTGTGAATCCAGTCTAAGGGGCGTTCACAATATCGCGGGAAAATGGCTTTGCGAGCAGCTGCTCCATAGGTTTGTACAGAAACTGGTTTTCCGCTTGCGCGCGGCCTATCGCGACGCGCAGAACGTTTTGAGCTGGGTCAAAGTTCAAATATGTTGAACTTTGACCGCGGTGCGCTGACCTTTCCAACGCGTAGCCAATGAGGTATCAGAGAAGCCCCAAGTTGCGGAGTTGATTATTTTTTTTGAGAAATCGACGCTTGGGACCTTATGCAAGGCAGTGAGCGCAGCGCAGTAGAGTGATTTTTCCGCGATAGTGTGAACTTCCCTTTAAGGGTCGTTCACACTATCGCGGAAAAATCGAACTGGGTCAAATTTCAAATTTGTTGAACTTTGACCGCGGTGCGGTTACCTTTCCAACGCGCATTTTTGTTGGTTCGCACGAAGATTGTTTTCGTTCGCACGAAGATTGTTTTCGTTCGCACGAAGATTGTTTTCGTTCGCACGAAGATTGTTTTCGTTCGCACGAAGATTGTTTTCGTTCGCACGAAGATTGTTTTCGTTCGCACGAAGATTGTTTTCGTTCGCACGAAAATTGTTTTCGTTCGAACGTAAATATTTTTGGTTGGCACGAAGATATTTTTCGTTCGAACGTAATTATTTTTCGTTCGCACGAAGATATTTTTCGTTCGAACGTAGATATTTCTCAAACTTTTTTTTTACTCGTGTCCCGTTACGGGCTCCGTAAATAACAGAGAAATTACAGAAGAAAAACGACCCATCACCACCCCAAACACGCACAATAAATATAATTAAACACTAAACTAAAACTAAATCACCACCCCCCCTAACAAAAACATAATCCCCCACTCCCCCTCCCCCACCCCTCCCCCACCCCCCAAAAAGCAAAAAGCAAAGAAATAAAATGAAAACACTAAATCCTAACTGACAAGCAGGCCACACACCCTTGAAAATTTATGAAACGAAATCAGATAGCCTAGCTATAGCGATACGGTCATCAACCGGTGTGAAGTTGGTTACTTATTCGACGTTCGACGTTCGATATTCAATAAGGAGCCGTTACTTATTCGACATACAAATGCACAGAACATTTTATTTGAAAGGGTCAAATGCCCCACCCTGGGGCATGAAAAACGTGACCAAACCCCCACCTAGGAGATGGGACAGCGAGGGGGAATGCGGCAGCGAGGGGTACAGGTGGGGGCGGGGACCAGTCCTAAGTAACAGCTCCTTATTGAATGTTGAATAAGGCTTATTGAATATTGAACGTCGAATAGGTAACCAACTTCAATCAGCGTCAAGCTAGCACCGGATTCAGCACCACATTCAATCGTCAAATGAGCACCAGATTCATCACCGGATTCAATCGTCAAGTACTGTACGCTGCATGTACGTACGCACGTCGTACGAAACTACGGAAGCCTATAAAGCACAAATGGTCAAAGTTGTTTCCGTTCTTTAAAACCGGTGCATAGAACATTTCATTTCATACAAATTTCAACCCATATACCTGGGTACATCTCCAGACATTCCTGTGGTGGTCTGGTGTTTTCTCCGGGTCCAGTTTCTGTCGTTTTTCGCGTACATGGACGGTAAGAGCGCGTCATGTGAGCAAAGACGAATGGTCCAAGATCTTTTTCTCCATTTAAAAAAACGGTGCATAGAAGTTATTTCATACTTTGACAAATTTCTACCTATATAACTGGGTACATCCCAAGAAATTCCTGGGGTGGTCCGGGATTTTCTTCTTTATAAACGTTTAAACACCAAACCCAGCACCAGATTCGAGCGTACGCCGAGCCGCAGCGGCAAACGGGTCCGTTCTGTCCTTGTTCGCAGGCAGGGCAGCAAAAGCAGAAGCGAGCAAGCGCATGGTCCAGGTTGTTTCCGTTCTTTTAAAAAAAACGGTGCATCGGAATGATTTCATACTTTGACAAATTTCAACCCATATACCCGGGCACATCCCTAGAAATTCCTGGGGTGGTCCGGAGTTTTCTTCTTTGGAAATTTTAAGCACCCGCCCTGGTCCAGTTCCTGTCCTTGTTCGCGTATACATGGACGGTATATGCGAAGAGCGCGGTACGTGAGCAAAGACGAATGGCCCAAGGATTGTTCTCTATTTAAAAAACTGTGCATAGAAATTATTTCATACTTTGGCAAATTATAACCTGTCTACCCGGGTACATCCCCATAAATTCCTGAGGTGGTCCGGGATTTTCTTCTTTATAAATGTTAAACACTAAACCCAGCACCAGATTGGAACGTACGCCGAGCGGCAAACGGGTATATTCTGTCCTTGTTCGCAGGCAGGGGCAGCAAGAACAGAAGCAAGCAAGCGCATGGTCCATTGTTGTTTCCGTTCTTTAACAAAACAAACGGTGCATAGGAATTATTTCATACTTTGACAAATTTCAACCCTTATACCCGGGTACATCCCCAGAAACTCCTGTGGTGGTCCGGTGTTTTCTTCATTGGAAATTATAAACATCCGCCCAGGTCCAGTTCCTGTCCTTGTTCGCGTATACATGGGCGGTATAGGCGAAGAGCGCGGTACGTGAGCAAATACGAATGGCCCAAGGATTTTTCTCCATTTAAGAAACGGTGCATAGAAATTATTTCATACTTTGACAAATTGCAACCTGTGTACCCGGGTACATCCCCAGAAATTCCTGGGGTGGTCCGGGATTTTCTTCTTTAGAAATTTTAAACACAAATCCAAGCAACAGATTCGAGCGTGGCCATGCAGCAGGCAGTGCAGCAAGAGCAGAGAAGCGAGCAAGTGTATGGCCCAAGTTGTTTTCGGTTTTTAAAAAACAAACTGTCCATAGGAATTATTTCATACTTTGAAAAATGTCAACCTATATACCTAGGTACATCTCCAGAAATTCCTGGGGTGGTCCGGTGTTTTCTTCTTTGGAAATTTTAAGCACCCGCCCGGGTCGAGTTTCTGTCGTTGTTCACGTACATGGACGGTAAGAGCGCGATATGTGAGCAAAGACGAATGGTCCAACATCTTTTTCTCTATTTAAAAAAAGGTGCATATGAATTATTTCATACTTTGACAAATTTCAACCCATATACCCGGGTACATCCCTAGAAATTCCTAGGGTGGTCCGGGATTTTCTTCTTTATAAATTTTAAACACCAAACCCAGCACTAGATTCGAGCGTACGTCGAGCGGCAAACGGGTCCGTTCTGTCCTTGTTCGCACATAGCTATATGCAGCAGGAAGGGCAGCAAGAGCAGAACCAAAACTTGTCACCTTGACAAGATATAACTTGTTTCGCCAGGGTGTCCAAACTCACAAGAAGTCACTTGTCAACGTGACAAGATTTCTACTTGTCAGTATCTCGTCACCATCTTGTCATTGTCTGGTCAGTATCTCGTCACAATCTTGTCACAATCTGGTCAGTATCTTGTCACAATCTTGTCATTGTCTGGTCAGTATCTTGTCATCGTATTGTCACAATCTTGTCATCGTCTTGTCAGTATCTTGTCATCGTCTGGTAAGTATCTTGTCACAATGTTGTCATTGTCTTGTCAGTATCTTGTCATTGTCTGGTAAGTATCTTGCCACAATCTTATAATGTCTGGTCAGTATCTTGTCAAAATCTGGTCATTGTATTGTTAATATTTTTCCATGGCCGCGTTTTTAAACAACCTTTTACAAATTAAATCACTCTTGTATAACCTTAAAAAGAATGTATAGCTCTTTGAAACACAAACTGCATGAACATTACATTTACAATTTATTAATCTTTAAATGCCACAGTAAACAGATTGGCAAGAATGTGTTAATTCTAAAGATCAATTGGTTTGACAAAATAACAAAACATATTCATGTGGGCCACAGAGAAAAGCATGAATATCCTAAAATACTTTTCAATGCTCCTGAAGTCAACAACTGAAAATCAGGTCATAATCGATTGTATTTGAATTACGAGGTGGCCCTAATATGAAATATTCTCTTGATGCATACTATAACATTTCGAAAGAAAGAACATTTTAAGTGTTTAAAATCCAATAATATAAAATTGTTATTTTAAAGATGAACAAAGAAAACTGACTGAAGCGAGATTCGCATGACATGTTTGCACAACATAGAAAAGTAAAGATGTAGACAATTCAACAATAGCATCTCTTATGACCACCGTCCCCCTCCCCCTCCCCCCCCCCTCCCACAAGCTTTAAGTTTTCAGTCAACTGGTGCACAATAACTGTTTTAAAATTTTTTTCAGTTTTCTTTGTTCACCTTTAAAATAACTAAAATTAAACCTAGTCAGTTTCCCTTGTTGCTTACTTGATAATATAAAATTGTGTTTGTGTTGGCAAAATACAATTTTACAAAGCTGATATTTCCTAAAAGTATTATCAGAGCATTTGAGGTTGTTAAATTTAAGTTTTTGAGGTTTTTATATCACTGACATGTTTTAGTCATTCCCACTGAGCTAAAGTTCAATTCTGTTGGTATAAAACTTCTGTAGCTATGGACCATCAAAGATGAGGAATTTGTATTGTCCATGTGCTTGATTCTCATTATTTGCAGAAACCCCCAATACAATTCTGCAGACTTTGGGCTAGTTTTGAGATGGTAGGTCACATGTTCACAGCTGTGCTGAGTTTTTTCTTGCTAGTCCTTTCAAACAAATAATAGTCACCCATACAACTTCTTTTTGGTTGCAAAACAAAAACCATATTAACTAGAAAATCCTAAGTGACAATCAAAATGGAATGTTAAACAACTTATGGCGATATCTGTCAATTTCAGTATGGCCTTTTAAATTCACAATCACTTTTTTTTTCATTTACTATTCTGGCAGTGAGCCAAGGGTTCTTAAAAAAGCGAACCAAATCAGTGTAGGAGCCAAGAAGCCGTGGAGAGAAGGCAATGAAGGAAATGTCAGTTTTAGATGCGGGAGGAAAACCCCAGCGATCAGGTAGGGACTGACAACCCACTCCACAAAATGCCCTTGGTGGGATTCGAACCAGGGACCCCAGAGGTGGAAGGCAAGGAAAGTAACGCTACGCCAACCTGATTCACAAAGTGCCTCCAATGATATAGGCTGAAGTATGCAGTTTATTTGCCAGCAAAATTATGTTTTGAGAAAGCGGGTGGCGTTTGTGTTACCATTTATACATAAAGCAAGGCACAATGTATCATCATTATTTTTTTTTACGAGTGGCTGTGAAAAATAGTAATCCCAACTGAAAGTGCTATATAAATAACCTTCAAATCCACAGAATTGTGACATTTCATCCCTTAGTTAATTAAATGCACTGATAAGCAACTTATTCCTGATTTGATAGTGAAGTAGTCATGGTAGTGGCAGCGAAGTATTTTATCAACAGTTTAGGCCCATCATGATGTTACCTTACTACACGTTAGTTATGATTATATACCCGACATATAGAACCTGGTCATTTGATTGGTGTAAACCACATCACGTGACATTGTTCATTTCTCCCACCCTGGCCGCGGCCCAAAAAGTCCTATTCGCCGGTAGGAATGTGCTTTACTATACAGGGCTAGGATCATCCCTGTTCCCACGCTTGTTAACAGCGCAGAGGGCCAAGTACCAGCCACACACAATCTAACAAACATGTGTAGTCGAAACGGACAAGCATGTCATAGGATCGCGTCCATTTCAGGTATTGATTTAATTCACTTCGGATCTATATGTCAGGTATATAAAACAAATATTTAGTGGCTTTAAATCGGGGAATGGGTATACTATTATCGCTCGTTGAAGTCTGGACTGGTCCATTTTCACTCGGCTTGCGTCTCGTGAAAATGGACCAGTCCAGACTTCACTGAGCGATAATAGTACTCATACCCATTCCCCGATTTAAAGCCACTAAATATTTGTATACTATGCCCTGCCCCTAAATACTCCACTATTTTTTTTTTTTTTTGTATTGGTATTTTATTTCATACACCTCGTGGCCAAACGGCCAAATTACATGTATGTTACAGAAATAATACATCAGAAGATAAGACACCATATAACCACATCACATCCTAACATAATAATAATAACCTGACAAGGGTAATCCCTATTCAAAGTTTAAAAGTGCTGAAATTTACTTATTCAGAATATCAATAAAAAAGGGAATGGGACTTTTCTTAAACCGTGTGGTTCTGACAGAAAGCTGAGAAATTGTGTGACTGTTTCTAAGACGTCTACCATGGTTCTCAAATCTGGTTGGAGGCAACAAGGAAGAAGTGCGAATGTTTTTACCAAGTGTTTTGGCAAATGTAATGCAATGGCTTAATCTCCTATCGGCCAGGGATTCTAGTTTACAAATATAAAGGCTGTCCTCATACCCATTGAAATTATGACCCAATATAATCTTACAAACTCTCTTTTGAATGGATTCAATATCATCGGATTGTTTACATGTGAGACCAGAATGCCATATGACGTCAGCATATTCAAGGACAGGTCTGACATAACCAGTGTACACTGTAATAAGCTCGAATAAATTAAAACCAAACCTTTTCAAAGTGCGTAACAGAAACAATTTCTTGTTGGCCTTTTCAAGTAGTTTTTTAACATGAACGGTCCATTTGAGGTCATTTTGCAGCCACAGCCCTAAAACTTTAGCTTCAGAGACGTATGGAATTCTCACTGTACCGATATGTAGGTTACTAAACAAAGGAGGAGTTTTTCTAAAGCAGACTTGGATGGCCTGACATTTGCTGGGATTTAATTTCAGATGATTCTCATCAGACCACAGACGAAAATTTTCTAATTGAGTCTGCATAGAGCCTGGATTGTTGGCAGAACGATTCTCGGCAAATGTCAGGTCATCAACATACTTCCAACATTTAGTACTCGCATCGTGGGCAGCAGAATTAACAAGGATTTGAAAACATAAAGGGCCAAGTTTGGTTCCCTGTGGGACACCTCCATTCAAAAAAACATAATCTGACAAAATACTGCTAAATCTAACACATTGTCGCCTGTTATGAAGAAAGTCGCAAATCCAGGGAACAATGGCCCCGCGAACTCCCATGTCAATGATCTTTGTAATAAGGCAGGTGTGGTCAACATGGTCAAAAGCCTTAGAGAAGTCCGTCAGGACCACTGTTCCCACGTTGCGACTATCTTCATCAGCACCCTTAAAAAGATAATGAACAAGATTAATTAAGTAATGTGAAGTAGAGACACCTTCGATATTACCAAATTGACGGATATCAACCTTATCTTTTATGTCAGATCCACTAGAACTTGTCACATTGGGCTGGTTCTCCAATAATAATTTGTTTGTTACTTTTTCAAGAAGTGCACTTACACTAGGGTGGACCTTTTCCTTGTCTTGTATATTTAATATAGGACGCTGAAAAAATTGCAGGGTTTTCTTTAGCATTTTGGGGTACGAGAGGTTGAACACATAAAAACATGCGAAATAAACCTCAAATGCAGAGAGCAAGTGTCCATTTTCAAAGATGGTCTCCCTTCTAGAACAACTGTGTACATGACGTCTTCCTCTTCTTCTTTATGATCCAGCTGTATGAACAGATTCATCTGTGAATTACCCTGCAAATTCAATAAAACAAATTAAAAAAACATTTTTAAAAGCGATTTCCTTTTTTTTTATAAAAATTGCCAAACACAGTGCCTTAACACCCACTCGAAGGTGAGGGCTACATGAGGGAAGCGTGGAGAAACCAGTCCCTCATACTTAAACAAGACTGGTGGTCTCTTTGAAGTTCATGGCCCGTGCCTGGACATTGCACACAAGACTCGCGGTAAGTGCACTGGTGAAGTGCACAATGTAGATTACATGTACCGTACATGTACAGATGTACTACGGTACCACATGCCATGTATATGTACACGTGAAGGGCAACGACCTCATGTCCGTATAGCGTAATGCACGCAATTGATCTTACATTTTTCTGGCGATGCGAGGTCAAAAAGAAACAATGAAAATTAATTACATTTAAATAATTAATATATCCCCCAAATAAATCACCAAAGTATGCTATGATCATCAAACATATTCATCAATGTTACCTTTTACTGAAAGAAGGTGTTTGCTAGTCACTATTACACAAAAACTCGGGAGTCGAAAAAAATCACTCTGCCATGCTTCAATGCGCATGCGTCGAACTAACAACACGCATGCGCTGCAGTAGTCTTTGTGAAAGACTGTCTTACGTCGCTTGGTTCGTGTACGTGCGCGGTCGACATTGCACCGTGTGGACAGGGTACTAGTTTATGTGCCATTGGGTTCAGTCTGTAAGACAGTCTTTGGAATCTCTCCACCTGTCACGTGAGACCAGGGACTTTGACCTGAACATACATATTCAAACGAAGGTCATTTTGGAATCGCCCAATCGCAAAGATGATATCATTGCTCATGAATAATGATGTAAGACTGGTGACATGATAACGGATATGGACGTACGGAAGCGCACTGTACGCCCTGCAGACGTACCGGTAAAACGTTCGTCGTTGGACTTTGTTAGGTTTGCTTCTATAGATTTCCGAGTATAAATAATGACCGCCAGAAGCAGGGGCTAATCAAAATTAGGAGAGACAGATCTTCGAAGGACATTTTACAAAAATAAAAAAATTCGGACCGTGTCCGGAAACTGGGCCATGCAGCAACGATAAATGTTTTCCTTCCTCTGTTGATTTAACGAGTAAGAATTTACAAGTCGGACATCACTATTCCTTGACAAAATTACTAAATAACCAATAGTTAGCCGTCATTAGGTGCAGATCTGATAGAAAAACAAATTTGGCAGGAAGAAATGACGATTATATTTTAATTTGGACAAAAGTTAGTAAGTAGATGAAGTTGACTTGTAAATTCTTTCCTTTTTCATATAAAATACCATTGGTAAAGGGTTCAGAAGTTGATCATAATTGTTTCTTTAAAAACAAAATGACTCGGCTAGCATTGTAATGTGCAGATTTGATGGGAAAAAATAGACCCCTTGCACAGCGGCCATGACAGAAGGCATCACCTGGTCACATTGCGTCATGCACGAGTATGCACTTGATGGATCGATTGTCACACATTTAAATATAAAAACCTGCCCTCTGTCATGGCCGCCGTGCAAGGGGTCTATATCAAGTGGCAAAAATTTAAAATTTTGGGGAAAAACACATTTGTTTAGCCTGTCTCATATGTTTTGCACACAAGGTCTGAAGCCATGATCCGGTACCTTCGTGCGCGAAATTGCCAGATAGTTTTTTTGTTTTTGTTGTTGACAATTTGCAAATGAATTATTTACCATTTATTCAACACAAAAACCATGCATGTATTTTAAAGGGTTTTGAATTATGGCCGAGTGAAATTTTAAAAGGCATACTTTAGTTCTGTAATGCGTTTGGTACCATTTTTGAAAGTTTACCAATCATGTCTTTAAACCTAAGGAATGAAAGCAATGATTGAAAGATACGGCATAAACATTTTCTTGTGATAAGCATATTGTTTTACTATAGTACTAATAATTAGTACAAATCTTATAAGTGACGTTATTAATACAGCTTGCTGTGTTGCTATATCAATGCAGGCACGTTTATGAATTTACTTGTCTTTCCAAAAAAATAATTGTCGCAAGCACTGATGACTATATACATGTAAAGAATAAACAAAAACTTGGAGGTCAGAGTTCAATTGTTATGTACAGTAGCATTTATTTCGTGTAGTTGGAGGCATGCTTCCCAGTGGACTCAAACTGTCAAATTTTGTTCACATGTACGCTTTTCTATACAGGAGCAGGGGTTGATATCACAAAGAATTGTGACGTGTCGCAAAAGTAGCCAAATCCATCGGAACTCGCTGAACCCGTTGCGAGATGTGATGGATTTGGTATACTTGTGACACGTCGCAAGTCTTTGACCCCATGGCCCAAATTCATTCTGCTCTTTAAGTTTAAGCAGGAATATACATGTACATGTACCTTTATAGCTCAGAAAAATGAACTTTCAAAATCCACTAGCTAATCTCACGACATCAGTAAGCCAAGCATCACCACGAAATTGGGCACTTTTACAAGGGCACAAAATGTGTCTATTCCCTCCTTGGACAGTTTGCTCAAAATTTCAACATGTAGGTTCATTCATGATTCTTAAAGAACTGTCCTAGTTACATGTACATCTGCATGGAAGTTGTACCTTTCAATTAGGCCTCCATGTTATGTGAATACACCATGGAGTGTACATGTACTTACATGTAGCCGATTACATGCTCAAAAGAGAATTTGTCAAGCAAGGCTTCAATACAGTCTAATTCATTCTGATTAAAGACTACTGTTTTGTGTGTGGCTGTCCGTTGCAATTGACATAAGTCACAAAGTCGTGCAGCTAGCTGCAGGACATTTGAAATAAAAAGTCTTGTGTAGCTTTAATTTTCCATCATTCATCAAATATGGAAACCCCAGACACGAAGCAGCAACAGGACATTTTACATTAAAAGAAGAACAAAGCGTGGAGACAAAGGATTGCACACTCTTCTGTTGGGAGAATCCGCAAGTAGTCAGGAAGTATACGGACTGATGAGAATCCCGTGTAGATGGAGGTCAATCTTATTCCTCATTTTCTGAAGAAAAAAGCAAAAGAATCGCATACGATAGTAAATCGTGAGAATTTGGTAATAATCTGTCTAAAACAGCGTTTAATTGTAATTACTAAATTCATTTTCCCCCGTGGCTCATCAAGGACAAACTCAGGAGGGTCGTCACCGTGACAAGATTTGGGAAGTTGATCATAATTGTTTTCTTTAAAATGAATCATCTCAGATCTAGCATTGGAATGTGCATATTTAATGGGAAATTAACAACATTTCGAGTGGCAAAATTTAAGATTTTGCGAGGAATCACTTAGAAATTTACAAACCTGTCTCATATGTTTTGCAAGCAGTATGCACGCAAGGTCTGAAGCCGTGATCAACTTCCCAATTCTTTCCGAAATCATTAACATTTCCACAATAAAATTACGATTTCTTAACGGAATTTCACGTTTTGGTGATATTATGCCGTAATAACTTAAGGCATTTCAGTAAAATTTTACCACGATGCGAGTGAATCTGCATCATGTAGCATGTGTAGTGTGTCATGTGTGTAGGCCTATGCATGGAGGAAGAAACATTTCTTCCTCAATGGCCTATGCAAACATGTCGTTCGTTACAATTTTCCTTCAGCATGTTCAGCATATGCCATGCATGTATGCGGATATTTTGTAAACACCATCATTTTACAGCATTCCTACCTTTCTTCAAATCTTGCACCTACGCCGCTGAGAAGTACCTGCATCCTTTGCTAAACTGTCTGTCTTTTGATATAATCCTCGTCGCTTCTGTGAAGATCCGCCATCATAAATCCTCAAAATCACCACGCACATTTTTGTTTATCGTTACATCGTGTGGAAGGTCTTGCATACAGTACAACTACTTCGAGGTACAGGTACACGACCTTCACACGCCGTACATTCGAAAACAGGATATGCTAATCATTACGTCACGTAGGAATGTGCTCGCCATTTCGCGAGCAAACCACGTGACACGTGAAGAGTTTCCAAAGACGGTCTTACAAACAGCACCCATAAACTAGTTCCCTATCCACCCAGTGCAATATCGACCGCACGTACGGCGCATAAACTAGTTCCCTGTCCACACGAACCAAGCAACGTTAGACCGTCTTTCACAAAGACTAGCGCTGCAGCGAATCTTGTCAACTCGCGGAAGTATCTGGTCAGTGCAACAAGTAGACTGGTTCCCTGTCCTCATATTTACTTCCCCTCCGTCGTATATGAGGACAGGTACACGCCGCCATGTTTGGCATAAATATCCAGGAATTCCTGGATGTTTATGCAAATTAAAAGGACTGTGTCACGGTTTGCGCAAGCGCCAAGCAGGCGCCTAGAATACAGCGTGTTGCGCGCCTTCGTTCGATTTGGCATCGCGCGCTACGCAATCAATGTCAGGGAAAATTACAGCGGCGGCAGCAGCGGTAATTTTGCATCGACAGCAGAAGATATGCCTGTAAAATTGCTGTCAGAACCAAATAAACCTATCCTGGTTTCGGTGGGAATCAAGGTTGAACAAATAGCTCTATATTCAACCATGTCATTCATATCATTCGATGGGGTTTCTGTCATGTTTTGTCGAGTTTTTTTATGCGATGAAAAACTTTTTTTGAACAACGGCCGCACTGTGATATTGATGTTTGGCGGCTTAAAAATACGGCAAACAGCGCCATTTCAAGTAAAAAGTAATGTATCAGTACAAACCTGAGCGTTGACGAGTACACCACTGCCAAAATTACTAAATAAATATAAGGGATGGCAAAGATTGAATAGGATATGCAAAATCCAGCGACAAAATTAACGATTGCGAAATTCACTCGTTGTTGAGCAAACTCTAAAAATTGATCATGCATATATTTAATACAACGACCAATCACGCGTGGTAATACAACGGCCAATCACCCGTGGTTATTGCTCGGCGTGTGCCTGTCCTTGTATAGCGAGAGCAGCGTAGTGCACATGGACAGGGGACCAGTCTATGCAACAAGCAGACCTCGTTCTATTCTAATGACAAGATCAAATCTTGTCATTATGACAAGAACGGACGCACCGCATGTTTTCAGTGCATGGTCGAAATACAATGCCTTGCCTAGACTGTCATACTGTCTTCACTAGTCTACATCATGGTCTACATGTGTTATGTGGAATGCAAGCGATCGCATGGATCGGGGAGCAGTCTAGGCCAATCATTGTTCGTGGGGTACAATGGCGGCCGGCGCGTGGCTTCATTTCTCGTATATAGCCAACTGCTATTGCATACTTCATCCAGTGTATATATTCGATGGCGCTGGTACGGGCTGATGTGCCTTCACAAATTTATGTGACGGATACACGTGACGAAAAGGCATCGTCTATATATATATATATACACTGGATGAAGTATGCAATAGCAGTTGGCTATACGAGAATTGAAGCCACGCGCCGGCCGCCATTGTACCCCACGAACAATGATTGGCCTAGACTGCTCCCCGATCCATGCGATCGCTAGACTGGTTCCCGTCCACATATTACACACACGAGAATATAAGGACAGGTAAAGGGCGCTTCATCTTGATCTGTAATTGGTCGTCTTTGCGCGTGCGCATTGTGTTTTTTATATTTAAAAATTGACCAAGCCCTTTGCTTTAGGCAATGTACTTTATTTACATAATTGGATATGTTCGACACGCACGGCCAAGTTACAAATGTGAATGCAAAATCTGCGCACTTACTAAAAAAATAAAAATAATAACCACGTGACGGGCAGAATTCTGCCCGTCATGGCTGCCCTTTACCGATCCCTATATTTTCGCAATAAGCGAACCAATCTATAGGGATCGGGAACCAATCTATGCGATCGCTTGCATTCCACATAACACATGTAGACCATGATGTAGACTAGTGAAGACAGTATGACCAGTCTAGGCAAGGCATTGTATTTGGACCATGCGCTTGCTTGCTTCTGCTCTTGCTGCCCTTCCTGCTGCATATAGCTATGTGAGAACAAGGACAGAACGGACCCGTTTGCCGCTCGGCGTACGCTCGAATCTAATGCTGGGTTTGGTGTTTAAAATTTATAAAGAAGGAAATCCCGGACCACCCTAGGAATTTCTAGGGATGTACCCGGGTATATGGGTTGAAATTTGTCAAAGTATGAAACAACTCCTATGCACCGTTTTTTAAACAGAGAAAACAATCTTGGACCATTCGTCTTTGCTCACATATCGCGTCCATGTGAACAACGACAGAAACTGGACCCGGGCGGGTGAAAAAAAAATCGCGGGCGGGTGCTTAACATTTCCAAAGAAGAAAACACGGGACCACCCCAGGAATTTCTGGGGATGTACCTAGGTATATAGGTTGAAATTTGTCAAAGTATGAAATAATTCCTATGCACCCTTTTTTGTTTGAGAACGGAAACAACTTGTATATTGGACCATGCGCTTGATCGCTTCTGCTGTTGCTGCCCTGCCTGCTGCATGGCCGTGTTGGCGAACAAGTGCAGAACAGACCCGTTTGCCGCTGGGGGAACGCTCGAATCTGGTGCTATGGATTTGGTGTTTAAAATATCAGAAGAAGAAAATCCCGGACCAACCCAGGAATTTCTGGGGATGTACCTAGGTATATAGGTTAAAATTTGTCAAAGTATGAAATCATTCCTATGCACCGTTTTTTTTTAAAGAACGAAAACAACTTGGGCCATGTACTTGCTCGCTTCTCTGCTCTGCTCTTGCTGCACTGCCTGCTGCATGGCCATGTACGTAGACGAACAAGCTCGAATCTGGTGCTGGGATTTGTGTTTACAATTTCTAAAGAAGAAAATCCCGGACCACCCCAGGAATTTCTGGGGATGTACCCGGGTACACAGGTTGCAATTTGTCAAAGTATGAAATAATTTCTACTCACCGTTTTTTTAATGGAGAAAAATCCTTGGGCCATTCGTATTTGCTCACGTACCGCGCTCTTCGCCTATACCGTCCATGTATACGCGAACAAGGACAGAAACTGGACCTGGGCGGATGTTTATAATTTCCAAAGAAGAAAACACCGGACCACCACAGGAATTTCTGGGGATGTACCCCAGTATATGGGTTGAAATTTGTCAAAGTATAAAATAATTCCTATGCACCGTTTTTTGTTAAAGAACGGAAACAACTTGGACCATGCGCTTACTCGCCTCTGCTCTTGCTGCTCTGAATGCGAACAAGGACAGAATATACCCGTTTGCCGCTCGGCGTACGTTCGAATCTGGTGCTGGGTTGAGTGTTGAACATTTCTAAAGAGGAAAATCCCGGACCACCTCAGGAATTTCTGGGGATGTACCCGGGTAGACAGGTTAAAATTTGCCAAAGTATGAAATAATTTATATGCACAGTTTTTTAAATAGAGAACAATCCTTGGGCCATTCGTCTTTGCTCACGTACCGCGCTCTTCGCCTATACCGTCCATGTATACGCGAACAAGGACAGGAACTGGACCAGGGCGGGTGCTTAAAATTTCCAAAGAAGAAAACACCGGACCACCCCAGGAATTTCTGGGGATGTACCTAGGTATATAGGTTGAAATTTGTCAAAGTATGAAATAATTCCTATGCACCATTTTTTAAATAGAGAAAAAGATGTTGGACCATTCGTCTTTGCTAACATATCGCGCTCTTACCGTCTATGTACGTGAACAACGACAGAAACTCGACCCGGGCGGGTGCTTAAAATTTCCAAAGAAGACAACACTGGACCACCCCAGGAATTGTTGGGGATGTACCTAGGTATATAGCTTTGAAAAATTGTTAAAGAACGGAAACAACTTGGACCATGCGCTTACTCGCCTCTGCTCTTGCTGCTCTGAATGCGAACAAGGACAGAATATACCCGTTTGCCGCTCGGCGTACGTTCGAATCTGGTGCTGGGTTGAGTGTTGAACATTTCTAAAGAGGAAAATCCCGGACCACCTCAGGAATTTCTGGGGATGTACCCGGGTAGACAGGTTAAAATTTGCCAAAGTATGAAATAATTTATATGCACAGTTTTTTAAATAGAGAACAATCCTTGGGCCATTCGTCTTTGCTCACGTACCGCGCTCTTCGCCTATACCGTCCATGTATACGCGAACAAGGACAGGAACTGGACCAGGGCGGGTGCTTAAAATTTCCAAAGAAGAAAACACCGGACCACCCCAGGAATTTCTGGGGATGTACCTAGGTATATAGGTTGAAATTTGTCAAAGTATGAAATAATTCCTATGCACCATTTTTTAAATAGAGAAAAAGATGTTGGACCATTCGTCTTTGCTAACATATCGCGCTCTTACCGTCTATGTACGTGAACAACGACAGAAACTCGACCCGGGCGGGTGCTTAAAATTTCCAAAGAAGACAACACTGGACCACCCCAGGAATTGTTGGGGATGTACCTAGGTATATAGCTTTGAAAAATTGTTAAAGAACGGAAACAACTTGGACCATGCGCTTACTCGCCTCTGCTCTTGCTGCTCTGAATGCGAACAAGGACAGAATATACCCGTTTGCCGCTCGGCGTACGTTCGAATCTGGTGCTGGGTTGAGTGTTGAACATTTCTAAAGAGGAAAATCCCGGACCACCTCAGGAATTTCTGGGGATGTACCCGGGTAGACAGGTTAAAATTTGCCAAAGTATGAAATAATTTATATGCACAGTTTTTTAAATAGAGAACAATCCTTGGGCCATTCGTCTTTGCTCACGTACCGCGCTCTTCGCCTATACCGTCCATGTATACGCGAACAAGGACAGGAACTGGACCAGGGCGGGTGCTTAACATTTCCAAAGAAGAAAACACCGGACCACCCCAGGAATTTCTGGGGATGTACCTAGGTATATAGGTTGAAATTTGTCAAAGTATGAAATAATTCCTATGCACCATTTTTTAAATAGAGAAAAAGATGTTGGACCATTCGTCTTTGCTAACATATCGCGCTCTTACCGTCTATGTACATGAACAACGACAGAAACTCGACCCGGGCGGGTGCTTAAAATTTCCAAAGAAGAAAACACCGGACCACCCCAGGAATTTCTGGGGATGTACCTAGGTATATAGGTTGACATTTTTTAAAGTATGAAATAATTCCTACGCACCGTTTTTTTTTAAAGAACGGAAACAACCTGGACCATGCGCTTGCTCGCCTCTGCTCTTGCTGCCCTGCCTGCACCCTGCTGCATGGCCATGTAGGCGAACAAGGACAGAACGGACCCGTTTGCCGCTCGGCGTACGCTCGAATCTGGTGCTAAGTTTGGTCTTTAACATTTCTAAAGAAGAAAACCCCGGACCACCCCAGGAATTTCTGGGGATGTACCCGGGTATATGGGTTGAAAGTTGTCAAAGTATGAAATAATTCCTATGCACCGTTTTTTTTAAAAGAACGGAAACAACCTGGACCATGCGCTTGCTTGCTTCTGCTCTTGCTGCCCTGCCTGGCCTACTGCATGGCCATGTAGGCGAACAAGGACAGATCGGATCCGTTTGCCGCTCGGCGTACGCTCGAATCTGGTGCTCAGTTTGGTGTTTAAAATTTCTAAAGAAGAAAATCCCGGACCACCCCAGATTTGAGCGTACGCCGAGCGGCAAACGGGTCCGTTCTGTCCTTGTTCGCCTATATACATGGCCATGCAGCAGGCAGTGCAGCAAGAGCAGAAGCGAGCATGAAGCTCATGGTCCAAGTTGTTTCCGTTCTTTAAAAAAAACGGTGCATAGGAATTAGTTCATACTTTGACAAATTTCAGCCCATATACCCGGGTACATCCCCAGAAATTCCTGGGCATCGTTAGTTTGCTACTGCGGGGCAGCCTCCATTCATTCCCGCCGTCACGCTTTTTGCGTTCCGCTGGACTCAGTGAATGTTAGGCCCAGAGGAGAGCTTCTGTCCTAGGCAAGCATTTGCTCTCTTTAAACCTGCCTCGGCGCTCGGCGTCTACCTTCATGAATGGCTCACAACAGTATTCAGCTACCGGCAATGCGGGAGCCATCCTCTTCAGGGGCTTCCGTTGCCCGGCAAGGCTCGCGTTCCAGGCAGGCGCGACCGGGTCGTCATCATGC
This sequence comes from Henricia sp. BOLD:AAB3569, assembly GCA_037783545.1. Lineage (NCBI taxonomy): Eukaryota > Metazoa > Echinodermata > Asteroidea > Spinulosida > Echinasteridae > Henricia > Henricia sp. BOLD:AAB3569. The sequence goes on along the minus strand of JBBELK010000422.1, from coordinate 572,374 downwards.
TACTGCCTATATAGCCTTAGCGTGTTGGAATGTTCGCTCTCTCAGTGTTCACACAGACAGCCACTCTCCATCACCACGAAAGTCAGCAGTGGTTGACCTTGAGCTTACTCGTCTTGGTATAAGTATTGCAGCTCTCAGCGAAACGTGGCTGACTGGTTATGGTTCTATCCGTGAGGATAATTTTACCTTCTTCTGGAGCGGTTATACAGAAGACTCTAGGCCCATGCATGGTACAGGTTTTGCAGTAAAGAACTCCTTACTCTCCTGTACTCAACAACCTGTTGCCATCTCTCCTCGCCTCATGTCTCTGCGTATGCGTCTCAGCACTGGTTACATCACCCTGATCTCCGCGTACGCACCTACCCTGACTTCTACCCTAGAGTCTAAAGACAATTTCTATCTCCAGCTTAGCGAGTTGCTACGCAGCGTCCCTACTGGTGATGATGTCACCCTTCTAGGGGATTTTAATGCCCGCATCGGCTCTGACAGCAGTGCGTGGAAGAATGTTATTGGACCACATGGAGTTGGGAAAATGAACGACAATGGCCAACGTCTCCTTGAGCTCTGTGCTCTGTATGCTCTGTGCATCACAAACACCTTTTTCGCAGGCTCTTTGCACTCCAAGGTCACCTGGAGACACCCCCGTTCACATCACTGGCATCAGCTGGACCACATCATTGTCAGACGGAGGCAGTTACGCAACATCATCAACTGTCGCAGCTTGCATTCTGCCGACTGCAACACAGACCATGCACTTGTTCGCTGCAAGCTCCGTTTATCACTAAAGAGCTTTCATCGTGCAACCCCCAAACCATTGCCTGCTATAGACACTGCTTCAACTCATGATAACAACCGTGTCACTCAGTTCCATGATGTCCTCTCTGGCAATTTCAGCTCAGCGCCCATCTCTGCCAACCCTGATGGTGCATGGTCCAGGTTCCGTTCAGTTGTCTACAACAGTGCTTCAACTGTTTCTGGACGCCGTTTGCGAAAGCAACATGACTGGTTCCGGGATAGCGCCGAAGTACTGCTCCCAGCGCTCGAAATCAAACGGTCAGCGAGAAACAAATGCCGCCTGATCAACACACGATCCTCGAAAGCTGCCCTTCGGGACGCTAAGAGCACTGTTCAGCGCCTTACTCGAGCAGCTCTGCAACGGTACTGGTCTCACCTGTGCGATCGTATCCAGCGTTGCTCCGACTCTGGCGATCTACGTGGTCTATACCAAGGCATCAAGGAAGCAACTGGCCCGACTCCAAAGAAATCCGCTCCTCTGATGTCTTCCACCGGTACTATCCTCACAGACCAAACAGCTCAGCTGGACCGTTAATTGGGTAGAGCATTATAGCTCACTTTATAACAGCGATGCCACTGTCAGTGCCTCTGCTATTTCTACCATACCTCAGCTCCCTGTCCTTGAAGAACTGGACAACCCTATCACCTTGGCTGAAGTGAAACGCGCCATCAGCAGCTTAAAGAACAACAAGGCTCCGGGCATCGATGGCATCCCTCCAGAGGTATTTAAGAAAGGTGGTCACGCTTTAGCTACAGAGCTTCACACTGTTCTCCTGACGTGTTGGGATTCGAGCTTCTTGCCACAGGATCTAAAAGATGCCAACATCATAACCCTCTATAAAAACAAGGGTAGCCGTCAGGACTGCAATAACTACAGGGGCATTTCATTGCTGTGTTTAGCTGGGAAGGTCCTTGCTAGAGTGCTGCTACCTCGGCTACAGATCATCGGCAACAGAATCCTCCCTGAAAGTCAGTGTGGATTTCGTCCCTCTCGCTCCACTGTTGACATGGTGTTCTCCTTTAAACAACTTCAGGAGAAGTGCGTCGAACAGGGACGACCTCTGTATGCAGCCTTCATCGACTTGACCAAGGCATTTGATAATGTGAGCCGCTCAGGCCTGTTCTCCATCCTCAGACGTATTGGCTGCCCAGATAAGCTTCTGTCTATCCTGATGTGTTTCCATGATGATATGACCGCCACAGTCCAGTTCAACGGCTCAAGATCAGCAAAATTTGCAGTCTGTCGTAGCGTCAAGCAATGGTGTGTGCTAGCCCCAACCTTGTTTGGGATCTTCTTCTCAGCTCTGCTGCATTGTGCATTTCCTGTACCATCTGGGATATCACTTCACACACGTAGTTCTGGGAAGTTCTTTGATCTGTCCCGTCTCCGTGCCAGGACAAAGGTGAGACTTGTTCTCATCCGGGAGCTTCTATACGCCGATGATGCTGCATTCGTTGCCCATTCCTCAGATGAGCTCCAAGACCTATGCAATGCCTTCGCTGGTGCTTGCCGGGATTTTGGCATGACCGTCAGCCTCAGCAAGTCAGTGGTGCTAGCACAAGGCTCAGGCAGTTCACCATCGATTACCATTAATGGCACGCCTCTGAGCACAGTCAACAAATTCCAGTATCTGGGTTCTACAGTTACCAACAGCAACTCTCTGGATGCAGAACTTGACTCCCGGATAGGCAGGGCTGCAACCACCTTTGGTAGACTACGTGGTCGCGTTTGGGACAACCGGGCACTTTCCATCAAATTGAAGATCCGTGTCTATGTGGCCTGTGTGGTGAGCATTCTACTTTACTGTAGTGAGGCATGGCCAACCTACCGCCGACAGGAACGCCGACTGAACGCCTTCCACTTCCGCTGTCTGCGTTCAATTCTGGGGATATCCTGGCAAGACCGAGTATCAAATCCTGCTATCCTTGAGCTCACTGGAGTCAGTGACATGTTCACAATGCTGTCAGCTCGCCGCCTCCGTTGGTCTGGCCACGTCTGCAGGCAGGAAGAGGGTCGACTGCTGAAGGACATCTTCTTCGGAGAGCTGTCCAATGCTCCTCGCCCCCGTGGCCGTCCAAAGCTCCGCTATAAGGATGTCCTGAAGCGAGATCTGCGGAGTTTTCAGATTCCAGCTAGCTCCTGGCAGACCCTGGTGAAGGATCGTACCCGCTGGCGTTCTGCCATCCACCTTGGCCGTTCTATTTCTTCTGCTGCATACATTGCTACTTGTGAGAACCGTCGTGCAGCTAGACACCGTGCTACATCGTCGTATTCGACGGGATAGGCCACTACTACCAAAACGTGTAAATAATTTTAGGAGTGAAAAACATTCAATAATTTCCTTAAATTACTTAACTGTTTCTGGCCTATAAGCCCTGGCCTAGGCTAGACCAAGCCAATGCTAAGTCTCAGACAGTACGTGGGGACCAGTGGCGACCAGTCGAATTCGTACCGGTAAACGGAATTCATACCCCTAGATGTATACTTACGTCTCCGGAAATATTGGTTTATGCCGTCTTCACAAATCAGAGGGATGGTTGCAGAAATGTCTTGCCATCCTTGGCCTTCGGCTTCGAGGTTAAGTGGATGCGTTAAATTGAAGTTTCCGTGCTCTAGTTTGACGACGACTCTCTTCCTCTTTGTTGGCCGGCAGTGGACACTCACACTGTCATGACTGTTGGCAGTCCTAACTTTACGGCCTAAAAAGCCGCCTCTGCAGATTGTCTTTTGAACTGGAGTTTGGGATGTCTGCCCATACCTGCATACTCATATGGTCTGCCGTAGACAGAATTTCCTTCAACGTTTTCACAACGAACGATCGAATATGAGCCCACAATTTCGGTAATTTCGGTCGAGGGGAGGCTCATAGTGAACAAACTGAACAAAAAACTGCTTAGTTTAAAAACTGTACGCACTCCTATCCCCGAAACGACCGACCATCGCCGTCCGGTCCGTCGAACGTTCAGTCATGTATGCATGACATATCGCAGAGATCGAGACGTGACGAACAAAATCGAACGTTTTTGTTTACCCACAGAATTACCTACTGTCCTTTGCGCACGCATGCGCAGTGCCAAAAACTGACTATCTGCGATAAGGTCCATGCACGAACTAGACTGGTTCCCTTGTCCACATATTTACTTCCCCTCCGTCGTATATGAGGACAGGTACACGCCGCCATGTTTGGCATAAATATCCAGGAATTCCTGGATGTTTATGCAAATTAAAAGGACTGTGTCACGGTTTGCGCAAGCGCCAAGCAGGCGCCCAGAATACAGCGTGTTGCGCGCCTTCGTTCGATTTGGCATCGCGCGCGCTACGCAATCAATGTCTGGGAAAATTACAGCGGCGGCAGCAGCGGTATTTTTGCATCGACAGCAGAAGATATGCCTGTAAAATTGCTGTCAGAACCAAATAAACATACTGGTTTCGGTGGGAATCAAGGTTGAACAAATAGCTCTATATCCAACCATGTCATTCATATCATTCGATGGGGTTTCTGTCATGTTTTGTCGAGTTGTTTTATGCGATGAAAAACTTTTTTTGAACAACGGCCGCACTGTGATATTGATGTTTGGCGGCTTAAAAATACGGCAAACAGCGCCATTTCAAGTAAAAAGTAATGTATCAGTACAAACCTGGGCATTGACGAGTACACCACTGCCAAAATTACTAAATAATTATAAGGGATGGTAAAGATTGAATAGGATATGCAAAACCCAGCGACAAAATTAACGATTGCGAAATTCACTCGTTGTTGAGCAAACTCTAAAAATAGATCATGCATATATTTAATACAACGACCAATCACGCGTGGTAATACAACGGCCAATCACCCATGGTTATTGCTCGGCGTGTGCCTGTCCTTGTATAGCGAGAGCAGCGTAGTGCACATGGACAGGGGACCAGTCTATGCACGAACGAGCCTCCTTCGCGTATACGCGACGCGCCCGCCTTTGCGTACACGCGACGCGCCCGCCTTTGCGCGCACACAACCCTACAAAGACGCGCAACTTGTTCGAAGTAAACAAATGCAGCTTCAGCAACAGCAAAAACATACAGTTCATTCAGTGGAAGCCCCCCAGCTATGGCGGATATACAGGGAAGAAGACCTTGGTGTATTGCGGCAAATTGTATCTGAAGAATTGGTATGTGACAAATTCTTATGATAGGTCTGAGAGAACTGAAGAAATTGTAGACAGACATGATCTCTGTGTGATCTGAACTTCCGGTAGAAAGTGGAAGCTATTCAAAAATAGTGTTTGTGTTTATTTGAAAGCACGGGTTCGGTTGATTGACAGGTCGGAACTATGCATTGACCCCAGAAGGAAGGATCAGATGGAAATGATGTCACACTTGTATGCACACCTTCACATTGGGGTTGATATTCCTACCAAGTTTCAAGTTGATAGCTTGCACCGTTTTGAGATATGAATTGTTGAAATAATAACCTTTGAAATCTTGTAATGTGACACCTGTGACGACATCATGACGTCACAATTTTGTGCACAAATTGTTGAACAATATGTTGAACATCAAGTTCTTAAATGTGGCGAAGGAATCATACCAATATCTGTTGTAGTTTTCAAGATACAGCATTTTAAAACAATTCAGCTCCAAATTTGCGTAATTTGACACCACATTACGTAACCACCGTCCATGTGATGACGTCACCAATGGTATAGTCAAAAGGTCCACATGTGTGGAAACATTTCGTTCCGTAGAAATATGGTCAAATTCACTACCACTTTGAATCTATTTGCATTCAAAATGCTAAAAAATTGCACATTTTAGAACAACTTCCGGTCTGGACCGGAAGTAGGCGTCACACAGGGGTCATGACATCGTATGATTTAGACTTATCATGTTGTGAAAGAATTGTTCAAGTATCTATTACGGTTCTTTAGATATGAATTTTGAAAATAATAACCTTTGAATTTTTGTAATTTGACACCTGATGACGTCATGATTACGTCACTATACATGCTGGTGAAAGTCTGCTGTAGGGCCTATGTCTGTATCTAATTTACTAATGATTCAGCTTGGTTTGATGGGCATTGTTACTGGTAAGTGTAAAAACTGAGATTTCCGCTTTCGTTGAACTTTGACCTCCAATTGACCCCAGAAGGAAGGGTCAGATGAAAATGCCCACACAAAAAAATTGTAGCACAGAATGTCATATATAAACCTGCCAAATACGAAGATCCTGGGTCACGTGGTTTTCGAGATGGAACCATTTTAAAATATGCATATTTTGTTTTTTTGGCAGGTGTAATTTGATACTTGATGACGTCACGATGACGTCACGCTTGATACCATCATAATATTATACACGCTGGTGAAAGTCTGCCTGTACTTAGTTTCTTAAAGATTCAGCTTGGTTTGATGGGCATTGTTGCTCAATAAGTGCAAAAATTGAGATTTTCGTTTTCGTTGAACTTTGACCTCAGTGACCACAGAAGGAAGGGTCAGATGAAAATGCCCACACAAGGAAAATTGTTGGCCATGATCTGATATATAAGCCTACCAAATACAAAGATCATGGGTCACGTGGTTTTCCAGACGGAAGCATTTTAAAACATGCATATTTTGGTCATTTTTGGTTTGTAATTTGATACCTGATGACGTCACAATGACGTCACACTTGTATGCACATCTTCACATTGGGGTTGATGTTCCTACTAAGTTTTAAGTTGATAGCTTGAACCGTTTTGAAGAAAAGCTCTGGAAACGTTTGAGTGGAAAAAAAATAAAAAAAAAAAAAAAAAAAAAAAAAAATAGAGCTACGTCTGTTCTATGTACAGAGCGTAGGGCTTTTTCACATTTGTTTACTTCAAAACTTGAAAAACGCCTAACCAGAATACAATTTTTAGTCATCAATAGCAGAAATCAGAGCACATAATTTGTTAAGATTGAAAAGAGTTTGGCCAAGAAGGAACAATTTTGTAATTAGATTTGTTGAAGATGGTTCAATAAAATCCTGACAATGACTTAATGATATCAGGCCTATATTAAGCTTTGCACCTTACTAAACCTTAGAGGAAGAAAACAAACATTGAAATGAATGCTTCACGGCAAAACTACGACATTCAATAACATACAACTACTTTAGTGTAGAGAGTGGACTCTCTTAAATAAGACTGAAATAACATAAAAGATTGGAGCCTACTCACATGTCCTTTTGTTAAACCATCTCGGCCAGCGCCGTGTCACACGGGGCACACGTAATAGACAGCTACGGTAAAAATTCATTTCTGCGAAGTTTGCTCGCATTGAGAACGGTCAAATCTAAAACTAGGCTCCTGGCATAACATTGGTCACTGCTCAGTCAACCGAAAACATAATGACATGATCATGGTGTCATTTTAAAGAAGAGATTCAACCCTAACAGATGATATCTCCTGTTCATTCATACGCGCCCTACTTTAGTTACAATTAGCAATAATATCTCGGTTTCGTTTTTTAAAATCCAACCCGTATATACGGAAATGTTGACTTGGCTGAACTTTGGCCTTCAATTGACCCAGGAAGGAAGGGTCAGATGAAAATGACTACACAAAGCAAATTGTAGCCCAGGATCTGATCTATAATGTCTGCTAAATATGTAGACCCTGGGTCATGTGGTTTTATAGAGGGAAACATTTCACGAAATGCATATTTGGCTAATTTTTATGACGAAAATCCACTTTTTTGCTTTTTTTAATAATTATGATTACGTAACCATTGACGTCATGGTGATGTTCTAGATGGTGGTGGAAGTTTGTGATGGGGCCCATTCCTGTACTTAGTTTCATAAAGACCAAGCGTAGTTTAATAGCTAATATTGCTTCATATAAGTACACAGCAAATACCAAAAAAATGTGATTTTTGAATTGGCTGAACTTTGACCTTCAATTGACCCAGGAAGGAAGGGTCAGATCAAAATGACTACACAAAGCAAATTGTAGCCCAGGATCTGATTTATAATGTCTGCTAATTATGACGACCCTGGGTCATGTGGTTTTATAGAGGGAAACATTTTACGAAATGCATTTTTGGCTCATTTTTATGACGAAAATCCACTTTTTTGCCAATTTTAAATAATTATAATTACGTAATCATTGACGTCATGGTGATGTTCTACATGGTGGTGGAAGTTTGTGATGGGGCCCATGCCTGTACCTAGTTTTATAAAGATCAAGCGTAGTTTAGTAGGTAATATTGCTTCATAAGTACACAAAAATACAAACAATGTGATTTTTGAATTGGCTGAACTTTGACCTTCGATTGACCCAGGAAGGAAGGGTCAGATGAAAATGCCTACACTAAGAACATTGTAGGCTAGGATCTGATATATATGTCTGCCAAATATGAAGACCCTGGGTCATGTGGGTTCATACAGGGAAGCGTTTTACGAAATGCATATTTTGGTAATTTTCATGATAAAAATCCACTTTTGTGCCATTTTAAAATTATTATAATTACGTAATCATTGACGTCATGGTGACGTTCTACATGGTGGTGGACGTTTGTGATGGGGCCCATGCCTGTACCCAGTTTGATGAAAATCAAGCATGGTTGAATAGCTAATATTGCTTCATAAGTACAAACAAATACAAACAATGTGATTTTTGAATTGGCTGAACTTTGACCTTCGATTGACCCAGGAAGGAAGGGTCAGATGAAAATGCCTACGCTAAGTACATTGAAGCTCATGATCTGATCTAAATGTTTGCCAAATATAAAAACTCTGGGTCATGTGGCATATTTCGGCAATTTTCCGCTTTTTAGGCGTTATAGTGACGTAACGGATGACGTCACAATGAAGCCATTCTTGGGTGCACACCTCTTATACTATGTCTTTGATGTGACCAAGTTTGGTTAAGATCAATGTTTGGGAACAACCCGAAAAAGCGACGACAACGCCTATACGCTTGGTCTATGGAAAAACAATCAGAAGAAGAAGAAATAAACGGGAAAACAAAAAAATCAAAACGAAAACTAGAGCTACGTCTGTTCTATGAACAGGGCGTAGGGCTTTTTCACATTTTTTTTAACTTGAAAAATGAGCATGCTTACCTTGTAAAATTAGATGTTAACATATCAACTATTTAACCTAAAAAATATTAACCTTTAATGCGTTACCTTTAAAGGACTAATGACGTAATCAATGTGTTAACAACACAGACATGTTTGGTGGTCGACGTACTCTATTATCACCACTATGGGCTTAATTGCGCAAACATTGCTATGAAAGGGTCATTTTAAGATTTGTTAATTTCGCCGCTAAAGGGGAATTTTTTGGAAAGCATTTACCTTAGACACTAACACTGCCAACCCGATCTCGGCATCGTTGACCACTTTTACAAAATAGGTTTATTTAAATGCACTTCCGGTTTCTCCCGGAAGTGAGCAAGGTCAAAGATCAACACCATATTTTTGAATACCCTACCCTAGTTGAACCATAACACAGTAGACTAGCTCTGAACACGTTCAAACTACAAGGCAGAGTCTGTTTTACCAATCGGGAATAAGGTCAAAGGTCAAAGCATGTGAGCATCTAAATAATAATCATAATAATGATGAGATTTATATAGCGCACATATCCACCCTGCAGGGTGCTCAAGGTGATGTTACCATTATTACCGCTGCCATCAGGGAATCACCAGAACCATTTCGCTTGAACACTATCGGCAGTTAGATCGTGGCATTCCCCTTAACAGCTTCCCATATATCGCTTGGTTTTACGAGGCAACTGGGATTAAGTGCCTTGCCTAGGGACACAGACACGCTGGTCGAAGTGGGGTTCGAACCCCCAACTTCTGATTGGAAGTCCCGCTTCATACCCACTAGACCACACGCGCTCCGTATGATGTACACGTGTAAGATGTACACGTTTGCCCGCCATATTGAAACAGGAGGAATTGCTCCTTTTTGCAAAGGTTCCCGAAGTTACCCGAATGCACGTCCGGACGTTATCGTCGGGTACGTCGCGTGCACTAGGCGTGCACTATGCGTGCCGCTGCGTGTGTATTTGGTGATGCAACTGATTCAGAACCACTACGCAGTCGCTATAGTTACGGTAACCGTAAAGCGATAATTAATGGCTATATAGTTACGGGATTACAACAGCAGATTTAAAGTACAATATGGAGCTTAGCTGGGTGATGCAGACAAGGTTTGAATTTGCTTTTAGATGCTAGGCCTACATGTATATTAAAATGGCATGTGTAATATATTAATTGTTTATGAATTTTTTTTGAATTAACGCGCGCAAATTGACGTCACACTCTGCCAGCGAATAGACTACTAAAGTAAAAACGCCACCCTTTATGTGTTGCCATGGTTACTGGATCTACAGTTAAACCAGTGAACTGTTTCCCTACGCTTTACCGATGGATGATTCAGAATAGCAGCGAACGTTTAGACCCAATTACCATAAACTTACGTCACACTTCACCACACTTCACGAAATGTTACCATATTGTTACTTGGTGATATGTACTATTTTTTTTTTTAGAAGTAGTTTGGAAGCATGACAATTTCAATTCTCGTGCGCGCTGTCAGTCCGCTTTGCGAGCGTCGTGCGTCCATCGCCCATACTTCATAGGAGCGCGTACAATACTCACGGCGTACGCGCGTTTTGGAATAGCCGTGAACGCTTTAAACCTGCGCGGTTAGCTCATGCAGCCCATTGTGTCGTCATTTGCCCATACTTTTCCAAGTCACGATTTTCAATGCACGATCGTTGGTCTATAGGTTCATAGGTCTGTGTATCACCGTAGTTTATGAATGGCGCCCTCTGCCGGTCACGTACGGAAGTCGACATTTGGTGGCTTATGCATTGTTTTACACAAATTTTGACTTGGCTGAACTTTGGCCTTTAATTGACCCAGGACGGAGGAATCATATGAAAATGACTCCACCAAGCAAATTGTAGCCCATGATCTGATATATAATGTCTGCTAAATATGAAGACCCTGGATCATGTGGTTTTATAGAGGGAAACATTTTAACAAGTGCATATTTTGGTAATTTTCATCTGCTGTCTCACGATGCAGTCAGCGAAAAAGGATTGTTAATTGTTTGGTTTTGTTCACATTTGGGATGGAAATCCGATGTTTACTCGAAAAACTGATATAGGCCTACATATATTAGTCATCAAAGGCAGAAATCAGAGCACATAATTTGTTAAGATTAAAAAGAGTTTGGCCAAGAAGGAACACTTTCTTAATTAGATTTGTTGAAGATGGTTCATTAAAATCCTGACAATGACTTAATGATATCAGGCCTATATTAAGCTTTGCACCTTACTAGACCTAAAACTAAAAGGAAGAAAACAAACATTGAAATGAATGCTTCACGGCAAAACTACGACATTCCCTCAAATTAACATACAATTACTTTCTTAGAAGTGGACTCTTCTAAGTGGACTCTCTTAAATAAGACTGAAATAACATAAAAGATTGTATCCTACTTACTGTCCTTTTGTTAAACCATCTTCTGTAGAATTACACGTCCGTGGTAGAGACAGTTAAAAGACTGCTTCCACGCAAGCCAAGTAGTTGCCGTGTCAGCGTCTAGGTGGGCGCCGTGTCACACGGGGCCACGGAATAGACAGCTACGGTAAAAATTGATTTCTGCGACGTTTGCTCGCATTGAGAACGGTCAAATATAAAACTAGGCCCCTGGCATAACACTGGTCACTGCTCAGTCAAACGAAAACATAATGACATGATCATGGTGTCATTTTAAAGAGGAGATTCAACCCAAACAGATGATATCTCCTGTTCATTCATACGCGCCCTACTTTAGTTACAATTAGCAATAATATCTCGGTTTCGTTTTTTTTTTAATCCAACCTGTATTAACGGAAATGTTGACTTGGCTGAACTTTGGCCTTCAATTGACCCAGGAAGGAAGGGTCAGATGAAAATGACTACACAAAGCAAATTGTAGCCCAGGATCTGATCTATAATGTCTGCTAAATATGACGACCCTGGGTCATGTGGTTTTATAGAGGGAAACATGTTACAAAATGCCTTTTTTTGTCATTTTCATGACATAATTACGTAATCATTGACGTCATGGTGATGTTCTACATGGTGGTGGAAGTTTGTTATGGGGCCCATGCCTGTACCTAGTTTTATGAAGATCAAGCGTACTTTAGTAGCTAATATTGCTTCATAAATAAAACAAAATACAAACAATGTTATTTTTGAATTGGCTGAACTTTGACCTTCGATTGACCCAGGAAGGAAGGGTCAGATGAAAATGCCTACACTAAGAACATTGTAGGCTAGGATCTGAACTATATATCTGCCAAATATAAAGACCCTGCGTCACGCGGTTTTGGCAAGGGAATCATTTTAAAATGTGCATATTTTGGTCATTTTCGGCTTTTTAGGCATTTTTAAACTATTGTAATGACGTCACTGATGACGTCACAATGAAGCCATTCTTGGGTGCACACCTCTTATACTATGTCTTTGATGTGACCAAGTTTGGTTAAGATCAATGTTTGGGAACAACCTGAAAAAGCGCCGACAACGCCTATGCGCTTTGTCTATGGGAAAAAAATCAGAAGAAGAAGAAGAAGAAGAAACTAGAGGTATGTCTGTTGATAACAGAGCATATGGCTTTCCGCTTTTCTTTTTTTGTATGTTTGTATGCATGTAAAACTGCATGCTGTATAATACTACATGTACACTTTGTACAATATAAATACATACCGTACATATACATGTACAGTATGCACAGTGACAAGATTCAAAAATTCATAATAAATCAACAAATCATGCATGTCATACTAATGTAACTTGGTATGTTACATGTTAATGACCAGGTCCAGGCACCTGATAGTTTTCAAGGTCATACGACCAATGGAGAAAGTAAACGACCTTGGTTAATGTATACTTGAGGAACTCTTATTTGATTACGTCATCGTGACGTCACAATATTTAGCTGATAATATACATTTGACCAATTCAAAATACGTTTTGGTCTTTTTTCAACTCGTCACTAGAGGGCGCTGTTTCGTGTGACGACTTAACTTTTTGTATTTTTTGAATGCCCAAGGGGTCCTGAGACTAACACCGTTGACACGATCTCGGCATCGCTTACCAGTTTTAAATGACAAGGCAGCCTCGTTTTCGACCAATAGGAAACAAGATTCAAGGTCAATGTCTCTGCATGAAATTTAGACCTTGGATAGTCATGACCAGTGCCGAAAGAATAAAGATTGTATCTCAAACGGTTGAATTTTTACAGATTTTTCAATTTGTAAGGCATTAAATTTCAGACACATGTAATCTGACACCTGGTGACGTCATCAAGATCTAACCTCTTTGGTATAGTACTTTACTATGGGTTCCTTATTGTGACTAAGTTTGATGATGATCCAAGCTTTGCAAGCGACTCTTCTAGCACCGAGACAGACTGTGTGCTTTGTCTATGGGATAGTGCAGATGTATGCATATTGTACATGCTTATGTACACTCGTATACGTGTATATACTGCACTGTGTGTATGCTGTAGTATAGGTTGCCAGATTCAAAAATTCATAACAAATCAACAAATGACGTCACACTAATGTAACTTGGTATGTTATATGTTAATGACCAAGTCTACGTCCCTGCTTGGTTTCAAGGTCATACGACCATTAGAGGAAGTGAACGACCTTGGCTAATGTATGCTGTACAAACGGGCTTATTTGATGACGTCATCGTTACGCCACCAAATTTTGCTGCTAATATGCGTTAGACCAAGTAACAACAAACCTGAAACAAAATAATTGACCTTCATGGGCCGTTTCGTTCTCTAGATATAGCTGTTAAAAGGATGCACGTTCAACCGAGTGTAATTTGACACCTGGTGACGTCATCAAACTTTTGAAAGTATGGGCGTTTTCACTGACCCTCAGTGAACATATGCACCAATTTTGGGCCAATTTGCAAAAACTTCGCCACAGACATCTCTTCAAAATGCGTTTTGGCCATTTTTCAACTTGCCGCTAGAGGGCGCTGTTTCGTGTGACGACTTAACTTTTGGTATTTTTGTAATGCCCAAGGGGTCCCGAGACTAACAACGTTGACCCAATCTCGGTAGCTGCTACCAGTTTTAAATGACAATGCAGCCTCGTTTTCGACCAATAGGAAAACAAATTCAAGGTCATTGTCTCTGCATGAAATTTAGACATTGGATAGTCATGACCATTGCCGAAACAAAAATGTTTGTATCTCAAACGGTTGAATTTTTACAGAATTTTGAATTTTTAAGGCATTAAATTTCAGACACATGTAATCTGACACCTGGTGACGTCATCAAGATGTAACCTCTTTGGTATAGTACTCTACTATGGGTTCCTCATTGTGACCAAGTTTGATGATGATCCAAGCTTTGCAAGCGACCCTTCTAGCAGCGAGATAGACTATGTGCTTTGTCTATGGGAAATGGGGTAGTGCAGATGTATGCATATTGTACATGCTTATGTACACTCGTATATACTGCACTGTGTGTATGCTGTGGTATAGGTTGCCAGATTCAAAAATTCATAACAAATCAACAAATGACGTCACACTAATGTAACTGGGTATGTTATATGTTAATGACCAAGTCTACGTCCCTGCTAGGTTTCAAGGTCATACGCCCATTAGAGGAAGTGAACGACCTTGGCTAATATATGCTGCACAAACGGGCTTATTTGATGACGTCATCGTTACGCCACCAAATTTTGCTGCTAATATGCATGAGACCAAGTCACAACAAATCTAAAACACAAAATTTGACCTCCATCGGCCTTTTCGTTCTCTACATATAACCGTTAGAAGAACGCATGTTCAACTGAGTGTAATTTGACACCTGGTGACGTCATCAAACTTTTGAAGGTATGGGCGTGTTCACTGACCCCTTAGTGAACATATGCACCAATTTTGGGCCAATTTGCAAAAACTTCGCCACAGACATCTCTTAAAAATAGGTTTTGGCCATTTTTCAACTTGCCGCTAGAGGGCGCTCTTTCGTGTCACGACTTAACTTTTGGTATTTGTGGAATGCCTAAGAGGTCTTGAGACTAACACTTTTGACCCGATCTCTGTATCTGCTACCAGTTTTAAATGACAGGGCAGCCTCGTTTTCGACCAATAGGAAGCAAGATTCAAGGTCAATGTGTGTGTATGAAATTTAGACCTTGGATAGTCATGACCATTGCCGAAGGAATAAAGTTTGTATCCCAAACGGTTGAATTTTTACAGAAGTTTCAATATTGAAGGCCATATATTTCAAACGCTTGTAATCTGACACCTGATGACGTCATCAAAATGTAAACACATTTGTGCAGTACTTCATTATGAGGTGATTGTTGTGACCAAGTTTGATGATGATCCGAGCTTTGCAAGTGACCATTTTGCCAGGCCGAAAGACCATGCGCTTTGTCTATGGGGTTTTGACGGAAGAATAAAAAAAGCTAAAAAAAAAAAAAAAATCAGAACAAAAACAAGGACTTTCCGCAGGAGTGCGGAAAGCCAAAAAAAAAAAAAAAAAAACTAGAGGTATGTCTGTTGATAACAGAGCATATGGCTTTCCGCTTTTCTTTTTTTGTATGTTTGTATGCATGGAAAACTGCATGCTGTATAATACTACATGTACACTTTGTACAATGTAAATGCATACCGTACATGTACATGCACAGTGACAAGATTTAAAAATTCATAATAAATCAACAAAATATGCATGTCATACTAATGTAACTTGGTATGTTACATGTTAATGACCAGGTCTACGTACCTGCTATGTTTCAAGGTCATACGACCAATACAGGAAGGGAACGACCTTGGCTAATTTATGCTGCACAAACGCGCTTATTTGTTGACGTCATCGTGACGTCACAAGATTTTGCTGAAAATATGCATTTGAACAAGTCACAACAAGCCTAAAACACAAAATTTGACCTCTATCGGCCTTTTCGTTCTCTAGATATAACCGTAAGAAGAACGCATGTTCAACTGATTGTAATTTGACACCTGGTGACGTCATCAAACTTTGGAAGGTATGGGCATGTTCACCGACCCTCAGTGACCATATGCACCAATTTTGGGCCAATTAGCAAAAACCTCGCTGCAAACATCTCTTCAAAATAAGTTTAGGCCATTTTTCAACTCGCCGCTAGAGGGCGCTCTTTCGTATCACGACTTAACTTTTGGTATTTTTGGAATGCCCAAGAGGTCTTGAGACTAACACTTTTGACCCGATCTCTGTATCTCCTACCAGTTTTAAATGACAGGGCAGCCTCGTTTTCGACCAATAGGAAGCAAGATTCAAGGTCAATGTCTGTGTATGAAATTTAGACCTTGGATAGTCATGACCATTGCCGAAGGAATAAAGTTTGTATCTCAAACGGTTGAATTTTTACAGAAGTTTCAATGTTGAAGGCCATATATTTCAAACGCTTGTAATCTGACACCTGATGACGTCATCAAAATGTAAACACATTTGTGCAGTACTTCATTATGAGGTGATTGTTGTGACCAAGTTTGATGATGATCCGAGCTTTGCAAGTGACCATTTTGCCAGGCCGAAAGACCATGCGCTTTGTCTATGGGGTTTTGGGAGAAGAATAAAAAAAGCTAAAAAAACTAGAGGTATGTCTGTTGATAACAGAGCATATGGCTTTCCGCTTTTCTTTTTTTGTATGTTTGTATGCATGTAAAACTGCATGCTGTATAATACTACATGTACACTTTGTACAATATAAATACATACTGTACATATACATGTACAATATGCACAGTGACAAGATTCAAAAATTCATAATAAATCAACAAATCATGCATGTCATACTAATGTAACTTGGTATGTTACATGTTAATGACCAGGTCCAGGCACCTGATAGTTTTCAAGGTCATACGACCAATGGAGAAAGTAAACGACCTTGGTTAATGTATACTTGAGGAACTCTTATTTGATTACGTCATCGTGACGTCACAATATTTAGCTGATAATATACATTTGACCAATTCAAAATACGTTTTGGTCTTTTTTCAACTCGTCACTAGAGGGGGCTGTTTCGTGTGACGACTTAACTTTTTGTATTTTTTGAATGCCCAAGGGGTCCTGAGACTAACACCGTTGACACGATCTCGGCATCGCTTACCAGTTTTAAATGACAAGGCAGCCTCGTTTTCGACCAATAGGAAACAAGATTCAAGGTCAATGTCTCTGCATGAAATTTAGACCTTGGATAGTCATGACCAGTGCCGAAAGAATAAAGATTGTATCTCAAACGGTTCAATTTTTACAGATTTTTCAATTTGCAAGGCATTAAATTTCAGACACATGTAATCTAACACCTGGTGACGTCATCAAGATCTAACCTCTTTGGTATAGTACTTTACTATGGGTTCCTTATTGTGACTAAGTTTGATGATGATCCAAGCTTTGCAAGCGACTCTTCTAGCACCGAGACAGACTGTGTGCTTTGTCTATGGGATAGTGCAGATGTATGCATATTGTAAATGCTTATGTACACTCGTATACATGTTTATACTGCACTGTGTGTATGCTGTAGTATAGGTTGCCAGATTCAAAAATTCATAACAAATCAACAAATGACGTCACACTAATGTAACTTGGTATGTTATATGTTAATGACCAAGTCTACGTCCCTGCTTGGTTTCAAGGTCATACGACCATTAGAGGAAGTGAACGACCTTGGCTAATGTATGCTGTACAAACGGGCTTATTTGATGACGTCATCGTTACGCCACCAAATTTTGCTGCTACTATGCGTTAGACCAAGTCACAACAAACCTGAAACAAAATATTTGACCTTCATCGGCCGTTTCGTTCTCTAGATATAGCTGTTAAAAAGATGCACGTTCAAGCGAGTGTAATTTGACACCTGGTGACGTCATCAAACTTTTGAAAGTATGGGCGTATTCACTGACCCTCAGTGAACATATGCACCAATTTTGGGCCAATTTGCAAAAACTTCGCCACAGACATCTCTTCAAAATGCGTTTTGGCCATTTTTCAACTTGCCGCTAGAGGGCGCTGTTTCGTGTGACGACTTAACTTTTGGTATTTTTGTAATGCCCAAGGGGTCCCGAGACTAACAACGTTGACCCAATTACGGTATCTGCTACCAGTTTTAAATGACAACGCAGCCTCGTTTTCGACCAATAGGAAGCAAGATTCAAGGTCATTGTCTCTGCATGAAATTTAGACATTGGATAGTCATGACCATTGCCGAAACAAAAATGTTTGTATCTCAAACGGTTGAATTTTTACAAATTTTTTAATTTTTAAGGCATTAAATTTCAGAAACATGTAATCTGACCCCTGGTGACGTCATCAAGATGTAACCTCTTTGGTATAGTACTTTAGTATGGGTTCCTTATTGTGACCAAGTTTGATGATGATCCAAGCTTTGCAAGCGACCCTTCTAGCAGCGAGATAGACGATGTGCTTTGTCTATGGGAAATGGGGTAGTGCAGATGTATGCATATTGTACATGCTTATGTACACTCGTATATACTGCACTGTGTGTATGCTGTGGTATAGGTTGCCAGATTCAAAAATTCATAACAAATCAACAAATGACGTCACACTAATGTAACTTGGTATGTTATATGTTAATGACCAAGTCTACGTCCCTGCTAGGTTTCAAGGTCATACGCCCATTAGAGGAAGTGAACGACCTTGGCTAATGTATGCTGCACAAACGGGCTTATTTGATGACGTCATCGTTACGCCACCAAATTTTGCTGCTAATATGCATTAGACCAAGTCACAACAAACCTAAAACACAAAATTTGACCTCCATCGGCCTTTTCGTTCTCTAGATATAACCGTTAGAAGAACGCATGTTCAACTGAGTGTAATTTGACACCTGGTTACGTCATCAAACTTTTGAAGGTATGGGCGTGTTCACTGACCCTCAGTGAACATATGCACCGATTTTGGGCCAATTTGCAAAAACTTCGCCACAGACATCTCTTCAAAATAGGTTTTGGCCATTTTTCAACTTGCCGCTAGAGGGCGCTCTTTTGTGTCACGACTTAACTTTTGGTATTTTTGGAATGCCCAAGAGGTCTTGAGACTAACACTTTTGACCCGATCTCTGTATCTGCTACCAGTTTTAAATGACAGGGCAGCCTCGTTTTCGACCAATAGGAAGCAAGATTCAAGGTCAATGTCTGTGTACGAAAGTTAGTCCTTGGATAGTCATGAACATTGGCGAAGGAATAAAGTTTGTATCTCAAACGGTTGAATTTTTACAGAAGTTTCAATATTGAAGGCCATATATTTCAAACGCTTGTAATCTGACACCTGATGACGTCATGAATATGAAAACACATTGGTACAGTACTTCACTATGAGGTGATTGTTGTGACCAAGTTTTATGATGATCCGAGCTTTGCAAGTGACCATTTTGCCAGGCCGAAGGACCATGTGCTTTGTCTATGGGGTTTTGACGGAAGAATAAAAAAAGCTAAAAAAAAAAAAAAAAAAATCAGAACAGTTTCAAAGGCTTTCCGCAGGAGTGCGGAAAGCCAAAAATCAGAACAGTTTCAAAGGCTTTCCGCAGAAGTGCGGAAAGCCAAAAAAATCAGAACAGTTTCAAAGGCTTTCCGCAGGAGTGCGGAAAGCCAAAAAATCAGAACAGTTTCAAAGGCTTTCCGCAGGAGTGCGGAAAGCCAATAAACGGAAAAAAAAAAAAAACAATCAAAACGAAAACAAAGGCTTTTTCGTCCTAAACGAAAAAGCCAACAAAGGCTTTTTTGTCCTAAACGAAAAAGCCAAAAAAAAAGACAAAGATATCGTACGATCACCTAATAACTTCACACCGGTACGACACCAGTAAATTATCTTGGGATTTCTCCTCAACCTATAAAATAACCATATTACACCAGTAGTGGCAAAGCCTGCCCCACCCCCCCCCCCCCCCCAGCTCTTTAAAAAAATAATAATAATAATACATTTTTACAAAAATGGAAAATCTTGTCAAAGTATGTTATTGTTAATATTATACGTCCATTTTTACGCAAGAAAAAGGTAAGTGCATCACTCAGCAATGTACAAGTGATAGATTGCATACTGGTACTTTATATTGTTGATGTCCCCCAACGTGGCGCGGCCCCTAACGTGGCGGGCTTTACTTTCCGTTCTCTCTTGGCGCAATAAACAATCTGTTGCAGTTGGCATTACATGGAAATAAAGTTCTCAAGTACCTTCATAAATTCCAAAACTAAAATACGGAGAAGAATCATTCAGTTACTAGAAATTCACCGGAATGTGAAGGCATCGCCGTTCGCTTCAGGTTGTCATGACACTATACACGGAAGCCTGTAATAGGCATTTCACGTGAATAAAACCAGGCATACTGGCGTTGTGTACAGTGTCACAGTGTGTGCGTGCAAGTGGTCTTTGTGGGCCATCGTAGTAAGGCATCAAACTGTTTCAGCCAATAAGCGACGCGCTTCACGTTAGGGGACAGTCGGGGCGATTTCGGGAAAAAAGTGTTCATTGTTTTGTCCTGATTGTTTGTGTTATTTTGTACTTGTTGATGAGTCAAAATATTAAAGTATTACTTTTTCTTGGAGCCTATGAATTTTACTACAAGGTGTGTAAGTTTCAACTAATTCTGCTAGGGGGTTTTGCTATAAGGTGAGCGGATTTCCAGTGAGTTGTCGAAGTGCGCCAAGTTAGGGGACATCACTATAGTTGGGCTTTACGGATTACCGTGACAACGGGTTTTAAACAGTCATCTGATTCTAAATAATATACTCTCCAACAAAAGAAACTGTGCATGGTAAAAATTGCTGTATTTTTTCAAGTAGGTGGAAAATAAACACCAAATTCACAGACAATATTCTCCGACATTGATAGAAAAAGGTTATGCACTCAAAACCTGCTCATGGCATAGTGCAGGACTTAGGCATGACTGGGTGTTGATTTCACAATAGGGGTCCTACAGGTTGTTATGTAACATAATTTCATAAAGTTCAGGTCTCGTTAGCAAGCCGTATTTAAAAGGACTACCCAAAAGTCAGAAGAGCATTTTGCAAGATTGTGTCCAGTACTCAAAACGTCATGCCGCGTCTGTCCTCAGCTGACCGTCATCAGGCCATTGGAATGTTGCGGGCCGGAATGAGTCAAGGCGAGGTTGCAGCACACTTTCAATGTCACCAAAACACCATTTCAGCACTTGTGAGAAGGCAGAGAGAGCAAAATGATGTACTGCCATGGCCAGCAAACTCACCAGATCTCAATCCGATTGAGATGGAGATAGATGAGATGGAGCGCCGATTACGTCATCTTCCTCAGCAGCCAACAAACCTGCAACAGCTTGGTAGAGATCTCGTCCAGGTGTGGAATGACATCCCACAAGATTTTCATGCGCGTGTTTATTGGCTCCATGAGGCGAAGATGCACTCGATACTGACTTTGTGACTTCAATATTGGCAAGTCAGTTTTCAGCAACCTCTGAGAACACGAAGAACACATTTTGTACATTTCAAGTTCGGTTAACCATTTGAAAGATTTCATGGACTTTCATTAACAGTTTATTCCAGCGAGTTACCTGCCATGGATGAAAAAATACAGCAATTTTTATCATGCACAGTTTCTTTTGTTGGAGAGTATATAATCCCAAAACAAATATAGCCTACAGTTGGTTGAATCTGTATCTGAGCTCGATATTACCACCGAACACTTGTGTCAAAAACACAAATTTGCCGCGTTTTACCCGTGACCCCGTGCTAAAGCCATGAGTAGAACGAAACACCGTGTGAACTCATATCGTGTGCCAAATTGAATGAGGATTCAATGCTTTATGCAGTTTTACTCTGGATGGCTAGCCGAACAAATGTGAATATCTTTACACAAAACTGAAAAAAAATGAATAGGCCTACGAACCATGCAGACAAATGCAGCATTATAATCACAGTCGCACAACTACATACTTTCACATCGAATGTATTTCTTATGAATTCGAGCGAGATGGATGTTTATTATAGACCTACTATACAAATTTTAACGAAATATTTTGACGCGATTGTTATTTAGTCTTGTACAAAGATATGCTGTTCCTTGTAGAGAGTTATACACTGAAAGAATTTCTGAACAATGTCTCACGGTGTCTCTGGTCCGCGCATTTATTGCTTAATTTGTGCAGGACAAAACTTGCAACGTCCTTCAATTTTCTCGACACTATTTTTTTTACGACCCCAGTTGTGTGGAAAATAACAGTACTTAAGTAATGGTTCTACTAAAATGAAACAATGATTAAGAGCCTATTACATCATTTGCAGATGAAACTTTTTTTGTGTAGAATTTTCAGCCACATAGATGCACTGCTTTATAAAACCTTTAAAATCCATCATTGCATGTTTTTTTTGTGGAATGAATAAAACAAAGTTCGTAAACGATTGGTTTTTTTTATAAGCACCCTCAGTTTGTCAATCCTCCCACAAACCCTATTTTTACACGGGCGAAAATAATGTGGTGTTTGTATATCATTGCTATCAACACTTTTTGTCGGGTTTGTCTTGTCAACTCATAAATTAAAATTTTAGGTCACTGCAAATTATGTAATGCAGCCTTAAAACAAAAACGGACTTACATTGTGCATCAGCCAGCTCAGTCACGACTAGAGCAAACAGTGTTAGAAGAACAGCCACGTTGGCCATGGTAGGCGCCTACACGTTGGGTAAGCTATCTGCTCAAGATAGCTCACTTCAGCACAACACCCGATTATAAGCGCAGAGTAATATCGAATAATTCGGAGACTCCCAAAAGAGATGACAACTCTGTCCTTGTGCCAGGTTGACAATAACCCGGTATAGAGATGACACTCGGCTCCGTATTGCCGGGTAGTACGCCTGATATATGTTTGACAATGTGCTATTGTCGGGAGTCGGTTAGACGACAAAGCTCCCCTGCCTTCGTTTTTCCCACTGTGGTATAGAAGGTGCGAAGTTGTTCTAAACTTGGACATGGGAAATCTTTTGAGAAAATATCTGTCTGACACCTCACTATATTGTGAATCAGCAATATGAAAACAAATACTTACTGCTGCCATGGAAACTTGGCCCTGACACGAGAAAACTAGAATGTTGCCATCCTTTTCACAACGGACCTTGATTACACGAGGTAAAATGTTTTCGAAAGAATGCGTAGATTGCGCATAAAACACCAAATATTGTTGTCCATTAAAAAGCATAAATCTACAATGTGGATATGCAACCCACGAAGGCAAGATGGTTATTTTTTGCCTTTTAATTTGTATTGTTTTGTGTATATTTGTATGAAGGAAAAAATAAATTACAAATCTGAAATATATTTTAGAACCAATTTTTACAAACCCCTCCTTATTGGATAAGCTATAAGCAGGTATAGATTTGGCATTGATTAAGCCAATTAAACGTATCAATATTTTGTTCTTGGATATATACATGTACTGTATTCTCATTTCAGTCGGGGTATCATAATTATTTGGCTTTCTGGTTCCTTTATTGATTGCTTTCCGTGACGTAGAACATCCGGAAATGTTTGGTGGTCAAGGGTTACGCGCGGTCACGCGCGTACACGCGCGCGCCAATAGACGCACATGAACACGCGTAAAAAATACTTACCAGCGTATTTTCATTGGAAGATGCCGCACGCACGCGCTGCGATAAGACCTTTATCCATTGAGCTCCATCTATATATATGTAAATCAATTCCTTTATCACGGTGCGTCATCTTTGTCTTGTTCCCTAGGGCGTGTTTGTTTCGGACGAATCCGCCGACCCCGATCTGCGCAGATGGTTGAGGGCTATGCATAGTTGGATCTAGCTGAACCATCTGCGCAGATCTCGTGTCGGGCACGATCAGTGCGTCTGCGCTACGCGCGATAGCGCATGTGTTCTCCCGTCACAGATACGCTGCGCGCTCTCTTGATCGCGCAGCGCATGTGTCATTGTGATGCACACAATGAACATTTCCAAAACGGGACCAAACTATTTTTTTCTGCAAGCCTCGCTTTGGTTACGTTCATTTTAATAGGAGAAAAGGGAAGATGGCCGCACCGTGATAAAGGTCCATTGAGCATGCACTCAGCGATTTTTAGCCTGAAGAATTACATTATCGATACAACAGCCATGGCGCAACAACGCAACAGAGGTAAGTGCACCATACGCTTTTCTTTCTCTTTTTGTCGGTTATCACTCGGGCCACGTACGTGGATCATGAAAAATGACAACCAAAATGGTGGAAGGGGTGACGTCACCGGAAAGCAATCAATAGATCGTTATGAATCTATTATAAAATACTTATAGGCCTACGCCTTTGTTTCTTTGCTTAGCGTACAAGCTACATAGCAAAGATGGAGAATCATTATACTAAACTGGCATTACAAGTATTTATTTTAGTTGGAAATCAAAATTTTTATTTGACAATATCTTTTGATGGCTACATAAGTGCAGTTGGAAAGCGCAAACGATCTTCACAAACATTAATTTTAACAAGTGAAATAACAGCGGGTGTAGGGGAGATCCAGGAGAGGGCAATTCCGTAGTGACTGACGTTACAGGTTTTAAGACATATTGTTCTGTATACCCCAGGTTAATCAAGGGTGATCCCCTACTTCTATCTAACTGAATAGCTAAGCCCCCGTGCACTAGCAGATTTTTAAATTCCTTTGTGCCCTCATCTATTCATGTTTTTAATGCTAGTCAGTAATTGTCTTTTTAGTGAGCCATAATTTATCGTGTTTTTCATTTTTATATACAAGTTAAAGTGTTTTAATACAATATTTTTAGAGCAGTTGACAGTGCAATTTTCCTCTGTCAGGGATCGAAAATAACACCAGTTCTGTGGTCCGAGACCAGTACAAATTCAGGACCACTAGGTCTGTCAAAGACGCTGGTCCGATGGACCAGTGAAAACATTTACCGACTCATGGAAACATTCTCTGATGCCTAATCCACAGTAAACATTTCTTATTCAATGCGAAGAATTCCTGGTTACCACAAACAATTCCTGATCGCTTTTGACATTTTCAGATAAATATACATCTCTTTCTCCGATCTCTCCAGACATGCCTCAGTGTTGATCAAAAAGCAATCCAATCCATCCTGCACTCAATGACCTTAAATTAGAAACTATTGCAGTATCTCGGCGCCATTTTGAGAAGCACCAGTGGACCACCAAATTTTCAGCAGGACCAGTAGAATTCTCTATTCTATTGGTCCTTCTGACCAGCATATAATAAATAAATTGAAAAAGTTCTGACAAAAATACTGGTCTTCCCACGGTAATTGGGTACATTGAAAAATGAAGTGAATAATTCCCTTTATCTGTCTTTAGTTTATCTAAAAACCAAAGACACTTCTTTGGTTTTGAGCATCTGTTGGAGCTCAGATATACACAAACGTCAAGAAATCCTGTGCTGTCGTCTTTCAAGAATTCCTTACCAATTGCCGATATGAGTTGTTCAGCAGGTAGAGATGTACTCTCCTCCTCATAACATTCTTTGTTGATAAACCGGAGATGGGTGATGGTCACATCTGAAAATGGAAGATAAAATGCACAAAATTCAAAATTAGAAACAGTACACATTGTCTCCATTGTATTTGTCTTAAATCTGCCAATTGATTTGTTTAACCTTTCTGAACCGAAGCAGTGTTGTAACAACTCAGACTTGAGACTCGAGTCGACTTGACTTGACTCGACTTGGGACTCGAA
Source organism: Henricia sp. BOLD:AAB3569 (assembly GCA_037783545.1). NCBI lineage: Eukaryota > Metazoa > Echinodermata > Asteroidea > Spinulosida > Echinasteridae > Henricia > Henricia sp. BOLD:AAB3569. The sequence goes on along the minus strand of JBBELK010000422.1, from coordinate 546,873 downwards.
GGCAGTTTGACTTGACTTGACTTGGGACGGCAGTTTGACTTGACTTGACTTGGGACTCAAAGGCAGTTTGACTTGACTTGACTTGACTTGACTTGAGACTCGAAGGCCATTTGACTTGACTTGGGACTCGAAGGCAGTTTGACTTGACTTAACTTGAGACTCGAATACAGTTTGAGTTGACTTGACTTGGGACTCGAAGGCAGTTTGAGTTGACTTGACTTGGGACTCGAGGGCAGTTTGACTTGACTTGACTTGGGACTCGAGGGCAGTTTGACTTGACTTGACTTGGGACTCGAGGGCAGTTGGACTTGACTTGACTTGGGACTCGAATACAGTTTGAGTTGACTTGACTTGGGACTCGAAGGCAGTTTGAGTTGACTTGACTTGGGACTCGAGGGCAGTTGGACTTGACTTGACTTGGGACTCGAGGGCAGTTTGACTTGACTTGACTTGGAAACTGAAAGCCATTTGACTTGAATTGACTTGGGACTCAAAGGCAGTTTGACTTGACTTGACTTGACGGCAGTTTGACTTGACTTGACTTGGGACTCAAGGGCAGTTTGACTTGACTTGACTTGGGACTCGAAGACAGTTTGACTTGACTTGACTTGGGACTCAAAGGCAGTTTGACTTGACTTGACTTAGGACTCAAAGGCAGACGTGACTTGACTGCAGTTTGACTTAACTTGACTTGGGACTCAAGCAGAGGGAGACTCGTTACAACCCTGTGACCCTCACACAAACCCTTGCAAAGATTTTTGTGCACGGCCATAACCATAAGTACAGTAGACGCTCTTTTAAAATTCAGAAGAAAATGAGCATTAAACTGTATTCATGTATTTTTAGAGTATGTTTAAGACTGGCCAAACTCACTTTTATTCCCTAATTTTCAGCTTACATTTGTCTTTGTTGGCGAGGTCCACACAGCACTGTACATGGAGTGATGGCAGATAATCTGTCTCAATGCAGATTTTATATACAATTTGTATCGATCAAAGAAAATAAAATGATTCACGTTTTTTAACTAGACAATGAGTGCACACAGCACACAATTTAAAAAAATAAAAATCAACTACGGTAATCCAACTTTAATGTAATAATTTCAAAGGATACCCTCTTTCCAACTGAGGACGACTTTGTAAACTTTGACGGGACTTCGACAACTGCCGTCAGATGTGGCTACCAAGATATCGCCCGCTGTAGAAAAATAAACGCAACGTTAGCTTGAAAACTGGAACTGTTTGCAAAATATCTTGCCTAGGGAGGTAAAACATGCATTACAATAACCAGCATAGTCGTGAAGAGAAACTTACAGCTTGAGTAGGCAATATCGGCTAACTCGGCGTGACATCTCGTGTTCCCAAGACATTCTGTTACCGTGTGTCTGCCAGTGCCGCTTTTTAGTATCGTCACGGAAACCTACAAATTTGAAGAAACATTAGGCATGACTTGATGTTTACGTCATGGTTTAATCATCATTTATAAGTAATTTGGACAGTTTACGCATTCTGATTGGGAAAGAGCATGTCTCGTGGGTGGTCTCAAACAGACAATAAAGACCTACTGGTTTTAAAGACTTTCTGGTCAGGTCCAAGTCAGTTTCTGCATGCATTATGCCATAGAAAATGCGAATGTCCACGAAAACCGCACATGCCCAAAAGCAAATTGGACATAGTGAAAATTATTTCCTTACCTGTGTTCGTGCACAAACAACATGTGTACAAAAATGCGTAACGTGCACGATCAAACAAAAACAACCTAGTATGCAGTGCTTTGAATGAGCACAACGATTGTAATAAAGCCTTTGATGGTTTATATGGGCTTTTAAATGTTTAAAATTGTATCAGTGATGCTCAGTACTCATTGATGATGACTGTTTTTTTTAATAAAATGGTGCTCTTTTCGTTTAAAAAAAGTAAACCAGACCATTTATATGCTGAACCGTAATAGAAATGTCGCCTTTTCAAATGTTGATAAAACCTCAACAGAAATATGTCCTTTCTTTGTCATTTTGAGTGTGCTTAATTTGACAACATGTTGTACCATTACACTGAAAGTTCACCCAAGTGCCCAGCTGAATATGCTATTTTCAAAATGAAGCTTCCATTATCCAGATTCAAGCGACGTTTCTTTTGCGATTCAGTATATTATGAAAATGTCTGCACAAAAACTGCCCGAAACTAATACATTCTTATACGTACCAGACCAGTGGAAGTAACAGCAACCCATCCAATTGCAGGTTTCGTCCCAACCTGGGGGAGGGACGGAGTAAACCGGGAGCGTGAGAACTTATCCAGCATACTGGGGGAGTCAATGTTATCCACGTTGTAAGAAATCTAAGGAGAAATGTTTACACTGTAAAATTATTGGCCTCATGTTCCGTCTACTTTAAAGGAAAATGTTGATAGGGATAACAAGAGATTATTGGGTCACATTGCCATCGCGTGGATTCGAACTGACAACCTATACACATGTAGAATTGAACAGGTATTAAATACATGTATGGCACATTATAATGCTCTCTTTCAGTAACATGTTGTACATAATGCAATTTAAGAGTGAGGGACTGTAAATATCGAGAATCGGGTGGCCACGGTAAAAAATAGATTTTTTTCATACTTTTATATTTGACGGACCTTTGCCCCAAACTAACAAATTTGGTGAAATTTTTGAAAAAAATTACTTTGTTGCCATGGCAACAGCCAAATTACGATTTTAGGCTAGTTTTGAAATTGTTTCACTTTTTGAAGAGTGAAATTTGCATATTTTCAAAACTGCTTCACCATTAAACAAGACATAGACAATTATTGTCTTTAACAGTTATGGATAGGTGGGTCCTTGGAGGCTGCACTGGATGTATACAAATAATCACCAGGTATGTCATTGGATTATACCATTTATTTCAAATAGGGGTGTTTGTTTACTTTTTCAAAGTGTGAAAATATACCATTTTTTGACAGCTCATAACCCATATGGTAGTGCTCCAATTTGAATATCGGCCACATATTAGTGAGATGAGACATTGGTCTTGTGGAATATAAAAAGAATAGCTGGGGGAAAGTGTTTTATTTTTCGCAGTGTTGCCAGACATTTCCCCATTTTTTCAAAAGTTGGTGGAAGGCTAAGTAGAACATGTAGAATAGGCGACATTTCAAAAAGGTGGCAGAAAGAGGAATTTGTTAGTAGAAAGTTGTAACATGTTGATTTGACCTAATTTTGCGGTGGTGAATCCAAAAATGATGGTTACGAAGCTGTATTTTACTTTAAAGGGGTATTTTTGGCAAAAAGGTATAAACATTTGTTGAAAAAACAAGTTTTTTTTTGTACAGAAAAACCCTTTTCCTCAAATAGAACATGGTAACATGCCACTTTTACCTAATTTGGGGTGATGAATCCAAAAATGACTGTTACGAAGCTGTATGTTAAGTTAAAGGGCCATTTTCGGCAAAACAAATTAAAATAATTGTTGAAAAACAAGGGTTTTTTTGTACAAAAAAAACCCTTTTCCTCAAATAGAACATGGTAACATGCCACTCGTACTTGATTTGGGGTGGTGAATCCAAAAATGACTGTTACGAAGCTGTATGTTAAGTTAAAGGGGCAATTTCAGCAAAAAAAGTAAAAAAATTACTTAAAAAACAAGGTGTTTTTTTTACAGAAACAAACTTTTTCCTAAAAAAGAACATGGTAACATGCCACTCTTACCTAATTTGGGGTGGTGAATCCAAAAATGACTGTTACGAAGCTGTATTTTAAGTTAAAGGGAATTTTCGGCAAACAAGTCTCAAAATTGGTTGAAAAACTAAGTGTTTTTAGTACAAAAAAAACCGTTTTCTCCAACAGAACATGGTAATAACAAGCCACTCTTACTTAATTTGGGGTGCTGAATCCCAAAATAGCGGTGTCCAAGATGTATTTTGAGGGCAAAGGTTCTTTTGGGGAAACAAAATCTAAATGATGTTATAATTAAACACATTTTAAAAGCCTGCAGTAAAAACAACAACAAATATACAGTGATCATCGTTGTTCTCTTAATCCATCATGGCGGACTTACACTGCAAAAAAATGTGGTGTTAAATTAACACCAGTGGTGTTGTCTTATATATATATATATCAAGCCTGGTATCTACATAGGTGTTAATTTTACCACACTTGGAATATTGTGAACACTCTCGGTGTTAAAACTAATACTTGTGGTGTTAACATTTAACACCAGGCTTGGTATCTATATCAGACGACACCCACTGGTGTTATTTAACACCACAGTTTTTGCAGTGTAGAGCCGCCCAGATCAAACGAGATGCAGACTGTCACATCTGTTGTACTTGTGTCCAGGGGTCAGCTTCCAGGTAGCACACCGCGAGGTGGTGCTTGGGCGGCCCCTGGGTCTCATTCAGGCAACGTCAGAATATGAAGTCCCGGTCCCCCTTCAATGTTGATGTGCAGCTTAGTTAAGGGTGCCATGAGCTGGCATATGTCATCTGGTAGCAGTCAATGTGGCCAAAGAGAGGGTGACGGATATTTTGGAGACCGCCGGTTTCCATTATGCACATATCATTCGTTTCCCTCCCTCCCTCCTCCCTCCCTCCTTCCCAGGCTGCCCCCCCCCCCCAGCCCCCTCCCACTAGGTGGGGATTTGGCCAAATTGTTCATGTCCCAGGGTGGGGATTTTGTTACATTGAAATATAAATTTCTATGCATCCGATAGCAAGATGTACATTTTTGCACCCGACGGTGGGGGTTTTTGTCACCTAAATTTTTCCCCAAGGGTGGGGATTTTGTCTCGCAAGAAAAGTGACAATCCCCACATCTTATGTGGGGCAGTCCGGGGGATAGGGGCAAGGGAAACAATGGATAGGTGCAATATTGTGGTGTTGGTGACCAGACAAATGTCTTGTCTAACCTGAATCCAACAAATCTTTTGTATTTTAGAAGAAGTGTATCCGAGAAACAAAAGCAAAGACATAATTTTCGACCACTTTGTTTTAGGACGAAATGAATGAAAAGGTAGGATTGGCATGTTCCCGATTTATCTCAAAAATATTTGTTTTGTAATTTGTACTTAAACAAGCATCTCTAATCCAAGAAATTTTCTCACCTTTATAATGTACAGGTTTGCAACTAAATTCACCCCATCCTTCTTTTATTACCACTTTCAAATTATAGGCCGAGATTTTAACACTCCTAGTAATGTGTATTTTGCACACTTCAAGTTCAATATATTCATATTCCACTGTGAAACTGATATAAGATTATTTTCTTTTCATGCACTGTTTAATTTTCATTATGGAAATACCTGCTTTGTATTACATGTGTAATCATTTTAAACCATTTTATGTGGTTGTGTTCATTACAGCTTTATAGTAACAGTATTGTTTGGATTTAGGAATTAATTTATGCTTTTTGTCAAAACAAAAACCTTTGACCATCAAAATACAGCTTGCTGGTAAAGTCATGTGGATTCAGCACCCAAAATTAAGTAAGAGTGGCATGTTACCATGCATTCTACACAGATATTAGTTTTTTTGTTTTTTTACCAAAAACTCAACGTTTTCAAAAAGATTTTCAGTATTTTTTGCCAAAAGCCCCTTTAACTTAAAATACAGCTTAGCCAACCATTTTTGTTTCCGGACACTCAAAAATTAAGTACGGTAAAAATAACAAGTAGTACTATTAGGCTATTAAGTAACAATTAGGCTATATCTCTTTTCTCCTCTTTTTTGTTTTGCCAAAAACTAGTGTTTATAAACTTTTTTATGTTTTACCCCAAAGAAGCACTTTTGCCCTTAAAATACAGCTTGGACACTGTCATTTATGGATTTAGAAAGAGTGGCATGTTATGGCATGTAACCATGTTCTATTTGAGAAAACAATTGTTTTTTTTGCACAAAAACACGTGTTTTTTAACCAATTTCTGGCATTTTTGGGCCACAAATACCCCTTTAACTTAAAATACAACTTCATAACTGTCATTTTTGGATTCAGCACCCCAAAATTAGATTAAATCGACATGTTACGACCTTCTACTTAAAAATGCCTTTTTTTTGTCACTTTTTTAAAATGTCGCCAACACTTAGCCTTGGACCAAAATTTGAAGAAATGGTAAAATGTCTGGCAACACTGCGAACAATAAAGTATATTTCCCCCAGCTGTTTTTTAAATATTCCACAAGACCAATGTCCCATCTCAATAATATGTGGTCTATGTTGAAATTGGAGCACTACCATATGGGTTATGAGCTGTCAAAAAATGGTATATTTTCATACTAAAAAAAATTTAAAAAACACCCCTATTTGAAATAAATGGTATAACCCACCCAAATACCTGGTGACTATTTTTATACATGCAATGCAGTCTCCAAGGACCCACCTATCAATAACTTTCAAAGCAAATTATTTTATATATCTTGTTTAATCGTGACGCAGTTTTAAAAATATACAAATTTCACTCTTAAAAAAGTGAGAAAATGGCAAAAATCTAAAAATGGCTGTTGCCATAGCAACAAATGTATTTTTTCAAAACTTTTACCACATTTGTTAGTTTGGGGCAAAGGTCCATCAAATATAAAAGTATAAAGGAAATCCATTTTTTGGCCATGGCCAACATTTTCAAAAAATTCTTGATATTTACAGTCCCTCACTCTTAAACTAGCGTTATTGTGCAAAATATCGACCTTCTACAAAAATTCAGAAAACCATAAAATAAAAACCAAATTTTATACTAAAGATAGATTGGATACAGTATTTTAGGATCTGTAAGTTTCAATCGATTGGGTAGTGACCTATCGGGGGAACCACCCCTCAGAACAGGAGGCTCATTATGCCATTTTTCTTTGCGGACCAACCTTTAACAGGGTTTTCCCTAAAGCGTTGTAGAGTAGTGGTGCCACTACCCTTTCACAAATGGCCACTACCCTTTCACATTCAGAGCTTCCAACAATTTTCTTACAGAATTATGCTTTCTGAACTCTCGGACATTAAAATTGATACAAAAAAATGTACAATGAACAAAGGGGAAACTCTCCAGAAATTCATCGTTGTATCATGGAAGTATCACAGTATTGGATGACAAAAGTGAAGAGACAACGTATGCCATCTCAAATATTTTACCACTACGCTTTAACAATTTTTTGGGAGAAACACTGCTTTAAGCCTTTACCACGCCCCAAAAAGGGTGGTGTTGCTTTGCCCATGATATGAAACAAACCCATGTGCCTAGTGCGTGTGTGCCAACAAATGCAAAATGTTACCACGATAAGCTACATCTTATAAAGGAAACATGGCACAGTACTTTTCATAGCAGAATCATGTAGATTTGGCTGCCATTCAATGTGTATCAATTTTCAGTTTAAAATTCCCAAGCATTTTTGAGATACAGGCCTCCAAAAATGCACAAAACTTCAATAGCACAGCTATGATTGGGGAAAAGTGGTTAGGGTAGGCATTTTCTGGAGGTCATATCTCAGCAACGAGTTGGAGTTGGCCTCTAAAATGTTGTACATGTTCATGACATAGGTTGAAGTAATTTTAGAAAAAGTTTCATCCAAATCTGAGTCGGACCCCTGACAACTTTTCTAAAATTTAGGTGATTTGACACGGAATGACCCTATTGCTACTTTTTCTATTGTTACAATTTTCTGTACCCTGGTGCAAACAACCTTAAAGGGGTTCCAATGAGTCGTTTTACAAAACCAGAAAAACAATAGCTACCAGTTTTAGCCACCATATAGAACCTGCACTGTCAATTGAGCAACATTTCATGAAATCTTTCACTTAATCATTTCATGTCATTTCAAAAGATCACACTATTTTAATGAATCGTTATATTGTGATGTTTTAACTATTTATCAACAGGTAAAGATTCACACGGTTATGGTAATATGCCAAGGGTAATCAATGTGTGCACAACTCTAGAAAACTGTTAAGAGGGGCGTTATTTTCACTCGTGATTGGAAGCCCATGTTGATAAAACAGCCCTGTAGAAATTTCAGCCACATATAGGTGCAGTAATACTTCTGAAAACTTGAAAAATCCATAAATGGTTTTTGAGTTGAATTAAATGATTGAACCACAAAATCACCTTCCATTGTTAATTTCTCACACAAAATACCATTTTGAACTAAAATAAAATCTTGTGTTGTTTGGTACCATTGTTAATTATTAACACTTTTAGTAAGGTTCTTTTTGTCAACTCGTGAAAAATAAATTGGGGGTCACTGCAAATGATGAGTTATACCTCTAACATTCTTTCCACTTAAAGGCAGTACCGTATACATCATTGGTAATCTCGAAAATCAGAAATGTTCACAGATTTACGCCTAACTTACACAATATAAACATGATGACCGTAGAAAACTTCCCCTGAAATGGTTTTGTCTGAAGTGCTATAGTCTTTGAGAAATGAGTAAAACAATTAGTTTTCGTCTCATGAGACGAAAATTCAATTCGCCCCAAAACCATTTCGCCCAAGTGCCATTTTGCCCCCAAACCACTTCGCCCGAGTGCCATTTCGCCCCAAATTACTTCGTCCAAACACTACATCGCCCAAATGCCACTTCGCCCCAAAACCACTTCATGCACAGGCCGTGGTTCAGGGCGAAATGGTTCAGGGCGAAATGGTTCAGGGCGAAATGGTTCAGGGCGAAATGACTGCAAACCCTTTTTTGACTGTTTTCTCAAAAGTTAGACCAAGTGCGGAGCTGGTTTTATATTTATTATGTCCTAAATGTGCGAATAATTTGAAAAGTAAAGGCACACTAAACCTGACGCTGGCACAAAAACTGAGGGCGCCGCCATTTTTATTGATAAACTTTAAACAGCTAGAATCCCCCCTTCCACATTTTTTTAGTTTTTCTGTTTATCATGGAGGTGTATGTGTCTACAACACCATCACAACTTGTTTTTCACAAAAAATCGACAGACTTTTGCTTAAAACGTAAAGCAGTTCCGACCCTCTTCACCCAAATTCTGAAACGCTCGAGGTCACTCGGCTTGTTTATCAACAGGGTGTTGACGTCATCCTGAGAAACATACAAAACGGTCTGTGCAGTATTGAATGGAAAATACACGAAGTGAATGTTTATCATGCCTATTTTGTCCTTGTAATTCAAAATACAAACGTGAAAAACACTTCATGTAATATGACAGCAATCTACACTGTTAAAAATTTCTCTGTACATTTACATAGAATCTTATGTCAATTATTATTACAAAAGGTATGTTTACCAACAGAGGTTCTCTGTAAGCATTTGTGTATGGTAACAAAGACCTTGTTTGCGTCCTGACATACTTTCTTTGTAAGCATTCTGTGTATCAACAAAGCGAGCTCCGTATACTTACAGACCCTACTTCTAAGCATTTTGTGTGAACAAAACAGATTTTGTGAACTTACATTTTCATTTGTTTATTAAAGCTCCGCGCTCCATCATTTAACAGAAAATCTTTGTGAATCCAAGAGGTCATTTTGTTAATCAAATGGGGGCCTTTTGTAACTTTACAATTCTTGTGTATGTTTACACAGTATACCTGTACGACCACACTGACCAAATAAAAAGAATCTCATGATACGTTTCAGCCATTTATTTAATTTTCATCAATGAATTATAATGTTACCATCCAATTACTTCGCTTTCTAAAAAAATAATAATTCAGAACCCACCGCAAGAGCACTGCCGCATATAATAAAACAGTTAAGTTTCCATGCTACGATGTTGTTTTCAAACAAGGAATGCTTTTGGTTTTTTTTTTAAGACAGACAATCTGAAAAGTGGCTAAAACAACATCCCCCCGAAAACCATTTTGTCCTGCTTCTATAATATGGCAATCCACTTACTGTATATCAATTTAGATTAACTGAACATCATCTAGTGTACACAGAAACTCCGAACACTAAGATAGGAACCATAAATTTGCTACTACCTTTATCAACGATAACCGTGTCAAGTTGTTGTGGTCGTTTGTTCCCTCTTAAAAATTGCAGACTTGCACCCAGTCCCTCCACCCCAAACCCCATCAATTAAATTTCGCTCGATTCACAAATCAGTGCGCACCCCAACGGCGGTGTCATTTAGGAAAATTAAACGTGATACATCATGGGAAAAATCGCCACCGCCATTTCTGTAAGTGGTTATAAACACTCGACAGGTAATGCAATAGCAGCTGGCTACATGTAAGAATTGAAGCCGCCCCCAGTCCACACAATCGCTTTAAGACTACTTAACACATATGTTCAAGTAAAGACAATATAACCAGTCTAGGCAAGGTATTGTTTTGGAAGTAGTAAGATGCTGGACAGTGGCTTCTTTTAGGGAGCTGTTTGCATAGTCCTTTGTATTAAAGGTCAGTGGTTGTATACCGAGTAGCCTTCCGTTTTTCATTGTTTACACAGTGATCCGCGGCTCTTGAGGTCCAGCATTTTAGTTACTGATTCATTCGTTAAAAAAAAAAATAAAATAAAATAAAATAAATCGCAACACGATGTCGACCCGGATTTGAAAAATCAGTCTCTTTGACAAGCCTTTGGCTGTGCACTATTTTGTGAATCTGGCGAATTCAACTAGTTTGCCTAGAAATTGTCATTTTCTACAATAAATGATGAGTCATTAATTTGCAACGTAACATATAAATAACAACGCCAAGTTGTTACTAATGAAAAGTTGTCAATTTGGAATGGTGATGTTCATGCTTTTAACTGTTCCCTCTGCATTTTCTACACATGTATTTCCAATTTTTGAAACTTACAGAATTGCAGCAAGTCCTCCCATCCCCACCCAAACACTTATATCAAACCACACTAGTTCAAATTCACTGAACATCAACTTTTGGTTGTATTATCTATTCTCAAAGGCATTATACATGATTTGCATTGCCTGAAACACAGACATGTTGACAGATTTACATGAAACTTACGTGGTGCAAAGGTGTTGATGGTTAAAAACATTCCATGAAATATTTCGTCCGAAAATGCTATATTCTATCCGATTTGAATTTTGTTCTCGCGAGTCGTGAATTCATTTTTCGGGCGATTTTGACAATGTTGGTACCCGTCCACCGTGTGTATGTATTATTATTACATGTGTGTAGCTCTTCCGGAGTACATGCCTGCAGTTTGTACCCAACCACCACAACCCCCCAAGGTTTTGGATTTTTATGCTAATGAAAATTTACATATGCATGAGCAAAGTGGTGATGTCACATTAGGAAAACACAGGAAAATGACATTGAACTGTGCACAAAATTTTCCAAAATTTTCTCCAACCTGCTGAAACTTTTGTAACCCATTACGGTTTAGGTTCGTTTTATATGTTGCCTGTTGCAAACCATGAAAAAACTGTTCAGTTTGAAGTGTTATTTGTTTTCTTTACTTTTCTGATGTGTGTTCCTAATCAATTGTTTCCCCCCCCCCCCCCACCCCCCCGCGCTGCCCCACCTCTTAGGTGGGGGTTTGGTCACTTTTTTCGTGCCCCAGGGTGGGGATTTTAACCCATTGAAATACATGTTGAACTACATGTTTTGCACCCGAGAGTGGGGATTTTTGTCACCTAAATTGTGCCCCAGGGGTGGATATTTTGTAATGCAAAAAGTGACAATCCCCACCTCTTAGGTGGGGCAGCCCGGGGGGTGGGGGGGGGGAGGGGTGTTGGAAACAATTGATAAGTGCATAATGCCCAAACAGTGGCCTCTTTCTGTGAGTTTATGTAAAGAAATGTTTAAAGTAAAAAAATGCTTTTACAATTGCCTAAATACAACTTTATAGCACTGTCCTTGTCTATGTACATGTACATGTACTATTAAAGTTTGGTCAGGATCTTCAGTTTCCTGTTAAGAGGGCGGATTCACAGTGTAACGGGTCAGTAAACCCGCCCTTGTTTGTCCTCCAGATCAGGCTGAGAACAATAGAACCATATGTGTTTCCGCGCGTGGCTCTCTTGATTTCCTCCAAATCTGGAGGACAATTTGACCTCAATTTGATCTTTTGACCTGTGCAAGCACCCTATACGAATTGTCAATATTATGACGTCATTATTTAGAAAATAAAGGTGTTTGTCCGGTCTTAAACATACGTTGAAGACGCGGGAGTCGAAAGAAGTCAATCTGTGGCAAATTTTCAATGATTTGGTGGATTTCACTTATTTTACAAAACGCCCCTCTAGCCATTCTATGGCACATTGCTCTTGCAATGCGATCAAAGAATATCTGCTTATATGTACTTGGTACACATGTGTAGCCTACTGCCTACCACGCACGTGCTGTGGTGCTCACCAGTCGGTCCTTAAACAAGAATACATGTAGCTAAACAGCCTCAAGTCTTTATGAATTAATGTTTATTGTGTTGTTCACCTTTACCTAAACAAACTGGCTTTAAAGGCAACATAAATACACTGTTCTTTAAAGGCTGAATTGGTACAATGAACAAATTCTTACCTCTGCATAAATTCCAAGGTGGCAGCAATACCATTCGGGTATTGCAAATTGAACACATTGAAGCAGATAAACCAAGTCTGTAATGCTTGAAGAAATGATGAACAAGTGATCTGTGTCCTCCCATCAAAACAGATGCTGAAAAGCTTGGTGAGAAATGGATTGTGACCTGTGTAATGGCACACAAGTAAGACAGTCAAATTAAGAAAAAAGGAAAAAAACATGCATGTGGGTCTTGTACTGTTCCCAGGAGATAACTTTTGCCAAAAAATCTAAGAAAATGCTGCCACAACATACATTTCTAAAAAGCTTGTTTACACATTTTTCATATACGTATGTAACGGTGGACAGACAAAAGTGTGACATTTTTGTCTGTCCACCATTACATACCGGTACGTATTTGGAAAATTTGTACACAAGCTTTTTAGAAATGTACATAATGTATGTTGTGGCAAAGGCATGGAGCTGCGTATTTCGCGCAACGAATTTGGCGCGCGCGCATTGCTGACGAGCCTGTGCCTTTAAATGCATAGTCCAGATTCTGGACTATATTATTGCGATATTGGATCGTAGCGCGGCCGACTATAGAGGGCGGAATATCGATATTATTTGGACAGCGCATAATATAGTCCAGAACTTAACCTCAAATTCCCCGCTGGGGTCAAAGGTCAATCGAGCTCATAAATATTCATTCACGTCGCGGTGTTCGATACCGCGATATCGATATCTGCAGCGCAGCATGCATGTATGTGTGCGCAAACTGCATACGAGTACTGTACTGTACTGTACACATACTGTACTGTACTGTACATCGCGTATTGCATGCAGTGTGTATGTGACTCAGCTCATGCAGCGAGAATAGAGATATAGCTAGCACGAACGTTCTAATGGCTAGGTCACTTTGGGGGTGGGGCGTAGGGGGACTGGTGTACCTGGGAGGTTTACTGTGAGGGGGGTGAGAGTGATTGGGTGGGGTCCTGCATGGGAAAACAACATTTGGATAGCTTATTCCTTGCTGTGCCATTTATTTCAGTTTCATGCTAAAAGTGCAAAAAAACGAAAATAATATAAAAACCAACTGTTCTTGTTTATCCTTTTCTTGAAGTTCAACATGTACATGTACAATGTAGTAGCAGATCTAATATTTTTGTGGCCCGCCAGGTGGGAGCTTCAGATAAGACATGTTTTGCAATGCACAAAATAATTAAGCAGGTATACACAACTCAGCAAAATAAGTTCTCGGTAGTCTTATTTAAATTAATATTTGACACAAGAGTCACCTAGTAATGGGATTATGACCTGAACATTCATTTAACAAGGACATGGGGTGTGAAACAAAACTGCAATTAAGTGAGCAGTCCATTGAATCCATTCCTTCAAATTTGGAAGTCTCATGTATCTGTCTGATTAACTTGTGAAGCACAAAACTAATCAAATTATCATGAGGATGCTTGATTTGAGGGTTTTCATTAACATAATGCACTCTTTCAACCAGGGATTGGACATTTAACCGGTTAACCGGGGAAAAAATTAAAAACCATTTTGCCGAACGTTTAAACGAAACCCAATTTTAAAGAATTTACAATAGTTTTCAAAGGTTCTTTGTATTTACTTCATGAAATTGAAATAAATGTATATGGAGTCGTAGTAAAATTTTCACCCGATAAAGATTCAATGATATTTTGGGGGCCTGGGGTATTGTGTGCATTGCAAATGCACCTATAAAGTAAAACAACACCAACAACTTTGGTGTCGGCTGAACGGTTAACCAGTTAACCGACACTGGAAAAAATTGCAAACCGGTTTCTGAATTAACCGTAAATGCCCATCCCTACTTTTAACAGATGGGAATATGTTAATCTACAAAAAAATAGAAATTATTCATCTTTCAGTTGCAATTTTTAATAAAACTGAATTCAGTATGACAGTACATCAAGATTTTAAAAATGCATTCTGAATTAAGACTGAGTTACACACTTGAGTTTATTTGTGTTAAATCCTTCAATTCCATTTGCATGATCCAGTATTTTTGAAGGGACCTTTCAGATAACATACATTTTTTTGCAATGTGCAAATAAGCAGGCACACAATTCATTACAGGAAATGTTTCCCTCCTGTAGAAAAAAATGCCTCAGCCAGTATAATTGCCTAGGTAGGCCTATATGACCTGAACATTCATTTAAAAATGGCATGGGGTGTGAAGCAAAACTGCAAGTGAGCACTCCATTCCTTCAAATTTAGAAGTCTCATATTTTTCAGTGTCTCGATCAACATGTGAAACACAAAACTAATCAATTATGAGTATTCTTGAATTGCAATGAGGGTTTTCATTAACAGTGTACTTTCAAAAGAATGGAATGTTAATCTGCAAAACAAGAAATTATTAATCTTTCAGTTACAATTTTTAACAAAACTGAATTCCTGAATTCAGTAGGAGTACATCAATATTCAAAAACATGCATTCTGAGCTACACAACTGCAATAATGAGCTACACACATGAGTTTATTACTATACAGTGTTCAATTTGCCTTTCAAACTCATTTTTCAATGTAACCTGCAGCCATGCCAGGAATGTTCATATACGTGCTGCTGCAGAGGATTACTGTCTGTGAATGAAATATGAACAATTTCTGCATCTGCCGTAATTAAATTTGGAGCAAAATTACTTTGTAGACAACAAAATATATCAGTGTAGAATTAATGCAGCTTTGCACAGATCAGGAAGTTGTAAAAATTGCCCCTTTTTTGCACAGGAATTTCTCCAAAAAGCTGCAGAGCAAATCAGAAAGGTATGCCGCATTTTCTGTTCAAATGTAACATATTTTCAGGGTGAGATAAAGTGCACAGACAATGAACCATCTTCAAAAACATAACACTATATACTAGTCAGTGATTTTTCAAATCAGGGCAGTGATCATTCATCCTATAATTTCATGTATGTCAGAATTCTCAGAAAGGAAGACACATATAATGCAATACATGTATACATTTTCTATTGTTGCAATGGTGTAAGAGCTGAACGCACCCCCCCCCCCCCCCCCCCCCATCTGCCTCTTTATGGGTCCATAATATTGGAACAGTAGCAACAAATATTTGAGGGGCCCTTGAAATGGTATAAAAAAATCAAGCTTTTGAATTTGTATGTTCATGAGCAAAGTTATGACATCACATCAGGCAAACACAGGATCACTCTAAACTCTGCACAAAATATTGCACCATTTTCTCCAACTTTGATGAAACTTTTGTAACCCATGCATGGCTGCATCATTTGAGTTTGTTTTACATGTTGCTTGTACAACAAATGAATATAAAAAACGCAGCAGTTTGCCACAACTCCAGTTTGAATTCATGTTTTTCTATACTTTCTCTTAGTTTTTGTAAACAAATTGTTGAAAGTTGAAAATGTTGTCTTTTATTCATTTAAAAATGGAATGAACAGCACCAATGTCTGTATATAAACAAAAAGCTAATGGCTTTTAAAACAGGGTGCAATTTGCTTTGCAAATTTGTTAAAGGTGGTAATGTGGAGCACCCTGTCAAGCTTTAAAAGAATAATGTTGATAAAATGCCTGGTAGAAATTTCAGCAAATGATGCATGCAGGCAGTAATACTTCAGAAAACCTAAAAAAACACATGTATGGTTTTTGTGTTGAATACTTGTGTTGAAATACTTTAGTTGGCAATTTTTTCCACAAATGTACAATTACACGGGAAAAATTATGTGATGTTTAAAAGTTTGTTATTGTTATCTACACTTTTAGTCGGGTTTTTCTTATGGGTAACTGCAATAGAAACTGCAGTATATATGGGCCTTTTTTTGCCTATTGTGTATAGAGCCTAAATTTCCTGGCCCACATGCCAGAGGATTTTGTACTAAAGTGGCCATATATTAGTCAACAAATTTAGTACACCTGCTTTTGTTGGAACTAATAACTGGCTTTATTTTACCATGTAAATTTTTCTTAAATACCATGCAATAAAATACACAAAGCACACGTACTTGTCTTTATTTTACTAAATTCTGACCTCTTGACCTTAAAAATAGCTATTTTTAAGGTCAAGAGGTCAGAATTTAGTAGATAAGATTTGTTTCTTTCAAATGAAGTGCACTGATTTGATGGGAAAAACCTGAAATTATAAGTGAGAAAATTTGAGCACGGCAGGATGAAGAAGTGTTTCCGCACAAAATCTTTTTTTTCTCACTCCTATATATATATTTTTTCATCAAATCTGCACGTACAGATATGCTTGATGAGTAATTTTGAAGACAAAATCTGATCAACTTCTCAACTCTTTCCAACTATACAACATACAGTATACACCTAGTACTGCATGCGTGGCTATAGCCACGCATGCAGGTGTATACTGTATGTTTGTTCGTTTCACAATGCACAGCGCATAGCCGGCATAGGAGGCCGATATGTACACATTATAATATTATAATGACCATGCGATGTATTGCGCGGACAATTTTCGAGAATCGATTCCCGACCGTCGATTATTCGGCGCGCCTCACACACATGATTGATAAGCGCTGCGTCCAATCAGACTAGGTGGGCGGAGCTATAGTTCCCTGAAATTTCTCAGGGAACTGGAGGTTAAGTTCTGGACTATATTATGCGCTGTCCAAATAATATCGATATTCCGCCCTCTATAGTCGGCCGCGCTACGATCCAATATCGCAATAATATAGTCCAGAATCTGGACTATTAAATGCAGGGACACTGATGCAGCTGCAACAAGAAGTCTTCAAGAGTACAATTTGATGTTATTACTGAAGTATTAATTTACCTGTGAAAGCTATCACCGGCTTGTCATCTTTTCTTTATCCATATCGCTTGCAGTTTCCTGTTCAGACCAACGATAAGGGTTACAGTAACTTAAACTGTAAGTTAAGGAGAGTATTGAAAAAAAAAAAAAAAAGAATACGACAAACATTCTTCATTTGCCTTTGTGCATTTGCTAATGCCATGTCCACTTTGAGATTGAAACAGCCCATACATTCTGAAACATGACGGAAGAAACTCCACTGTATTTTCATATACCGGTATGACATATTAAAGAGATGATCTGAAGATGAAGTGAAAATATAGACATTGAAGATATTTTATAAAGAAAAAATATAGAAAATAAAAGTTTCGTTTTTAAAGTTAAATCCATGGTTAACTACTTTGAGTTGGTCTCAGTGACAGCCATGAGCTGATCGAATTTCTCCCCCTGATCGAAAATACCCACACTTACCCTAATTAATGTAGGCCTAATATAGTTTAATTTTTTAAAATAATTTCTTTACTAAGAGTTCAATTTCTGAAAAGCTTGATTTTTAGAAATCAAAAAGTAACTAAGTATATAGGCCCCTACATCATGTATCTGTAGGCCTATAAGTCAAGTGTTAATTTGTTAAGTTTAACTTGAAAAGGTTAAATTAATATTAAACATAGAAACATTATTTTAACAATTATAGCGTTTAAATTGTAAAACATTTAAGTGTTAAACAGAGGAAGTAGAGTAACTTTAATACTTTATCGACTGACTGCCGGCTAAATAGCATAGGTGGGGCGAAGTGGCAATGGGGCGAAGTGGTATGGGGCGAAATGACATGGGCGAAGTGGAAATAGGGCGAAGTGACTGTAAAACGGGGTCGCACTAATCACCGTCAGGAACCGTCAGGGACCGTCAGGAACCGTCAGGGACCGTCAGGAACCGTCACAAAACTGTCAGGAACCGTCAGGAGCCGCCAGGAACCGTCAAGAACAATTTCATATTCGGGTTTTGTGGGCTTGTAAACGGGTTTGTCCCCACTATATTGTCCCTAACTGTACGTTATTAATCATGGCTGTAGCAATGACGTCAGCTCTTAGCGAGCGCTGCATGACGGGCGCGGCGCGCGCGGGATATGATTTAAGATGGCTTCCAATGAGTGTGACGGTGGTTCTGATCAGTGCCGAATTACATGTTAATAACTTAGTTGATTGTGTGTTAGTTTGTTATTAATCGCTCGAACTATCGAAGATATGAATCCTGGAAATTGGTAACTTGTAAATTGGGAAGTTACACTGTCGTAGTCGGCAGGATAATGCCGATGTTTGAGCGAATGAGACAAATCATGTGTTTCTTCCTCAAAATTGGTTGTTAGTAGGGCTAATGAGGATAGACAACATGAACACGCTATCACAAAACAAATGTCATTTTCTCACCGTGACACCGCAATATTTTCCCCATTACAGCTTAACCAACCAAAAGGTGAATTTTACAAAACCTTACGCACTAGGTAAGTCCACTTTTGCAATTTTGTATTGTGTAAGTTGTTCGACATGCCTGCGATAATTAGGAGCAAGCAAGAGGGTTTGTGCATAGGGCGAAGTGCCTGTATGAACCCTTTTTTTTGGCTAGCTGTACATGTAGACTGGGTGGAAGTTTTTTGTTTGTTTTTTGTTGTTGTTTTGTTTTGTTGACTCATGGAGGAAGGAAAGGTTGACTTATAATTCTTTCCATCGGTCAGTACAAGATCTCGCGCGCCAAATTCAACAGAAGAGTAAATATAGGCACTGTTCTTAAAACCGAACGGCAGTGTTGTGTCAACAAAATAAAAACCTGCCCATTGGAAACCACAAAAGGTCTTCGACCTTTCCGTGAGGAGTAGTTGCTTGTAACCTTGAGCGTCGTCCGTTTTCGAGAAGAAACCATCCTTTCTTATGGATTTGACGATGTCCCCTAGCGGTACCAGTTTAAAGGGGGTGTCTTTACACCATAAGTTAGGACCTTTCATTGACAACACCAACCTAGGCTTGTTTGGTTCTACCGACAGGGCATTCACGCATCTGGGAGGCGGTACTGCACCGACAGCCCCTAGTAATTCCATCGAGCCTTCTACCAGACGCTTACGGATTGTGTCGTTAATGAAAGGCACGAACTCCTTACAGATTGGCGCATTAGCAAAATACATGTCAGGTGGAATATCTGAGAGAAAGCTTCTGCCTCTGTATGTTCCTTGATATGGTTGAAAGAATTCGAATAAATCCACGCCATCTCGCAACCAAGATTTGACCAGGTGACACATCTCTGGGCATTCAGCAAGTACTGAATCCCACATTTCTACGTAGTCGTGCAGGCTGCCGGCGACAAAGTATTCTGGATCGCGGAAGCGAAGGACCTTGAAGTCCGGTGGGGAAATTCCGGTCAAAACGTCCACTGGTCGGGGCGCAAATCCACTCGGCGGTTCCGCCGGTCGACCTGAAATGTCAACCCATGAGTATATTCCCCGTCTTCGTCTTTTGGCCTGTGCCTCCACTGGGTCAAATGTTTTCGTTGACGAAAGCTCCCATGCATGAGCCTTAAGAATCTGCAAATATCGCCTGTATTCCTGCAGGATGCGCATGTGGAAAGGGAAAAATGAGACATAAGGATCTCCGAAAAGAGAATAAAACCCAAATTAGATGCAACATTATTTCCTCTGCTTTCTTTTATTCCTCTATGCCTTTTCAACCCCCCTTATTCCGCACGGAATAAAGGCTATTTGTGCACTTGCAACAAAACTATAATCAAAAGACCATCATTTGAAACAATTCACCACAGTGACTATGCTTTGCATATGTCATGAGAACAAAGTTAAATACTATATTATCTCTTTACAATCTTTGGCAAAATGTCCCTTTTTTTGACAGCGAAAGCATGCGTCTTTCCATCTGGGCATTTGCCATGTACTTCGAGCGCCGTAAGGCTGGCGGAATTGCCTGTAACCCGTTCTGTACTGCAAATTTTGTCTGTTTTTGCCGGAATCGCTTTGATTAGCCAACCGACCTCTATTCTCAACGGGCGGGGCATTTAAACCTAAATGCTTCCGTGCAAACCGTAGATGTTTGTCAGAGTCTTCCCCTGTGATCGTTTTGTAAATATACATGGCTACGCCCCCCATTTTTGCCTCCACATGTTTCGTGCATTCTGCCAAAATTTTACCATAAAGTTGCTTTTCTTTGAGGTCGTCTGTTGTTAGCGGCTTGAATTCTTCAACGTATCTACGCAGCAGAGACATGACGTAGGCTACGTTGCGGTCATATCCCGTTTCGGTGCAAGCTCTTAGAAGCTCCATGCGCAAGGGTTTATGCACTTCCAACGCCGATTTTGCCTGCAATTGGAAGGAACCTCATTTGTTTCATCATCTGGGTAACCGAAGTACATCCGTGCCGATGGATGATGATAGGACAAGGGCCTAGGGGAAAACGTCATTAACATGAACACCCCAATGGCCAGCAAAGATAGCTATGTAGTGGTACTTCTGCGCCATCACAAGACTAAACAATATATAGGTTGCAAAACCGGAATGGGGTTTTTGCCTACTTTTCCTCATTCATGCATGCAGCATGCGAAAGATCGAACCCTTTTCGCCGTAAATCAGTCAAAACAACGCACCAAGCGGACCCTGAAAACCTATAGTTTGACAAATGACTAGAAATATAGTCAAACTAGAGCTTCGCGTTTGTGTTTTTTACAAACGCAAGGTGATCGGGTGACATAAACATTGAAATGATGATGACGACACAGTTTTGAGATTGTTTGAAAACTTGAGTTGTTTGATGTTGAAAAAGTATTGGAATTCTCAAGACATGACTCTGACTATTCAACGCTAAAATTGTGTATCTGATGACGTCATAATTGTCAATCTCATCATAACGTTACTATTGTGTGCACAGATTGTTCAAGTATCTACTGAAGAACAAGTTTTGACATGTATATGTGGTGAAAGAATCTTTTCAATATCTAACAGTTCTAAAGATTTTGTCATTTGAGATCATATTACTGTAGTATATCGCCGTGTGGGGAGTTGGGGTTCAATTGCATCTAGAATAAACTGACGCTCCAGTCAACTTGAGTTGCGGTCCACCATGTCCATTTTATTTCCAACACAGCAACGATTTCCAGCATGTAACATTCACAGTTTTCGGGGAGAAGACATATTTACTCTGGTCCGCCGACTAAGGCTAGCCGTACATAATTACACCCAAGATACAACAGCTAAGTCACCAAAAGTAAATGTCCTTGTGCTATCAAGTGTTCATTCAACTTTCCTGGCGATGATGCCACGGAAACTAGCAGTTTTACATCTTCAAAAGTCAAATTTTCTCTGTTGTAAATCAAGCCCTGCTTATTATGTCTTGTCTGTCTGACTTATTCACTACACGCGCACGTACGTGTATCATTGGCCGTGTGGCCCAGACATCCTCCTTAAAAAGATACATTATGACCTCTGACCCGAGACAGGCCGCCTAGATACAAGTTCTATTATTAGAAGTCGAGCACTATATATGGGCGCAAATCGTCAGATTAGTGGAGGCTTGGCATAGCGCCCTCAAACGACTAAGTTAGCTTAATTATCAAGGGACCCAACAAATAATTTCTCCACATTACGTAACCACCGTACACGTGATGACGTCATCAGTGGTATATATGTAGTCATAAAGTCCACATGTGATGGAACATTTCGTTCCGTAGAACTATGGTCAAATTCCCTACCACTTTGGCTCTATTTGCATTCAAAGTGCTAAAAAAGTGTACATTTTCGAACCTCTTCCGGTTTGGACCGGAGGTTTGGGTCACACAGGGGTCATGCCATTGTATGATTTGTTCAGTTCATTGCGACCTATCATGCTGTGAAAGAATTTTTCAAGTATCTAATACGATTCTTGAGATATGAATTTTTGAAATAATAACCATTTAATTTTTGTAATTTGACACCTGTGACGATATCATGACGTCACAATGTTGTGCACAAATTGTTCAACAATTTGATAAACATCAAGTTCTTAAATGTGGCGAAAGAATCATGCAAATATCTGTTGTAGTTCTCAAGAGACAGCATTTTTAAACAATTCAGCTCCAAATTTGCGTATTTTGACACCACATTACGTAACTACCGTCCATGTGATGACGTCACCAATGGTATAGTCAAAAAGTCCACATGTGTGGAAACATTTCGTTCCGTAGAAATATGGTCAAATTCACTACCACTTTGAATCTATTTGCATTCAAAACGCTTTAAAAAATGCACATTTTCGAACAACTTCCGGTTTGGACCGGAAGTAGGCGTCACACAGGGGTCATGACATTGTATGATTTGTTCAGTTCATTTAGACTTATCATGTTGTGAAAGAATTGTTCAAGTATCTATTACGGTTCTTGAGATATGAATTTTGGAAATAATAACCTTTGAATTTTTGTAATTTGACACCTGATGACGTCATGATTACGTCACACTTGATGCCATCATGATACTATACATTCTGGTGAAAGTCTGCCGTAGGGCCTATGTCTGTATCTAATTTACTATTAACGATTCAGCTTGGTTTGATAGGCATTGTTGCTGGTAAGTGTAAAAACTGAGATTCTCAGTTTCGTTGAACTTTGACCTCCAATTGACCCCAGAAGGAAGGGTCAGATGAAAATGCCCACACCAAGAAAATTGTAGCACAGAATGTCATCTATAAACCTGCCAAATACGAAGATCCTGGGTCACGTGGTTTTCAAGACGGAAGCATTTTAAAATATGCATATTTTGGTTTTTTGGGGGGTGTAATTTGATACTTGATGACGTCACGATGACGTCACGCTTGATGCCATCATAATATTATACACGCTGGTGAAAGTCTGCCATAGGACCTATGACTGTACTTAGTTACTTAAAGATTCAGCTTGGTTTGATGGGCATTGTTGCTCAATAAGTGCAAAAATTGAGATTTTCGTTTTCGTTGAACTTTGACCTCAGATTGACCCCAGAGGGAAGGGTCAGATGAAAATGCCCACACAAAGAAAATTGTAGGCCATGATCCTATCTATAAGCCTGCTAAATACGAAAATCATGGGTTACGTGGTTTTCCAGACGGAAGCATTTTAAAACATGCATATTTTAGTCATTTTTGGGTTGTAATTTGATACCCAATGACGTCACAATGACGTCACACTTGTATGCACACCTTCACATTGGGGTTGATGTTCCTACAAGGTTTCAAGTTGATAGCTTGAACCGTTTTGAAGAAAAGCTCTGGACACGTTTGAGTGGAAAAAGAAAAAAAAGAAGTGGAAAAAAAAAAAAAAAAATAGAGGTATGACGTTTGTTGTTACAAACGCCAGGTGATCGGGGTAAATGAACATTTTGTGATGAATTTCAGACGTTGTTATCACCTGTGGAATGGCAAAAATGGAAGTTCAGCAGCCGATTTCACGAAACTTTACTCAATTGCGCAAGTCCACTTACGCCATTACTTGCGCAATAACTTATGGCGTAGGTGGACTTGCGCAATTGCGTAAAGTTTCGTGAAATCGGCTGCTGTATACACTAATCCGGTAACTAATATCTCCTCCCTGCATATCCGCCATAGCTGGGGGTTGATAGCTTGCACCGTTTTGAGATATGAATTGTTGAAATAATAATCTTTGAAATCTTGTAATGTGACACCTGTGACGACATCATGACGTCACAATTTTGTGCACAAATTGTTGAACAATATGTTGAACATCAAGTTCTTAAATGTGGCGAAGGAATCATACCAATATCTGTTGTAGTTTTCAAGATACAGCATTTTAAAACATCTCGGCTCCAAATTTGCGTAATTTGACACCACATTACGTAACCACCGTCCATGTCATGACGTCACCAATGGTATAGTCAAAAGGTCCACATGTGTGGAAACATTTCGTTCCGTAGAAATATGGTCAAATTCACTACCACTTTGAATCTATTTGCATTAAAAATCCTAAAAATTTGCACATTTTCGAAGAACTTTCGGTTTGGACCGGAAGTAGGCGTCACACAGGGGTCATGACATCGTATGATTTGTTCAGTTCATTTAGACTTATCATGTTGTGAAAGAATTGTTCAAGTATCTATAATTATAATTTAGGCAGTTTCAACCCTTTTATTTTAAAGCCCACATCGATTTAAAATCAGTGTCAATTGAAAGAGTGGTTATATATTGACTAGAAGAAATCTGTTTATTTTTTTCAAATCGGATTTTGCATTGCGAAGCTACAGTCGGTTTGGATAATTGAAAACAGGGTAAAAATTCATCGGCAGGTCAAAGGTTATCCTATGTTTTTCTTTATTTCTAATTTGGCACCGACAATGGTCACTGTGGCTTATACTTTTGGTTATATATCTTTGCTCAACTCTATCCTGGATGGCCCAAAGTTGGTACAAACAACAGTTATTAATATATGTACAAGGACAGATAATTAATTTATATTTAAAATACCTCATTTGCATAATAAATTAATAATTTATGCAAAAACGGTCAATTTTCAAGGGAAAACTCATTTTTCTCAAATTTATCTTAAGCAGGTTTGATTATTACAATGCATCTTGCATCATTTAATTAAAGTATTTACTTTAATTAAATGATGCAAGACATTGTAATAATCAAACCTGCTTAACTACAGATAATTAGTTTATATTGAAATCCCATAATTTGCATAATTTATGCAAAAATGTTGATTGTTAAGGGAACCTTATTTTTCCCCAATTAATGTTGAAAAATAGATTGATAAGAGATACTGATATAATCAAATCTGTCTATAGTCAAGATTGGGACTTGCATCAATAATTTAATTGACATAATCAATCACTGTATGTGTTAATTACCAAGCCAATACTATTTTGGAGAGGTGTGGATTGAGGGCAGCAAAAAAGAATGACAGGTAGCGCATCCACACACAAACTGTACAACTTTCCAAATTGCTTACAAAGTTACATTAAATACAAAACAGAGAAGAGAATGACGTATTATTCTTCAGAGATAAATAATTTATGTTTTGATCAAAACAAACGGATGTGGAGCCTAGAGGTTATATTTAAATCTTTACAAATAATAGTAATTACAGATGTTACTACGGGCAGGAGGCTCAACTATGGATGACGATTCTGCATCATCAAGGGACTCGTACTACCCTTTTTCATCTTCAGGCTCACTGGTGGTATGTCACAGGACGAGGACCACAGAAAAGCTGCAAAAATAATTGACAAAGAATAATATTACTCAACAAATTATTTGCCTTCATTTGTTAAGTAACAACTAAATATCTTTAATTGGTGTATCTGATATCACGTATTGTCTTTGAATGTTAATAAATTCAATATCAGTTACAAAATTGGCACACAATTTTGCACAGATTGACGTAAAACGCAAGTTTTCTAACGCTGCATCATTGCTTGTTTCACGGGAATTACGAGATCATCGCGTATGCAGTGGGCACACCACCGCCGTACGTCCCGGCCCTACACACGGCGTGGAACTCGGTCGTACGTCGGTGTGGACATTGCACGCGAGCGAAGTCTCGGATTCCTGCTCAACATGCCCTCCTAAAAGTACATTTTTGCGACAAATGGTAGGCCTTACGGACTTTTTGTCAGTATGGTAGGATTGTTTAATGTCTACTTTTGTATACATACCTTGTCGCTTGGTGATTCACGTTGATTATGGATCGCTTTATGGACGAGAAAAAATGTTTTTGATCGCAAAAGTTGCAACCCGCGGTCGATTTTGTACGCGAATGGACCCCAGGCTAGCTGGAAACATACTCTTTTCCGATGATGACGTTTCTAAGCCAACCGGCCAATCAGAACGCGCAAATCTTTACCCGAAGTGTTCCGATCTTATTTAGCCCGATTCGTTTTAGCGTTGAAGTGTGTACCACTGACACGAACTCGCCGGAAGTTGTGTGTGCCCATAGGAATGTGCAGTAACCACGGGCGCTGTGTGTGGAGTATATGGGGCTCTCTGTTTACGATAACAGAAGTAGTCCGTCTGTGGAACAGTATTACGGTTCTTGAGATATGAATTTTGAAAATAATAACCTTTGAATTTTTGTAATTTGACTCCTGATGACGTCATGATACTATACATGCTGGTGAAAGTCTGCCGTAGGGCCTATGTCTGTATCTAATTTACTAACGATTCAGCTTGGTTTGATGGGCATTGTTACTGGTAAGTGTAAAAACTGAGATTTCCGTTTTCGTTGAACTTTGACCTCCAATTGACCCCAGAAGGAAGGGTCAGATGAAAATGCCCACACAAAGAAAGTTGTAGCACAGAATGTCATCTATAAACCTGCCAAATACGAAGATCCTGGGTCACGTGGTTTTCGAGACGGAAGCATTTTAAAATATGCATATTTTGGTTTTTTGGGAGGTGTAATTTGATACTTGATGACGTCACGATGACGTCACGCTTGATGCCATCATAATATTAAACACGCTGGTGAAAGTCTGCTATAGGACCTATGCCTGTACTTAGTTTCTTAAAGATTCAGCTTGGTTTGATGGGCATTGTTGCTCAATAAGTGCAAAAATTGAGATTTTCGTTTTCGTTGAACTTTGACCTCAGATTGACCCCAGAAGGAAGGGTCAGATGAAAATGCCCACACGAAGAAAATTGTAGGCCATGATCTGATATATAAGCCTGTCAAATACGAAGATCATGGGTCACGTGGTTTTCCAGACGGAAGCATTTTAAAACATGCATATTTTGGTCATTTTTGGTTTGTAATTTGATACCTAATGACGTCACAATGACGTCACACTTGTATGCACATCTTCACATTGGGGTTGATGTTCCTACCAAGTTTTAAGTTGATAGCTTGAACCGTTTTGAAGAAAACCTCTGGAAACGTTTGAGTGGAAAAAAAAAAAAAAAAAATTAAAGAAATCGTACGAGAGCAATAGGTGATCGGGCTGTTGGCCCGATCACCTAATAAAAAGACAAAGAAATCGTACAATAGTAATAGGTGATCGGAATGAGTTCCGATCACCTAACTAGCGAATTACTCCGCCCGGTATAGTTGTTTGACTAGATATCTGTTTGACGGCGCAAACATTTCAGTCATCCTTATTAGAAAATCTTGTCAAACTGACTGGGAAATAAGGGTCAGCTAGGTGCCACTGAAAAACAGTTATTTTGACCAAGCTGCCTTTAGAGTGTAGAATTCGCAAAATGTGATCTTCCCTTTTCTCCCATGCACCATAGGCATTTATGACAATGGGGCCTTAACCCTTGCATTACTGTGAGGCGGGGCTATTTCCCTTGCCATCTCATGGCGGAAATACTGAATCCCTTTAACCACATTGCACTAAAATGGATATTTCCTATTTATCCTCCCACTGCGAGGGGATGCCTGAATGCAACATTTACGACAATGTGGCATTGCTTCTCTTACCGCACCCCTAGCGAAGAAGGGATTTTCATGAATTACATCATTTGCGAAAAATGGGGCTTTTCCCTTTAAAAACACCATTGCAAAACGAGGTATTTACTTCTAGACACACCATTTGTATTTGTTTTTCCTGTTCCTTAACACGATTTGTGAATGAGGTTGTTTCCAAGTTGACACACGATTTGCGAATGAGGGATTTTTCCTTGACACACCATTCGCGAAAAGGGGCTTTTCCCGGCATTTGCGAAATGGGGCTAAATTTTCACCCTTAACACCATTTGCAAACCAGGCTTTTATTGTAGACACACCATTTGCGCAACGGGGCTTTTCCCCTTAACACACCATATGCGCAACGGGGCTTTTCCCCTTAACATACCATTTGCGCACCGGGGCTTTTCCCCTTAACACACCATTTGCGCACCGGGGCTTTTCCCCTAACACCATTTGTGCAACGGGGCTTTTCCCCTTAACACACCATTTGCGCAACGGGGCTTTTCCCCTTAACACCATTTGCGCACCGGGGCTTTTCCCCTTAACACCATTTGTGCAACGGGGCTTTTCCCCTTAACACACTGAAAAGCATCAGAAATGCAGATTTGGAGGAAACCCGGCTTTGAGGGGGAAATACGACATGTAACCACCAATGCCAAATGCCATGATCAACCTTTCAATTCCTTGAAACTTCTGTTTTGCTTTGTTTTTGCATAGAAAGACATGTGCACATGTCCGAAGAACAAAACGCTATAAATAATCTCAACTACTAAAAAATAGTACAATTAAAATACCTCAGGGGAGGCCGACTGTGTGGCAGCTTTTTCGCCTGATGCAGCCACCGCTCCACTTGGCCCTGGCCCTGCGCAAGTGACATTTTCCTGCGACTGGGGCTGAACAACGGCTTGCTGAACCGGCGGTTCCGCCTCCTCATGTAGGCGCCTTTTCTTGGGCACTCGTTCCCCAATTGGTCCCGACTCCACACGCTGGATCATTTTCTCTAGGTTCCGCTTTTGGCCTCCGTTAGGTGCTAAAGCGAGTACGTGTGCTTTCCAGGTTTCTATCAGGTCGACGAACTGCTCCACATCTTCCCAACCGTCCTGCACCAGGTTTAAGAAACATCTCTCCGAGATTTTGAACATGGAGCAAAGGCCTTTGAACAACGCTCCAACAGGTCCGCCCGCGTCTCCGTAGGCTCCTGGGTTCTCCTGAAATAAGGGTAGTGTACAATATGTTACCGCACCGCATCAAGTGCGCTAAACAAATGTAGCAAACTCTCAAAATATAAAGGTCCCTCCGTAGAAAAACCATGCATATTCCCCTCCAAATGTCCCTTTTATTTAAAATCCAACAAACATTTTATACGACTCGTATGTCAAAGGGAAAACCGTGGGTGTCCACTTATGGAAATGAACCCGCACTACCACTCTCAACGTAGAATGATAATGTGCATATTGTAAATTCACTAGGCCTAAATCGCCATAATTTATATATGAATTCCCGAATTGCTGTATTTGCTAAAACCAAACAAAACCAAACAAACCAACCCTGTTTGCCGTATTAACCTTATTTAGAACTATATAATGCCCGAGGTAAATGTTCAAAACGTAGTATTT
Organism: Henricia sp. BOLD:AAB3569; assembly: GCA_037783545.1. Taxonomy (NCBI): domain Eukaryota; kingdom Metazoa; phylum Echinodermata; class Asteroidea; order Spinulosida; family Echinasteridae; genus Henricia; species Henricia sp. BOLD:AAB3569. Next base: position 517,648 of record JBBELK010000422.1, on the reverse strand, counting down.
CTTGCAACTAACCTCAATGGCTTCCTGCATTTCCTCCATGGCTCTCCCTGTGGCGTAGTTTGCCAATGCAAGCAGGAAGATTGAAGAGCGCGAAAGCAAGGCAGATTGCAAACCGACCAAACAATTGTTTCAACTGGACTCAGCATGGAGAATGCCGAGTATGTCACTTTTGCGGAACACGCGTGGCCTTATGCTCTCCGCTTGAATGCGGCTTTTGTTCGCGCTCTCGGTTCACGCCTGAATTATCTCGTTGAACCAGGTATAAACAAAAAATAAATACAACGCATTACCTTCCATTACTCCAAAAGCATTACTCTCAAAATAAAATGCACTAGCTGGACCCTTCGGGAAGAAATCACACGAATCGTCCATTTATATCCATCAAAGGATACGATGTTAGGGTCTTTTACGAAGAGCTAGTGAACAGGCCAGCCAGCAGCTGGGGCGCCAGAATCGCGACTGACTAGGGTCATCCGTCGCCCTCAACGTTCACAGCGGTGCAAATAGGTTACAGAAACGTAACCATTTGGTAATAGCCGAGCAGTACTGCTTTCGGGTGCTCGGTATCCAGGCTTGGATGATAATGTCAACAGTTCTCTTTGAAAGTCCTCTTGCGCTGAGGGATTTCCTGATAATAGCCCAGCACACAGCGCTAGACGGTGCTGTAGAGGATGTCGCTCGTCTGGTGCCTGGGGGAGACGCAACAGATTGCTCACCGCAGGAAGGATGACTGGTAATCTGATGAGAACCTGTAGCAGCCTGGGAAACCAGATCTGTAGTAGGAGACCAGCCTGTAGGTCCCGTGACCAAATTCTGGGAACAAAGGTTTGAAAGTGTTTTTGTGTTCCCTGATGAATACCGAACAATTTTGACTTGGGCTTCCCCCTTGAAAATGTCAGGCATTCCCGGGAGGGGTCAAAAAAGGTCAAACAGGGGTCAAAATTCAAATATATTCCAATCGTGTCGATATGCATATCAAATTACTCGTCTAGTCATGAGGATTCAAAAAATGTATAGTTTGTTATACCTCCGACCTTAAATGAGGGCGCTGTGGTCAAAAATGTCGAAAGGTCAACGCACTTTTGACTGGTGGTCAAATTCACCAACACAGTTAACATTATCCGATTCTAATGATTTTAGTGTCTAATAATATGTTTTCTGACATGGCAAATTCAACTAAGCAACTTTAAAAAGTAAAAGTGGTTGCCATAACCTTGAAATTTCAAAATGGCTGCTAAAAGGTTAACATAAATTAGCCAAAAACAACAATTTGTTTCCCAAACCCATGGATAAGGAATTATTAAATGTTTGTCACCGAAACGTCACGAACAATTGAAACACTACATTTTTAAAACAAATAATGATTTTAAATTATGTGTATCCTTTTTCTTTAGAGCACATGTTCGATATAATATTGTACAGTATACCATATAAAGTGTATAGGTAAATGATGATGATGGGCTGTGAATATCTGCAACAATATAGCTTCAACAACATGTTCCCTCATTGGGTAAAAGTTTATTGGTAAGTACCTCATTGAACCTTTCATCCTTTTTTCATATGTGATTGGACAAAAGACAACACAAAGGGTAATATTTACAAAACAATTGATGGCTTAAACTAGGTTTAAATGGGCCAGAGCCTATATGGCAATATTATTACATTCCTCAAGCTAGTAATATTAATTGAGTATACAGGACATATAATACTCTGAATCATTGCGACCTTATTTCATGCTTGATGAAAATTGGTCGATTTACTTGATCTTCTCTGACCCATATGACTCAATTCTCCGACTCAATTCAGTGAGACAACCCACTGGAAAATGATCAGTAATCGTGTTGACCTTTATTGACTTTGCCGATTTTGAGGTTTAACACCTGTTCGTTGAGTGAAAAAAGCCCCTTTTCCCCGTGCATCATATATTTTTTAAAAAAAATAAAAAAATCTGTACATGTACTTTGAAATGCGTAGCGAGTTGGTGAGAAACATAGACGTACTTTTTATGTACTCACAAAATTTTGCAGTGCGGCGCTGTTTTCCGTGTCATTTTCCTGCGCTGAGCGTAGGGTCACGGAGCTCAGTGAGCAGATGCGCGCAAGTTGTTCATATGGGTCAGAGAAGATCAAGTAAATCGACCAATTTTCATCAAGCATGAAATAAGGTCGCAATGATTCAGAGTATTATATGTCCTGTATACTCAATTAATATTACTAGCTTGAGGAATGTAATAATATTGCCATATGGGCTCTGGCCCATTTAAACCTAGTTTAAGCCATCAATTGTTTTGTAAATATTAACTTTTTCTTGTGTCTTTGGTCCAATCACATATGAAAAAAGGATGAAAGGTTCAATGAGGTACTTACCAAGCGTAAAATGTCGGTTTCATTGCATCCATAAACTTTTACCCAATGAGGGAACAAGCTATATTGTTGCAGATATTCACAGCCCATCATCATCATCATTTACCTATACACTTTATATGGTATACCGTACAATATTATATCGAACATGTGCTCTAAAGAAAAAGGGTACACATAATTAAAAATCATTATTTGTTTTAAAAATGGAGTGTTTCAATTGTTCGTGACGTTTCGGTGACAAACATTTAATAATTTCTTATCCATGGCTTTGGGAAAAAAATTGTTGTTTTTGGATAATTTATGTTAACCTTTTAGCAGCCATTTTGAAATTTCAAGGTTATGGCAACCACTTTTACTTTTTAAAGTTGCTTAGTTGAATTTGCCATGTCAGAAAACATTATTAGACACTAAAATCATTAGAATCGGATAATGTTAACTGTGTTGGTGAATTTGACCACCAGTCAAAAGTGCGTTGACCTTTCGACATTTTTGACCACAGTGCCCTCATTTAAGGTCGGAGGTATAACAAACTATACATTTTTGGAATCCTCATGACTAGACGAGTAATTTGATATGCATATCGACACGATTGGAATATATTTGAATTTTGACCCCTGTTTGACCTTTGTTGACTCCTCCCGGAAATGCCTGACATTTTCAAGGGGGCAGCCCAAGTCAAAATTGTTCGGTATTCATCAGGGAACACAAAAACACTTTCAAACCTTTGTTCCCAGAATTTGGTCACGGGACCTACAGGCTGGTCTCCTACTACTGTGTCCAACGCGGAAACACCAAAATAACTGTTGCTCGTTCTCCTTCTACTTTCTGTATCACCCTGTCAATAAGAGCAAAAGGTGGAAAACAATAAGCAATTTCATTATCCCACAAAACCGAGAATGCATCGCATGCTGATGCCTCGGGATCGGGGTGCCATGACACGAACGGCTTGAATTGATAGTTAATTCTTGAGGCAAACATGTCAATTGTTGGTCTAACTCTTAGTTTCGAAATTATCTGTCGGAAAACACGGGCGTTTAGTTGCCATTCCAAATTGTTGTTAAATGCCCGAGACAGACGGTCAGCAGAAACGATTAGTTTGCCTGGAACATGGCGGGCAATCGGCCAAATGTCATGTTGCAAGCACCAAAACCACAGTTTCCTTGACGGAAAATTGAGATCTTTAGATCTACATCCACCCATGTGGTTTATGTACGACACTGCTGTCGTGTTATCAAGTTCAATAGAAACGACCTTTCCCCTTAAATGTGGAAGGAAGGATTTCATAGCATGAAAAACAGCTAAAAGTTCCAAAAAAATTATGTGCATCTCTGACTCATCGGATGTCCATCCTCCATTTGTTTCTAGATTTAGTGAAGGGCATAAGGCTCACCAACCACTGAGCGAAGCATCAGTCTGAATCTGCACATTAATTGTATACTTTTGTGTTTATACTTCGAAATGCGAGGCTTATGTTTTGAATCCACCACCGTAGGTCGGCTAATGCTTGGGGTAAAGTCATTTTCCCCCCAAAAATACCATTATTTGCTCTGAGTGCCTCGTCTTTTGCCATCTCTAGGCTTCTGTAATAAAGAGGGCCAAGAGGTACAGCGGGGAAACTGGATATTAATTTCCCAATGACCCGAGAAACAAGGTGAATGCTGGGTCTTTGTTGATTTAAAAGATGAACGCAAGCATCGATATTAGCCGAAATTTTTCTACATGGCAGTCGCATTGACATGATTTTCTGATTCGATTACAAATCCCAAATATTCCAAATTTCGTGTTGGGGTTTTATGCGCCTTTTTTTCATTGACAACAAAGCCTAATTTGTTCAAAAGGGAACATCTGGCAAATTGGCTGCATGGCCTTTGTTGCGCAATGTTGCTATTACAGGCTTCATGACCTTAATGAATATTCGTGGTGCACTTGTAAGGCCAAAACACAGGCACGTAAACCGCCATAATTTGTTTCCCCATTGAAAGCACACATATTTTTTGTGTTCTGGGGCTATGGGAATAGAAAAATAAGCACGGTATGTGCCATCATTCTCAGCACCGTAAACCCTCGAGCCAATTTATTTGTTTCTTGAATGGCCTAACAAGCCTGTACTAGACCGTCGCCAAACAAAGGGGTGGTGCACGGGGTTTGTGCGGAACACAACGGTGCATATCTGGGGCTCAAAATCGGGGCGCCGAATAAGATCCCGTCTCCGGTAATTCAGCTGTGCATTTCCTGCACCAAGCATCGCAACTGCGTCCAGGTTGGACTGATCTTTGGAATTGCGAGCATTCAACAGTTTGTTAGTGGCCATTGTAACAGCAGTCGATGCGTGCATTATGTAACCTTGTACCTTTTGCCATTTAACATCTTTTGCACGGGTGGACGATTTCAGAAACGCCCAGATTTCTGGATTAACCTTTGTTAAGCTGATATTAGGACAATTCTTCGGTTTGTTGTATACATGTTGTTTGAATTTTTCCTCAAGTTTATCAGGTGCAATTTTACCTCGTGCCAATGCATTAATTGTCTTGGCAAGTTTTTCGTTAATGGCCAGTCCAACCTTGTCATCGCCCTCCACGAGGTTCGCCATTTCAAACAGTAAATCGTCATTTTGCTCGTCTTGCATGTTGAGAATACTTTGTACGTCACCATCGCACAAACTTTCGCCCCTTTCGGGTACGAGAGAACTCGGTTCGCGCCTTTCGGGTACGAGGGAACTCGGTTCGCCCCTTTCGGGTACGAGAGAACTCGGTTCGCCTCTTTCGGGTGCAAAATCGCCTCTTAAGATAGCTCGCCTTCGGAAAGAGTCTCGTGCGCGCAGACTAGCCACAGTTTCTCGCAAATCAGCTTGATCGGCCGCTGCCGATGTGCTAGCGCCGTGCACTGACGCGTCTTGCATAACCAAAGGTGCCACATTTCTGCCCTTATATTTTCTCTTCGCGGGTGCAATGCTTACTGGATCTGCCTGTGTGAGACCAGAAAGGTCCTGATCAAGCTGCAACAATAAGTCCGCGCTTTCCGACTGGACTACATGAATCTCGACTTCATATCTGCCATTGCGTGCAGTATCGTGTGGCCACGAACCGTGGTCCAGAGGCGTTGTGTAGCAGTGCCTATAACAGTATCCGCGCTACGCGACACACAAACAATACACTGGTGAGCAATGTTTTGTTTGTTTGTTTGTTTTGTTTAAGATGGCGTTTATCGGCAACTAAGGCCATTTACGCCAGTCATAACGGGATGTCGAAGGTTCAGCAGGTCAAATACGTTATCTGAGCATTATACGTACAGTATTAAACAAGAAATGATAAATTAAGAAACATCTTCGATTATATTATCTATATACAGTAAAGATAAATGAAATCTCTCATAGAGTATAGTGATAGAGTGTTGGAAGGAGCTATAGTGATCTTCAAGATATGCAACAAGCATGGGTCCAGCAAACACCGATCCGCATGGCTCATCTCCGGGAGTGAGGAGATGATATTGCATACCTATCCGATCAAAACAGCGCCGCCCGACCTCAGCTCATTCATACGGAAAGGTGATACAAAATACAGTAAATGATTACTTAAGAAACATCTTCGAATATATTATCTATACATTAAAAGGTAACTGAAATCGTTCATAAGGTAAAGTGAAAGAGTGTTGGAAGGCACTATAATGATCATCAAGTTATACAACACGCATGGGTCCAGCAAACACCGGTCCGCATGTCTCAGCTCCGGGAGTGAGGAGATGATATTGCATACCCATCCGATCAAAACAGCGCCGCCCGAACTCAGCTCGTTCATATGGAAAAGTGATACAAATCAGATGTCCTACTTACATAGATTTCGGAAGTTGGAGGACCACCAATCAGGTAATTCCATACTTTGGACAGAGTCGCCCGTATGTTCGGGTTGATAATCTTTTTGTGAGCTATTGTCCGGTTGCGAGGATTTCTTTGGGTTACGTTTTTCCGATTTGTTTTCGTTGACAGGTTTCGTGGTTCTTTTATATGATTGACGCTTAGAAAGATGACACAAATACACTGAGACAGTATTCAAGCTAACAACTATGTAATTCACAACCTTCTACATGTATGTGTGTGTGGCTTATACACGTAATACAACAAACTAAATGAGGGCGCTATACTACTTTAGTGGTGGGAGTGAATTATATATCCTAGACATCTCCAGTTTTCAAAGTTAATACGCTAAATAACTAAGTTTAACAGTTCTGCTCAGGTTTCGTGAATGACTTGCTACATGTATGCACTATTGTTTCTGTGGCTTAAATTCTGTGACCAAAATGAACAGGTTTATTCTGCTTTGTTTTTTGTGTTTCTTGAGAGAATGCCAATCAATTAAATGTGATGATTAAACATTGCAACTGGTAGTGGCTTGGCAGACTTGTCATATTGACGTTTGGCCTTCTGCTCTCGAAGTTAGATTTTGTTTGGCACGTTACTGATAACCGTTGGTTGAAGAAAAACCTCAGGAGTCGGCAACAGCGTTCTCGCTCGTTTGGACATCAGTTTCTGCATTGGAATACTGCCACTGGCATCAGGTGTATTACGCCAGGCAAGAACTGCAAGATGAAGGTCCTCTTTAGCTTTGGTTACCTTCTTGATTATGTTCTTGGCTATTTTCACTGCTGAATCAGCTTTGCCATTACTTTGGCTGTGGTACGGAGACGAAGTGATATGCTCAAACTCCCATTTTCTGCTGAATTCCTCGTACTCCCTTGCTATGAACCGGGGACAATTGTCGGTAATTACTTTGTTGGGGATGCATTCAATTATGGTCTCAGATACGTGTCGTCAACTTTGTCTAATCCCCAGTACTCACTGTAGTGGTCTACAGTGATGAGATAGTCAGCGCGCCTGTAGTGAAAGAGATCTTGACTGACTATGCTCCATGCTCGGTTGGGTATTTCACAAGACATCATTGGCTCTTTCTGTTGTTTGTTCAAGAACTCATTGCAGGACTGGCACTGGCTAATTCTGTCCTTGATTTGGTTTGTCATCCCCGGCCAGTACAGTACTTCTCTGGCTCTGCGTAGACAAGCCTCTGCTCCAAGGTGGCTTGAATGAACTCTGGCAGCATGGTGTTGTGTAATGACTTGGGCACGATTACTCTCATGCCCTTGTACAGAGTGCCATCCTGGACAGTGATTTCATCGCGGAAACCGAAGTACTCTCGAACGCATATCGGTGCTTCGTTTCTCTGTTCGGGCCATCCTTCAAGCACGACGTTCTTTAGGGTTTGTAGAACTGGGTCAGCTTGAGTGGCCTTCTTGATTTCCAGCTGTGTGCTATCCTTCATGCAAAGATAGCTAGACTGATTGATGATTTCAATATCTGACATGAGTCGCTCTTCTCGTCTCAGCTGGAATATCTGGTGCTCTGTCCAGCGACTCTTGTCGGTGACCTTCAGGAAAGCCCTGCTAAGCATGTCAGCTATGTACATCTGGCTTCCTGGGACGTACTGGACTCTCAAGTTGTACTTCTGTAGCCTCAGAAGCATGCTTTGCAGCCTCTTAGGTGCCTTAAGTATCGGTTTTGTGAATATCGGCACCAATGGCTTGTTGTCGGTGTTGATAGTGATCAGCTCTTGTCCATGTAGATACTGATTAAATCTCTCACACGAGAAGACTATGGCAAGGCACTCTTTTTAAATTTGTACATAATTCTGCTCTGCAGAAGTGAGGGATCGAGATGCGAATACGACTGGTTGACCATTTTGAAGGAGAGTTGTTCCAAGCCTTTTTTGAGATGCGTCACACTGTATTGTGACCTCTTCCCTCAAGTCGTAGTACATGAGTACTGGAGCGTCGGTGATCATGTCCTTTAATATCTGTTGAAAGGACTCTTCTTGTTGTGACTGCCATGTGAAAACTGCTGTTTTCTCAGTCAGCTTTCGCAGTGGGTCACTCACGTCTGTAAGCCTTGGCAAGTATCGCGATAGGTAGTTGACACATCCAAGCAGACGCTGGACTGCCTTCTTCAAATCCGGCCGATGCATGTTTTGTATCGCCTCCACCTTCCTTGGATCAGGACGAATTCCATTAGCTGTCAAGACTTGGCCCATATACGTCACCTCGTTCAGTCGTAGTTTGACCTTTTTCCGGTTTAGTTTCAAATTTTATTTTCGTACCTGCTGAAGTAGTGCTCTCAGGTTTCTGTCATGCTCTGCTACATCACATCCGTACACCAGAATATCATCAGCGATGACTGCTGTACCAGGTAGCCCCTGTATTATCTCGACCTGTCGGCGTTGGTACTCTTCGGGAGCTGAAGCTATCCCAAATGGCATTCTGAGATAGCGGTATCTGCCAAAAGGGGTCCAGAACGTTGTCAGGAAAGAGCTTTCTTCATCAAGTTTGACTTGATGAAATCCCTCCTTCGCATCCAGGACTGTGAAGACATTTGCATTCGATAGAGTCGGTTATATCTCGTCAAGTGTCGGCATCTGGTATTTGGGCCGCTTGATGGCTGTATTTAGCTCCCGGGGATCTAAACAAACTCGCATCTTGCCTGGTTTTTCTACAACAACCAGGCTGCTGATCCATGCTCTAGGCTCATTCACCTTTGCTATGATGCCTCGTACGTGTCTCGAGGTCACATATCTTGTCGTGTAGCTTGTCTTTCATGGCTACAGGGACACGACGTGGTGCATTCTGGACTGGTCGCACGTTAGGATCAATGTCAATATGGTATTCTCCAGCTAAGCAACCTAGCCCTTCGAATACGTCACCAAATTCAGACAAAATGTCATTCGGCATCTGCACTGCATCGTGATGATTCATGCTATTGACTGTGTTGTTAATACGTACGCTGATGAGACCCATCTTTGTAAAGGTCTGTTGTGACAGTAGGGGAGGCTGACTGGAATCCACAATCTTAAAGTTGAGATATCCAGCGGCTGGTCCCGTGCTTCGGCAGACTCGATATACCTTGATGCCAAATTGCCAAATCTCGCACGCTTCTTCGGGTTGTATTGTTTGAACTTCAATCTTTCCTTGTATTTCCACAGCGACTCGTCCGTGGTTATACGGCTGGAGGGAATTAAGGTAGACCGTTTTGAAGTTCTCGGTTAGTTCGTTTACCACGGGCGGATCTTGAAGAGACGATCACTTCTATCTGCCTGATTATTGTCATTGAAGTGCAGATAGGCCAGCATGTCCATAAATCTGTCTCGGGGCATGATGTTGTGGAAAAAAAGGAGTTTCAAGTATGGAGTCTGTCGTCCAATAAGGTTTCAGTTCGGGTTTGGGCATTATTCCCATGGTGATCATCAAAGCCAGAAACAACAACATCTCTTCAACCATTCCCTCATGGTACTTCGACTTGGCGTTTGACGTCTTGGATTCTGGGCGGCGTAGCGATTTGTCTCGTCGGCGATGTACGCCGTCAGTTCGGGAGTGAAGAACTTTTCAAAAATCCCCACGAGGCTGCTGGTGTTGTCCAAAACCCGCACTTGAACTCCCGTTGTACCGCAAAAGCCATATCGTCGCGTGAAGTTGTCGCTGTTCTTCTACTGAATTGAGTCAGTTCTCTTGGTTTGCTTGGTACGCTTCGCTAACGGCGCTCCCCCGTCAAAACCACTGCTGTCGCTACTTTCACTATCTGAACTAGGTTCAAATTCTGATTCTAAATCTAAACCTCTAGTTGCCGTCGCAGTTTCCTAATCCTCACTCGTCGAAGACATCGTGTAATGCAATTGTATGCTATGGCTTCGAACATGACGGACGTGTGTGACACGGGCTCTCCAGTTGTTTTGCGAAAAGTCGACCCCAGTCTGAAGAAAATCATCCTAAAACTAAAGGATCGTCCATCCGTTCCTATCAAGACAATTCTGACCAGTGAATTTGCCCTGGACGAACTTTTACAAGCCAGGAAATTGATTTTTGAGTGTGCTATGGAGAAGCTACTGAAGGTTCAAGATGGCGGCGAAACACCAACGGAGTCATCAAATGAAAAGATAAGTACCCTTTCATCTTGTAACCTTAAACCTCGCAGATCTAAGGATACTGCAGCTGATGATATTAGGGAACTATGCCTTTATGTGTTTGGTCATAGGAAACATTTTCCTAGGTGCTGCATTAGTTCGACCAGCGCACCCAAGGCCAAACAATCTATCCCTCAGCCCGATCGCGTGGACGCCATGACAGCCCAGCCGTCACAGCCGGCCACCCTAGATGCCGTTTTGGAGGCTGTAAATAGGCTACACAACGATCTCAACGCGCTCGATGGTAAATTTTCTGAGCAAGTTTTAGCAATGTCTAATCATATTTCTAATTCTTTTTCGTTTGTGAAGGAGAAGATCGACATGTTGGAGAAGGAACGCAAAGACCTCCATTGCACTATTGATATGCTAATGAGCCATTCTACCGGAGACGATGCCCGGAGTGAGGTGTATTCGTGCCCACCGAGCCGGAACCTTGCTAAGCCCCGCGCGCACAAAGGCCCGGATTCTTCACCAGTGGCCACAAGCAACCGCTTTTCGGCACTGGATACACAGGACGTGGTTGAAGACAATAAAAACGCAAGTGATTCGATTGTTGAAGCAGAGGAACTGATCGACACGTATTTCGACATCCTGAACGCTAAAAGTCCCGGAAAATACTCGAGTCCGAAACAAACAACGAACACATCGGCATCCAAGGAGAAATCAGGCGCAGCGAAAAGTAAGGTGTCCCATGAAGAACAGCTGAAGAAGTACCGCGAGAGACACAAAGAACAGCATCGCAAAAAGACAGAGCCACCGACCCCCACTGCGTCTGCGGACATTCTTATCATCGGTGACTCCATGATCAAACACCTGCAACCTAGGAAACTAAGCAATAAATCAAAGGTAGTTTGCCAAACAATGCGAGGCGCAAAGATTGAAACTGTTACTCATGAGGCTCAGCAGTTATCGTCTAAATACGGCGTATCGGAGGTAATACTCCACGTCGGTTCCAACAACACAACGGACGACGCCAACACCATGACTGCCAAAATTACGTCTCTCGGGGAAGCGCTTCAGCCAAGGAAAGTGACGATTTCATCAATTATCCACCGTGGAGTCGCGTCAGAATCTAGGCGTAAGGCCGTCGACGATGCGAATAACATGCTAAAACGCACCGCGGAGTGTAACAAATGGGGGTTCATCGACAATGGGGGGATAACGCCGAACCATCTTGTGACAGACGGCGTACATCTGAATTCCCAGGGTGTGTGTATTCTCGCCAAAAACATCATTCGGCACATCTACGGACCACCGAAACGGCCACATGCTGTCGACGGGGGGGGGGGGGGGGGGGGGGGTTGTATTCCGACGCCCTCAAGAAACCGGCTACGGAAAATACACAAATGGATTTTCGGAAGGCAAACCAGTACCGTCCGCAGACACAACGTCAACCCACCCGGAACCACCCATACATCCCACACCACCCATACATCCCACACCACGGGATGAGAGTTCCTCACCCCCGCACTCCGAATCAGGAATGGATACAGTATCTCCAGGAGGTCAGACGTACTTCTAAATCCACAAAGCATGGGTCAAATGTAAGCCTAAAAGATGGTATCATACATAGTCATAGCGACGGGGACTTTTCTTATGCTCACCTTAACGTAAAAAGTATCATCAACAAATTTGACAAATTTAAGATACTGTTCTCAAGAAAACCATTTGATGTTATGTGTCTAAATGAAACTTTCTGTGACGGCACGATTTCTGACGGCGAGATCGCACTGCCTGGGTATTCTATTGTTAGAAAAGACAGAAATCGCCGCGGTGGCGGGGTAGCCATGTATATTAGAGACACGCTAAATTTTACTCGCCGATGTGATCTTGAACATGATGATGTCGAATGTATTTGGGTCGAAATTAGGTGTAAGCAAAGACAGCCAGTACTTATGAGTTCTGTTTATAGACCACCATCGAGTACTGTCGAGTTTTTAGATAACCTAACCGATATTACTGAAAAGGCGTCCTGTGAATTTAAAGAGTTGATTGTACTCGGTGACTTTAACAGTGATTCGGCGGATGTTAATGCACCCAATCCTATACTCTCTTGTATGAATCTCTTCCAAATGGAGCAGTTAATACAAGAACCAACTCGAGTAACGCAGTTCACCCAAACAACTATTGATCTGATTTTTAGTACGCATCCCGATCTTGTTAGCGCATGCGGAGTGTTGCAAACCCTCATAAGTGATCATTTTCTTATTTACGGCATACATAATTGGAAAACGCCTCGCAAAGGGTGTCGTTTAATTAATTTTCGACGCCTAAAGGATATTGATACCGAAACGTTTCACATTGACCTCCGCAATGCTCCATGGGAGTATGTTATAAACTGTCAACATGTTGACGAAGCGTGGTTTATCTGGCACTCGATTTTTATGGCTGTTATTAACCACCATGATCCAATCAAGTCCAAGCGTGCTCGAAGCGGCACCATACCATGGCTTGATGGAGAATTGCTCCAACTAATGCGCCAACGAGATCGTGCACATAGTGTAGCTAAAAAGTCGCGCTCATCGAAAAATTGGGATATGTACAAAAAGTAAAAAAATTATGTTACTAACAAAGTTAGACAAAAGAAAAGCGAATTTTTCACTTCGGCAATTGAGGAAAATAAGGATAACTCATCACTCTTGTGGAAGAAACTTAAAGAAGTCCTTCCCAATAAACAAAAATGTGTCCCGAGTTCAATCATCTCCTCAAACGGAGAATATGTTGATGACCCTACCGACATCGCAAATAATTTCAATGAATATTTTTCAACAATTGGTGTACGTATGTCCGCTGAGAATCACACAAGTTCAAATGATGCCGATGATTCTCACGACCATTCTCTTGTTTCTTCACCAGATTACGAACATTGTTCTCTCCCTAGTATCCCAGAAGAGTTTGTCAAAAAGCAAATTGCATCTTTGTCGGTTGGGAAAGCAACAGGCCCATATGGTATTAGCGTTAATATGATTAAAATGGCTGCACCTTTTATTACTAAGTCTTTAACGCATATATTTAACCTCTCCATAAAAAATGAACAGTATCCCAAGGCATGGAAACATGCTTCAGTTACACCTATTCATAAAGGAGGCGATAAGTGCAACGCATGTAATTACCGACCTATATCAATCTTGCCGATTATCTCTAAAATCCTAGAAAGATGGATACACTCGAACATGTACTCGTACCTTGATGAAAATAATTTCATTCCTGTTTGTCAATCTGGATTTCGGCCTTTGCACTCGACAGAAAGTACACTAAACGATTTAACAAACGAGTGTCTTCAAGCTATGGATCACGGGAGAATGACCGGAACAGTTTTCCTAGATTTCAGTAAGGCATTTGACTGCGTTGACCACAAAATTCTTTTAGAAAAATTAGAAAAGCTGAACTTGTCGATTTCGGTAATAAACTGGTTTAAGTCCTATCTCAGTGATCGCAGTCAAACCGTTAATATTAGTAAACATATATCAAAATCCTTGCCTATAAGTGTCGGTGTACCACAAGGATCAATTCTGGGCCCATTATTGTTTCTTGTATATACATATGACCTGCCTCTTTATGTATCCGATAAGCTATATATGTATGCCGATGACTGTACACTAACTTGCAGTTCCGAAAGCATTGTCGAAATTGAAACTAGCCTTAACAAGTCATTAGACATGATTCATCTGTGGTCCGTTAAAAATAAAATCAAAATTAATGCCAGTAAAACTAAATGTATGCTAATTGGCTCAAAGAAAAAGATTAGCGCGCATGAGCTCAGAGTACACATTAATAATGATCAAGTGCATAACGTTAAATCATTTAAATGCTTGGGTGTTATTATTGACGAAACCTTAAGTTGGAACCAACATGTCGAATATGTAAAGAAGACAGTTTTCTCGAAATTAGCTATGTTAAAAAGAATTCGCGACTGTGTAACTCAACAGCACATGAACACCCTTATGTTAAGCTTAGTCATGCCTAGTCTAGATTATTGTTGCACAGTATGGGGTGCAACTTATTGAAACAAATTTTCTTCACCAGCATGTTGAAGAGCCAACCCGAAGAACAGATACTGTAAGTAATATTTTAGACTTGCTTTTTACTTCTCACCCTAACACTGTGTCTAATGTCAATGTTATTCCTGGCATTAGTGATCATGATGGTATTTGTTTTACGATGCACTGTCAATCTAAAAGGATGAATTATAATCCCAGGGTCACGTACCAGTACCATAAGGCAAACTTCGATCAGTTTCGCGACGACTTAAATGATGCATTTCTTGTTAACACAATTGACGTTAACAATATTGAGAAGTCTTGGGATTCGTGGAAATCGAAAGTAATTAAAATTACTCAAGCCAATATTCCACGTAAAAAGCCGAATTCAAAACGTCATGTTCCCTGGATTAGTGCTGAAATCCGAGGCTTAATCAGGAAACGTAACAGACTATTCAAACGAGCTAAGAAATTAAATAACCCAGAGCACTGGGAGACGTACCGTGTCGCGAGACGCACCGTTAAAGCGAAGTTACGAAATAAACACTCCGAATATATTTTACAATGTGCTGGCAACATAAAACATAATCCAAAAAAGTTTTGGAATTATGTAAAAACTGTTAAAAATGATAGTCATTCAGTTAAATGCCTTAAACACAATGGCAACACAATCACTGATGACAAAGAAAAGGCCGAAATTTTAAATAAACAATTTTATTCTGTTTTTCGAACAAACACCTCACATACATCAGCGCCAGACATACACCGAAGTAACGTACTTGAGATGGAAAATATCACTTGTAATGCAGACGAGGTTTTTAAATTACTAAAAGAAATTGATCCGACCAAGGCACAGGGCCCAGATGACATTTCCCCAAGAATTCTTAAAGAAGGTGCGGAACAACTTGCTCCTTCTCTGTGTGCCCTGTTTAACTTGTCATTGTCAACAGGAGAGATCCCCGAAGACTGGCGCAAAGCTAATATATGTCCCGTCTTTAAAAAGGGGAATAAAGAAGATCGTCGTAACTATAGACCAATATCTCTCACCTCCATCACTTGCAAGATCCTTGAAAAAATAGTTTATAGCCGTCTTACCAAACACCTTACTGACAACAACCTGCTTAACGATAATCAACATGGATTTAGAAAGAATCGTTCTTGTGAGACACAATTAATATGTGCAATCCATGATTGGGCTGGTTCTCTCGAAGCAGGCTCTGATGTGCACGTCGTCTTTTTAGACTTTTCTAAAGCATTCGATACGGTTCAACATAGTCTCCTTCGTACAAAGTTGGCCAGATACGGTATTAACAACCAGAACCTTAAATGGATAATGAACTTTTTAGAAACTAGAATGCAAAGAGTTGTTGTTAACGGCCAATATTCAGACTGGTGCCCTGTCATGTCGGGTGTACCACAAGGTACCATTCTAGGCCCTATTCTTTTTAATTGTTTTATTAATGATATAACTAAGGATATCCAGTCTGTTGTTCGTTTGTATGCAGATGACTGTATTTTGTATCGTGCCATTAATTCTATTGATGACTGTAAGGCTTTACAAAATGATCTTAATACTTTAAATAACTGGTCTGAGAAATGGATGCTTGACTTTAACATTGCTAAGTGTAAGATTATGAGAATGACGAAGAAGCAACATCCTTTGCATTATGACTATTTTATACGAAATGAACAGTTACTAGATACGGAGTGCGAGAAATACTTGGGTGTAATGATTAATAAAAATCTTAACTGGGCCGATCAGTGCAACGAAACGTACATTAAGTGTAATAAGATGCTAGGATTTATTAATAGATCTTTTGCAAATTGTTCTGGTCAAGTTAAAAAGCGTTTATTTGAATCACTTGTCCTTTCCAGGCATGATTTTTGCTGCACTACATGGGATCCGTACAGAATCACCCATTGCAACATGCTTGAAAAAAATCCAAAAACGCGGTGCCAGAATAATTTGCAAGGATTGGCAATCCAGCTATGATGATTTGTTACGACGGCTTGATTGGACTACACTAGAAAATAGGCGAAGCTATTTCAGACTTGTTATGGCATATAAAATAATAAACTCCATGTATGACATTAGTGATATTCACAAATTTATTCCAGCAAGGAGAATTGCCAGAAATGATCATGCCATGAAAGTCCAAATTCCCTTCGCCAAAACTGACTACCTCATGAACTCCTACTTCGTTCGCACTGCTAGAGAATGGAACGCGATACCAAGCAACATAGCTCACAGTGCATCTCTTGGCATATTTAAATCGTCCCTTAAAAAACATTTGTTATTAACCCTTAACCATAATTCTGTTTTTAATCCTCTTTGAAGTAATAATAGAGACGCGGACTCGTCAGCGGTGCGGTGCGCGCGCGCCAATTTCGTGTCGCGAGGTGCCGTGTCTTTGCCATGGAGCTGCGTATTTCGTAGCACGGTTTTGGCGCGCGCGCACTTATATTGCTGGTGAGCCTGTGCCTTTTAACTTCATGTTTTATCTTTATTTTGGGCCGTTTGTTTGTTTATTTGTTTTGTTTTGTTTTTCTTTGTTTTTAACCGTTCTCCATAACCAGTCTTATCTATGTGTGCCCTGGATTTTTAGTTTTAATCTCTTATTTATCTGTACTTAGTTTTAGTTTTCTTTGTCTGTTGTTTGTGTATGTGACTTGTCACTGCTACTTTTTATGTTAGTTTATATTTTACTGTTTATCGTTCTGATGTTGTTTTAAGTACATGTATAATTTTATTCAGTCTTGTTTTATTTATATACGGGGCAGTGGATTTTAATTTGGGCATTATTGCCTTTTCCACGACCCGTGGCGACTGTGCCAAAATAATAAAATAAATAAAAAATAAATAAATGCCTCAAACGTGCAGCCAGAATAATACTGAAATGCGATTTCCTAACGCCATCAGCCGACATGTTTAAAAAGCTCGACTGGCTTGCCTATCCAGATAGAGTTAAATACAAGAAAGCTATATTTGTCTTTAAAAGCATCAATTCCTTGGCCCCGCAGTATATGGCAAGTCTATTCACACCTTACGTACAAACTCGAGAAACTCGTCAATCTGCCGAAAAGACACTGAAAATTCCCTTTGCACGAAAGGGGTCTTACGCCTCGAGTTTTGCTGTAACTGGCGCCGCAATTTGGAACAGCCTTAGTGCACACCTTATAACTATGTCTTCTTTGAGCTCATTCAAATCGGCACTTCGCCAAACATACACATAATATTCACATGATCAACTTCAAGTGAGAAATGCTAATCTACGGAGTCGTATAACTTGGTTGCCATAAAATCAAACTTTAATTTTGGAGCCGGAGGGGAATTTTCCCATTTTTGTAATTTTTTTATTTTTTTTCTCTTAAAAAGAGTTTTTGCGGGTTTTTCGCCCTTCCCGTAATTAGCGTAAATTTTAGTCTCACATGCATGTATAATAATTACTTGTGATGTTGTTTTTCTGTAACCATTAGTTTTTTTGATGTTGTAGTTGTTGTACAAATGTATCTTATTCCAGTTTGTTAGTAATTATGAAGTTGTTCAATTTAGTATATTTGTTCTATGTGTGTTTGCAGGGCCCCAATGGAAACCAGTTTTTGTAAACTGTTTGAGTAAATAAATGGAATAAATAAATAAATAAATAACTGAATGCCCTGCGTATGTACGTTTATATATACACACGGAGAGCCCGGGGTATGAATAGCTCGGAACAATGAACGCATGTACACTGTACAACAGCCCTATTCGTCGCACACGAACTCCATGCAGTGTATTACGCAAAGCGCTCTGCTCGAAAAATTCCATCTTTTCAATCAAGAATAATGACTAGTTTCGGTGTATAGATTTACCTTTTTTAGGACTACTAAATATTCTCCAAACATGCCAGCAACCACAGGTGCACGTTGAATTAAACGGTCAGCCGGTTCTTGGTCCATTTACAAGTCGCGTCTATAGACGTCATCCGGTGGCAAGGGGCTAAAGATTCTCCAAACATTCCCCTATACTAGAAAAGTCAACAATCAATGCAATCATGCCAGCAACCACATGTACAAGTTGAATTAGATGTGCACTGTGGTAATGCGGCTATAGACGTCAGCCGGTTCTTGGTCTATTCACAAGTCGCGTGTATAGACGTCATCCGGTGGCAAGGGGTTAAAGAAGCGTGTTCAAATGCGTGTTCAGGTGGTCTTTTGCCTTGATGTCAGCCTGCAGTGTCTATGCTGAGGAAGATCTACTAGCAGAACTTGTCACACCAGACTTTGACTTGGATGCATGGGTGGGCTGATCTTGATTCCTTTAAGGTCCCTGCGGGAAATGCAGATGAGGCAACTTGAAAGCCTCGAGCCATTAACCAACCCCTAGTGCAACACAAAAAATGACTACGTCACAGAGAAATGGATTTACAATTCAATAAATAAATCAAATTATTTATTTAAATTAAGTAACTGAAGCAGTTAGTTAACAAAATAGCAAAAGAAAAAGGCAAAACAACCAAATGGCTAAGCGAATTAAAGCTAATTAAAAAATAAACAATCTCTGTCAACGCACTATACTGTAAGCAAACTCAACTCGCTTTGTCACATATTTAAAAAAAACAATCAAAGCACCAGCTTTTAGTCTCTAGCAAAGTAATTCAAGTATAGCGTAAACAAAAACCAACTTAACAGAATGTTTCAACTCAACTCGAGAGGGTTCACTCTTTAAGCGTTAAACAAAATCAATCAAAATGACATACCTTTACTTCCGTTCTGATTTTGTTTGGTTTTTATACCTAGTGGGAATACAAAATTCACACAAGTTAATTAAACAGGCTAATAGCCCAGATCACTTACAGACAGTAATCACACAATTCAATAACGCCTCACAAAAAAACCCTTTAGTTAAAGGTGACAATGTCACTTAAAGTTGCCTTCTCATAAGGGTTCAGTTTGGCCCTTGGGACTGGCTGTGGAACTTGCTGACAGAAAGTCATCTGTGTTGGAACGGCATGGAGCAACGGGAATTTATGTCCTGATACAAGGTAGGCCTGGTTATGTTGCCAGTGCTCAATATAGTCCCAATGGCGTACCTAGTAGTACATGCACCCCCAAGTTAACGGTTGATGGAAAAACCACCAACAGTTATTGGCCAGCTACGCAAACACACATTTCGCCAATAGTATACTATACTCTCTAACAAATGAAACTGTGCATGGTAAAAATTGCTGTATTTTTTCAAGAAGGTGGAAAATAAACACCAAATTCACAGACAATATTCTCTGACATTGTTAGAAAAAGGTTATGCACTCAAAACCTGCTCATGGCATAGTGCAGGACTTAGGCATGCCTGGGTGTTGATTTCACAATAGGGGTCCTACAGGTCGTTATGTAACATAATTCCATAAAGTTCAGGTCTCGTTAGCAAGCCGTATGAAAGGACTACCCAAAAGTCAGAAGAGCATTTTGCAAGATTGTGTCCAGTACTCAAAACGTCATGCCGCGTATGTCCTTAGTTGACCGTCATCAGGCCATTGGAATGTTGCGGGCCGGAATGAGTCAAGGCGAGGTTGCAGCACACTTTCAATGTCATCGAAACACCATTTCAGCACTTGTGAGAAGGCAGAGAGAGCGAAATGATGTAACTGACCGGCCAAGATCGGGACGTCCACGTGTAACTACGCCACGTCAAGATCGCTGGGTCCAAGTGACGCACCTCAGGAATCGACGTCTCAAAGCAGCTGACACTGCTGGGGTGATACCTGGTAACAGACGCATTCACCCAATGACAATCCGCAGGCGGTTACGTGAGATAGGGCCACGCCCATGTCGCCCCGCTATTCGACCCATTTTGACGCAACGTCGCCGTCAATTGCGACTTCAGTGGTGCAGGACACATGTACGGCATCCAATTCGATGGTGGCGATTCGTTATGTTCACAGATGAATTAAGGTACCAGCTGTCCCACAGTGACGGCCGAATACGGGTGTACCGACGCAGAAATGAACGTTACGCAGATTGTTGCATTGTTGAACGTGATCGATATGGCGGGGGGTCCGTGATGGTATGTGGTGGCATTACATCGCAACATCGCACCATTTGTGTCATAGTGGATGGGAACATCAACGGAGAGAGGTATCGAGATAAGATCATTCAACCGATAGTGGTTCCATTTTTGCGTCAACACGGACCAGGCATTACTTTTCAACATGATAATGCCCGCCCTCATACAGCAAGAGTTGTCCGTCATGTTTTGAATGAAAACAACGTTGATGTACTGCCATGGCCAGCAAACTCACCAGATCTCAATCCGATTGAGCATGTTTGGGATGAGATGGAGCGCCGATTACGTCATCTTCCTCAGCAGCCAACAAACCGGCAACAGCTTGGTAGAGATCTCGTCCAGGTGTGGAATGACATCCCACAAGACTTTCATGCGCGTGTCATTGGCTCCATGAGGCGAAGATGCACAGCAGTGATTAATGCACAAGGGGGACACACTCGATACTGACTTTGTGACTTAAATATTGGCAAGTCAGTTTTCAGCAACCTCTGAGAACACGAAGAACACATTTTGTACATTTCAAGTTCGGTTAACCATTTGAAAGATTTCATGGACTTTCATTAACAGTTTATTCCAGCGAGTTATCTGCCATGGCTAAAAAAATACAGCAATTTTTATCATGCACAGTTTCTTTTGTTGGAGAGTATATATGCATTACTCCATTTACGTCTCGGGCTCCAGTCCCTATGATTTAGGACTGGGTAAGAAAAGCTTCTGCTCCCGCTACCCTACCCAGAGTCGTAGACCACGAACCTAAACCCCCACCCTAAAACTCACCCCATATCTCACCCCGATCCTTAAATGAATAGATGGCGAAGTCAGAAACTGTTTACTAAAATGTGAGAATTTTTCCCCCGAAGAATTTCGACGCCAGCCTAACCACATGCACCTGCCGAAGCATGCTGTCACATCAGAACATGGATGACATAGCATTTATATCGCCTCCACCCGCCTCTCGATCAACTCGAAAGCCATACTCGATCCACTCGAAACACATACTTGACCCCAATGCTCATCGGGTTTGCGAAGAAGATGACAGCGTTGACTCACATAGGGTATGTGCACCTTTCTACCGCCTTCCTTCCAGCAGATGCGGGGTATCACACTCCAATGCGAGTAACAAAAACAAGTAAAGCTTGCTTTTCTGCTATCACAATAAAATGTATACATACTTTATGTGTAGGGCTTATGTATCTTCCCCAAAATTGTGATGCGTGTACGTGTATGTGGTAAATTGATGGAAAGGCAGGGTGGAAGAGGGCTGGCAGTCAACACAGCTTGTAGATTGATCAGCGGCAGCCGAACCAGAGGCAGTGGCCGAAATCATGAACTTAGAAAATTAAAAAATGAAATTTGAAACGGGAAGACGATCTAAAAACTTGCACAACCAAACAAAGCGATAAAGGGCATTTAAAACTAATCTCAAATAAAGTTTGCAGCTTCGAGCCTTGTGAAAAAGGATGCTCCCGTCTGTTATACCGTTGTACCGTGACTAAATATTTCGCATCCATTGGCCAAGCCTAGAAGCCCGATCACGTTAATTAGCCTACATGTATACGCAAACAGCAAAACTGGGCGCAATAGGGTGATGCAGAAAGGGGGTGTGTGACAAACAAAACTTGGTATGAATGGTCATTCGAGGGATTTGCCGCTAAACGAACGGATTAACCGTGATTGACTGGGAATGATGAGAGGATCTACGCATCATGCATGCCGCATGCCTGCAGTTATGCTTACAAATCCGCTACGTTATACATGTACAAAAGCACATGTTATTTTCGACCATGCTTTACTGAGATGACACTTGGAACTTATTGAAATTTCAATACAAAACATTTTATTATCAATGAATGGTTTATTTCGAGCTACAAACACCAGTACTTGTGTAATCAAAGAACTCGAATCTTCCACAGACATTGAATATAAACATCTGAGGTGGACTAAAACGCACAAGATGCTCTCAGTTGACCTGATATAGGTCCCCAGGTAGCAAGCCCATATGGGGCCCATATGGGCAATACCTGGGCTCAGATAGCATTGCCAAACCCATATGTATCCCATATTGGGCCCATATGGGTTTCCTCATATGGGTGTCCATATGGGCTGGCCCGTATGGGTAACATATGGGATAAACCCGGGCAAGCCCATATGGGATTAACACGATCTGGCCCGTATGGGATTCTTATGGGATAAACCTGGGCAAGCCCATATGAAATATAGCTGTGCTGACCCATATGGGAATCGTACGGGATAAACCCGGGCAACCCCATATGGGATATACACGGGCTGGCCCATATGGGAATCATGTGGGATAAAGCTGGGCAAGGCCAAATGGGATTAATACGATCTGGCCCATATGGGATTCTTATGGGATAAACCTGGGCAAGCCCATATGAAATCTAGCTGGGCTGACCCATATGGGAATTGTATGGGATAAACCCTGGCAACCCCATATGGGATCTACCTGGGCTGGCCAGTATGGGAATCATGTGGGATAAAGCTGGGCAAGGCCAAATGGGATTAATACGATCTGGCCCATATGGGATTCTTATGGGACAAACCTGGGCAAGCCCATATGAAATCTAGCTGGGCTGACCCATATGGGAATTGTATGAGATAAACCCGGGCTACCCCATATGGGATCTACCTTGGCTGGCCAGTATGGGAATCATATGGGAAAAAACTTGGGCAAACCCAAATGGGATATACACGGGCTGGCCCATATGGGAATCATGTGGGATAAACCTGGGCAAGCCCAAATGGGATCAACACGGGTCGGCCCATATGGGAATCATATGGGATAAACAGGGGTTGGCCTTATGGAATCTACACGGTTCAGCCCATATGGGAATCATATGGGATAAACAAGGACAAACCCACATGAGATTTATATGGGTGGGCCCACATGGGATTTATATGGGATAGACTTGGACAAACCGATATGGGATCTACACGGGTTGACCCATATGGGAATCATATGGAATAAACATGCGCAAGTCCATATATGGGATCTACACGGGTTGGCCCATATGGAAATCATGTGGGATAAACCTGGGAAAGCCTATATGGGATCTACGCGGGCTGGCCCGTATGGGAATCATATGGGATAAACCTGAGAAAGCCTGTATGGGATATACACGGGTCAGCCCATATGGGAATCATATGGGATAAACAAGGATAAGCCCACATGAGATTTATATGGGTTGGCCCACATGGGATTTATATGAGATAAACATGGACAAACCCATATGGGATCTACACGGGTTGGTCTATATGGGAATCATATGCAATAAACATGGGCAAGCCCATAAGGGATCTACACAGGTTGGCCCATATGGAAATCATGTGGGATAAACCTGGGAAAGCCTAGTATATGGCATCTATGCGGGCTGGCCTGTATGGGAATCATATGGGATAAACCTGGGTATAAGCCCGTATGGGATTGATCTACACCGGTTGGCCCATACGGGAATTATGCGGGATGGGTAATCCCATATATTGATTGGATTCACCCTGGCTGGCGCAAATGGGGATCATGTGGGAACATCTCGGCCGGGGAATCCCATATATGGGCTTCTCAAGAGTTGGCCCATATGGGTATCATTTGATAGAAACATTGACATGCCCACATGGATATTGGGGGAACACAAGTTTGATATGAAAACTGAATGGGCTATAGCCCAAAATTTGTGTCGTGTGGGTCGAAGCGTGAGGATACTAGTCTAATTTCCTTTGTGAGAATATGTTTGTGGTATAGAAGCTACTAGTACATGTAGGTCGCATTAAGTCTAATTATTATGTCAGTTCCGAATTCAGCTTTTTTTTGAAATGTTGGTGTCACGGTATTCTTTCCACACATACACAAAGGTGAAAGATCGATGGTAACCATAGGAACTTTCTTTGGAATGTATTACCCCCATGCAATTAAATAGAGTGGTCCAGCAGAACACCCCTGCAGACCTTGAAGTGTAAAGTTCGAATGGACTCCAGCGACTGCATTGGCTGATGTTAAAGACGACCACCAATGCCAAGCCAGTATATATATATATATATATATATAGTGCGCAAGCCACCGACGGACCGCCGTCGGCTGCCGTCGGCTGGGAAGCTGCCGTTCGGCATCGGCACACCGACCAAAAACCACCGGCGGTTCGCCGGTGGCTTGCAAGTGGCACGCGAACAGCGTTTTACAGCTCCCGAGCTACTAGCGAACCACTAGCGGTATCCAGTGGCAAACCACCAGTGCCACTGCCGCTCCTCAATCGCCAACGGAGCACTAGCGGTCCGCGGTCCGCGGGTGGCTGCCACCAGCGGCCCGATAGCGGGCCGCTGACGGCCCGACCGCGGCTTGCGCATATACATGTATTAAATGCTGCTTCACCAGTTTTATATCTGCTACCTCCATATGCTGCTACAGAAGTGATCGGCTAGAAGAGAATGAATGGACCCTCTTTATCGAAGACATCAGGTTGACCTGCATCTGCAACGCCAGTACTACCCCAACCCCCGGGACATTGAAATTGCTATGCGAACCGCGAGTTGTCGAAGGTCGTTACAAGATGGTGCATAATTATAGTCTGGGCAACAAAGACAGGAGTTGCAGCGCCCTTCCTCTTGCGCCTGCCCCCTATATTGGGGTTCCCGCTTTGTATGCAATCTGGGGGTATTTGTATTTAATTCCAATGCGGAGCCCGTCATTGCCGACATTAACACCACCGATCGGCTTCGCCTGCGAGACCGTTAGTCAAAACCCCAGGGTAACTGCACGCGTTGCGCTAGGATTCTACAAAACGAATGCAGGTTTTTCGCAATGCAAATTTGGCTCACACTTTTATATTAAAGCTAGCCATTAACCTAAGGCGATATGTGAACTGTTTATACTTTTCTGAAAGAGTATGTTTTACAGAACACAATGGTACCGCTTTTTCTTAAAGTCCGTTTTTTATATTTGAATAAAAAGTCGATGAAACAGAGCTATTTTGGAACGGAAAGACAGCGCATTCTGGAAAACAGGCTTGACGTCATAATATATGCATTGACCCCTGTATACGTCATACGTTAGAGCGAGCGAGCGTGACCCCTCAGTCTAGTCTGCACTGTGTTGTACAGTATAGCGTCGCGTCATCAAGCTAGCAACGTGTGCACATTTGTTTGCATTCGCTCGCAAGCCTTAGCAAACCTACGAGGAAAAGGCAATGAGCACATCACAGCCAACCACAAGATTAGGATCCTGGCACAACCACGCCTCGTCGATCCAAGCCATTCCGCTTCAGTGCACACATTGTACACTGAATGTCCTCAACTAATTATAATCCGGTTGCCAAACCCCAGATTTTTGGAGAACCTTGCAATATGGTCCGTACAAATTTATTTTGCTGTTTCTATACCTCCGAGATGTGCTCTTTAAGAATCTGAATGATGCCACTCTGTTATCCTTGGGCAATCCGCACAATATGCAAATTAAGGCCGCCATTACTAAATATCTTGTTTTCGTCAATATCTCAGTAACTATGCATGGTATCAAAATAATTTTGGTGTCTATCCCCATGTTTTGAGGAGTAAAAAATCAGGTTAAGCCATTTCAGTAAAGATCACACCAATATTTTGTCCTGAATAGGCAAATTAAGGCCGCCATTACTAAAAATATTGTTTTCGTCAATATCTCAGTAACTATGTATGGTATCAAAATCATTTTGGTGTCTATACATGTACACATGTTTTTAGGGGTAAAGAATCAGGTTAAGCCATTTCAGTAAAGATCACACCAATATTTTCTGCAAAATATGCAAAAATCAACTTCAGTGTATATATCCGAGTCGTTAAAGAACATCCCATTTACTTATATGCTGATGCATGTTGCCATTACTGATTTGACTCAGTCATCAAACAAGTCACTTTCAACAACATTGTCACAGTCACCAACCCATCGGGTGTGCTCATTCTGGCGGTGTGCTTCTCCGTGACATCCACAAAACATTGTGCATGACAAGTGAGCTGTATAGATAGCATCCACACATTGTGTATCTGTAGCACAACCACACCTTATCATTTCCAGCACCTCCGGTGGAGCAACACTAACGTTTGGTTGCAATGTTACTGGGATCAAGCATCTAGTGCGTTCGTCACGTTCCCATCGGAACGGGACAGGATCAATGCCATCCTGAATTACAACTGGTACAGAGTCAGTAGAGGTAATGACCAGACTGTGTTCATTCGGCTCGTCCTGTGCTTTCTGGATCAAATGATGACATATCAGATCTATGACCTGTACCTTATTCTCAGTTACTGTAAGGACAACCCTCTGAGGTGGCAGTGGAGTATGTAGGTGGTGACCATGGCAGTGAAGAGTGGCAGATTTTGTCAACGGCTTTATGAGGAATGTGATGAAAAGGCTGGCAAGCCAGGACACATACCTGATCTTTGATCGCTACTTCGACTTCAGCATTAAAAGTGGAACGCGGACAGCTCAAGCTGGTGACGAAGCGAGCCGACGACACAGCTGCAGTTACATGTACATACTCCATTGCCACCTCAGAGGGTTGTCCTTACATCAACTGAGAATAAGGTACAGGTCATAGATCTGATATGTCATCACTTGCTTTCACAACTGCCAGCCGCTCATGCCCTCTCAGGCTGTGACACTGTGGCTCAGTGCTTCGGAGTAGGAAGAAACACTGTCATCAAAGTCCTTAAGGTGAGGTAAGCTTGTGAATTCATCGGACTATTTGGGATTCAGAAATTTGTTTCTGTGTACCCTTGGAGCTTTCTGTCGTAATGGCGAACCTGGGGCTCTTCCCTCACGTGTCCCATTCGGGGATCTTCCTCTCGCGTCAAACACGAGTTAAACATGGAGGTCTTACTCTCACTGGCCAAAATGTGGTTTTCCCCCTCACACGGCCAAACATGGGGCTTTTTCCCTCCCGTATCACAGGGCCAAAATGGAGCTTTTTCCCCTCACACGGCCAAACATTGGGGCTTTTTCCCCACATACGGCCAAAAATGGGGATTTTTTCCCTCACACGGCCAACCATAGCCTTGGGCTTTTCCCCCTCACACGGCCAAACATGGGGCTTTTTCACCTCACACGGCCAAACATGGGGCTTTTTCCCCTCAAACGGCCAACAATGGGGCTTTTTCCCTCACACGGCCAACCATAGCCTTGGGCTTTTTCTATCTATTTATCTATTTATTCACCATATCCAACAGCGGAAGAACCGCCAATTACAGGAATGGGATCATTTAACATAGATATTCGAATAACTATCAACCTCTAAGTTGAATTAGAAACGGCCAGAGACACCGGGGAATCGCTCCCCTTGCTCTTCACGATAGAATGATCTGGGATCTTTAAAGTGCGTTACATGTAACACACTGGACCAACGGCTTTACATCCCTTCCGAAAGAAGACGGAACAAGTGTGATTAAGTGCCTTGCTCAAGAGCACAAGTGTCACGGCCCGGAATCGAACCCACATTCTAGTACTGGCACAGGAACTTGAGTTCGACGCGCTAGACCGCTCGGCCATAACACCCCACACATGGCCAAACATGGGGCTTTTTCCCCCTCACACGGCCAACAATGGGGCTTTTTTTTCCCTCACACGGCCAACCATAGCCTTTGGCTTTTCCCCTCACACGGTCAAACATGGGGCTTTTTCCCCTCACACGGTCAAACATGGGGCTTTTTCCCTTCACACGGCCAACATAGTGCAATATTTCAAATCTGTAGTATAGGCCGACTGGATTTCCCCAGGTGGGAAAATAATGTTTAATCAATCCATCCATCTGTCTATAAACATGTGGCTTTTCCCCTCAGACATACGGCAAAACCTGGGGCTCTTTCCCTCACATGGCAAAAGCTGGGTCTCTATCCTCGACACGGCCAAACATGCGGCTCTTACTCACTGGCTCTGGTAACAAGATCTCCCCTTGCAAAATCTCCGGTAACCAGCCCGAATTATTACAAAGGGTGGGAATAGGTGTACCGCGCAATGCTAAAAGGGACAATTTATTAAGGCCTTAGAGACCTAGGCCATGAGATGCCACCGTGGTGCGCGATGGTTGTGCCTAAAACATCAATTACATGTATACGACATGTGAAACCATCTGGTGCTTTTCAAATTTGGGGTTTACCATACATATTCCAGATAACCACTCGGGTGTCAGTCTCACCATTTGGGAATCTTAAGGTTTCTTCCCCTATTTGAAATCCGCGCTAAAACTATCAACGCAACAAAAGACTTGAGATTGTATACTGGCGCATGCACCATGTCCGTCAACACCAGGCGAAAAGGTAAAATTCCCCTGAATAAAACCCTTCGGTATGAAAACAGAGGTGAACCCGTCCGGTAAATGGATATTCTCTCACAAAGCGTAGATTCCGCGCATTGGCAGCCCTTAAATAGAGACCAGTCATATAAAACTTTGCCACTGAAACCAAGGATTTCTCCAAAGTGCCCATTGCATTCGCTCGCAAGCCTTAGCAAACCTACGAGGAAAAGGCAATGAGCACATCACAGCCAACCACAAGATTAGGATCCTAGCACAACCACGCCTCGTCGATCCAAGCCATTCCGCTTCAGTGCACACATTGTACACTGAATGTCCTCAACCAGTACTAATTATAGTCCGGTTGCCAAACCCCAGATTTTTGGAGAACCTTGCAATATGGTCCGTACAAATTTATTTTGCTGTTTCTATACCTCCGAGATGTGCTCTTTAAGAATCTGAATGATGCCACTCTGTTATCCTTGGGCAATCCGCACAGTATGCAAATTAAGGCCGCCATTACTAAATATCTTGTTTTCGTCAATATCTCAGTAACTATGCATGGTATCAAAATAATTTTGGTGTCTATCCCCATGTTTTGAGGAGTAAAAAATCAGGTTAAGCCATTTCAGTAAAGATCACACCAATATT
The DNA here is from genome assembly GCA_037783545.1 of Henricia sp. BOLD:AAB3569. Taxonomy (NCBI): domain Eukaryota; kingdom Metazoa; phylum Echinodermata; class Asteroidea; order Spinulosida; family Echinasteridae; genus Henricia; species Henricia sp. BOLD:AAB3569. The sequence goes on along the minus strand of JBBELK010000422.1, from coordinate 488,350 downwards.
TTGTCCTGAATAGGCAAATTAAGGCCGCCATTACTAAAAATCTTGTTTTCGTCAATATCTCAGTAACTATGTATGGTATCAAAATCATTTTGGTGTCTATACATGTACACATGTTTTTAGGGGTAAAGAATCAGGTTAAGCCATTTCAGTAAAGATCACACCAATATTTTCTGCAAAATATGCAAAAATCAACTTCAGTGTATATATCCGAGTCGTTAAAGAACATCCCATTTACTTATATGCTGATGCATGTTGCCATTACTGATTTGACTCAGTCCTCAAACAAGTCACTTTCAACAACATTGTCACAGTCACCAACCCATCGGGTGTGCTCATTCTGGCAGTGTGCTTCTCCGTGACATCCACAAAACATTGTGCATGACAAGTGAGCTGTATAGATAGCATCCACACATCGTGTATCTGTAGCACAACCACACCTTATCATTTCCAGCACCTCCGGTGGAGCAACACTAACGTTTGGTTGCAATGTTACTGGGATCAAGCATCTAGTGCGTTCGTCACGTTCCCATCGGAACGGGACAGGATCAATGCCATCCTGAATTACAACTGGTACAGAGTCAGTAGAGGTAATGACCAGACTGTGTTCATTCGGCTCGTCCTGTGCTTTCTGGATCAAATGATGACATATCAGATCTATGACCTGTACCTTATTCTCAGTTACTGTAAGGACAACCCTCTGAGGTGGCAGTGGAGTATGTAGGTGGTGACCATGGCAGTGAAGAGTGGCAGATTTTGTCAACGGCTTCATGAGGAATGTGATGAAAAGGCTGGCAAGCCAGGACACATACCTGATCTTTGATCGCTACTTCGACTTCAGCATTAAAAGTGGAACGCGGGCAGCTCAAGCTGGTGACGAAGCGAGCCGACGACACAGCTGCAGTTACATGTACATACTCCATTGCCACCTCAGAGGGTTGTCCTTACATCAACTGAGAATAAGGTACAGGTCATAGATCTGATATGTCATCACTTGCTTTCACAACTGCCAGCCGCTCATGCCCTCTCAGGCTGTGACACTGTGGCTCAGTGCTTCGGAGTAGGAAGAAGCACTGTCATCAAAGTCCTTAAGGTGAGGTAAGCTTGTGAATTCGTCGGACTATTTGGGATTCAGAAATTTGTTTCTGTGTACCCTTGGAGCTTTCTGTCGTAATGGCGAACCTGGGGCTCTTCCCTCACGTGTCCCATTCGGGGATCTTCCTCTCGCGTCAAACACGAGTTAAACATGGAGGTCTTACTCTCACTGGCCCAAATGTGGTTTTCCCCCTCACACGGCCAAACATGGGGCTTTTTCCCTCCCGTATCACAGGGCCAAAATGGAGCTTTTTCCCCTCACACGGCCAAACATAGGGGCTTTTTCCCCACATACGGCCAAAAATGGGGATTTTTTCCCTCACACGGCCAACCATAGCCTTGGGCTTTTCCCCCTCACACGGCCAAACATGGGGCTTTTTCACCTCACACGGCCAAACATGGGGCTTTTTCCCCTCAAACGGCCAACAATGGGGCTTTTTTCCCTCACACGGCCAACCATAGCCTTGGGCTTTTTCTATCTATTTATCTATTTATTCACCATATCCAACAGCGGAAGAACCGCCAATTACAGGAATGGGATCATTTAACATAGATATTCGAATAACTATCAACCTCTAAGTTGAATTAGAAACGGCCAGAGACACCGGGGAATCCCTCCCCTTGCTCTTCACGATAGAATGATCTGGGATCTTTAAAGTGCGTTACATGTAACACACTGGACCAACGGCTTTACATCCCTTCCGAAAGAAGACGGAACAAGTGTGATTAAGTGCCTTGCTCAAGAGCACAAGTGTCACGGCCCGGAATCGAACCCACATTCTAGTACTGGCACAGGAACTTGAGTTCGACGCGCTAGACCGCTCGGCCATAACACCCCACACATGGCCAAACATGGGGCTTTTTCCCCCTCACACGGCCAACAATGGGGCTTTTTTTCCCTCACACGGCCAACCATAGCCTTTGGCTTTTCCCCTCACACGGTCAAACATGGGGCTTTTTCCCCTCACACGGCCAACATAGTGCAATATTTCAAATCTGTAGTATAGGCCGACTGGATTTCCCCAGGTGGGAAAATAATGTTTAATCAATCCATCCATCTGTCTATAAACATGTGGCTTTTCCCCTCAGACACACGGCAAAACCTGGGGCTCTTTCCCTCACATGGCAAAAGCTGGGTCTCTATCCTCGACACGGCCAAACATGCGGCTCTTACTCACTGGCTCTGGTAACAAGATCTCCCCTTGCAAAATCTCCGGTAACCAGCCCGAATTATTACAAAGGGTGGGAATAGGTGTACCGCGCAATGCTAAAAGGGACAATTTATTAAGGCCTTAGAGACCTAGGCCATGAGATGCCACCGTGGTGCGCGATGGTTGTGCCTAAAACATCAATTACATGTATACGACATGTGAAACCATCTGGTGCTTTTCAAATTTGGGGTTTACCATACATATTCCAGATAACCACTCGGGTGTCAGTCTCACCATTTGGGAATCTTAAGGTTTCTTCCCCTATTTGAAATCCGCGCTAAAACTATCAACGCAACAAAAGACTTGAGATTGTATACTGGCGCATGCACCATGTCCGTCAACACCAGGCGAAAAGGTAAAATTCCCCTGAATAAAACCCTTCGGTATGAAAACAGAGGTGAACCCGTCCGGTAAATGGATATTCTCTCACAAAGCGTAGATTCCGCGCATTGGCAGCCCTTAAATAGAGACCAGTCATATAAAACTTTGCCACTGAAACCAAGGATTTCTCCAAAGTGCCCATTGCATTCGCTCGCAAGCCTTAGCAAACCTACGAGGAAAAGGCAATGAGCACATCACAGCCAACCACAAGATTAGGATCCTAGCACAACCACGCCTCGTCGATCCAAGCCATTCCGCTTCAGTGCACACATTGTACACTGAATGTCCTCAACCAGTACTAATTATAGTCCGGTTGCCAAACCCCAGATTTTTGGAGAACCTTGCAATATGGTCCGTACAAATTTATTTTGCTGTTTCTATACCTCCGAGATGTGCTCTTTAAGAATCTGAATGATGCCACTCTGTTATCCTTGGGCAATCCGCACAATATGCAAATTAAGGCCGCCATTACTAAATATCTTGTTTTCGTCAATATCTCAGTAACTATGCATGGTATCAAAATAATTTTGGTGTCTAGCCATTTCAGTAAAGATCACACCAATATTTTGTCCTGAATAGGCAAATTAAGGCCGCCATTACTAAAAATCTTGTTTTCGTCAATATCTCAGTAACTATGTATGGTATCAAAATCATTTTGGTGTCAGTCTATACATGTACACATGTTTTTAGGGGTAAAGAATCAGGTTAAGCCATTTCAGTAAAGATCACACCAATATTTTCTGCAAAATATGCAAAAATCAACTTCAGTGTATATATCCGAGTCGTTAAAGAACATCCCATTTACTTATATGCTGATGCATGTTGCCATTACTGATTTGACTCAGTCCTCAAACAAGTCACTTTCAACAACATTGTCACAGTCACCAACCCATCGGGTGTGCTCATTCTGGCAGTGTGCTTCTCCGTGACATCCACAAAACATTGTGCATGACAAGTGAGCTGTATAGATAGCATCCACACATTGTGTATCTGTAGCACAACCACACCTTATCATTTCCAGCACCTCCGGTGGAGCAACACTAACGTTTGGTTGCAATGTTACTGGGATCAAGCATCTAGTGCGTTCGTCACGTTCCCATCGGAACGGGACAGGATCAATGCCGTCCTGAATTACAACTGGTACAGAGTCAGTAGAGGTAATGACCAGACTGTGTTCATTCGGCTCGTCCTGTGCTTTCTGGATCAAATGATGACATATCAGATCTATGACCTGTACCTTATTCTCAGTTACTGTAAGGACAACCCTCTGAGGTGGCAGTGGAGTATGTAGGTGGTGACCATGGCAGTGAAGAGTGGCAGATTTTGTCAACGGCTTCATGAGGAATGTGATGAAAAGGCTGGCAAGCCAGGACACATACCTGATCTTTGATCGCTACTTCGACTTCAGCATTAAAAGTGGAACGCGGGCAGCTCAAGCTGGTGACGAAGCGAGCCGACGACACAGCTGCAGTTACATGTACATACTCCATTGTCACCTCAGAGGGTTGTCCTTACATCAACTGAGAATAAGGTACAGGTCATAGATCTGATATGTCATCACTTGCTTTCACAACTGCCAGCCGCTCATGCCCTCTCAGGCTGTGACACTGTGGCTCAGTGCTTCGGAGTAGGAAGAAGCACTGTCATCAAAGTCCTTAAGGTGAGGTAGTGCCCCCGCCCCCACCCCTACCCCCCCCCCCCCCCCCCACAACCTCCCCAACCCCCCCCCCCCACACCCCCACCCCTCGACCTCCCCCCACCCCCCACCCCCCACCCCCACCCCCCACCCCCACCCCCCACCCCCCCCCCCCACCCCCCGGTGTGACAGCACTGTTTAGCCGATCCATATGCGGGTACATGGTGTCACAATCACAGCAACTTTATGCACGCGGCCTGTGGTGGAAGGCGCCCTTCAACAGCTGTGACAGCACCTTTTAGCTGTGCGCTATGTTGGGAAGGTGTCCTTTGGCAGCCAATTATGATGTGACATCATTCTTTTAGCAGTACGCTTTGGTGGGAATGCGCCCTTTAGCCAAACCATATGGTGACACCGACACCCTTTATAAAACGCATGCTACTGGTATGTTGGTATGGCGCCCTTTAGCAGCATCTTACATGGTGTGACAGCGCCCTTTGGCCGCGTGCTATCCTGGGAATGTGCCCTTATGGTGTGACAGCACCTTTAGCTATGCGCTATGGTGTAAGGTTGCCTCTTCGCCGTGTGCTATGGAGAAAAGGGCGCCCTTTAGCCATGTGCAACGATGAAAAGGGCGCCCTTTAGCCGTGTGCAGTGTGGTGAGAAGGTGCCTTTTGGCGGGGCCATGGTACAACAGCACCTAAAGGGTGTGGTGTAATGATGCCACAATTATTTTTCCAAGGGGCACCAATCCTTGATATGGCACTTCAATGAAAGCAAGGAATACGCGGTTACTAGTATTTCGTACATTATTTGTACCTTTGTTAGTGATTAACGAGTTGATAGTATGGTAAAGGTAAATTTATCAAAATATTGTGTGTCAGATGTTTGGACAGGCGAGGAGTATCCAGTTCCTTTCAAAACCGTATATGCACCATTCTTCAATCTAAAGCAGCCCTCCTTCAACACGCTAATGTTGCCTGCCATGCAGGCTAGGCTGCATGTGCAATTGCATGTAGTGTGCTAGCCAGTCCTGCTGACTGGGGATAGGTGCAGCAACTAAAGGGAACATGTGGAAGATTGGATTATTCACTCACACCCATTGCAGAAAGTTGTCAACGTCAAACAAGTGTGGCTACAAGACCGAGTGTTGTAGGAAAATATACCCGGCACAATATGTGGCAAACAGACTCCCCCCTTTATCTCAACACATTATTTCTTTTGTTAACGCACCAACACCCCTAACTGAAAGGAATTCCTTGGAAATTCCTTGGATGTTTGAGACACAATGGGGGAACAATGGTAGCGAGTCAGTTTGCCACAAATCATGCTGCATATGGTGGAAAATGCCAATTAATGCTACCGCATAATTCAAATCACAATAGACTGCCGAAGTGGATACGTCATGTTTTGAAACGTCCATTGCTAAGCCACATTGAAATCGTTCACTGGTTTTAGGTTTATACCCGGTAACCTACTAACCTTGGCAACACACAAGACGGTAACATTTTCACTTTAGCAGTCTTGTCGGTAGGGCACCAACACTTATGCAAGAAGGTGTATCCTCCATCAAATAAATGCAATATTCTTAAAATGCCAATTCTTGATAAGAATAGAAGTTTAAACAACCCTGAATGCCGCAATGGGGCGACTTTTCGGGAAGACTCTCCCCGGGGACCACCAAAATTTCGGCAAGAGTCACTCAAAATGACACCTTATTTTTTTACCCAAAGCTTCCGGAGATGGTCACAGACCCTAAGAGACACAGTTCTAGACCTAATAAAAATGGTTCTCGATTTAAAAAAAATGGTTTTTGACCTACAAAAATGATTTTTAAACTCAAAAATATTAGGGCGACACCAAAATGTCGCCCTATTGAGCACGTCGCCCTAATATACCTTTTTTACACACGATTTGTCGCCCTATCCTACAATTCATAGTTTTTTTTAGTACAGTGTGAATAACAAGGCACGAACCAAACACTTTGGAATGAATCGCTTTCAAGAATTATCCTTTAGTGATTTCCTCTAGGTCCAAGAGCTGGGGTTCATTTCACAAAAATACGACTTAGTGGAAAGGGTCTTAGCAATAGGAGTTGACTGTGCTTTCGTCCTACAATATGACTTAAGAACCCCTAAGATGGATCTTAGGACGTTTGTAGAACGAACCCCAGGAGATGATTGACAAAAATGCATACAATTGCAGCCTTATCACAAGAGGTGTTTATACATATTACAGACTGATACAAAATGATACATCTAAGAGCCTCCTCTTTTTTAAATACATGTAGGTACCATCTCAACTACATTGTACATTTACATCTATTATCTTTACGTTTCTGAATTAAAAATTGATTCGTCACCCCAGTGGGAACAAATTCCTTTAAAATCCCTTGGATGTTTGCGACACAACGTGGGAACAATTGAAGGGTAATAATGAAAGGGGGTATTCTATAGTATGTCACATATCGTGCTGCATACCGGTAAGCATTTTAATGACAATTCTGAACCTAATTAGCATATTTATGACATCATAATGACTCCATTCATAACATAACCAATCCTATCTGATTATTGACCCTGAAAACATGGGAAAAGATACCTTGTTTGTCAAGATTGGTTGTGTATTGACCAATTTATTGAGAAAATAAGATTTCCTCAGTGGGGAGTAAGCGAAAAACTTTGTGGAGGGTCTGTAGAAAAATGTATACAGATTTGGGCGTGAAACCCAAACTTTTTTGAAAGGTCTTGGTATGTACAACAATAAAATCATGGGTTACTTCGTACATTTGAGATGGACACGAACTCCCCACTAGAGCCAGGAGTAGTTTGGCAATGCTCTACCGATGGCTCCGGAAGGCGGCAGTTTTAAAAAACTGGGGGGTGGGGTTGGTCAAAACCACCCCCAACTCGCCTCTGCCAAAAACCCAGGTATGCACACATGTATTTCACATAATTCACAAAAACCACTCATGCATACACAAATACAGAAACCACAAAACGATGCCCAAATCCACATTGTACAGTGCAGTACAGTACAGTTATCATGCTGATCATTATTTAAACAGAAAGACTTGTCCAAGTCCTTCCTGCAATCGGATGTTGACTCTGACACAGGTACCCCTTTTTTAAAAACTTTAATCCTATTTATGTATTCGCACGTCGGAATGAAAAACAAAAAAAAGAAAGATAACTCACATGTAGCTAACAGTCTGATTTATCAATGAAAACCCATTATCACAAAATGGAACAAATCGGAGAAGCAAGAATCCAAACACATCAAGGGTTTTCTTAAACCTCAAAAGGCATTTGAAAATAGGAATACTGCAATAACTTAAGAGAGTTGTTTTTGTGGGGCCGAACCGCCATAATACAGAATACAGTAATATAACAAACTTGTTACAATGACTATTTCGTATTTTTAAACAATGGATAACCATACAACCGTAAAATGTTATCTTTTATAATATAAATAATTGTATAGACTCAAGACACATCTTCACTTTTCTGACCCGGCTCTGAACTGAAGTCGCATCTCAAGTACTTTCGCAAAACGACATAATTATACTCAGCCACCATAATGATTAAAGAACCTGCCAGACCCAACCCGAGAAAAAAACAACCATGACATCATGGCAGGAGGGGTGGGAGGTGGGTAAGTTTTTGTTCTACAAGACGTCAGATCAGAGGGTAGTCAGAAAAAAGAGCGAACCACGTCGCAGCGACATGGCTGAACCAAGAATCATTGGACCGTGAACCATATTAAATTGCTGGGCTGCACTCATGACAAAAGGACTTGACAAAGAATGGTTATAAGGAGACATACCAAAGGTGCAATCGGTAAAGGTCTAGGAATTGCAAACACACGCACTCTCCATAAAACTGATTAATATTCATTAATCTTGTATATTGTATTATGGTTCATCTTTCTTTCTTTTTACTTTACATTTATATTATTTTTCTATTCTTTGTTGTTACTTTTTAGGGAAAGCATACAAGTCTAACTTCCGGTAATGACCAAAAGTTCTGCTAAAAATATCAACGGCACGCGGTATTGCTGTCATGGCGATTATATTTGTGTGTCTTCCCTTTATTCTATTTTTCGATTTTTGTAACAAACATCTTTTTATAAATTTGTATAAATCTTTTTAAATTGTTTCCTGTTTTTAGAGAAATCAAATGAGAAGTGATGACGAAACACCAGCATCAACAATGTCTGAGAGCCCACTCTATTATGGCGTAAGTGTTGTATATTGGTTTTTTTTCACAATAAAGGATGCTTTTCAAACTGCATTTCAATCAACCGGACCCTGGGACTGCCCTGTGTTAAATTTTGATTTGTCAACCCCATATTTCACCTATTTATTTTACTTATTATTTTCACCCTGATGCACATTAGATGTTGACACTTTTACAGCACCAGCCCTCAAGAAGAAAAATTGGCCTGAACAATTGTACAGCAATCTGAACATCAATCTGTTGAATATGACGTATTAGCACTGCATGTCTAACCACACCGAAAGAAAAACCTTAAAATACCCAGCTCTGTTTCAAGACTTGAACAAAATAACAGCAAATTGATAAAGTTTTCTAACTACTCTGTCCATTACTAATAATGCCCATTACCAATAAATCTAAGTGCAGATGTGGACAATATTTTTCTTTACCCACTGACGGAAATGCACCGTGTTGTTAAAATATTTAAAACGAGTGCTTGTGCTCACAGCTCATTTCAAACTGTGTTTACAGGTGGTGGTAAGCTTTACCATATAGAGGGAAAGCTCAACCGTCTGCAAGCCGAGTTGCTGATTCCAGACCACCTCCTATTTCAATGATGTACATTTAAGGGACCATGTATACATATAAGGGTTAGCATATGGTGTCTTTCATTTTGGTTTTTACAATAGTTTCATCACACAAAAATCAGACAAGTAAACAAAATCGTAATACACTTTTTTTACTTGGGTACTCATTATCCTATTCTGAAGTTTGTTTTCTGTACATGTACCATAGTCGAGGACCTGTGACAGTTTTGTATGCACTTCATTTAGGAGAAGATTTATCAACTGATCTATAGGCTAATTTGACCCCCAGGAACAACTTCAGATGTCTGCCAAATTCGCTTTCCGGGACGAAAAACCCGAAAATGACCACGCCCTTTTTAAGATGGTCACGCCCCTTTCTTAATCGGAAGTGCGCGCTGCTTCCGACATAGTTGTATGTACTGAATTCAACTGATATTAGCTAATCTGAACCCGATGAACAACTTGGGATGTGTCCAAAAATCGCTACCTTGGTATAAGTACCCAAAAATGACCACGACAATTAAGTGCTACAACCGACATAGCTGAACATGTATCTACTGAACTCGACTGATATAAGCTAATTTGACCCCGAGGAACAACTTGGGATTTGTGCCAAATTCTCTATCCAGGGAAAAGTACCCGGAATTTATGTTAAGTTTAGTCATGCCTAGTCTAGATTTTTGTTGCACAGTATGGGGTGACCGTTACGCATCTCATAACACTGTCTTGAACAAATGCCTCAAACGTGCAGCCAGAATAATACTGAAATGCAATTGTCCAACTCCATCAGCTGACATGTTTAAAAAGCTCGACTGGTTTGCCTATCCAGAGAGAGTAAAATACAAGAAGGCTATATTTGTCTTTAAAGGCATCAATTCCTTGGCCCCGCAGTACATGGCAAGTCTATTTCCACCAAACGTACAAACTCGAGAAACTCGTCAATCTGCTGAAAAGACATTGACAATTCCCTTTGCACGAAAGGAGTCTTACGCCTCGAGTTTTGCTGTAACTGGCGCCGCAATTCTAAACAGCCTGTTTAGTGCACACCTTAAAACTATGCTTCTCTGTGCTCCTTCAAATCGGAAATTCGCCAAACATATACATAATATTCACACGATCAACTTCAAGTCAGAAATGGTAATTTACGGAGTCGTATGACTTGGTTGCCTTAAAATTAAACTTTTATTTTGGAGCCGGAGGGGAATTTTTTCCATATTTTTATTCTTAAAAAGGGTTTTTGCGGGTTTTTCGCCCTTCCCGTAGTTAGCGTAAATTTCAGTGTCACGTGCATGTATAATATTTCTTGTGATGTTTTTTCTTCTGTAACCATTAGATTTGTCCAATTGTGCGATTGTTGATGTTTTGGATTTATAAATTTTTGATGTTGTAGTTGTTGTATCTTATTCCAGTTTGTTTGTGATTGTGAAGTTTTTTAATTTAATACATTTGTTTTATGGGTGTTTGCAGGGCCCCAATGGAAACCAGTTTTTTTTTGTAAACTGTTTGGGCACACCCTGGGTAAATAAATGGAATAAATAAATAAATATAAACCAGCAACCCATAGTTTTCACCCGAGTAGTGCGAGCCAGTGACTCAAACCACTCGGCCACGGTACCCCGCACAGAATCAAACCAAACTGCGTCTTTGACAAAGACTAGAGTATACTTCCATTGTTAGCAAGGTCGTGTAATCACTTACCCGTAAATGTCGACTACACGTATAAGCCTACGTGAATTTCATAGACCGATAACGGTAACCGTGCACTTGACAGCCGTGCAGAACGCCAAATATTGAGTCCATTGCAACAAGTTCTGGAGGACAAATTATGATGGGTCTTTTTCAGAATTTGTTGTGGTTTGATCTTCGCACCCTGTTGCTGTTAGTGTCAGTTATTTTGGCTCTTCGGTGGTTCTGCGGCAAGTGGTCCAAGAACCTCCCACCTGGGCCCTATGAATTCCCGATCATCGGCTCTATCCCGTCGGTTGTGTGGGAGTTTTGGCGGGGTACGAAGCCTGAACAACTCTTGAGCAAATACGCCAAACGGTACGGGCCCATATACCGTCTGAAGATCCTCCACAAGACTTTGGTGATTCTGAACGACTTCAGCTCAATCAAGGAGGCTTTCCAACACCCTCAGTTGAATGACAGACCGAAACTTATACTGTCTGAAGGAATGCGAAGCTGTGGTAACCCGATATATGTGAAGTTTGATCAATGTCGAATTTTAGATTGTCGAAATTTCAAATTGTCGAAAGCAGGTCTTAGAGCTTTCTTTTGTAATAAAAATTTGCAAATGAAAAGACGCATGGCGTAATAATACAAGTACTCAGCTCCGGAAACAAGGCTGGCAGTGCTAATTTTAAATTTGTCAGTTTTGGAGTGAGAGGTCATGGCGTCAATTTGATATTTTGCGCATGCGTCAAGTCCTCTTTTTCGTTAGTCTCATGACAAAACTGATGAGGATACTTGAGCGAGCATATTCATCTAGTCTGGGAACCAGGCACTTGCAAAGTGTGTTTGAAAGCACTTGGTTGACTTGCTTCCAGTTGCAAGTGTAGTGGATGTGCGCTATAGGCATTAGTAACTGCGCAACGTTTAAGTTACCTAATTTGTCATTTAAGAGGAATTTTTAGACGTAAGAACAAATATACAGTATAAGATACTTTAAAATTTACACATTTAAAAATACCATATTTTCTTTTGAAGGGGTTGCCTCTCTCTCAGGAGAGAAATGGGCCGAGCTTCGTCGTTTCTGTCTCACCGTCCTCAGGAGTTTTGGAGTTGGCAAAACAAGCTTCGAAGGAAAAATCGGCTTTGAAGCTGAAGAACTAATCAAGGAGATGTCCAAGTTCCATGGAGAGCCATTTGATCCGAAATCGTTGCTTTACAACGGAGTGTCTAATGTCATCTGTTCTGTGGTCCTCGGCAAGAGATACAAGTACACAGATAAGGATTTCAACAGACTACTTTACTTGATTCATCGCTCCGTTGAGGTCCTAGGCACTGGTGGGGCCATTTTCTTCTTCCCAAGTCTCCGCCACATTCCCTTCATAGGCTCTAAAGAGATCATGTCGATATATGACGAACTCCGGGGTTTCTTAACGAGCGTAGTGGACGCCCACCGTGCCGATTTCGATGCCAATCAGGAACCAAGGAATTTCATCGACGCGTGTCTTCAAGGGATTCGGCGAGACGGGAGCAAGCATCATTGGGAGTCTAACATTATTGGAACGGTATCAGACATGTTTCAGGCTGGCACCGAGACTACGGCCACCACACTCGCCTGGTCGATCCTCTACATGGCAGTCTACCCTGACGTCCAACAGAAAGTCCAAGCCGAGATCGACAAGGTTGTCGGTCGAAACCGACACCCTAAGATGTCCGACAAGGAGGAACTGAACTTCACCCAGGCCGTCATCTGGGAGATTCAGCGCCTGGGTAATATCACTCCTCTCGGCCTCATGCACATGGCCGCCTCGGACACTCATCTCAAAGGCTTATTGATTCCCAAGGGTGCCTACGTTGTGTCCAACTATTGGTCACTTTTTCAAGACCCCGCAGTCTGGCCAGAACCCGAAAAGTTCAAGCCGGATAGATTTCTGAACGATGAGGGCGTTGCAGTCAAAGCGGACGAGATCATACCGTTTGGCACAGGTGGGTAAAGGTTGTTTCCTCCACAATTCTAAAATAAAGATGAATACACCATACTTGCTCAGGAGTACGAGTAAGGCTGATGTCAGAAAACATGCATTCCGCGTCATGATATCCATGTTCGCTAACAGGCAACATGCAAGATAGGTCTAACAAGGTTCTTGCGTTCAAAGTGTTTGTCTCACAGACTGTGGTTTGTCTGGAAAATGACTATGAGTTTGCTGCAACTAATCGTCTCAAAATTGCAAGCAGCAAAGCTGAACGCGCACTGTGTGTTGTGTCACTTTGATAAAATCATTTTCACTTGTTTTACCCAACGTATTACATAAGGACGTAGGCTGCTAACCATTTACTCGTTCCTATACTTGACATTTTCAATGACCACGATTTTCTAACTCTTTTCCAGGTCGACGGAGCTGCATTGGAGAGCATTTGGCCAAGATGGAGCTCTTTATCTTCTTCACGTATTTGATGCATCGGTTCACCTTTAAGAAACCGGAAGGCTCCCCGCCACTGTGTCTGAAGGGAAATGGTGGCATAGCAAACCAGCCGCTTAATTTTACGATCTGTGCCATTGAGCGAAATTAAGTAATCTCCTATAATGATAATGCGTTTCAACGGTTCAATTGCGTCCCCTGCATTGGAAGCGTAACAGTTACGTATGCGTTCCAAACCTCAATATGAGGAAGAGGCTTAATTGTAACGCATAAGTAGTCTGGTACCTTTCTAATCATCAGTTTGCAATTTATAGAACTGATTCAGGGGACACGATTGATTCGTTCGATGCCGTGAATGGGATCTATTCACATCGCATATCGTGGTGTCAGGGTTCTTGGATGGTGTTATGTATATTAATTTAAACAGCTCGTACACCCCCACCCCCCCCGTCCACATTTTAAAAAGTTTTTCTGTTTATCATGGAGCTGTATGAGTCTACAACACCATCACAACTTGTTTTTCACAAAAAATCGACAGGCTTTTGCTTAAAACGTAAAGCAGTTCCGACCCTCTTCACCCGGAATTCTGAAACGCTCGAGGTCACTTGGTTTGTTTATCAACAGGGTTTTGACGTCATCCTGATACACGAAGTGAATGTTTATCATACCTGTTTTGTCCTTGTAATTCAAAATACAAACGTGAAAACACTTCATGTAATATGACAACAATCTACTACAACCCGTTTTGTGAAAAAACGGTGAAATTGTGGCTCACAATGAAGCTCTTTTGAAGTAAATACTGGTGCATTGCGACGGGTGGTTTTGTCACGGAACGAACGGCATTCACAGCGGTCTGTTTACAGCATGGGACGGTTCACTGCGGGGGAAGTTTCCACGTGTTTGAACATCGGCCGGTGTAAGTTAGAATGAGCGACTCATTTTTCTCTCTCTTGGTAATAGAAAATAAAAATGTTCTGCTCTTTTTTTTATAGTGTCTGGTAAAACATACAACTACGCAGCTACTGGGCATATCTCTGGCTTTTTGGACCAACAAAATTCTTCAAAAAACACCATCTAACAGAGACGGTTTTCCAAGTTGTTTGCGTGTAAACGTATGGAGCTAACAATCGGGTTGACTTCTCTTTCTCAGGATTGCGTCACGGGGTCACGCGCATATCATGAATAACTAATCAGCGTTTCAGAAATCGCGAAATTCTCATTTTCGAAAAGCGCACTTTTGCTTGCAATTTATCCACTTAAAACCGACAATTAAAAAAATAATAAAAATCCACGTCGGCAAGAGGGATGTTTGGACTATCGAAAAAAGCCTAAATGCTGGATTTTCGTCAAGGGGGATTCTTCCTCTTTAATATCTACATTTTACCAATAGCCTTACTCGAGGAATACGGTGTTAGACTGTAAATAAACCGAACAATAATTAATGTCCTCCTTTTGATTTAAAGCTGTAATCTCAAGTATTGCGGGTGTTGCGATGGTGCCCACAGTACAACGCATCGCTGCAAATACCATTCTGTGAAAAGTTCGTATTTGTTTTTTTAATGTTTCATAACTCATTGTTCTTTGCATTGAACAAGACCCTTTGCACAGCTTTCCATGACGGGGGGCAGTCACATTGTCACCGTGTGTCGTACCGAATATAAATAAGTTAACCCGGTCTTGCTTTACGCAAGTGTAGCGTGGACCTTGATCAGCGGGTTGAGGCAACGACTGGACGCCTTAATTCCTGACCACTCCCCTTCGCCGCATCTTCGGGTACCGCTGGATATACCATGTGTCGAACCAGAAGGTGCTCGACAGTGCACGGGTGGGAAGGGTGACCTGCTTGATTCGAGAGCCACCAGCTGTCTCTCTACTAGCCTTTAGTCAAGGCGTCCGTGGCGAGGTTTGTTTTGTGCACTGTTTTGCTAGCGCTTGAGGAAAGACTAACATTCATACTGCACACTGTTCGCCCCGAACGCTTTACTATCTCGTTGTTGTGACCTTTGTGCTGAATAATTCAACAGCAACGGAGGTGATGAATTATTCATAAATTGTAACCAACCAGCGGCGGCGGCAAGCTTCTGGAAGTTATTATTCGTACCAGGAAAACAAAATACAAGAAACATTATTAGTCAAAGTTCTAAACTCCACATAAATGTATTTTCCTTTTAGTTAAAGCAGGCAGCTCCATAGAGACGAGGTGAGACCCTTTCTATTACTCACATGTTAGCAATTACTTTCATAGTAATGTTTGCAATATGTAGCCTATACATTGTAGTTTCATTATGGCGATTTTTATTGAATTTGATCCAACCGCTATATTGGCAATTAAGTCACATGTCAAAATGGCCGACCTAAGGAGGGTTGAGCAACTGACCATAAGGAGACTTGATCCATGGCTCAACTCTCCTGGTTCAAATTAAATTAATGATTGTTAGCATAATGTGATGTCTATCGTTTAGAGTTTTAAAATGTTATCAGTATTCTTTGTCACTAAAATGTATGACTACATATAAACATCATCTGAACTTCAATCTTAGGAACTTAAAGCGCCCTGATCACATGATTCCATAGACACACATAAAGACAGTTGGCATTGGAAAAAAAAATATACTTATCTACTAACATGCTTCCTAGCTGCACTACTGACAGCAGGAACTTGAAGAGTTTTACTTGTTTTGTATGAAGTTTGATAGTTGTTATTGTCTCTTCTCATGGCTATTTTGCCATTTGTATTTAGCTATCGTTTAAAATGTGAGGACGTTGAGTAACCTACAGGAATAAAGTGCCACTAAAGAAATGTTGGCTATAATTTTTAAAAGCTTTTTTACATGATTAATAATTTCTCAAAGAAGTGATTGTGAAGGTACCTGTATGATCTTTAATATTGTAATTTGTTGCACGCTAGTGTCCCAGCTACCCATCTTTTAACCATGGACTTGTCAAAGATGTTTAGGATAAGAAACGCCCATCCCATACATATTTTACTGTGTGCAAATGTCATTTGAAATCCTGACCCTTGACACACACATGACTTTCACACCTACAGTTTGCACTAGGCCATTAACAAGCGAAACATGGCTTTGCTCCTTACCATTTTCACAGTGGCACAACTCTCCTCAGGGTGGCTCAACTCTCCTTAATGATATGCTCAACTCTCCTCACCTTGCAGGAGACTTGTGCCACTTGACAAATTTTGTTGAATGAAATATTGATGCAATATGCAATCATCTGGTATAGCATTACCCCTGACCATAGAGTAACATAATAGTTGTACTTCAATATGAATATAAACCTTTCCGCCCAACTCACAAATATAGAGACATATTGGCCAAAATACCAAAAAATGGCTCAACTCTCCTGGATCTCCCTACATATCCTGTATTTCAATTTGGAAGCAAACATTTCAAGATTTCGAAGGTTGACACGGAGTATCATGAGTGCATGGTCGTGGGTTGTCACAGATGTTGTTCCCGATTCTTCATCGTAACTGAAATATAACGAATCGTAATGAATCGCATAATCATGATCGCAGACATTCGTATGTTTCTGAACAAGTCGCAGATGTCGTAGATTCATAATGTCATCGCAAGGAATCGTAATGAATCGCAGACATTCGTCTACTGAAAATGCATATCGTAACAATACAATAAGCACGTAAGCGTTACAATTTTCTAAGATTTGTAAAAAAGTGACTATCGATTTAAGCAACCCGCAGATGTCGTCACAGTAGATTTGTACTGTGTCATCGTAAGAAATAGTAAGGTATCGTAATGAATCGCACAATGTGTGATTGTGATCATGCTCGCAGACATTTGTATGTGTCTGAACAAGTCGCAGATTTGTACTGTGGAATTTGTACTGTAAGGAATTGTAACAAATCGTAAGGAATCGCACAATGCGTGATCATGATCACAGACATTCGTATGTGTCTGAACAAGTCGCAGATGTTGTAGATTTGTACTGTCATCGTAAGAACTCGTAAATATAATCGCAGACATTGGTATACTGAAAATGCATATCGTAACAATACAATAAGCACTAAGCGTTACAATTTTCTAAGATTTGTAACAAACCGCAGATGTCGTCACAGTAGATTTGTATTGTGTCATCATAAGAAATAGTAAGGTATCGTAATGAATCGCACAATGTGTGATTATGATCGAAGACATGTGTCTGAACAATTAGTCGCAGATGTCGTAGATTTGTACTGTGTTATCGTAAGAAATCGTAAAAAATCGTAAAGAATCGCACAATGCATGATCATGATCACAGATATTTATGTGTCTGAAAAAGTAGCAGATGACGTAGATTCGTGCTGTCATTGTAACGAATCGCAGATATTGGTATACTGAAAATGCATATCGTAACAATACAATAAGCACTAAAGCAGGCCTCCCACTGTGCGATTTTTGCCACGAATTTCCTACGAGTTGGTACGATTATCGGAGACTGCCTATACACTCTACACACAATCGTACCAAATCGTAGCTAATCGTACCTAATTCGTAGCCAAAATCGCACAGTGGGAGGCCCGCTTTAGTGTTACAATTTATAAGATTTGTAACAACGGCCCGCAGATGTCGTCACAGTAGATTTGTACTGTGTCATCGTAAGAAACAGTAAGGTATATATTGTAATGAATCGCACAATGTGTGATCATGATCGCAGACATTTGTATGTGTCTGAACAAGTCGCAGATGTCGTATATTAGTACTGTGTTATCGTAAGGAATCGTAGGAAATTACACAATGCGTGATCATGATCACAGACATTTGTGTGTGTCTGAACAAGTCGCAGATGTCGTAGATTTTTACTGTCATCGTGAGGGAATCGTAAAGAAATGCAGACATTCGTATGTATTTATTTTAAAAAATCAAAATAGCAACAATACAATAAACGCTTAGCATTACGATTTTCTAAGATTTGTTAAAGTGCAATCGTGTCTAGTTGTAGAGTTTCGTAAGTTGTGGCTTGTCGTGGACATTTGAACAGGATCAATACATTTTCTTGATTGTACCATGTCATGTATCTTAAGGAACTGTTAATTGGGAGATCACTATAAGAAAATAAATGCAAACATTTGTATGTTTTTTGAATAAATTGCACATTGTAACCATATCGTAAGCATTAGAATTTGCAAATTATAAAATATGTCGTGAAGTGGCTGAAAATCCTTACGAAACCATACAATACTTCCTACTATTGCACATGTCGCAGTCGCAACAAATTGTGACAAATCATGCAGTGGGTGACGAATAACTGTACAAAAGTCTTGTGACAACCTGCGAGACGCTACGAAATTGTACCTACGTATCATATCTTAAAATAATTGCGACGTACTAGTCGTAAGAAAATATTGCACAGCGGAACACCGGCTTAGCTCCCACTGTGCGATTTGGCTTTGAAATTCACAAAATTTATGATTGTTTAAGATCACCAGATAGAGCCAGTACAATTGTCACACAGTGGCAGTGTTTTTCGTAAGTATTCGTAACTTGTCATACAGTTGTTGTAAGTTGTTGTAAGTTGTCGTGGCTTGTCGCAGGTTAACAGACATTTGCACTTGTTCATCGTAACAAATAGTAAAGAACTGTGTTTATTCAGAGTATATAAATATCAATAATAAAGTCTTTTAAATATGACATGATAAATGCCCCAGAAAGTATAAATTTGGTGCCAAGGAAGCAATTTTAGCAGTAAGATAATTTTCTTTAGCATTAAAGATCATGGAGCTAGAAGGATTAAAGACTTCCTTCCTGCATGGTAAGATTTTGTTGAAAACAATTGTTATGCCTTTGCTTCATTGACTACTTAGTACATCATACGAGTCTTAACTGGCGAATGTGTTTTATGGATTTTTTTCCTTTTGACATAGCTTTTGTCTGTGCATAAATTCACCACGTGCAAAACAACAGTCGTTCACCGTGCAGCATGCCCGGCCGCGATTTTTTTTCCGTACCACTAATTCGCTATGGGACCGCAATCTAAGCCTCTGATTGGTCCGCTGGCCAGCGCCCTCATTATACATTAGCATAGTTAATCAGATTGAGCGTACATGCGTGCCTGAATAACGCGTACACATATAGTACATGTACGTGTACGTAATGTACATATCATGGTCGCGAGGAAGGAACAGATGTCACTGTACGAACTGACCCGGGATCAAAGACAACACTACCACGCCGACGATCGTAAAACACCGGGTGGCATCAAGAACGCGCGACCGCAGACCGGCCATGGACCATCAATCATTACGCCTAGACTGGTTCCCGTCCACATATTCCACACAGGAGAATATAAGGACAGGTAAAGGGCGCTTCATCTTAATCTGTAATTGGTCGTCTTTGCGCGTGCGCATTGTGTTTTTTATATTTAAAAATTGGCCAAGCCGTTTGCTTTAGGCAATGTACTTTATTTACATAATTGGATATGTTTGACACGCACGGCCAAGTTACAAATGTCAATGCAAAATCTGCGCACTTACTAAAACAATAAAAATAATAATAAACACGTGACGGGCAGAATTCTGCCCGTCATGGCTGCCCTTTACCGATCCCTATATTTTCGCAATAAGCCAACCAATCTATAGGGATCGGGAACCAATCTATCATTACGCTCAGAGCAGGCGCCCGCAATGCATGCTGGGAAGAACTAAGCCCTCCGCGCGTGCGCAGTGCAAGTGAATACAGTTGATTGCCCGGTTCCCATGGTTCCGCAAACGTAAATTGTCGGAGGCGCCCGGCAGCACAAAAAATTACTTTTATGGAAGGGTACTCATCCAGAAGTATCAGGAATTTATCCAGTTATCAAAGACACTAAACATTTTATAACAGTCAATTGAAATAAAAATGCTTCCGAGCATTTTTCAGAGGTAGGAAGATTGTCCAGTTTCGCAAAAGTTTGCCGGTTCCGCAAATATAGCGCCCTTGTATATGGCAAGTCTTTTATTTCCGACAAGGCCGGCATTGTACGTGCGCACGCTAGCTCAGAATGGTTTCATCATTGCTTCATTTCAAACTACATGTAGTGCATTTTGCAGTAATGTGATTCCTCCGGTTTTTCCCAGAACTTGATTTGCATGTAGGCCTATCAGTACCAGTGGTTTGGACAAAGACTTTTCCAGGAAAAACCGGAATAAATCACATCCCTGATTTGGTGGCAACTTTGGGTTTTCCAAAATACAGGAATTTTAACCAGCCTAAAAGTGCAAGGTTCATGAATGGAATCCATTAGCGACTAGTCCCCACTCCCCAAGCTAGCTTGTAATGTAAGTGCATCGATCTTTATCAGTTTACAACAACTAAAATGCTGGTCATTTTTAGCAAGTCATGTAGCCTAAACTTGTACATGTACTTCATCCATGCTTTATCTCTGGTTTATTCTAGACCATCCTTGCAGAGGAATACGGAACATCAACAGAATTTGGTGCAACTGCATGCTATCTTGCAATTTTAGAGATTTATCAGTGGTAATTTCCAATCCCAAAACATGGGGAAGTGACTGAATTAGCCGTTTGCATGTTTCACTTAAAAAATTATTGTTTATACATGTAGTCATGTACAATAATTATCCACTTGACCACACTAACATTTTGTTGCTATGTGGAACCAGCCATTATTCAAATGTTAAACGCAAAAGGCCAATTTGATGAACAAAAAAGTTTGTTCTGTTTTGGCACGTGCACATATTATATTCTGGGAGCGTGTGCACTCCCGTGGGAATTTTGTGGTGAAAGCAAACTACCACTTTAGATTGGTCGAAGGAACCCTAAGGAACACCAAAACACATGTTGACAATCGCGAAAATTACTGTGAGTCACCCTGTGAATTTTAAAACTAAATTAGCAAAAATCCCATTTGTTTGTGTATATATACGGTTAAAAGGGTGCAAATTATACTCTGACCGAAAGATTGAGCAGCCTAATGTAATATTTTATGGATAATGTGTGTGAACAATTATTGTGACAAGGCTAACTGCACCAGCTTCGATAAGAGCCGCTGAGGCAGGGTGCGCCACTCTGCCTGAAGTGCCTTCTAGATGGGTACGATTGTATATTTATGGGGAAAAAGTACCCTAACCCGAAACAAATTCTAACAAAAGGTTTCTCAAAGGTTTCTGTTCCTAATTGTGGTGAATGACAGGAAAGGTCCACCAAAATCAACCCACTGGAAATGATTGGAATCTGGGTCAAATCGAAGATGGCCAAGAAAATCGCTTAAAGGCACAGGCTCGTCAGCAATGCGCGCCCGCCAAATGTGTGCCACGCAATACGCAGCTCCATAGCAAAGGCATGGAGCTGCGTGTTTCGAGCACGAATTTGGCGGGCGCGCATTGCTGACGAGCCTGTGCCTTTAAATGACTGTAACATCTTTAACATTTGGAGTAGAACAGTGATTTAAATGTCTACCCTAGGGTTTTCAGGGCCTTGGAATTCACTGGTATCCATGAAATGTCAATGCAACCTGTGACAAACAATAACAACCAAAAACTCAAAATGGCGGTCATTATTACGTGGCATGGTATGATAATAACTTATCTACATGTAACTGCTGATGTCAGATGTAGCTTCGTTTACTGGTCAGTAATGTACATAACATCATGCCTTCCTGTGGTATGGCGCTGGCTGCATATAGCCACCATACAAGCCGCTAAGGCAGGGTGTGCCACCCTGCCAGAATTGCCTCTCTTAATTACAACATGCACTTCTAGGATTGTTTTTGAGACGCGCGATTCAGGAGGTCAGCTCATCCTACGCAGGTATAATCAGGATAAAAATCCAACAAATATGGCCAGCCAAGCCCACCCTGAAGTCATTCCAAACCAAGCCCGTGGCAAACCCTGCCCAAAGCCATCCCGACCCTGCCCAAAGCCATCCTGGCCCGGCCGGAAGTACTCTATTCCGGCCTGGCCCAAAGCCCTCCATTCCAGGTCAGCCTGAAGCCCTCTCAGCCCAGCTCGAAGCACCAAATCCAAGCCCGAAACCATTCCAGCGCAGCCCGATAACCCTCTCAGCCCAGACGGAAGCCCTGACGCCCAGCCTGAAGCCTTCCAAGCCCAGCCCGAAGCCTCCCAAACCCAGCCCGTAGCCTTCCAAGCCAAGCCCGAAGCCTTCCAAGCCAAGCCCGAAGCCATCCCAGCCCAGCCTGAAGCCCTCAAGCCCAGTCCGAAGCCCTCAAGCCCAGCCCAAAGCCACCCCAACCTAGCCCAAACCCTTTTCCAGCCCAGCCCGAAGCCCTCCCAGCCCTGCCCGATAACCCTTCAAGCCTGATAACCCCCACAGCCAGCCCGAAGCCCTGAAGCCCAGCCCGAAACCATCTCAGCCCAGCCCGAAGCCTTCCCAGCCCAGTCGGAAGCCCTGAAGCCAAGCCCGAAGTCTTCCAAGCCCAGCCCGAAGCATTCCAAGCCCAGTCCGAAGTCATCCCAGCCCAGCCTGAAGCCATCCCAGCCCAGCCCAAAGCCTTTCCCTCCCAGCCCAGTCCGACAACCCTCCCAGCCCGATAACCCTCCCAGCCCGATAACCCTCCCAGCCAGCCCAAAGCCCTGAAGCCCAGCCGGAAGCTATCCCAGCCCAGCCCGAAGCCATCCCAGCCCAGCCCGAAGCCTTTCTAACCCAGCCCGATAACCCCCCAAGCCAGCCCAAAGCCCTGAAGCCCAGCCTGAGACCATCTCAGCCCAGCCCGAAGCCTTCCTAGCCCAGTTGGAAGCCCTGGAGCCCATCCCGAAGCCATCCCATCCCAGCCCAAAGCCTTTCCAGCCCAGCCTGAAGCCCTCCCATCCCAGCCCGATAACCCTTCCAGCCCGATAACCCTCCCAGCCAGCCCGAAGCCCTAAAGCCCAGCCCGAAGCCCTCCCAGCCCAACCCGAAGCCCTCCAAGCCTAGCCCGAAGCCTTCCAAGCCGAGCCCGAGGCCTTCCAAGCCCAGCCCGAAACCCTTCCAGCCCTGCTGAAGCCTTGAAGCCCAGCCTGAAGCCCTCCAAGCCCAGACTGAAGCCTTCCAAGCACGATCCGAAGCCCTGAAGCCCAGCCCGAAGCCTTCCAAGCCGAGCCCGAAGCCCTCCAAACCAAGCCCAAAGCACTCCCAGCCCAGCCCAAAGCCCTGAAGCCCAGCCCGAAGCCCTCCAAGCCCAGACTGAAGCCTTCCAAGCACGACCCGAAGCCCTGAAGCCCAGCCCGAAGCCTTCCAAGCCGAGCCCGAAGCCCCCCAAACCAAGCCCAAAGCACTCCCAGCCCAGCCCAAAGCCCTGAAGCCCAGCCCGAAGCCTTCCGAGCACAGCCTGAAGCCCTACAAACCGATCCCATACTCTCCCAGCCCAGCCCAAAGCCATCCCAGTCCAGCCCTGACCAGCCGAGCCCGAAGCCAACCAGACAATCCCAGCCCTGCCCAGCCCCAGCCCAAAAACCGGCCCAGCCCAGCCTCAACCCAGCCCTAACCCGGGCCAACCCGCCCTGCCCTAATACAGGACAAGGCACTGATCGATAACCACTCTGGAAACGCCTTCAAAACAGTTCCGCTGGTCAAGGTGTTCCTGTGATTGATACGGTTCAGCAATGCGCGAGATGAGCTGACCTCCTGAATCGCATGTCTCAAAACGGCCCTAGAAGTGCTGGTTCTAAGGGGGCATTTCTGGCAGAGTGGCGCACCCTGCCTTAGAGGCTCTCATGAAGGCTGGTGCAGTTAGCCTTGAAAGGAGAGGTATTCACACACATTACTGGCTGATAAAACGTGTTACATCCCTCAACCTCCTCGATTTTTCAGTAAGAAAGTTACGATTAGAACCGCATATGTACAAAACAATGACAATTTTGCTAATTTTGTTGTAACATTCACAGGGCGACTCAGAGCAATTTTTAGGATTGTGAACATGTGTTTTGGTGTTCCTCAGGGTCCCCTCGACCAATCTAAAGTGGTAGTTTGCTTTCACCACAAAATTCCCACGGGGGCCTATTTTGTTGCACATGCTCCCCGACTATTAAGTATGAGCAATTGTTTTTCTTCTAAAGCTACTGCATACATGTAAACATAAAAGTGCAGAATTTTCCACTGCAGTAAGCAATTATTTACAGCAAACTGTTTTGCTTATTTGCAAGCTCACAAACAAATTTGGGGATATAAAGCAAAACAAATAAAAATAAAAATAGAAACAAATGCACGCTGCAACAATGAACGATGCAACTCATGAAAACAAAGCGTAGAGTAACATATCAGTACCGTGTATATGTAGTTATGAAAAATGTAAAACAAAATTACATTTTGAATTTAAGATAAAGAGACACATTAACCGAATTTATAAACTGGAAAGATGGATCGAGATAAGAAACAAAATACTGTGTATTTTAATATGCAAATAAATGAGATGAAGAAAATCAAGCAACGGTCAACAACAGTATAAAACAGTGAAATGTAACGTGTCATAAACATGTACTTAATTGTCACATGTCACCTTTGGATAGATTTTTATGACGCTATGTGGAGTAATTATTTTATGTGAAAAAAACTGACGTCTTATAGCCGTTGAAAGTTTTAAAATGTTAACACATCATACATGTATATTAACAGCACTCTTAAATAAATTTAAAAGCACACATTGGAGGATTATTGTCTAGTTTTTCTGGAGTAGACCTATTGACGGCTTTGTCATTCTTTGAACGTGCTATATATGAAATCCTTTAATCAAAAACACCTGTCTTGAGGGTAATGACGTTCATCTCTATATCAGAAGTAGCTATGCTGTAGGTCTATTCAACACAGACAAGACGGAATCTGAAAACAAATAATAAAAAGCTTAATAAAATTGCCAAATGTATGCCAAATTGTCCGGATCAGTATTGATTTTAGAATATTGAGGCTTGTTGTTAATACTCAATAATAATAGGGTTAAATATTAAAAACAATTGTGCAGACAGAGACTACCGCCCCACGCATGGACATCCACTGGAAAACCATTTGTTCTTTCATTTCCATTTTCAGACTAAATATGATAACGGCATACAAATTGAAAAAGAAAATTAAATTGAAAAAAAAAATATTTGAAAAAAAATTAAAATAAATTGAAAACAAATTAATTAAAAAAACCTTTTCCCCCGCTTATTCCACAAAATAAAACCATAAACACTTATTTTTGAAACGAAACATGCATGTATGGATCATGGAACTATATATCTATGCTTCGGCCAACACGTTTTGGACCGACCGACCGTGTTTTGTAAAACAAATCGCCCAAAACAACCGATCTTTTTTGAAGTATATCGTCCGCGTACACTAAAACCCCATACACGGACGGACAGAGAAAATCCTCCACAACCACCTGACAAAGTTTGATCGTTCCGAGGTTTTCGGAAAAGATGATAGTAATATTAATATTATTTAATAAATATACGTCCTTTCCCAGATGATTTCATACATAACTTACCGTAACTCGACAACGGAAATTCCGATTTGAAAGCAAAAAAGATCGGCGAAATCAGATTTTTTTTGTCCGAATACAAATGCAAAGATCGCGCAGGGTGAAAAGAGACACGGAACAACTGCGCATGTGCCCATTCGATTGTTCAGCGTTCACTACTCCAATAACAAGACAGGCAATGGGATTTCTTGTGGTACTTTGCGGCGGCGTGGGAGTCTAACAGCGCTTATCTCGGTCGTAAATCTTTCGCGCAGCGGGGGACTTCCAGCATGCTTCTCGTAAGGTTTGTGCAGGGCCAGAATTCTTTCTAATTGGTCGCTGATGTCTCAAGGTGATTGTGGCGGGTCGTTCGAACTCCTTTCTTTTATGGCGAACAACCACATTGCAGCACGATATGTTGCAAAGAGGAAACGCCATCCAAGAAATGTTGAAGCCAATTCCCCTTTATTTGTTCGCCCCTTTCTAGAATGTTGTCTCAAATGAAAACAATAAAAAAGGCTTTTGTTCGCAACGGGGATTACAATTAATTTAGCTTGCGTCGGGGAGAATGAATGTTAGGGTTTGTTTTTGCCCTTACCCGACATAGCACTGGAATTTGGAACGTTAATGGTTTGTTTCCTAAAAAGTCGGGTTTTCTCTAGCTGTTTTAATGAATTTCCGAAAATTAGGGAGACACTTAAAAATCTATGCCAGGGTTTTGTGTGTTAAACTACGGTACTAGTATATAGCCATTTCGAGACGAGAGCAAGGACAACTGCATTCCTGGTTTCGCCCAGTACAGCGGTGGGGTCTTGACCCTTGCCTAGGCCAAGGCCAACTATGGACATTTGTTTTAAAAACGTATAGTTCGTGCAAAAAAAGATGTGGAACCACGTGGCCATATTTTGGCGCATTTTGTATTGCATGAACTATACGTTTTTAAAACAAAACTCCGTAGTTTGTTTTTGGTAAGTTATATAACTATTTTTCCCGTATTAGGACGACCGTTTTGGGTAGAGTGCTTACAGAGACCACTAAAACCACAAAATTGTCGGAAAGAAACTCATGAATTGACACCCATTTTCTCGACCTAATTCTCTGAAAAAAATTTTGCGACCTAGGCGAAAATGGTTTGTGACCTAATAAAAATGGTTAAGAACCTAATAAAAATGGTTTTTGACCTAATAAAGATGGTTTTTGAAGCACTTGGCGTTAGGACGACCGGCTATCGGTCGCCCTAATGCGGTCGGTCGTCCTAATACGCCGTTTTTACCCATAACCGGTCGACCTAAACGCGAAAGAGTAAGTTGTTTACCATTATAGTGAAGTCACACAAATTTAAAATTTTCACCATTGTATTCTACGGGTTTCAAAACCCTCAGAACTCCACTTTCCACAAATATTTAATATTTGTGGAGTCGCTAAGCGGGGGAGGTGGGGGAGGGGAGGGTGGTGGGCCGCTGGTGATCGCCATCGCGCGACAACACGTGCCGATATAACATACATTGTCTTACCAGCGACGTAATGGCATCGCCGATATAGCCGTGGTGTTCCCATGAGCAGTACTATTTCACCTGATTCCTTAAATTTCACTACATTTCACTTGATTCCTTAAATTTCATTATTTTTTCCCACAGCACCATTAATCTGTCGACAGTACCATGATTTTGTTACAACCCCCCGCCCCCCACACACCTTCCTCTAGCGACACCGCTGACGGACTCGTCTGTCCTTCACAAACTTAGGTAGGTCAACCTGCTTAATTCCTTTTTACCAGGTCGTGTACATATGGTAGGCTTAGAAATTAGAAAATGGTAGCCAACAGAGCCCTTCTTCATGAATTCGGTACTCAGTGCAGGAAAAGCATCTCCTTTATCTGTCGAAACTAATGCTACTAGCATGTCAGTCTTCCAGGTGAGAAGTTTTAAAGGGAGTTGGTCTTTAGCTGGCATATTCTTAGGATAGCGAAGTACTTTTTCCACTGGCCATGTTGTAACATGTCTTTTTTTGAAGATGCCCTTCATAAGACTTTTGATCAAATAATGGCTGCCCATAGTGCACCTTTTAATTGGGAGATGTGTCATGGCTGAACGGTAAGTATTGATGGTATACGTCAGGCCCTCCTCAAACAAGGACGTGAGGAATGGAGAAATCTCCCCTATAGACGAAGAAAGTGGATAATTTTTCCGTTTGTTACAGCAGCACACCCATCGTTTCCCAGCACCCGTATACTGCTCTTCGGTACCTGATCTCCACAAAGCAAGGATTGGCTTGGTTGATTCTTCTGATATGCCTGTATTTGAGAGGTGTCTGCTGACACAAGCCAACCTGCTAGGAACATGGAGCGGAGTGGGTGTATTTTTCCGGAGTGATGTAGTTGAAGTAGGTTGTACGTGGGTCTTTAGAAGAAGAACTTCTTAGAAGAAGAATTTTAAAAGCATGCTTAATACTCTAGGGTTCCAGGGCTGTGTTTTCCACACTGGAGCGATTAGCAGCATCAGTGGGACTCTTTCTAAATGCATTTTTAAAAACTAAACGACTTATTAGGCAAAATGGTGAAAAGGCATATGTCCTCATCATGTTGGTCCATGGGATTGCAAAGGCGTCTATCTTCCAAGCCAGTGGGTTTGGTTTCCATGACACGAACGTGCGGACTAGAGCATTTAGCGTGAGGCAAAGTGGTCGACCTGATGATGAAAGTTCTCCTTGCGTATTAGCTGGAGGAACACCTTTCGGTTCAGAGACCATTCGAGGTTGTCTTATAGGGTCCGAGATAGGTTGTCTGCCGTTCTGGACCCCCAGTATGTGTTCCGCTGACAGATGGACTTGGTTCTGCAGGGCCCATTGCCAAATGTTTTTGGCTATGATCATCATCTGGTAAGACCGTGTGCCGCCTTCTGTTTATATACGACACTGCTGTCGAGTTGTCTAACTGCAGACGTATGTGTGTGAATGGCGTGGGGTTGACGAGGGTTCGAAGAGCAAACCATGCAGTTATGAGTTCCAGAACATTTGTGTAATTTTGTCTCCTCCGTTGACCAAAAACCATTGGTCGTCACACCTGTTTTTACACACACAGCTCCCCAACCTTTGAGGGAGGCATCTGTCTGGATGATCAGGGTTGGTTGAGGCATTATCATTGCTCGACCATTTCAACACGTCAGGTTTTTGTACTATAGTTGAAGCTCATATACTGCCTCGGCACTTAGTTTTAGTACTGCAGTGAATACCTTCCGAAATCTGTGAGGGCTTGGTTCATGTCGTTTTGGAGAAAAGGCAGTATACCACTGCTGGTAAAATTCCCCATCTGGCAAAGGAGACGACGATTAGTTTAACGAGGATTTAACGTCCATTAACTGACGTATCCTCAACATGATTTGGCATTTGTTCTCTGGGAGGTAAATTTCCATCTCCCGTGAATCCAAAATAAACCCCAGAAACTCTGCCCGAGTTAGAAGGGTTAAACTTGACTTTTTCATATTTCCAACAAACCTGAGGTTTGAGAGAAGCTGAAATGCAAACTTTGCCCGCTTTGCACATTCTTCCGACGAGGAAGCTAAGTCAAGAGATCGTCGATATAAATTACGCACCGATTCCTCTGTCTCTCATGACCGCTATGATTGACTTCGATATCTTTGTGAAGATCCTCGGGGCACTTGTTAATCCAAACGGAAGAGCAGTGAACTGGAATATTTCGGTTTTCCGAATAAATCGAAGGAATTTCCGATGCAGAACATAAATTTGAATTAAGAAGTAAGCATCTTTCAGATCTACTGTAATTAAATAGTGTCCTTTCCGGATTAACTGACTTGCATTCTGAAGGTTTTCCATCTTAAAATGTCCGTATACTATAAACTGGTTCAATGGACGCAAATTTATTACTGGTCAAAGGTCTCCCGTTTTCTTCATAACTAAAAAAGAGATGAGACACAAACTGATCTCGACATGAGGTCGTCAACTAAATTGCCCCTTTCAATAAAAGCTTTTTTTCTATTTGTGTTTGCATTATCTACTGATAGTGTTGACTTTTCACCACAGTAATTGATGCAACCTTTTGCGGAACTTATAGGATTTCTAAACGATACCCTTCGATCGTGTGTAAGATGAATTGATCTTTTGTTATTTGCGTCCAATCATTGGTAGCTATAACTGCCGAGTTGGCTTTTACTTCTTTGCCCAGGGTGCGCGACTTCGGCCCTTTTACTGGGCGTTTTTAAGGCATTTTCTCGGCCTATCTCGGCCCTCTGAACAGGCCCCTGGCTGAACCTTTCCGGTCATATTCACTTTGTGACCACCTGGAGGTCTTGTAATTCTCTCGAAAGGAGGGTTTGCGAAGCTTCAGATCGGTGACGGATTGTATCTCTTTGATAATTTTCTCCGCTTTGTCTCCCAGTGTAAATTTTGAAGATGCTGTAGCCCGGAGTATTGTTGGTGATATGCCATCCGGGCCTGGTGCTTTGTGCAGGGTTATTGTTAGTCTTTGTGAAAGACGGTCTAACGTTGCTTGGTTCGTGTGGACAGGGAACTAGTTTATGCGCCGTACGTGCGGTCGATATTGCACTGTGTGGACAGGGAACTAGTTTATGGGTGGTGTTTGTAAGACCGTCTTTGGAATCCTTTCACGTGTCACGTGGTTTGCTCGCGAAATTCCGAGCACATTCCTACGTGACGTAATGATTAGCATAACCTGTTTCCGAATGTACGGCGTGTGAAGGTCGTGTACCTGTACCTCGAAGTAGTTGTACTGTATGCAAGACACGATGTAACGATAAACAAAAATGTGCGTGGTGATTTTGAGGATTTATGATGGCGGATCGTCACCGTGTTAACAGAAGCGACGAGGATTATATCAAAAGACAGACAGTTTAGCAAAGGATGCAGGTACTTTTCAGCGGCGTAGGTGCAAGATTTGAAGAAAGGTAGGAATGCTGTAAAATGAAGGTGTTTACAAAATATCCGCATATGCTGAAGGAGAATTGTAACGAACGACATGTTTGCATAGGCCTGCCTACACACATGACACACTACACATGCTACATGATGCAGATTCACTCGCATCGTGGTAAAATTTTACTGAAATGCCTGCACTACATTTGTCTTAAGTTATTACGGCATAATATCACCAAAACGTGAAATTCCGTTAAGAAATCGTAATTTTATTGTGGAAATGTAGCTCAGATAATCTCAGCTCTTTTTTTATCATTTTTCATTGGGATGTGGTCTTTTAGCAGTAGAGCTGAGAGAAGTTAAGAACATGAACCCGCCATCGCAAAACAAATGTGTAATTTTCTCACCGTGACACACTAATTCCCCCTAAAACTCACCCAAACCTTAATTGCCAGGCATAACCACTACGCAGGTCCTTGAGGGAAATAACCAGCCACGATGATTATTTTGCCAACAATTCTAGCGAAACAAACCGGTATGCTCACAGCCTAGCCGTTGTCATGTTGTGTTCAAAAAGTCTATCTGCCTAGTCTGTGTACAAAGGAATACCAATGCGCATTGGTTACCAGAAGTGATCTAAAAATAGATCACGTCTAGTAACCAATGCGCATTGGTATTCTTTTTGGGTTTGGGTGAGTTTTAGGGGGAATTAGTGTGTCACGGTGAGAAAATGACACATTTGTTTTGCGATGGCGGGTTCATGTTCTTAACTTCTCTCAGCTCTACTGCTAAAAGACCACATCCCAATGAAAAATGATAAAAAAAGAGCTGAGATTATCTTAGCTAGTGGAAATGTTAATGATTTCGGAAAGAATCGGGAAGTTGATCACGGCTTCAGACCTTGCGTGCATACTGCTTGCAAAACATATGAGACAGGTTTGTAAATTTCTAAGTGATTCCTCGCAAAATCTTAAATTTTGCCACTCGAAATGTTGTTAATTTCCTATTAAATATGCATATTCCAATGCTAGATGATTCATTTTAAAGAAAACAATTATGATCAACTTCCCAAATCTTGTCACGGTGACGACCCTCCTGAGTTTGTCCTCCAGATGGGGGGCTGGAAACCGTGTAGTAGAGACCAGACCTGTGGACAATGCTGTGTCCTTGATGTGCATTTTATGAGCCACGGGGGAAAATGAATTTAGTAATTACAATTAAACGCTGTTTTAGACAGATTCTTACCAAATTCTCACGATTTACTATCGTATGCGATTCTTTTGCTTTTTTCTTCAGAAAATGAGGAATAAGATTGACCTCCATCTACACGGGATTCTCATCAGTCCGTATACTTCCTGACTACTTGCGGCTTCTCCCAACAGAAGTGTGCAATCCTTTGTCTCCACACTTTGGTCTTCTTTTAATGTAGAATGTCCTGTTGCTGCTTCGTGTCTGGGGTTTCCATATTTGATGAATGATGGAAAATTAAAGCTACACAAGACTTTTTATTTCAAATGTCCTGCAGCTAGCTGCACGACTTTGTGACTTATGTCAATTGCAACGGACGGCCACACACAAAACAGTAGTCTTTAATCAGAATGAATTAGACTGTATTGAAGCCTTGCTTGACAAATTCTTTTTTGAGCATGTAATCAGCTACATGTAAGTATATGTACACTCCATGGTGTATTCACATAACATGGAGGCGTAATTGAAAGGTACAACTTCCATGCAGATGTACATGTAACTAGGACAGTTCTTTAATAATCATGAATGAACCTACATGTTGAAATTTTGAGCAAACTGTCCAAGGAGGGATTAATAGACACATTTTGTGCCCTTATGAAAGCTCCACTGTAAAAGTGCACAATTTCGTGGTGATGCTTGGCTTACTGATGTCATGAGATTAGCTAGTGGATTTTGAAAGTTCATTTTTCTGAGCTATAAAGGTACATGTATATTCCTGCTTAAACTTAAAGAGCAGAATGAATTTGGGCCATGGGGTCAAAGACTTGCGACGTGTCACAAGTATACCAAATCCATCACATCTCGCAACGGGTTCAGCGAGTTCCGATGGATTTGGCTACTTTTGCGACACGTCACAATTCTTTGTGATATCAACCCCTGCTCCTGTATAGAAAAGCGTACATGTGAACAAAATTTGACAGTTTGAGTCCACTGGGAAGCATGCCTCCAACTACACGAAATAAATGCTACATAACAATTGAACTCTGACCTCCAAGTTTTTGTTTATTCTTTACATGTATAGTCATCAGTGCTTGGGACAATTATTTTTTTGGAAAGACAAGTAAATTCATAAACGTGCCTGCATTGATATAGCAACACAGCAAGCTGTATTAATAACGTCACTTATAAGATTTGTACTAATTATTAGTACTATAGTAAAACAATCTGCTTATCACAAGAAAATGTTTATGCCCTATCTTTCAATCATTGCTTTCATTCCTTAGGTTTAAAGACATGATTGGTAAACTTTCAAAAATGGTACCAAACGCATTACAGAACTAAAGTATGCCTTTTAAAATTTCACTCGGCCATAATTCAAAACCCTTTAAAATACATGCATGGTTTTTATGTTGAATAAATGGTAAATAATTCATTTGCAAATTGTCAAAAAATAAAAAAAACTACTGCAATTTCTCGCACGAATTAGGTACCGGATCACTGCTACAGACCTTGTGTGCAAAACATGCGAGACAGGCTGAACAAATGCATTGTTTTTGTGTTGAATAAATGGTAAATAATTTATTTGCAAATTGTCAACAACAAAATAGTTGGCAATTTCTCATAATAAGGTACCAGTACCCGAAAGAATTGAGAAGGTGATCATGCGGCTTCAGACCTTGTGTGCAAAACATATGAGACAGGCTGAACTTAAATGTTTTTTCCCAAAATCTTAAATGTTTGCCACTTGATATAGATCCCTTGCACGGCGGCCATGACAGAGGGCAGGTTTTTATATTTAAATGTGTGACAATAGAACCATCAAGTGCATACTCGTGCATGACGCAATGTGACCAGATGACTGCCTTCTGTCATGGCCGCTGTGCAAGGGGTCTATTTTTTCCCATCAAATCTGCACATTACAATGCTAGCCGAGTCATTTTGTTTTTAAAGAAACAATTATGATCAACTTCTCAACCCTTTACCAATGGTATTATTTTATATGAAAAAGGAAAGAATTTACAAGTGAACTTCATCTACTTACTAAGTTTTGTCCAAATTAAAAAAAATAATCGTCATTTCTTCCTGCCAAATTTGTTTTTCTATCAGATCTGCACCTAATGACGGCTAACATTGGTAATTTAGTCATTTTGTCAAGGAATAGTGATAACTGTTACATTTTAAAGCGCGGCACGAGTGTATAATGATAAGGGTTATTCCATATTTGGCCAATACAAATTTAATATATCAACCTTAAAATATTACACAGGCCCATTATAGCATCAAAAATCAAATTCAAACCTTGTCTGCATCATCGTAAATAAACACGCGGCGAAACACTGATGAATCGTACCCGACGATTAACGATAACGCCCGGACGTGCATTCCGGTAACTTCGGGAACCTTCGGAAAAAGTAGGAATTCCTCCTGTTTCAATATGGACTAGCGGTTGGTGGACCTTAAAATCAGTCTAGTGATCGAATTGTTTGGTCCGGGAACCAGACTAGTGCAGTTTCAGCCTTGTTCTCACCATTTCCTTGCTCTATGTTCTCACGAACACTATTAAGTGTTAAACAATTATACATACAGTGTGCACTGACCGCGGGAATAATCACTTGAACGATTATGGACAACAACAGAAATATAGAAAACTTGTACAAATTGTTTACACTGTATTAAAAGAGTCGCGAAATTTCCACATCGCGTTAAAACGCGTCATGGAAAACCGACAGTCGTTCGATTGCACAGAATTTAACCTAAGCCCGTTGTTTTCATGGAATTTTATCAAAAATAACTTTGTCAAAATGCGGAAATTTCAATTTGTTTAAACGGAATCTAACATACAATAAAAACGGAAAATGATGGGATGATATAGCCATAAGTGACTGACACGGAGAAAAGGGTAAAAGCTCTTTTAATCATTTATGCAAACATTGTCAAATGTTATTGTTTTTTTTTCAATGCAGTAAAAATCACCCATGCCGACATTTTCTTGCGAAACATACAACCCACATTTTCTTGTATATTTTCAAACAAAAAGGTCTCTAAATGCCACATTTTGGAAGTGTTTATGGAATAGTTGTTTAGCCTATAGCTTCTACAACATCAATTATATGACATGATAAAGCCATATTCAAGCAAACCCTAGAAGTATAGTTTGTGCCTTATAAAAAGAAACTTAACATTTTTTGCATTGTAAAAGTGTACCCATGATGATTGTGGCCATATTACAAACCATAGTTAATATATATCACATTTTGAACATATTTCAATGACAAGGTGCCATTACGTACTTGAGCCACTACGGTTCATTTACTTTAAAATGACAGTGTCATCATACCATTAATAAATTAGGCCTATTTATTTATTTTTATTTACTATATAATGTTAGGTACATTTTGTCCATATTGGAATATTTGATAGTCTTGATTTGGGATATTCTGTCCTGGATTTCAGCTTTACATGAGTATTTTCACATAAACATTAATTTTTCTAAATAAGGACATCAAACGTACGCTACATTTTGGTGTACAGTTCATGCCTTCACCCCTATGGCAGGAGCATTCTCCCATAACCTACGGCCTACGGCCTATATAGATACCAATTTGAGTAAGCCCTTTTCTGTTTGTTATTGATAAACTCTCAGGAGCCTAAACGAAACTGGTTTAGAACCTAAAGGGTCGCATTTTTTCGTCAAAAGAGGACATCATACAGTGTATTGTAGTACAACAGCAGGCTGGTAGCTAGGCTGCTACGCCACACCGCACACACTGTGCATGTCCCCCAAGGTCGTTTCGATCTATATGCACTTACAATGCCACCATGCATTAAAGCATTGATTGTGCATGGAGGGTAACAACTCAGTCAGTTAAAACATGACGAAATGCACTGCGACCGAACAATCCTTAGTGAGATCGTTGACGAGTGCATCATTGATAGACTTTGTGCAGCCATGCAAACCAGATATTAATAAACGACTGTAGAATCGTCGAGAGAACAAAAGATAGCATAAGAACTGAAAAAGGGGAGCGGGGGGGGGGGAGGGGGGGGGGGGGGGGGGGGGGGGGAGATAACATATAATAATAATAGCAAGTTCTTATATAGCGCATTCCATGTCTGTCGACATCTCAATGCGCTTTACAAGTACATAGAAACTGCCTAAACATCGAGATACATAGGCGTGTGGCGCCTTCGGCTGCCGAGCCAGAAACACCGGGGAGAATCCCCTTCTCTTTACGAATGAATGCTCTGGGATCTTTTAAGTGCGTTACACAACACACTGGACCAACGGCTTTACATCCCTTCCGAAGGATGGAGCAAGTGTGTTTAAGTGCCTTGCTCAAGGGCACAGGCACCGCAGCCGGGGATCGAACCCGCAACCCCAGGTTTTCACCCAAGTAATGCGAGTCAGTGGCCTAAACCGCTCGGCCACGGTACCCCATATGAACATACATATGATATTGAAGAGATAAATCTTGAGCTTAATTCATGTCAATACAGTCATGAGATCCTTGATGTCGTCACCCACATTAATCGGTGGGTTATGGCATCACTGACTATGCAGTTGACTGTACAGACGGAGGGGTGGCTGTATTTTACGGTAAGGCAAATTATATACTTCGGAGGTCTTCATAAAAATACAAGTATTACACACACACAAAGGAGTTTGTTGAAAAGGCCAGACAAATGTGCGTTTTGAAATCACGAAGTGAGGATTCAATTCAATTCACTTCACTTTACTTCCATACTGTGTACACATACATTTAAATACATAATTATACAGAGATTTAGAATATTGTACATGTATGGAGGAATCCCATCAAAAAGCAAAGCTTGTCAAGTTTTATATAAAGCTTGTCAAGTCAGGAGTACACCAGAGAAGGGTGTACCGTCAGTCACCGTTAGGGGAGCAGGCAGGAATCGCGAGCCCCATTTTCCCTACATCCTTAAATTTCTGCGCCATTTCCCGGCAAAAGTCTGTCAATTTTGCAGGACAAGTGCGAAATATACACAGTTTGGAACATGCAAAATTTGAAGTTCGTCGGAAAATTCCTTGACTTCCAAATTTGCCGACATTGGACCACACCTTGACCAAATTCAGGTCCAAAACTGGGGTGGGTCAACAACCATCAAAACGTCTGAGCATTCGCACAAGTCAGGAGTACACTAGAGAAGGGTGTACCGACAGCCACGGTCAGTGGAGCAGGCACAAAGCCAGAGCCCGTTTTCCCTACATCCTTAAATTTCTCGGCCATTTCCCGGCGAAAGTCTGTCAATTTTGCAGAACAAGTGCGAAATATAGACAGTTTGGAGCATTCAAAATTTGAAGTTCGTCCGAAAATTCCTTGACTTCCAAATCAGCCGACATTTGGACCACACTTTGACCAAATTCCCGTCCCAAACTGGGGTGGGTCAACAACCATCAAAAAGTCTGAGCATGCGCACAAGTCAGGAGTACACCAGTGAAGGTGTACCGACAGCCACGGTCAGTGGAGCAGGCAGGAAGCCCAAGCCCAGTTTTCCCTACATCCTTAAATTTCTCGGCCATTTCCCGGCGAAAATATGTAAATGTTTGCAGGACAAGTGCGGAATATAGACAGTTTGGAGCATGCAAAATTTGAAGTTCGTCGGAAAATTCCTTGACTTCCAAATTTGCCGACATTTGGACCACACTTTGACCAAATTCCCGTCCAAAACCGGGGAGGGTCAACAACCATCCAAAAGTCTAAGCATGCGCACAAGTCAGGAGTACACCAGAGAAGGGTGTACCGACAGCCACCGTTAAGGGAGCAGGCAGGAAGCCCGAGCCCCGTTTTCCCTACATCCTTAAAATTCTCGGCCTTTTCCCGGCGAAAGTCTGTCAATTTTGCAGGACAAGTGCGGAATTAGACAGTTTGGAGCATGCAACATTTGAAGTGCGTCGGAAAATTCCTTCACTTCCAAATTTGCCGACATTTGCACCACACTTTGACCAAATTCAGTTTTTGAAATTTTTTTATTTTACAATAAACAATACTGCTATTTACAAACGATACAAATAAACCAGCTTTTTAAACATTATGTCAAACCAAATGCTAGACTGTCAAAAGGTAACAAATGAAAACGGTACACTTTAAATTTAAGTTACAGAACAACCTTACTTTAGGCATCGTTTTAAACGATAAATTATTTCGTTCGAAGTAAACTGTTTGTTATTATACTTTGCTTCATTTCGTACTAACAAAACAGTTGTACGGAACACACTGAATTGTTAGACCAGTTTAGTTTCCATTTTTTTTCGAATTGGGCATTTCAAACAATGAAAAGACCAATGTGTTCATGTCAATTGTGTCGGCAGCAGTGTTGATTCTGCTCACGTGTGCACCAAACCATTCTGCAACAGGCACGACAACACGGCACTGTACAAAGGCATGCTGAATGGTTTCGAATTGGTGACAATGTGGGCAAAGTCCCTTGATCGGCAGCTCCCGACCCACCACCGGACCGACCAAGTACCTCGGCAGCTTCAACCGCCCGCGCAGCAAAAAAAAACCTAGGCAATTTGGGACGAGGCGATCCGACTAGCGAGGAATGGTGCATCAGTCCGTAGGTCGACCACCGCGGAACAATAGAGCCAAGTGCCATGAAATATGCCACCAAGGCCGCACCAAGTACACCCGCCCAGCCCGCAACACGGCCCGGGTCGCAAGTACAGCGAAACCACAGGCCGAAGGGCCTACCAGCGTTGGCAACGCCTAGCGGGAAGAACTCTAGCCGAATTGGCGGTCCGGCTGTTTTAAACAACGCCACCCTAGCTATGGACCCTGCTGACGCACCCCCTTCGTCGAAAGCTAAGATCACCCCCAAGGCCAAGATTGAAACAAGACCCAAGGTAAAAACTGCCGGAAAAACCCTCGGAGTTAACTATGATGAACATTTGGAATTTTCACAAGCGGCGGTGGCAAATCTTCGTACTCGGGCTTGGGCCGAGGAAGTGGCCACCTATAATTCTTACAAGGCCCTAGATGACGAGCTTACCCAAGAAACCCCGGTGGCACCGACCGGTTCCACCGACCGGTTCCACCTATTCCCCGTTATTTCCCCAGCAGAACCAAGAGGACTCGGACGCGGAGTCGGACGCTGAATCGGACGGCTCAACGTACTCCGCGGTGAGCAGTGTCAAGAGCGTGGCCAGCAGTAAACGCGTTCTCTCCCCCCGGAAGAGAACTACGCTACGCAACATAAGAAAACTCCGAGTAAAAAGAATAGATAGTTTGACTCAAACTGATTCACTTTATGTTTATATTTCTTGTATTTTTCCAAATGTTTAATTTCACCATTGCATCGTTAAATGTTAACGGTATAAGAAACCAGACAAAACGAAGTAATGTTTTTCAGTTTTGCAATAGTCAGCATGTAGATATTTTATTATTATAAGAAACCCATGCTTCGGGCTTCTCTGAAGCCAGGGCATGGCCATGGTCTCATGAATTTGGTGGTACTGGGTTTTGGTCCTTTGGTTGTAGGAGTAGTCGTGGGGTAGCCATTTTGCTATCTAAACGGCATTCGTGGGGTCCTGTAGATAATTTGCGTGACAACAACGGTCGCATATTACTCGGTCGGTCCGGTGGTGCGTCGACCTCGTCAGCATGTAGATATTTTATTATTATAAGAAACCCATGCTTCGGGCTTCTCTGAAGCCAGGGCATGGCCATGGTCTCATGAATTTGGTGGTACTGGGTTTTGGTCCTTTGGTTGTAGGAGTAGTCGTGGGGTAGCCATTTTGCTATCTAAACGGCATTCGTGGGGTCCTGTAGATAATTTGCGTGACAACAACGGTCGCATATTACTCGGTCGGTCCGGTGGTGCGTCGACCTCGTCCATATCCATGGAATCTTCGCCGTTATCCACTTGTGGGGGGAATAACATTGTTCCTTTTTTGGTGACGTTACGCCATGACTTACGGCATTCACGGGCAAAATCGCCGTTCTCTCCACAAATAAAGACATTTGTTGGGCT
This sequence comes from Henricia sp. BOLD:AAB3569, assembly GCA_037783545.1. NCBI lineage: Eukaryota > Metazoa > Echinodermata > Asteroidea > Spinulosida > Echinasteridae > Henricia > Henricia sp. BOLD:AAB3569. Next base: position 448,682 of record JBBELK010000422.1, on the reverse strand, counting down.
CGGGGCATTCCGTGCTGCGGTGACCTTTCTTCTTACAATTAAAGCATGAAATGTTCGGGCATTCCGCGACGTAGTGACCGCTTTCCCCGCAAGCTCGGCACGTCTTAACCTGTCCCTCGTACTGAACCAGTAGCTTGTAACCACCCACCTGTACGTAACTAGGAATTTGTTTCTGAAGCTCCATTTGGAAATGGCGCATCCCATTGCGCCAGCCGAGTCGAGTTTGCCAATGTCCACGTCGATATGATAGAACCCGGCCGAACTCGGAGAGCTTGGACGCAATGGCGGTGTCTGCCATCTCGTCCGGGGCATACTTAATGTTCACGTAGTTAACGTTGCCTCCTGCTGGGGTGACTGTTGCCGGTTTTTGCCCACCTGTAGTTTTGCCCGTGGTAGCTTGTTTGATAGTACCTCAGTAGCCACGGTAATCGCCCATCTCCTGTCACTCAAAGGTTGCACACATTCAACATCTAAATCTCTCAATTCATTGTCCAACGAAACGAAAACTTCGTCAGGTTTTACGCCGTCACTGAGGTGAATTTCCACCGTCCTCCGCCGATTCAGTGGCATGATCCCGGTAGGACACACGCAGCACGACGAGAAGAAAACACGTCCGACGTGGCCAAATTCCCGTCCCAAACTGGGCTGGGTCAACAACCATCCAAAAGTCTGAGCATGCGAACAAGTCAGGAGTACACCAGAGAAGGGTGTACCGACAGCCACGGTCAGTGGAGCAGGCAGGAAGCCCGAGCCCCGTTTTCCCTACATCCTTAAATTTCTCAGCCTTTTCCCGGCGAAAGTCTGTCAATTTTGCAGGACAAGTGCAGAATATAGACATTTTAGAGTATGCAAAATTTGAAGTTCGTCGGAAAATTCCTTGACTTCCAAATTTGCCGACATTTGGACCACACTTTGACCAAATTCAGGTCCCAAACTGGGGTGGGTCAACAACCATCCAAAAGTCTGAGCATGCGCACAAGTCAGGAGTACACCAGAGAAGGGTGTACCGACAGCCACGGTCAGTGGAGCAGGCAGGAAGCCTGAGCCCCGTTTTCCCTACATCCTGAAATTTCTCGGCCATTTCCCGGCGAAAATCTGTCAATTTTGCAGGACAATTGCGGAATATAGACAGTTTGGAGCATGCAAAATTTGAAGTTCGTCGGAAAATTGGACCGACATTTGGACCACACTGATCAAATTCCCCTTTTTAAATTTAGGACCCTCCCCAGGAGGGTCCAAGGGTGGCCGACTTGCCAAGCGCCGGAGTGAAGATATCCTGGGGTTTCAATCCCCCTAATCTTACACAAAACAAGAGACAAAAAGAACAAGCAAACTACAATAGACAAAGTGTTTCAGGCAAAAGTTCCCAGGGCAGACCGACTACCACTTGCCGGACGACTCAAGTCGTGGGGTTTCGAGCCCCTCTGCCCCTACAAAGACATAACAGCGAGACAGACCCAAAACGAGAACGCTGACATCACGAACACGGAGACATACAGAAATACAGACAAACGAAAAGGACAAACACCAAACCCAGAAAAAAAACAATCAAGAGTTGAAAACTAATTTGTCGTTAACAACGACACAGACGGCTCCGCACAAGCACCAAGTGGCACAAAACTTTGTCCGGGGCTGATGAGACAGAACGTAAAAACGAGGTTGAAGGTCAACCTCCACAGGCTCTTCGGTATAGAGATCTTGATAACAATCTATATAAACAGAACAGATGTCCTCGGAGGACGACACGATGTCGCCATTCGGGGACCGAACAGAACTAATAATTTCCCTCAGAGCCTGGGAGGTCTCCAACTGAAAATAATAGCTTGGACGGCCTCTCCCCTTCCTCGAGGTCGGATCCGGGCCCCCTCCGCTTCGAGGTCGTCCATCTCTTGCAACTGATTAGAAAGGTCGTCATACCGGGAGAGAATGACAGAGTCAGACCTCCCGGCGTTCAATTCGGAAACGACGGAACGAAGAGAGGCCATAATAACCTCCCTCCGTCGCCGCTTCCGTCTCGAACGACGATAACAAAAAGAAATAATAAAACGCTTGATGCGGGACTTGACTTCCTCCCACCAGAGAAGCTCATTATCGAACCCCTCCTTGAGAGTCTGCCAGCCCGCATAAGTCACACGAAAATCCCTTTGAAAATCGGCGTCAGAGAGGACGGAAACGTTACATTTCCAGTAGCCTCTACCAACGCCGATCCTCTCAGGGGGAGAAAAACGAAGAACAACGCAATCATGGTCACTGAACACACACAGCGAATGCACACGACGCCGACCGAGTCGGACGCGTAAATACGGTCCAACCGGCTTGACACCGTGTTTGCCGCATTACGCCATGTGAATGATATTTCTGACGGGTTGAGGGATCTCCAACAATCGCTCAACGAAAAATTCAAAAGGATAACGCCAAGGTCTTTGGACCCAATACCACAGGACGTGGTATCCGATCCTCGACGATCTAAATCAATATCGAAAACACAATTAAAATCCCCCGCCAAAATGACAGGGAAGTTACCCGTCAGAAATGACGACAACCCCGCAAAGAAGCTGCACCGTGCTCTGGGATTGGTAGGGGCGTAAATTGCGCACAGGCGCACACCGGGACCTCCCCCAGAGAAACTTAAATTACCGGAAACAACTCTTCCCTCGGTATCGAAGGAAGGAAGGGTTGGAAAGGACTTTTGGCGGGAGGGATGTGCCGAAACTGGCAAACATCCTCCCCTCCCCTTCCATTCCGCCCGCCAAGAAACTAAATCAGACTCTGACGAGATATGACACTCCTGAAGACAGGAAATGCCATAACCTCGACAGAGTTCAAAAACGCGTCTGCGCTTCGCGGGGTTGCGCATACCATTCACATTTAGTGAAAGGACATAAACCATGATTGCGTTGCATATTAAACCTCCGAGGAGACACTCCCGGAAACGAAAGGTCCCCAAGGATCACTGGGAGTGGGAGATGCCTGACCTTCGGACGAGGACATGAACTCGTCCTCGCCCTCGGACAACATCTCCCGCTCGCTGGCAGACTTGGACTCGGAGAGGCGGGGTCCCTCAGCAACCGAGGGGCCAGCCATGTTCCGGGAGGACTGCCTCGAGGGACGAGAGTCCCTCTTACCCGCCCCCTCGGCCTCCGAGTCCAAGGAAACTGAAGACTTGCGGCGTCCTCCAAAAGCGGGACGCTTCTGGGGTGTCGCCGCAGAGGACGAAGGGGAGTCGGAGTCAGAGAAGTGGCATCGCAGCCTCTTTCCCTTTCCCTTCTTCCCCCTCTTGCCCTCAGCCTTCACGTAAGGGCTGACTTGGTCGGTCGCTACGGCCCGACACGCGGCGCGCTCACAGACCAAAACTTGTATTTTGTTCACGCCGGTGCAGGCCGCGCAACCGACCAAAGACAAAATCTCCCCATCGTGGGCATTGCCACAGTGGAAACATTTCCACGGCGACAACCCCTCGACGGGGTCAATCATTTTGTGGCACCCGAAGCAGGGTGCCCGACGGGGTTCGGGGGCACTGCCTTCGGTGGTGTCCCCAATGGTGTCTGAGCCGGACGACCCTGACGAAAAAGACAACTCCTCCCCAAAATTTGCTCCTCTTGGGTGCTACGGCGAGGAGGATTAACAACCCCATCGGCCTTGGCCTCGGAACCCGCCTGGGCAGGAGCTTCGGCTGGTTCCTCGGCCACGGGCCGAGGGCGGGGGGCAGGGGAATTCTGCCCCACAACATCAGCCCACCGTTTGGTGGGATTCACCTTGTTTGCGTAGGACCTGGGGCACCGCTGGAAACTGTGCCCCTCGTCCTTGCAAAAAGTGCAGCGAACATGGTTTGGGCACTCGGAAACCGAGTGCCCAACCTCCAAGCATTTGTTGCACCGGGTGGTGCCACAATCCTTAGACATGTGCCCGGGATCCCCGCATCGGGCGACGTGCGGGTCTGACCCTGATGGCCGACCCACACGTTGCGGTTCCCAATACTGAGAACCGAGGGGATGGACTTGACACCCGACATTAAATATTGCCAGGTGCCGTTGAACACAGTATAGAGGGAACACAGATATTATCGTCCAGGTCCACCTCAACATATTTGACTGTGACCAGCGTCAGGGAGCTCGAGGACGTGACCTCAACCCCACGACGCTGGATCAACACCGGCTCGAATCTGCGAGCTAGGGCAGGAGACTTGAAACAAATTTCAAATTTTCCGCCCGGCAAAGGTTGCAGGGCCTCCATGTGGTCTTTGGGCACTACCCCAACCTCACGGAGGACTTTGAAGCCATCAAGTTTTTCCTCGACGACGCGGGGCCGAGCAAACTGATACGCCTTTGCAGGCATATTAAAAGAAAGCAACAAATGGAAACAAGAAATATATCCCACTAGAATAAAACAAAGACACCGAAACTTCTCGTAACGGTGTCTAAAATAAAATGCGTATTTCTATCTCCCCTGGGATAGAAGTACAAAAAGACAAGGAATTATGTACAATAAAAGCTGCTGTGTCAACCAGACTTATGGTAAACACAACAGCAAAGAAAAACAAATACCGCGCCGGCTCAGACTTATGAGACCGACAACGGTAGTATACACAAAAGGGACTATACGTGTAAACGGCAAGACTTATGCCGTTCACACAGTATAGAAAACAGCAACACGAACAAAAACAAAATGGCCCGTACAACTGTGCACACGACTGCTATGCACAAGTGCACGGGTGAACGAACACAAAGGACGTACCCTTCCCACACACGTACACACATACTGCGTGAACAAAAGAGTACGACCGAACAAAAGACTGTTCTGGGCTAGTAAAGATGCACTAAACCAACACAAATAAAACCAACCAAAAAACACGAAAAACACACAAAAAATGCCCCCAAAATCACCAAAACAGATGAACACTTGGGACTACACTATATATAAACAAATATTTACACGGAATTTACAAAGAGAAAAGCTCTGAAACACTCAGAAAACGGGAAAACTCCGGACCAAAAACACGTCCGACGTGACCGAATTCCCGTCCCAAACTGGGGAGGGTCAACAACCATCCAAAAGTCTAAGCATGCGCACAAGTCAGGAGTACACCAGAAAAGGGTGTACCGACAGCCACGGTTAGGGGAGCAGGCAGGAAGCCCGAGACCCGTTTTCCCTACATCCTGATTTTTCTCGGCCATTTCCCGGCGAAAGTCTGTCAATTTTGCAGGACAAGTGCGGAATATAGACTGTTTGGAGCATGCAGCATTTGAAGTTCGTCGGAAAATTCCTTGACTTCCAAATTTGCCGACATTTGGACCACACTTTGGCAAAATTCCCGTCACAAACTAGTCTTGGCTCCAAGACCTTCGTGTTAGTTTTTGTTGTTGCGAGACAGAATTCCCACAGCGCGCGATGAACAGTGCGCGAAACGACTGAGGGCGTGTTTTCATACATTATAATCGATTCTTTAGTGTATTCGTAACGGTAGTACGTATTCGTTGCATTGGTATCGATACCAGTGGTGCATACGATACTGGACCTTCACGAAGGTCTTGGCAATCTTGCCAGCAATTCTTAACCTTTTCTTTATTTCTCCCTTGGAAATCCAAGGGAGCCAATCAGTGATTAGGTTTGGACCATATCGTGAATTATTCATTAGGCAAACATAAAACAGGTTGATGTGTGTGTAAAATGCCTGCGGGATGTCTGTTGGGTTGAGTCAACAGGCCCAAGTGTTATTTTTGCCGTGTTGGGAAAACTCGGCATCGGGAAAATGTGTGGACAAGCGAGCGCTGTGCCCGGGCCAGGCAACACCGCGCTACGGTCGGCTTTCCCGCCGACGGCCGCCGGGATTTCACCGGGGGATTTCAGTACCCTGGCGTTAGCTTGTTACTCGTCTTGAATTAAATTCTATAGATAATCGACATAAAAATGTGATAAAAACAGAAAAATAAGAGGAAATGTATTTTTTCTATAAACTCCCGGGTATTTCCGATGATATAAGAAGCAAAGTTTGGAAGGGAAAACCATATTAATCATGTCCTTATACAGGTCCGGTAGTACTATTTACCGGAAAACACCGGAAAACACCAGAAAACACCGGAAAACATACTAAATACCGGAAAACATACTAAATACCGGAAAACACCGGAAAACAGTATTTTATGGTGTTTTCTGCAGGTAGTGGGGGTGGTGTTTTAAAGTGCTTTCGGGTGTTTTCCGGTATTTAGTGTGTTTTCCGGTATTTAGTATGTTTTCCGGTGTTTTCCGGTATTTAGTGTGTTTTTCAGTGTTTTCCGGTATTTAGTGTGTTTTCCGGTATTTAGTATGTTTTCCGGTGTTTTTCGGTGTTTTCCGGTGTTTTCCGGTATTTAGTGTTTTCCGGTATTTAGTATGTTTTCCGGTGTTTTCCGGTGTTTTCCGGTATTTTCCGGTGTTTTCCGGTGTTTTCCGGTATATAGTATCACCCTACAGGTCTATAAATTGTCCACCCATCCCCCATCCTGCTCCCCCCCCCCCCCCCCCCTTCCCCCGGGCTACCCCACAAAAGAGGTGGGGATTGTAAATTTTCGAGTGAAAAATTTCCCACCCCTGGGCAAAATTTAGGTGGCTAAATCCCCACCCATGGGTGCAGAACCGTGCATGTTTTGCCCCCAAGGTGCGCTGGAAATTTAATTTCTATGCGTCAAAATCCCCACCCTGGGGCATGCAAATCGTGACCAAATCCCCACTTAGGGTGGGGTGGGGACAACAATTGAGGTGCATTCTAGATGAAATCAAGCCCCTGTGTTTTTCCACAGCCGGGTCTCAGGCCATGCCCAGCCCAACTCCTTTTCCTCTCGGCCTGCTGGCCTGTTTACGGTCGAGTTGTCCTGCACTCGGTAAAAAAGGGTACATGTACATCATTACAAACTGTATGTACAAGTTTGACAGTACCGGTAGTTATAGTCTCAATAACAAACTAATTTGGAATGCTGTTCAAAACAATTCCCAAATACCAGGGCAAAACAAAATCTCAACACACATTCTTGCATAAATTAGTTGTTGCACATCCTATAATTTTTGTTTACATACCCATTTTTAATACATGTACCCCGGTCAGTAAACACATTGTTTCTGTATTATCATTACTACTTGATCAATAAAGGAAAGAGCGTGTAGGGCATAAACATAAATTCACAGAATGGAATTTTAATATGATGTTTGAAAATAGTGCCTTAATTGGCTGGACATCTCTTAAATTGAGAGCCTGCTGTTTGCATCACAAAACAGTCTGGAATTATTTGCCTATCCTTGTTTGTAGTTCATCCTTCTGAAATGCAAGCATGTTTTCTAAAAAAGCACAGTACTAGACGATTAATTAAAAGAGATTCCCCCATGGAGAGCCAAGAAAGGAAATAACATACCTTTTGCTGTACACATTTCCTATATGACACAATGTTACATTTTTATCCATCCTGTTGATAGCATATAGGTCTTGTTTGAGTTTTTTATTGGACAACATCATCAGATAAAAAAAAAAAACTATACATGTATATGCAACCGTTCCTTCTACAGATTTGGATTTTGTACATCTAATCTGCAACATACATGTACTAAAGTGATGTTGATATGTCATGATATGGAGAAATTAATGTCAGACATCCAAGTATCCAATATTCAAGTTGTTTGGTCTGTTTGATTTTTGCTTTTTGTTTTTAACTTTGCACATTCACTGCACTAAATTCCCTCACATTGCCCTGGTGGTTTGACTATAACAGTCGTGTATAATCACAACTCAGTCCTTGAATCTATGCATGACTACTGAGATTTACTAAATCATTTTTCGCTTTAGCATTGTAAATGTTCGTGCCATTTCATTAAAAAACATTAGTATCCAAAAGTCACAGCTTTAAACACGATAATTGAAAGAGCAGACGTGATATTGTCGGAGATTCATTACTGCATTCCAATGCATATGGGTGGTGATCTGAAGTCTGTTTACAGAGAATAAGCAGTTGCACTTATACTGCAGCACTTGTAGGCAGGATATTTGCATCCAAGTAAAAAAACAAACAAACAAAAAATCAGTATTTAAAATATTCTTGAAACAAAGTGTTTTGTTCTTGCTTGTACTGGTTTGGTTTACATTTGCTAATTTCAGAAATTATGGATTGCCGACATGCAGGCCTAGTTATACAAACAATATTCATAAACACACACAAGTACTTAAAAAGTCCCAAACCCATGAAAAAAAGACATGTATATTAATAATAGTTTCTATGAAAATCAGAATCACTGTGTCACGGTTTTACTGCACATGGCATTTTATCAAAGTACATGTATGATGCATGCAGTTACAGCTATACACCATTAGTAGAGGAGAGGTGTTACTTGGAATGGGTATGTTGAAACACTGATATTTTCCACGGCATTAGTTATTTTTAAGAAATACATGTATCGCATTGTATGCAAATGATGTTCATAGATTCACTCGACTTGTTTTTGAGTACAAAATGAGGTTAACGAGATGTCAAATTGTAGTCCCTGTTTTTCGTAGTATGCTTGCAAATGTCAAACAGGCCAGCGGGTTTAGTTGGAACAAAATGAGGGGCTAGTTGGAACATGTTTCATTGACCACATGAAACAGGCCACATGTTTATAGTTGCCAGTTTTTTTACGGTCCGGAAGGTGGCAACTATATACAAGTTTCACTGCATTATAAGTTAGCAGTTGTTAATGACTCCCCTGTACCCCAAAGGGTTAATTAACTAGCGCCCCAATTTACAGCTTAAATGTCTGCCTTGCTAATTAAGGTGATTACAAAAGTTATAGTAGTTTTTAAATGACAACATACCATGTTTCAACTTACCCCATAGGTGGGGCTAGTCGGAACAGCTGACATGGTCATGTTCAAGGTGGATTATCCGAGAAACCAGCGAGTCGTAACATTTTATATACTCCATTTGTAGCCCAAATAATTATGTATGCTTAAAGTGTATTATACAGTTGTTTTTTTTCTTTAACCCCAACACTCCTCAATCCTTCAAAATCAATATGATTTTACAATAACCCTAGGGAGTTAGGGTTAATAAATTATGTTAGTGTTTTATAGACGATTTTGTGAAAAATTTTCCAACTAACCCCACTCTCCCCTACTTTTTATATGGGTATTATGTTTTGGGTTTTGGGGGCAAAACATTTATCATGTTCACACAAAAGGTTGTTTTTACTGGACCATGACTGACATTTAATTCTATTGCATTTTATTCACTATTTTCCATTATTTACAAAAACAGTAAGATATGTGATGACAATGACAATTATACAAAACACCCAAACAAATTTTGTTGGCACCGCAGATCGAAGGATTGCCAAAAAAGCAAACTAATCACTATCGAGTGGCTATATCGGCCCAAACTGTTAGCAAAATTAAGAAAATTTAAAATCAAAATTTTTAAATAATTTTATCTTTGACATTATAAACTTGCACTTAGTCCAAATGCTGGTACTTTTGTGAATGGATATTCAGGACATAGGTGCAAACATTAAAAATTCCATTTACTTATAACCAAAATAAAAATCTGAGAGCTAGAACAATAAAAATGACAATTAATTTTACATGAACAGTAACTGAAAATGTTAGCACAGACGTTATGTAAAGAATTTGCATCATATCAAATCTCTACACACAAAAAAAAGAAATATAAAATTTGTGTCTGCATTAAATTGCAGTCACTGTCTGGGGAGAGCCAGAGTTGTCTTAATTTTACTTTGAATGAATTCAAATGAAGGCAGGAGTATTAGTATCATCATAATCTAGAAGATCTGACAAGCGGTCCGAGTGCAGGAGGAGCGAATAAATTTAACCTGTCCATAATTCTGCAATTGACTTTAACCAGGTCAGAAATGTTTGCATGAAATATGTTGCACAAACAATTAATAAAAACAACAGATATGAAAGGTAGTTTACAAGGGCCGATGAAAGCAGTGAATTGAGTAAGCAATATCATCAAGAGCAAGAAAAACAACAAATTAATACTTTGATTGTTTGATTTGGATGTCATCTCTTCTTTATATTAGGAGAATTTTCATTTCTTTGTTACTCAGGTCGGGGGAGTGTGCAAATTTGGGGCGGGGGCGGGGGATGGGGACGTGGGTTTTTTACCTCACTTCCCCTCTGGATTCTAGTTCCCCTATTTGGCATAAGCTTCAGTCATTCTAGATCTGAGGCACAGTTCACAACGCGGAAGCTGGACCGGGTAACTCCCCCGTAAAACGGCTCACATGTTCGGCAAGTTCTATCAAGAGACGTGGAGTATATTTTCTCCACGTCTCTTGTATATGTTTACCGAACAATTGACCTGTTGACTTACGCGTTGTGAACTCTTTGCTGATGCACACATTATTTTACAATCGTCCGTCAATCATCAACCACGCCAATGAATAATGCATATATCGTCTGATATTAGCATAGTCTGGTCCCGCCCTCAAATGCCAAGATGATAAAGACGTTAACTGAGTCCAAATCCACACGTACGACAGTCCAAATACAAGCAGTTGAAATGCGCCCTCTATTGGGCATGCAAGTGTGACAAACACAGACAGTTCACGTCTTTAGTAAAGACTAGTCACAAACTGGGGTGGGTCAACAACCATCCAAAAGTATGAGCATGCGCACAAGTCAGGAGTACACCAGAGAAGGGTGTACCGACAGCCACGGTCAGTGGAGCAGGCAGGAAGCCTTAGCCCCGTTTTCCCTACATCCTGATTTTTCTCGGCCATTTCCCGGCGAAAGTCTGTCAAGTGCGGAATATAGACAGTTTGGAGCATGCAAAATTTGAAGTTCGTCGGAAAATTCCTTGACTTCCAAATTTGCCGACATTTGGACCACACTTTGACCAAATTTCCGTCCCGTTTTATAAAATGGTTTATTTTTCCCAAATAACCCATACAAAATTTACACAATTAAAAACAAAACATTTTACAATGCATCATTAACAGTCATCCAAAATACTTCTGAGAGTAAACAAGGAAATTTCAACTCAAGCCGTTTGATACAAATTAACTGAAAGTGGTTCTTTACAACAATGACTCCAAGAAAAGGTTCTACATTATATTTACCAGAATTGTGCTTTTAGTTGTTCAACTATTTGTTGGGGGGAAAAGCGTTTCTCGTCAAATTTTGCTTCGTTTCGCTTTTTCCAAATAACTAGCTTGAATTGTGTAACAGTTTCAACCATTTTCTGCTCAACTGGTCTAGAATTAGCTACTCCAAAAGGAGAGAACACTTAAACATCTACACTAGGTACACATGGTTTGACCCTGTTCATACGACCCAGGTAATTACCAAGCCAAATGGCAGCTGGTTAAAATGTGTTTTGGTGTTTCTAGTGACCAACAACACAGAGAGCAATTACCATTTCCACTGCTAAATTTTAGAAGTCTGTCTCCGGTGGGTAGAACACCGTGTGCAACTCGAAAATTGAATGATATTTTCTTGTTCGACATTTTAGAACACAGCGTTCTTTTCCAAACGGTAGACCAATTTTTACCTGGGCAGTTCTTTTCTACATTGGGTTTAGCCTCGTTCTGATCAATACAAATCACATAAAGAGTTTTAAGTTTTATGTTTTTTCAATCAGCCACAATTGATTTGTATTTCCAGAAGTTTTGCAAAACCAAACAATAAAAGGGGAGCTTGGTGTCACAATGCGGTACCATGGAACTCATTAGACTGGGTTCAATGTCCCGCAATAACAGACCACACCAGTATCGCGCCAGAACGCGCCACTTGCCCGGCTTTTCCGAAGTGATATCACTGGCGTGTGCACATTGTATGGCCGACACTCTGGTTTCTATATCAATTACCCCCAACCCTCCTCGAGAAGGAGGGAGACACATCGTTTTCCGCTTGACAAATTCTATATTTTGTCCCCAAAGAAAACGAAAAATAAGTTGATTAATCTGTTTGACCATATCTTTGGGTACACTCCTTTAGCAGTGCTTTGCGCGCGCCACTTTAGTTTCCCCGCTCCAACCACTGCTAAACTTCGCCGCAAATCCTGCGAAGCGCGTGGGTGTGACGTCACCCAATACCGAGCCTGGATGACACTTGCCATGATTGGCTAGATTCTGTCACCTGACGTTGGTTCTGTCACATGACCTGCATCTGACACAGTAAAGATGGCTGCGCCCAGGTACGTCAACACTAACGTTGCTTTGCCCACTGTCGCGTCGACTTTTTTTGTCATTATTTCGTCCTGGTTGTTAGTGTGGTTTTACACAGTAAGTATTTGTTTCACGGACATCACTAATCCTTCACCGTGATCACTGTACATCCCTATAGAAAGGTGGGGAAATCACATTTTTCAAGCACTTCTTTTACCGCGAAATCATGTGTGTTAAAACTGATTAGGCTGTTTAGGGGAGAGCTGGAGATGAACAATGGGTATTTTTTTCATATACATTGAACACGGATTTGGGTAAATTTATATGTTGGAATCGATAGCTTATTCAATTCTAAGATATACTTCCCACTGACACTTCCGTCGCAAATGTTGCATTTCTGAGATAAATAAAATTATAAATGATAAAATTACTGCATAAAGTAATGCACAAAATGACGTGGTGAGCGGTCTGTGCGTAAGCGCGACAACAGAGGGCGCTGCGCACGCGCGTGAAAACGTGATTTTTCTACAGAAAAGCAACATTTGCGACAAAAGTGCAAGTGGGAAGTATATCTTAAAATTACATTATGTGTTGATTCCAGGAGGTAATTTCCTTAAAATCTTTGTTCAATGTATACGAAAAAAATACCGAAGAATGCGGTGCAGTATGAAGCGCCCCCACAGAGATATATTGCGCCAAGCCAGCGAATAATTCCTCAACTTCAAGTCTGATCAGTCTTAGTTCAACACGCTGTCTCGTTTTCTGCTAAACTATAAGCTTTGTCACGAAAGCCTAAATGCAGCAGGAGTACGTAGCACACGCGGGGGGACGCAACGTCGTTGTCAATGTTATAGCACACATTTACGCCTGGAATGAAAACTACGCACTCGACGAAGCTCACGAAGAGGAACTGATAATTATTTTTGTGTGCTAAAACAAACAAACAAAGGGCATGTTTTTTACACTGAAATTTTGCACAAACACAGACAACAATCTCCCCAAACTGTCGCTGGTTTCACAAGTCTGTTTCGCAACACAAACTACCCTGTTTGGACCAGAAATCTCAAACGAACATCTTGCTGTGTTCCAATTTAAATATTTTAAAAAATTGTTTTAAAAATAAATATCGTCAGAGAGTATTCTTTATTTTCAGTATCTATTCAAAAAGTTGGAATTTAACAATGCTGTTAAGGAGTTTAATTAATAATATTTCTTCATGATGTACTCTCTGCAACAGCAAAACCTTTTAATTGATGTGACTATTTATTCAGCAGATGGTTTTGCATGTACAGTGTATTATGGGTTACATTTTTGGCAATATTTACGTTTTTGAAATCCACTATGTCATGTGTAGTGACTGTGTAAAGTTGTGTGACAGTTTAATAAATAAAGAAAACCGTTAGCAGTCTATCATTTTATGTCATGTGTTTCTGTGTCACAAAAACAAGACCATAATATATATTGTGAGTTTGGCTGTTTATTTAAATTTATTTGGGCAGATGTATAGAGCAAGGAAACAGAAGATTGGGAAATAGAGTAGCTGACCTTTACTTAAATCTTGTGTACAACAAAGTAAAATCTTCAGATTTAAATTTGAACTTGCAAATCCTTGCTAAGTGATTTTAAGTAAAAACTTATAAAAACTTGATTAAATACACGCCTGGCTTATTGGCTATGCTTTGAGTTTTAATAGCTTATTGGTTTTGATTTAGTGGGGCTTAATAATACTGTTCAAAGAAGAGAAATATAGATATTTAAAAAATAAGGTATGTGTACTTGAATTCGGGGCGATTCAATAAAGCTCTTTGCGTACAACTTAACCAACGCAAAATAGGTGGACCGTAAAGCAGTCTAATCTTGAACGAGCAATGACGTCATCGTTAGCCAATCAGACTACGGGAAACCATACGGCACCATGGCGGTAATTTTGGATTTCTGTTTTTTCGGAATGCCGTTAGATTTCGTTGGATCCCGACTGGACTAGACAAATGTACGTAGAATTTTCATTATTTATGGGTAGAATATTACATATTCTTTGTGTAGAAGGGAAACATGGACTGTTTTGAGTATTAGCAGTGGGAAATATTTGCCGATTTTTGGTGTGTGTTTCATCGTCTTTTTTTGCAAGCGTATATTTCACTTCTCGCGCTGCGGACCGGCGGTATATATGCATATGCATGAACGTCAGGGGGCGCGGCGCGATACCCGATTGTGATTGGCTATCCGTGCAACAATCCTAACGATTTTGTAAGCGGTGTGCTGATTGGCTTCGCAGGATATGCGGCGAAGTTTAGCAGTGGTTGGAGCGGGCAAACTAAAGTGGCGCGCGCAAAGCACTGCTAAAGGAGTGTAATCTTTGGGAAGCGGAACAATTTCTGCACGGTCACTTTCCCTTTCATAGAAATGTCACGATTTTCCCACGATTCGATAGCAGTTTGTAGCTCGTCTATTTTCATTTGCCACATTTTGTTCGCATTATTTCCATATCCAAACCAAACCCCAAATTTTTTTGCCGAGCTTTCCCAAGCAATGTCAACCGGACCCGACGTTTTCCCCCTCCATTTCCCGAGTAAGACGCCACTCGTTTTCTGTTGGTTCAGCTTAGCACCAGAGGCCCGTATCTCCCAATCAGGTTAAAACAGTTACGGATAGATCGTTCATCTGACAAAATCAGAGTGGTGTCATCTGCATACATAGAAACTTTAGCTTCCCCACCCCCTGGCAACTTAATCCCTCGTATAGTCTTGTCTGACTTCATCGCGCATCCCAAGGGTTCCAGTGCAAGGACATAGAGCAAGGGCGATAAGGGACAACCCTGTCTTACCCCACGGGTGAGCGAAAAGGTCTGTGACATATTGCCGTTACACATGACTGAACTTTGAATGTCTGTACACAAAATATTGATCCGCTTCCTGAATCCGGGTCAAAACCAAATGTTTCGAGAACTTGTTGCAGATAACACCAATAGACCCTGTCAAACGCCTTTTCTTGATCTAGAGATACGAACGCGGCCCCCATGTGTTTTTGGTCAACGTAATCCTGAATATTTCGGAGGAGGTGGGCATTATCCAAAATGGAGCGTCCCACGACCGAACATGTTTGGTCCATGTTGATTATGCTTGGAAGAATTTTCCTCATTCTTGTTCCAAGTATTTTGGAAAGGATTTTGTAATCGACATTCAACAGCGATATCGGACGCCAGTTCTTAAGTTCATTCCTGTCCCCTTTGTTCTTGAACAGTAAAGATATCAGCCCGGTTCTTTGGCTTTTACTAAATCGACCGTGCTCAAAGACTGCATTTAAAACCTCACAGATGTCTGCGCCAATATCGCTGATGAAATGTCAATAGAATTCAACGGGAAAACCATCCGACCCTGGAGTTTTGCCCGCCGACATTTCGGATAATGCCGACCTCACTTCCGACAAAGTCAAGGGGCCCTCGAGGAGCAATTGCTCCTCGGAGCTTAGTGATCTGTCGATGGAACTCTTGAAAAACTCATTTTCTGCTTGATCACACGCCGTATAAAGATCTTCATAAAAATCCTTACAGGCTTGTGTCATTTTGCTCGGCTGCTTTAAACTCTGCATGCGCATGTCTACTGCAATGCCATTCATGGGTAGAGAACAATTGTGCTCCCCGTGAATGGCCTGCGCTGAGGGGTAACTGGTTTTGTTTTTGAATTTTTGTTCAAATTCATTTTTGACCGATTGCAGCTGTTCGATGCATTTAGACTTGCCCTGGTCAACTTTTTGCTGAAGAAAATTGAGTTGTCGCAAGAGTTCCTTTTGTTCAGAATTACGTCGCCTAGCCTCACCAACAGAGAATTATATTGATACGGCCTTTAGTCTGATCTTGCCCTGGTCCCACCACTCAAGAATGTTATCAAATTCGTCTTTGTTTTTCTGCCAATTTGCCCATTCAGACGTGATAACTTTGCAATAGTTGTCATTTTTGAGAATCGACGTGTTCAGTTTCCAGTGCCCTTTTCCGTCTTGCCGCTTAGTTAAACTGAAGCTCGTAGTAACCCAGTCATGATCAGACAATGGGCACGCAACAACCGAACTCTTTGAGCCAACCGATAAATCACGGGACATGTAAATACGGTCTATACGCGTTCCAGTATTGCTGTCTTTCGAATGCCATGTGAACCGCTTTACCAAAGGATGTTGCTCCCGCCAGCAATCATACAAGACAAATCGTTTGACTGTTTTCTGTATTTCTTTTGACCCCATGTGACCCTGATAATTGCGGTGTACCCCTTAGTATCCAATTTCAAATCATCCACAGAATTAAAATCCCCACCCCAAATTATTCTGGCAGCGCCATGGCAGTGGTTGCCAAGGTCACATGCCAAGAATTTCTTACTCTTATCCGGTTCATTCGGTGCATAATTATTAACAATTCTGAGTTTCACTTGGGTGTCTGGAATGCGGATTGTTAGAGAAACCACTCTACCTTCATTGTCCCGTAAATAATCGGTCGGACTCCACGAGTGGCGTCGGTGGAGTAAAATAGCACAGACCCTACTAGACCTTGTGCCAAAAGACCAAAAACCTGTGCCGTCAAATTCTCGAGCCCATTGTCTAGCTTCGAAGTAGCCCGAGGCATGGGTTTCTTGAAGCATCAAAATATCAATTTTGCGTTTATTACAGAACTCGAAAATTTGACGGCGTTTCATTTGATCTCTAAGACTACGTACATTTAATGAACCGATAGTTAAATTAACCATGAGGGCAATTAAAATTAACTGCAACACTACCGTAATGTTCAAAAGAAAATGCAGTCTCTTGTTCATTGTTCAATGTTTTGAAGACTTCTTCCTTTCCTTTCGTTTGAATTTCGTGTAGTCTTCATCCCCAGACGAACGTCCGCGTTTATTACTATGGATGCTGGTCATACTAATTGTTGAATTTACTGTGTCCGAATCAGACGAATCTTCGTTCTCAAACACCCCCCTGCCTCCTGTCGAACTTCATCCTCCAACGTTGAAAATCTATTGGGACTGATGACAGGAATACCAGTCACCCAGTCTCGCGTCAGTTTGTGTGCAGCCTCTTTCGTGAATTCTAGGGGTGGTTCGGGCGCTGACGGTTCGGGCGTTGACGTTTCCCGCCCGCTGTTTTCCCACACTTAGTGTCCGTTGCCGCTTCATGGTCATCAGGAGCATTCTTGCCCGTTTTGCTTGTGGTTGCCGTGTCTTTGTCGGGATTTGGCTTTTTCTCTTGATTGATCGTGTCCTTTCCATTGTCGTTAGGGGGATTTGGGTTGTCGTTTCCAGCTGGTTGTACGGCAGATTTCTTCTTAATGACCGGAGGGATGAAGTCAGACGTACTGGCAACCCCCTCAGGTGGCGGCGGGAACGTCATCGTTGCCGGTGTTTTGCGGGGGGCTGGCACCGGTGGCTTACCCGAATCAGAGTCCGAATCGTCCGCGTCCCGTTGTGCTCCCCGCCGTCGGGAGACATTGGCCCACGATTTCGGGCAACCCCGGGCGATGTGGCCGGTCTGCCCACAAATGTGGCACTGCTTTGGTTCCGGACAATCTGCTATGCGGTGTCCCTTCTGGTGACAGTTGTTGCAGGTGATATTATGGCACTTTGCATCGATATGACCCGCCTCGCCACACACTCTACACGTTTGTACTTGTCCATTGTATCTTACCATTAATTGGTTACTTCCAACGCGAATGTAACTTAGAATGGCCGCCGTCAGTTCCATGGTAAAGTGCCTGATGCCGTTGCACCACTGGGGCACGGTCTGCCAACGACCACGCCGACTGCTAATCACTCGGCCATATTGGCTGAGTTTCGCTATCACCGGTCCATCTTGCATCTCGTGTGGGGCGTACAATACATTAACAAAGGTGTACATTCCACCCGCCGTCGTTGCATTTATTCGTTTTCCATCAATTTCCATTGAAGCACGAAGAATCTTGTTCGCAATCACCTCCGTTTTCCCAGTAACTAGCCACTTACGTTCACTGATATTTGCACACATTCAACGTCTCCAGTTTCAACCGACGTACCGATCACAGTAAACAAACTGCCAGGCGAAGTCCCCTCTTGGAGGTGAAGAGCCACGGTGCGGTTTTGGAACACCATCGTTGCAAGCCGAGTTTGGGCGTGGTGGCCACGCGGACATAGACCGCGTGCCGTCCGCAGCACGAAGTGGAAAAACACGTCTGCTCCGGTCAAATTCCCGTCCCAAACTGGGAAGGGTCAACAACCATCCAAATGTCTGAGCATGCGCACAAGTCAGGAGTACACCAAAGAAGGGTGTACCGACAGCCACGGTTAGGGGAGCAGGCAGGAAGCCCGAGCCCCGTTTTTCCTACATCCTTAAATTTATCGGCCTTTTCCCAGCGAAAGTCTGTCAATTTTGCAGGACAAGTGCGGAATATAGACATTTTGGAGCATGCAACATTTGAAGTTCGTCGGAAAATTCCTTCACTTCCAAATTTGCCGACATTTGCAACACACTTTGACCAATTTCCCGTCCCAAACTGGGGTGGGTCAACAACCATCCACAAGTCTGAGCATGCGCACAAGTCAGGAGTACACCAGTGAAGGGTGTACCGACAGCCACGGTCAGTGGAGCAGGCAGGAAGCCCGAGCCCCGTTTTCCCTACATCCTGATTTTTCTCGGCCATTTCCCGGCGAAAGTCTGTCAATTTTGCAGGACAAGTGCGGAATATAGACAGTTTGGAGCATGCAACATTTGAAGTTCGTCGGAAAATTCCGTGACTTCCAAATTTGCCGACATTTGGACCACACTTTGGCCAAATTCCCGTCACAAACTGGGGTGGGTCAACCACCTTCCAAAAGTCTAAGCATGCGCACAAGTCAGGAGTACACCAGAGAAGGGTGTACCGACAGCCACGGTCAGTGGAGCAGGCAGGAAGCCCGAGCCTCGTTTTCCCTACATCCCGATTGTTCTCGGCCATTTCCCTGCGAAAATCTGTCAATTTTGCAGGACAAGTGCAAAGTCCGTCGGAAAATTCCTTGACTTCCAAATTTGCCGACATTTGGACCACACTTTGACCAAATTCCCCTTTTTGTAATTTAGGACCCCCCTGGGGAGGGTCCAAGGGTGGCCGACTTACCAAGCGCCGGAGTGAAGATATCCTGGGGTTTCGAGCCCCCACCCTTACACAAAACAAGAGACAGAAAGAACAAGCAAACTACAATAGACAAAGTGTTTCGGGCAAAAGTGCACGGGGCAGACCGACTACCACTTGCCGGACGACTCAAGTCGTGGGGTTTTGAGCCCCTCTGCCCTACAAAGACATAACAGCGAGACAGACCCAAAACGAGAACGCGGACATCACGAACACGGAGACATACAGAAATACAGACAACCGAAAAGGACAAACACCAAACCCAGAAAAAAAACAATCAAAAGTTGAAAACTAATTTGTCGTTAACAACGACACAGACGGCTCCGCACAAGCCCCAAGTGGCACAAAACTTTGTCCGGGGCAACCGAACAAAGTCTGCGCGGAGACGCGCCTTAATATTACACTGAACACGGCGAAGCACCTGCTCCGGAGTCGGCCGCGAGCCATCAAACAATGTATCGCAGGGCGAGCACCACAACAGCCGCCTTACCGTGCAAATCAGAAACCAAATTAAGAGAGATTCCGGGCTGGAATACAGCCCGGACCCCAAAAGAACGCACAGACGGGTTAACGAAAAGTACCGACCCACGCCCACGAAACATAAACAAACGGGCACTCCCAAAACACGTGGTCAATTGTCTCACTGATGCCCCAGCGGACAAGCCGCTGGGAGGTCTTGAGAGCGCCCCAAATTACCCGCCAATTCATGTCACGAAGACGGTGACATAAATTGGGGGCATGACATAACGAAAAAAACATGTTTTGGATGAACTACATTGTTTTGGCGCTGAGGAGGGAGTTCCCCGGAAAACAACTCACACAATTGGCGAGTCGTCACCAGGTCCCACTCAACGCCCGGAAGAATACGAAAAACCTCTAAGACAAGCTTGCAGAAAAACAAATAAAAAGACGGAGGAGGGTAAAAATAAGGAACGTCGTTCCTCCAAAGAGCGGAGAGGGCCCGCTTGAGGGACTCCGCCGCCCAGTAGAGCGCAAAGTGTCTCCACAGGGGACCGTCGCCACCCAATAAGGCCCGTACCCCACGAACAAAAAGAGCATCACACTTATGACGAAAATTGGTGACCGCAAGGCCACCTTCTGAAAGCGGACGGACGAGAACCGACCTCCGAACGAGCTCGGCCTTGCCCGACCAGATAAAAGATAATATGGCGCGGTTCACGGCCTGCTCCACCGAAGGCGGGAGCGGATAAACCGGGGCCAAATAAAACAACATAGAAAG
Organism: Henricia sp. BOLD:AAB3569; assembly: GCA_037783545.1. Classification (NCBI taxonomy): domain Eukaryota; kingdom Metazoa; phylum Echinodermata; class Asteroidea; order Spinulosida; family Echinasteridae; genus Henricia; species Henricia sp. BOLD:AAB3569. The sequence goes on along the minus strand of JBBELK010000422.1, from coordinate 428,199 downwards.
GGCAAGGGTGTTGACTATCAGCACCTTGCCCAAAAGAGAGAGCTTCCTCGCCTTCCACATGTCCAAGCAGGACTTGAGGTTGGGGAGGCGCTCCCTCCAGTTGCGTAGGCCCATGTCCCCCCTGCCCACCCACACCCCGTTGATCTTAATGGGGTCAGAGGTCCACTGAACGGGGACCAGATCGGGCAGGCAGGAAGGCCATGAGCCCAAAACAAGACCCTTAGTCTTAGCAAAATTAAGGCGCGAGCCATTCGCCCGCGAAAAACCATCAATGGTAGCGAATAGCCGTCCGGCGGACGCGACGTCCCTGACAATGCAGGTGGTATCGTCTGCATATTGCAGAACCTTGCATTGCAGGCCGTCGGCCCCGGGAAGTGTCAAGCCCGCCAGGCGGACATCTTTCAAAACGTGTTGGGCGAATGGCTCAACGAAAAGAACGTAAAGTAATGGAGAAAGAGGGCAGCCCTGACGGACTCCCCTCGTAACGAAAAAGGGGTCGGAAACGACCCCGTTAACTAAAACGGCACTGGATACATCCGTATATAACAGACTAACCCAGCGCCTAAAGTTAGGTCCAAAACCAAATTGGTTAAGGACCTTGAACAAAAAATCCCAGTTGACCCTGTCGAAGGCCTTCTGCTGGTCAAGCGATATAAGCAGGCAGTCAAGGTTCCTTCCATCCACATACTCTACCAGGTCCCGGAGGAGCCCTTATATTGTCATGGATGGACCTCCCCTTGACGCCGCAAGTTTGAAACGGCCCGACAATGTCTGGCAAAACTTGACCGAGGCGAAGGCACAAGGCCTTCGACAGGATCTTGTAATCCAAATTTAGGAGAGAGATGGGGGGCGCCTGTTCCGAGGATCAAGCGGATCCCCACCTTTCTCCAACAAAGTGATGATTCCCAAACGTTGGGAATCACCCAAAGAATACGAATTAAAAGCACAACGGAAGACACCCATCAGATCGGGACCGACCAAATCCCAGAAGCTCACGTAGAAATCCTTGGGCAGGCCATCCGACCCCGGGGTCTCACCGTTGGCCAAAGTAGACAAAGCCGCACCGAGCTCGGACATATCGAGAGGTCTGTCCATGTCGGCGCGACTCTCTACATCCAAAACTGATGAGACAGAACGTAAAAAACGAGGTTGAAGGTCAACCTCCACAGGCTCTTCGGTATAGAGATCTTGATAACAATCTATATAAACAGAACAGATGTCCTCGGAGGACGACACGATGTCGCCATTCGGGGACCGAACAGAACTAATAATTTCCCTCAGAGCCTGGGAGGTCTCCAACTGAAAATAATAGCTTGGACGGCCTCTCCCCTTCCTCGAGGTCGGATCCGGGCCCCCTCCGCTTCGAGGTCGTCCAGCTCTTGCAACTGATTAGAAAGGTCGTCATACCGGGAGAGAATGACAGAGTCAGACCTCCCGGCGTTCAATTCGGAAACAACGGAACGAAGAGAGGCCATTATAACCTCTCTCCGTCGCCGCTTCCGTCTCGAACGACGACAACAAAAAGAAATAATAAAACGCTTGATGCGGGACTTGACTTCCTCCCACCAGAGGAGCTCATTATCGAACCCCTCCTTGAGAGTCTGCCAGCCCGCATAAGTCACACGAAAATCCCTTTGAAAATCGGCGTCAGAGAGGACGGAAACGTTACATTTCCAGTAGCCTCTACCAACGCCGATCCTCTCAGGGAGAGAAAAACGAAGAACAACGCAATCATGGTCACTGAACACACACAGCGAATGCACACAAGACACGACGCCGACCGAGTCGGACGCGTAAATACGGTCCAACCGGCTTGACACCGTGTTTGCCGCATTACGCCATGTGAATGATATTTCTGACGGGTTGAGGGATCTCCAACAATCGCTCAACGAAAAATTCGAAAGGATAACGCCGAGGTCTTTGGACCCAATACCACAGGACGTGGTATCCGATCCTCGACGATCTAAATCAATATCGAAAACACAATTAAAATCCCCCGCCAAAATGACAGGGAAGTTACCCGTCAGAAAAGACGACAACCCCGCAAAGAAGCTGCACCGTGCTCTTGGATTGGTAGGGGCGTAAATTGCGCACAGGCGCACACCGGGACGTCCCCCAGAGAAACTTAAATTACCGGAAACAACCCTTCCCTCGGTATCGAAGGAAGGAAGGGTTGGAAAGGACTTTTGGCGGGAAGAAGGACGACAGTGCCGCATGAGGAGGATGTGCCGAAACTGGCAAACATCCTCCCCTCCCCTTCCATTCCGCCCGCCAAGAAACTAAATCAGACTCTGACGAGATATGACACTCCTGAAGACAGGAAATGCCATAACCTCGACAGAGTTCAAAAACGCGTCTGCGCTTCGCGGGGTTGCGCATACAATTCACATTTAGTGAAAGGACATAAACCATGATTGCGTTGCATATTAAACCTCCGAGGAGACACTCCCGGAAACGAAAGGTCCCCAAGGATCACTGGGAGTGGGAGATGCCTGACCTTCGGACGAGGACATGAACTCGTCCTCGCCCTCGGACAACATCTCCCGCTCGCTGGCAGACTTGGACTCGGAGAGGCGGGGTCCCTCAGCAACCGAGGGGCCAGCCATGTTCCGGGAGGACTGCCTCGAGGGACGAGAGTCCCTCTTACCCGCCCCCTCGGCCTCCGAGTCCAAGGAAACTGAAGACTTGCGGCGTCCTCCAAAAGCGGGACGCTTCTGGGGTGTCGCCGCAGAGGACGAAGGGGAGTCAGAGTCAGAGGAGTGGCATCGCAGCCTCTTTCCCTTTCCCTTCTTCCCCCTCTTGCCCTCAGCCTTCACGTAAGGGCTGACTTGGTCGGTCGCTACGGCCCGACACGCGGCGCGCTCACAGACCAAAACTTGTATTTTGTTCACGCCGGTGCAGGCCGCGCAACCGACCAAAGACAAAATCTCCCCATCGTGGGCATTGCCACAGTGGAAACATTTCCACTGCGACAACCCCTCGACGGGGTCAATCATTTTGTGGCACCCGAAGCAGGGTGCCCGACGGGGTTCGGGGGCACTGCCTTCGGTGGTGTCCCCAATGGTGTCTGAGCCGGACGACCCTGACGAAAAAGACAACTCCTCCCCAAAATTTGCTCCTCTTGGGTGCTACGGGGAGGAGGATTAACAACCCCATCGGCCTTGGCCTCGGAACCCGCCTGGGCCGGAGCTTCGGCTGGTTCCCCGGCCACGGGCCGAGGGCGGGGGGCAAGGGAATTCTGCCCCACAACATCAGCCCACCGTTTGGTGGGATTCACCTTGTTTGCGTAGGACCTGGGGCACCGCTGGAAACTGTGCCCCTCGTCCTTGCAAAAAGTGCAGCGAACATGGTTTGGGAACTCGGAAACCGAGTGCCCAACCTCCAAGCATTTGTTGCACCGGGTGGTGCCACAATCCTTAGACATGTGCCCTGGATCCCCGCATCGGGCGACGTGCGGGTCTGACCCTGATGGCCGACCCACACGTTGCGGTTCCCAATACTGAGAACCGAGGGGATGGACTTGACACCCGACATTAAATATTGCCAGGTGCCGTTGAACACAGTAGAGGGAACACAGATATTATCGTCCAGGTCCACCTCAACATATTTGACTGTGACCAGCGTCAGGGAGCTCGAGGACGTGACCTCAACCCCACGACGCTGGATCAACACCGGCTCGAATCTGCGAGCTAGGGCAGGAGACTTGAAACAAATTTCAAATTTCCCGCCCGGCAAATGTTGCAGGGCCTCCATGTGGTCTTTGGGCACTACCCCAACCTCACGGAGGACTTTGAAGCCATCAAGTTTTTCCTCGACGACGCGGGGCCGAGCAAACTGATACGCCTTTGCAGGCATATTAAAAGAAAGCAACAAATGGAAACAAGAAATATATCCCACTAGAATAAAACAAAGACACCGAAACTTCTCGTAACGGTGTCTAAAATAAAATGCGTATTTCTATCTCCCCTGGGATAGAAGTACAAAAAGACAAGGAATTATGTACAGTAAAAGCTGCTGTGTCAACCAGACTTATGGTAAACACAACAGCAAAGAAAAACAAATACCGCGCCGGCTCAGACTTATGAGACCGACAACGGTAGTATACACAAAAGGGACTATACGTGTAAACGGCAAGACTTATGCCGTTCACACAGTATAGAAAACAGCAACACGAACAAAAACAAAATGGCCTGTACAACTGTGCACACGACTGCTATGCACAAGTGCACGGGTGAACGAACACAAAGGACGTACCCTGCCCACACACGTACACACATACTGCGTGAACAAAAGAGTACGACCGAACAAAAGACTGTTCTGGGCTAGTAAAGATGCACTAAACCAACACAAATAAAACCAACCAAAAAACACGAAAAACACACAAAAAATACCCCCAAAATCACCAAAACAGATGAACACTTGGGACTACACTATATATAAACAAATATTTACACGGAATTTACAAAGAGAAAAGCTCTGAAACACTCAGAAAACGGGAAAACTCCGGACCAAAAACACGTCCGACGTGACCGAATTCCCGTCCCAAACTGGGGAGGGTCAACAACCATCCAAAAGTCTAAGCATGCGCACAAGTCAGGAGTACACCAGATAAGGGTGTACCGACAGCCACGGTTAGGGGAGCAGGCAGGAAGCCCGTTTTCCCTACATCCTGATTTTTCTCGGCCATTTCCCGGCGAAAGTCTGTCAATTTTGCAGGACAAGTGCGGAATATAGACAGTTTGGAGCATGCAGCATTTGAAGTTCGTCGGAAAATTCCTTGACTTCCAAATTTGCCGACATTTGGACCACACTTTGGCCAAATTCCCGTCACAAACTAGTCTTGGCTCCAAGACCTTCGTGTTAGTTTTTGTTGTTGCGAGACAGAATTCCCACAGCGCGCGATGAACAGTGCGCGAAACGACTGAGGGCGTGTTTTCATACATTTTAATCGATTCTTTAGTGTATTCGTAACGGTAGTACGTATTCGTTGCATTGGTATCGATACCAGTGGTGCATACGATACTGGACCTTCACGAAGGTCTTGGCAATCTTGGCAGCAATTCTTAACTTTTTCTTTATTTCTCCCTTGGAAATCCAAGGGAGCCAATCAGTGATTAGGTTTGGACCATATCGTGAATTATTCATTAGGCAAACATAAAACAGGTTGATGTGTGTGTAAAATGCCTGCGGGATGTCTGTTGGGTTGAGTCAACAGGCCCAAGTGTTATTTTTGCCGTGTTGGGAAAACTCGGCATCGGGAAAATGTGTGGACAAGCGAGCGCTGTGCCCGGGCCAGGCAACACCGCGCTACGGTCGGCTTTCCCGCCGACGGCCGCCGGGATTTCACCGGGGGATTTCAGTACCCTGGCGTTAGCTTGTTACTCGTCTTGAATTGAATTCTATAGATAATCGACATAAAAATGTGATAAAAACAGAAAAATAAGAGGAAATGTATTTTTTCTATAAACTCCCGGGTGTTTCCGATGATATAAGAAGCAAAGTTTGGAAGGGAAAACCATATTAATCATGTCCTTATACAGGTCTATCAATTGTCCACCCATCCCCCATCCTGCACCCATCCCCCATCCTGCCCCCCCCCCCTTCCCCCGGGCTACCCCACAAAAGAGGTGGGGATTGTAAATTTCCGAGTGACAAATTTCCCACCCCTGGGAAAAATTTAGGTGGCTAAATCCCCACCCATGGGTGCAGAACCGTGCATGTTTTGCCCCCAAGGTGCGCTGGAAATTTGATTTCTATGCGTCAAAATCCCCACCCTGGGGCATGCAAATCGTGACCAAATCCCCACTTAGGGTGGGGTGGGGACAACAATTGAGGTGCATTCTAGATGAAATCAAGCCCCTGTGTTTTTCCACAGCCGGGTCTCAGGCCATGCCCAGCCCAACTCCTTTTCCTCTCGGCCTGCTCGCCTGTTTACGGTCGAGTTGTCCTGCACTCGGTAAAAAAGGGTACATGTACATCATTACAAACGGTATGTACAAGTTTGACAGTACCGGTAGTTATAGTCTCAACAACAAACTAATTTGGAATGCTGTTCAAAACAATTCCCAAATACCAGGGCAAAACAAAATCTCAACACACATTCTTGCATAAATTAGTTGTTGCACATCCTATAATTTTTGTTTACATACCCATTTTTAATACATGTACCCGGTCAGTAAACACATTGTTTCTGTATTATCATTACTACTTGATCAATAAAGGAAAGAGCGTGTAGGGCATAAACATAAATTCACAGAATGGAATTTTAATATGATGTTTGAAAATAGTGCCTTAATTGGCTGGACATCTCTTAAATTGAGAGCCTGCTGTTTGCATCACAAAACAGTCTGGAATTATTTGCCTATCCTTGTTTGTAGTTCATCCTTCTGAAATGCAAGCATGTTTTCTAAAAAAGCACAGTACTAGACGATTAATTAAAAGATATTTCCCCATGGAGAGCCAAGAAAGGAAATAACATACCTTTTGCTGTACACATTTCCTATATGACACAATGTTACATTTTTATCCATCCTGTTGATAGCATAGGTCTTGTTTGAGATTTACATTACTGTTTTTTATTGGACAACATCATCGGATTAAAAAAAAGAACTATACATGTATATGCAACCGTATCTTCTACAGAATTGGATTTTGTACATCTAATCTGCAACATACATGTACTAAAGTGATGTTGATATGTCATGATATGGAGAAATTAATGTCAGACATCCAAGTATCCAATATTCAAGTTGTTTGGTCTGTTTGATTTTTGCTTTTTGTTTTTAACTTTGCACATTCACTGCACTAAATTCCCTCACATTGCCCTGGTGGTTTGACTATAACAGTCGTGTATAATCACAACTCAGTCCTTGAATCTATGCATGACTACTGAGATTTACTAAATCATTTTTCGCTTTAGCATTGTAAATGTTCGTGCCATTTCATTAAAAAACATTAGTATCCAAAAGTCACAGCTTTAAACACGATAATTGAAAGAGCAGACGTGATATTGTCGGAGATTCATTACTGCATTCCAATGCATATGGGTGGTGATCTGAAGTCTGTTTACAGAGAATAAGCAGTTGCACTTATACTGCAGCACTTGTAGGCAGGATATTTGCATCCAAGTAAAAAAACAAACGACAATAAAAATGACAATTAATTTTACATGAACAGTAACTGAAAATGTTAGCACAGACGTTATGTAAAGAATTTGCATCATATCAAATCTCTACACACACAAAAAAAGAAATATAAAATTTGTGTCTGCATTAAATTGCAGTCACTGTCTGGGGAGAGCCAGAGTTGTCTTAATTTTACTTTGAATGAATTCAAATGAAGGCAGGAGTATTAGTATCATCATAATCTAGAAAATCTGACAAGCAGTCCGAGTGCAGGAGGAGCGAATAAATTTAACCTGTCCATAATTCTGCAATTGACTTTAACCAGGTCAGAAATGTTTGCATGAAATCTGTTGCACAAACAATTAATAAAAACAACAGATAGGAAAGGTAGTTTACAAGGGCCGATGAAAGCAGTGAATTGAGTAAGCAATATCATCAAGAGCAAGAAAAACAACAAATTAATACTTTGATTGTTTGATTTGGATGTCATCTCTTCTTTATATTAGGAGAATTTTCATTTCTTTGTTACTCAGGTCGGGGGAGTGTGCAAATTTGGGGCGGGGGCGGGGGATGGGGACGTGGGTTTTTTACCTCACTTCCCCTCTGGATTCTAGTTCCCCTATTTGGCATAAGCTTCAGTCATTCTAGATCTGAGGCACAGTTCACAACGCGGAAGCTGGACCGGGTAACTCCCCCGTAAAACGGCTCACATGTTCGGCAAGTTCTATCAAGAGACGTGGAGTATATTTTCTCCACGTCTCTTGTATATGTTTACCGAACAATTGACCTGTTGACTTACGCGTTGTGAACTCTTTGCTGATGCACACATTATTTTACAATCGTCCGTCAATCATCAACCACGCCAATGAATAATGCATATATCGTCTGATATTAGCATAGTCTGGTCCCGCCATCAAATGCCAAGATGATAAAGACGTTAACTGAGTCCAAATCACAGAGCTATATATAGGAACTAGAGTGAGCACTTATCACGTGACCCCGTGCCCTCAAGGGTGCGTGGACGCCATTTTGTTAGTGGGCAAAAAGTACGTGCTAATGTATTGACGACATGCGTATTTTCAGCTTTAATTTTATTTTAAGATTATGCTTTCAGCGATAGGGGTGCAGAAAGATGTGGTTGCTAACTACAATCATCCTGACTGTCGGATCATTGTCCCATGTTTATATTTTACTTTAAAAGATTGAAACTTTAGTTAGGCCAAACACTTTTCTTTCCCCATGGGCCAAACAACATTCAAAATCGTCGCCCGGGTACTGTACAAGATTTGGGGAGTTGATCATAATTTTTTTTAATGACTTATCTAGCATTAGAATGTGCAGATTTGATGGAAAAACTCGAAATTTGGAGTGGGAAAGTTTAAGATTTTGTGAGGAAACACTGGATTTTTTTTCAGCCTGCCTCATCTATTTTGCACACAAGGTCTGAAGCCACGATCAACTTCCTAGTTCTTTCCTGCTACGTCCCCCACTGCTTTTTGCGTGTGTAGGTAGAGCATTCGGGTATACTAGTACCTCAGCCATTAACTTGGGGGAAAGTAACACCCGTTTCATACAGGCGCACGATCGTTCCGATTAAAATTTTGTTTCAGACAGGCGTCAGTATGCGAGCCGCGCGCACACTTAAGATCGACGTCTGAAACCAAGTCGCTGTTCAGTCGTTCGATCTTTCGACTTCTGGCGAACCAAGTCGCTCCAAATTGTTTCATACGTCGAACTTAATTCAAATTTCTGGGATAATTTAGTTCAGCGCGACTGTAAGGTGCAGGATTTCCCGGTGAAACCGACTGCCTAAGGGAAAAACTACCGTTCTACCGTTCACCATGCATTAAGTACATAGCATAACCTAGCGTTTTCAAGAGAAAAACTGTATTTTTTTCATTTCTAAAATCACGTTTCTAACAAAATTCGCACTTTTTGTGACATTATTATGTCATAATTAGTGGCAGAGGTGTACGTTACTTATACCTGCCTAGGTACAATAGAAAAAGCTCACTCATGACTGGCGTTAAACAGCCAATAAATCATTTAAAAGCCCATTTATAGCTGCCGCGCCGTTGACTGCAGTGGATACATCCGGGTATTTATCAATCATTTTGACCACTAACAAAATGGCGGACGCGGTCCCAGGGCGGCACGCCCGGGTACCGCGCACAGGCACGGGATCACGTGATAAGTGCGCACTCTAGTTCTTATATATAGCTCCATGGTCCAAATCCACACGTACGACAGTCCAAATACAAGCAGTTGAAATGCGCCCTCTATTGGGCATGCAAGTGTGACAAACACAGACAGTTCACGTCTTTAGTAAAGACTAGTCACAAACTGGGGTGGGTCAACAACCATCCAAAAGTCTGAGCATGCGCACAAGTCAGGAGTACACCAGAGAAGGGTGTACCGACAGCCACGGTCAGTGGAGCAGGCAGGAAGCCCTAGCCCCGTTTTCCCTACATCCTGATTTTTCTCGGCCATTTCCCGGCCAAAGTCTGTCAAGTGCGGAATATAGACAGTTTGGAGCATGCAAAATTTGAAGTTCGTCGGAAAATTCCTTGACTTCCAAATTTGCCGACATTTGGACCACACTTTGACCAAATTTCCGTCCCGTTTTATAAAATGGTTTATTTTTCCAAATAACCCATACAAAATTTACACAATTAAAAACAAAACATTTTACAATGCATCATTAACAGTCATCCAAAATACTTCTGAGAGTAAACAAGGAAATTTCAACTCAAGCCATTTGATACAAATTAACTGAAAGTAGTTCTTTACAACAATGACTCCAAGAAAAGGTTCTACATTATATTTACCAGAATTGTGCTTTTAGTTGTTAAACTATTTGTTGGGGGGAAAAGCGTTTCTCGTCAAATTTTGCTTCGTTTCGCTTTTTCCAAATAACTAGCTTGAATTGTGTAACAGTTTCAACCATTTTCTGCTCAACTGGTCTAGAATTAGCTACTCCAAAAGGAGAGAACACTAAAACATCTACACTAGGTACACATGGTTTGACCCTGTTCATACGACCCAGGTAATTACCAAGCCAAATGGCAGCTGGTTAAAATGTGTTCTGGTGTTTCTAGTGACCAACAACACAGAGAGCAATTACCATTTCCACTGCTAAATTTTAGAAGTCTGTCTCCGGTGGGCAACTCGAAAATTGAATGATATTTTCTTGTTCGACATTTTAGAACACAGCGTTCTTTTTCTAACGGTAGACCAATCTTTACCTAGGCAGTTCTTTTCTACATTGGGTTTAGCCTCGTTCTGATCAATAAAAATCGCATAAAGAGTTTTCAGTTTTATGTTTTTTCAATCAGCCACAATTGATTTGTATTTCCAGAAGTTTTGCAAAACCAAACAATAAAAGGGGGGCTTGGTGTCACAATGTGGAACCATGGAACTCATTAGACTGGGTTCAATGTCCCGCAATAACAGACCACACCAGTATCGCGCCAGAACGCGCCACTTGCCCGGCTTTTCCGAAGTGATATCACTGACGTGTGCACATTGTATGGCCGACACTCTGGTTTCTATATCAATTACCCCCAACCCTCCTCGAGAAGGAGGGAGACACATCGTTTTCCGCTTGACAAATTCTATATTTTGTCCCCAAAGAAAACGAAAAATAAGTTGATTAATCTGTTTGACCATATCTTTGGGAAGCGGAACAATTTCTGCAAGGTACCAAATTTTCGATAGGATGTACGTGTTAATCACGGTCACTTTCCCTTTCATAGAAATGTCACGATTTTCCCACGATTCGATAGCAGTTTGTAGCTCGTCTATTTTCATTTGCCACATTTTGTTCGCATTATTTCCATATCCAAACCAAACCCCAAAATTTTTTGCCGAGCTTTCCCAAGCAATGTCAACCGGACCCGACGTTTTCCCCCTTCATTTCCCGAGTAAGACGCCACTCGTTTTCTGTTGGGTCAGCTTAGCACCAGAGGCCCGCTCGTATCTCCCAATCAGGTTAAAACAGTTACGGATAGATCGTTCATCTGACAAAATCAGAGTGGTGTCATCTGCATACATAGAAACTTTAGCTTCCCCACCCCCTGGCAACTTAATCCCTCGTATAGTCTTGTCTGACTTCATCGCGCACCCCAAGGGTTCCAGTGCAAGGACATAGAGCAAGGGCGATAAGGGACAACCCTGTCTTACCCCACGGGTGAGCGAAAAGGTCTGTGACATATTGCCGTTACACATGACTGAACTTTGAATGTCTGTACACAAAATATTGATCCGCTTCCTGAATCCGGGTCAAAACCAAATGTTTCGAGAACTTGTTGCAGATAACACCAATAGACCCTGTCAAACGCCTTTTCTTGATCTAGAGATACGAACGCGGCCCCCATGTGTTTTTGGTCAACGTAATCCTGAATATTTCGGAGGAGGTGGGCATTATCCAAAATGGAGCGTCCCACGACCGAACATGTTTGGTCCATTCAACAGCGATATCGGACGCCAGTTCTTAAGTTCATTCCTGTCCCCTTTGTTCTTGAACAGTAAAGATATCAGCCCGGTTCTTTGGCTTTTACTAAATCGACCGTGCTCAAAGACTGCATTTAAAACCTCACAGATGTCTGCGCCAATATCGCTGATGAAATGTCAATAGAATTCAACGGGAAAACCATCCGACCCTGGAGTTTTGCCCGCCGACATTTCGGATAATGCCGACCTCACTTCCGACAAAGTCAAGGGGCCCTCGAGGAGCAATTGCCCCTCGGAGCTTAGTGATCTGTCGATGGAACTCTTGAAAAACTCATTTTCTGCTTGATCACACGCCGTATAAAAAATCATAAAAATCCTTACAGGCTTGTGTCATTTTGCTCGGCTGCTTTAAACTCTGCATGCGCATGTCTACTGCAATGCCATTCATGGGTAGAGAACAATTGTGCTCCCCGTGAATGGCCTGCGCTGAGGGGTAACTGGTTTTGTTTTTGAATTTTTGTTCAAATTCATTTTTGACCGATTGCAGCTGTTCGATGCATTTAGACTTGCCCTGGTCAACTTTTTGCTGAAGAAAATTGAGTTGTCGCAAGAGTTCCTTTTGTTCAGAATTACGTCGCCTAGCCTCACCAACAGAGAATTATATTGATACGGCCTTTAGTCTGATCTTGCCCTGGTCCCACCACTCAAGAATGTTATCAAATTCGTCTTTGTTTTTCTGCCAATTTGCCCATTCAGACGTGATAACTTTGCAATAGTTGTCATTTTTGAGAATCGACGTGTTCAGTTTCCAGTGCCCTTTTCCGTCTTGCCGCTTAGTTAAACTGAAGCTCGTAGTAACCCAGTCATGATCAGACAATGGGCACGCAACAACCGAACTCTTTGAGCCAACCGATAAATCACGGGACATGTAAATACGGTCTATACGCGTTCCAGTATTGCTGTCTTTCGAATGCCATGTGAACCGCTTTACCAAAGGATGTTGCTCCCGCCAGCAATCATACAAGACAAATCGTTTGACTGTTTTCTGTATTTCTTTTGACCCCATGTGACCCTGATAATTGCGGTGTACCCCTTAGTATCCAATTTCAAATCATCCACAGAATTAAAATCCCCACCCCAAATTATTCTGGCAGCGCCATGGCAGTGGTTGCCAAGGTCACATGCCAAGAATTTCTTACTCTTATCCGGTTCATTCGGTGCATAATTATTAACAATTATGAGTTTCACTTGGGTGTCTGGAATGCGGATTGTTAGAGAAACCACTCTACCTTCATTGTCCCGTAAATAATCGGTCGGACTCCACGAGTGGCGTCGGTGGAGTAAAATAGCACAGCCCCTACTAGACCTTGTGCCAAAAGACCAAAAACCTGTGCCGTCAAATTCTCGAGCCCATTGTCTAGCTTCGAAGTAGCCCGAGGCATGGGTTTCTTGAAGCATCAAAATATCAATTTTGCGTTTATTACAGAACTCAAAAATTTGACGGCGTTTCATTTGATCTCTAAGACTACGTACATTTAATGAACCGATAGTTAAATTAACCATGAGGGCAATTAAAATTAACTGCAACACTACCGTAATGTTCAAAAGAAAATGCAGTCTCTTGTTCATTGTTCAATGTTTTGAAGACTTCTTCCTTTCCTTTCGTTTGACTTTCGTGTAGTCTTCATCCCCAGACGAACGTCCGCGTTTATTACTATGGATGCTGGTCATACTAATTGTTGAATTTACTGTGTCCGAATCAGACGAATCTTCGTTCTCAAACACCCCCCTGCCTCCTGTCGAACTTCATCCTCCAACGTTGAAAATCTATTGGGACTGATGACAGGAATACCAGTCACCCAGTCTCGCGTCAGTTTGTGTGCAGCCTCTTTCGTGAATTCTAGGGGTGGTTCGGGCGCTGACGGTTCGGGCGTTGACGTTTCCCGCCCGCTGTTTTCCCACACTTACTGTCCGTTGCCGCTTCATGGTCATCAGGAGCATTCTTGCCCGTTTTGCTTGTGGTTGCCGTGTCTTTGTCGGGATTTGGCTTTTTCTCTTGATTGATCGTGTCCTTTCCATTGTCGTTAGGGGGATTTGGGTTGTCGTTTCCAGCTGGTTGTACGGCAGATTTCTTCTTGATGACCGGAGGGATGAAGTCAGACGTACTGGCAACCCCCTCAGGTGGCGGCGGGAACGTCATCGTTGCCGGTGTTTTGCGGGGGGGCTGGCACCGGTGGCTTACCCGAATCAGAGTCCGAATCGTCCGCGTCCCGTTGTGCTCCCCGCCGTCGGGAGACATTGGCCCACGATTTCGGGCAACCCCGGGCGATGTGGCCGGTCTGCCCACAAATGTGGCACTGCTTTGGTTCCGGACAATCTGCTATGCGGTGTCCCTTCTGGTGACAGTTGTTGCAGGTGATATTATGGCACTTTGCATCGATATGACCCGCCTCGCCACACACTCTACACGTTTGTACTTGTCCATTGTATCGTACCATTAATTGGTTACTTCCAACGCGAATGTAACTTAGAATGGCCGCCGTCAGTTCCATGGTAAAGTGCCTGATGCCGTTGCACCACTGGGGCACGGTCTGCCAACGACCACGCCGACTGCTAATCACTCGGCCATATTGGCTGAGTTTCGCTATCACCGGTCCATCTTGCATCTCGTGTGGGGCGTACAATACATTAACAAAGGTGTACATTCCACCCGCCGTCGTTGCATTTATTCGTTTTCCATCAATTTCCATTGAAGCACGAAGAATCTTGTTCGCAATCACCTCCGTTTTCCCAGTAACTAGCCACTTACGTTCACTGATATTTGCACACATTCAACGTCTCCAGTTTCAACCGACGTACCGATCACAGTAAACAAACTGCCAGGCGAAGTCCCCTCTTGGAGGTGAAGAGCCACGGTGCGGTTTTGAAACACCATCGTTGCAAGCCGAGTTTGGGCGTGGTGGCCACGCGGACATAGACCGCGTGCCGTCCGCAGCACGAAGTGGAAAAACACGTCTGCTCCGGTCAAATTCCCGTCCCAAACTGGGAAGGGTCAACAACCATCCAAATGTCTGAGCATGCGCACAAGTCAGGAGTACACCAAAGAAGGGTGTACCGACAGCCACGGTTAGGGGAGCAGGCAGGAAGCCCGAGCCCCGTTTTTCCTACATCCTTAAATTTATCGGCCTTTTCCCAGCGAAAGTCTGTCAATTTTGCAGGACAAGTGCGGAATATAGACATTTTGGAGCATGCAACATTTGAAGTTCGTCGGAAAATTCCTTCACTTCCAAATTTGCCGACATTTGCAATACACTTTGACCAATTTCCCGTCCCAAACTGGGGTGGGTCAACAACCATCCACAAGTCTGAGCATGCGCACAAGTCAGGAGTACACCAGTGAAGGGTGTACCGACAGCCACGGTCAGTGGAGCAGGCAGGAAGCCCGAGCCCCGTTTTCCCTACATCCTGATTTTTCTCGGCCATTTCCCGGCGAAAGTCTGTCAATTTTGCAGGACAAGTGCGGAATATAGACAGTTTGGAGCATGCAACATTTGAAGTTCGTCGGAAAATTCCGTGACTTCCAAATTTGCCGACATTTGGACCACACTTTGGCCAAATTCCCGTCACAAACTGGGGTGGGTCAACCACCTTCCAAAAGTCTAAGCATGCGCACAAGTCAGGAGTACACCAGAGAAGGGTGTACCGACAGCCACGGTCAGTGGAGCAGGCAGGAAGCCCGAGCCTCGTTTTCCCTACATCCCGATTGTTCTCGGCCATTTCCCTGCGAAAATCTGTCAATTTTGCAGGACAAGTGCAAAGTCCGTCGGATAATTCCTTGACTTCCAAATTTGCCGACATTTAAACCACACTTTGACCAAATTCCCCCATTTTTTAAATTTAGGACCCCCCTGGGGAGGGTCCAAGGGTGGCCGACTTACCAAGCGCCGGAGTGAAGATATCCTGGGGTTTCGAGCCCCCACCCTTACACAAAACAAGAGACAGAAAGAACAAGCAAACTACAATAGACAAAGTGTTTCGGGCAAAAGTGCACGGGGCAGACCGACTACCACTTGCCGGACGACTCAAGTCGTGGGGTTTCGAGCCCCTCTGCCCTACAAAGACATAACAGCGAGACAGACCCAAAACGAGAACGCGGACATCACGAACACGGAGACATACAGAAATACAGACAACCGAAAAGGACAAACACCAAACCCAGAAAAAAAACAATCAAAAGTTGGAAACCAAATTTGTCGTTAACAACGACACAGACGGCTCCACACAAGCCCCAAGTGGCACAAAACTTTGTCCGGGGCAACCGAACAAAGTCTGCGCGGAGACGCGCCTTAATATGACACTGAACACGGCGAAGCACCTGCTCCGGAGTCGGCCGCGAGCCATCAAACAATGTATCGCAGGGCGAGCACCAAACAGCCGCCTTACCGTGCAAATCAGAAACCAAATTAAGAGAGATTCCGGGCTGGAATACAGCCCGGACCCCAAAAGAACGCACAGACGGGTTAACGAAAAGTACCGACCCACGCCCACGAAACATAAACAAACGGGCACTCCCAAAACACGTGGTCAATTGTCTCACTGATGCCCCAGCGGACAAGCCGCTGGGAGGTCTTGAGAGCGCCCCAAATTACCCGCCAATTCATGTCACGAAGACGGTGACATAAATTGGGGGCATGACATAACGAAAAAAACATGTTTTGGATGAACTACAATGTTTTGGCGCTGAGGAGGGAGTTCCCCGGAAAACAACTCACACAATTGGCGAGTCGTCACCAGGTCCCACTCAACGCCCGGAAGAATACGAAAAACCTCTAAGACAAGCTTGCAGAAAAACAAATAAAAAGACGGAGGAGGGTAAACATAAGGAACGTCGTTCCTCCAAAGAGCGGAGAGGGCCCGCCTGAGGGACTCCGCCGCCCAGTAGAGCGCAAAGTGTCTCCACAGGGGACCGTCGCCACCCAATAAGGCCCGTATCCCACGAACAAAAAGAGCATCACACTTATGACGAAAATTGGTGGCCGCAAGGCCACCTTCTGAAAGCGGACGGACGAGAACCGACCTCCGAACGAGCTCGGCCTTGCCCGACCAGATAAAAGATAATATGGCGCGGTTCACGGCCCGCTCCACCGAAGGCGGGAGCGGATAAACCGGGGCCAAATAAAACAACATAGAAAGGGCAAGGGTGTTGACTATCAGCACCTTGCCCAAAAGAGAGAGCTTCCTCGCCTTCCACATGTCCAAGCAGGACTTGAGGTTGGGGAGGCGCTCCCTCCAGTTGCGTAGGCCCATGCCCCCCTGCCCACCCACACCCCGTTGATCTTAATGGGGTCAGAGGTCCACTGAACGGGGACCAGATCGGGCAGGCAGGAAGGCCATGAGCCCAAAACAAGACCCTTTAGTCGGGTATCTATGGGGGACCCCCCGTGCACCCCCCCCACCCCCCAGAACTAAACCAAACCAACTTTTTGAGGTGCATTTTATGGTCCTAAAACACATTTTTGATGTTAACAGTAAAACAAACCCGATGCATTCGGGTTATTCAAAATGGCCGCCAAAATGGTCCAAAATCATATATTGGCCAAATAATATGATGAAAGCACTTACAAATTGGCTAGTTATATGTTTTTGACCCTCGCAAATTCATTTCTGGGGTCCCTTTTTTTGTATAATGCTTCAAATTCAAAATGGCGGCCAGTATAGAGGCCAATATGGCTGCCAAAAGTGGCCAACTGTGAGCAAAATGATATATAATGGACAAAAATAATGATAAACACATACATAACAAAAGTTATATGTTTTTGACCCTCGAAAATTTATTTCTGGGGTCCCATTTTTTCTATCATGCTTCAAATTCAAAATGGCGGCCAATATGGCTGCCAAAAGTGTCCAATATGAGAAAAATTATATACATGTATAATGGACAAAAAATACATGTACATTAAATGCAATCCCCAGAATTAACTTACAACATTTTAGGGTGTATTTTATGATCCTGAAGCATATCTGGGATACTAACAAGAAACAAATGCTCTGGAGATGACCAAGATGGCGGCCAGTATGGCCGCTAATATGTCCAAAATGGAAAAGATCATATGGGTCTTTCTATAAATTAGGGGTCCAAAAGTGTGACATTTAGTGTCCCCCGTTACACCTGAAATGTGTTATTTCTTGTACAAAAATCATTAAAATGGCTTTTAAACCATTTTGTATGAATTGTACTTTATGTACTCACTCTTTGAGTATGGAAAGAATGTGTCCTGAATTTACAAAAACAAGATGTAAAATGTAACGGGGGACACCAACATTGGACCCCTAATTTATAGAAAGACCCATATATTAGCCAAATATAATATGATAAAATCATTTATAAAATTGCTAGTTATATGCTTTTGACTGTTTTAAAACATTTTCTGGCATCCCCTATTTTTCTATCATATCATGCTCTAAATTCAAAATTGGCGACCAATATGGCGACCAATATGGCTGCCAAAAGTGGCCAAATGCAAGAAAAATGATTTATAAATTGCTATTCATATGTTCTTGATCCTCATTTATTACAACCAATATATGGCTGCCAAAATATGTTAAATGAATGAATTCAATGACCCTCCCCCCTCCCCCCTCCCCCCTACCTAAATAACAACCTTTGGGTGCGTTGATCCACGAAAACTATTTGGATTTTAACAGAGAAAATCCTGCGGCCCTCGAGATATCCAAGATGCCGGCCAATATGGCTGACAAATCATATCACCCATATGATGTAATAGAAATTAATAAAATGGTTAGTTACTGTTATGTTCTCTACTCTCAACAATCATCTGTATGCTATCCTTTTTTACTTCAAATTCCATAATATGCGATCAGCATGGCTGCCAAAAGAGGCCAAATGAGAAAAATGTCTGCTGTGCTGGCTGGGCTACCGCAGTGTGTTTTCCATTGCTCGCTTAAGGGATCCTCCACTAAGAGATCCAGTGAAACTGAAACTTCCCTCACTGTAGCATTGGCATATTGGATAGGTGTCTCCCCAGTACATGTAGATCCAAGGGATGCATCTTTATGGAAATATCGCACAGGACAACTGCCCATCCTAATCCCTCTGTTGCTTGCTGGTTTCTATTATGTTGAGGAGTGTACGATTAAACTGCTCTATAAGCACATCAAATTTCGAATTGTATTGAGTTGTTCACATTTTGTGTACTCCAATAATTATGCCCACTTCAATACCGTTGATGTTTCTGGAATCGCTCTTTCCCACTTTAGACTTCCTCTTCACGAACAACAAACACCCCATTGTCCCATTATTCCATATCTGTGTCTGTGTCCCATGTGATCATGGAAAAACCATTTTGGTGGTCATACCAGCCTCATTTAACTTTAAACATGATAAGAATACCAAGATGACAACTGATAAGGGTGAACAACATCATTTAATTTATGTTTTATAATTTGTTCTTGGCCAATTAGATATCATTTTTCTTACATTCAGCTACACTTGACAGCCATATTGATCGCTGTCTTGATTTTAAAGCATGGCAGCAAAGTAGCACACCAGATACAAATTTGTGAGTAAAAAATATATATAACTAATCATTTAAATCATTATTTTGCTATAAATATATTACCTTTTCTATTTTTGAAAATTTTTGGTGACCATATTGGCCACCATCTTGGATATCGCCAGACAATTTTTTTGTTAATTTGTATCTTTATTATGTGTCATTTTTCTCATATTTGGCCACTTTTGGCAGCTACAGTGATCGCCATCTTCAAGCTGTGGGTTTTTTTTTGCCCATTATATATCATTCTCCTCATATATGGCCACTTTTGGCAGCCATTTTGAATTTGGAGCATGGTAGAAAGTCTTTAAAATAAATATTGCGAGGTTAAGAAACATAACTAGCAATTTTATAAATGATTGTCATTATTTGGCTAATATACATGTATGATCTTTTTCATTTTGGACCATTTTTAGTGGCCATATTGGCCGTCATTTTAGATATCTCCAGAGCATTTTATTGTATTGCTAACATGCAAGATATGCTATATGATCACAAAGGGCTCCCCAATAAGTTGGTGTGGGTTAGTTCTGGTTGGTTGCCTTTAATGTACTAGTATGTGTTTATCATTATTTTTTGTCCATTATATATCATTAATTGTTTTCATATTTTACCATATTGGCCGCCATATTTAACTTACAGCATGATAGTAAAATAGGGGACCCCAGAAATAAATTTGCGAGGGTAAAACACGTAACTTTTGTTGTTTATTATTATTGTTGTCCATTATATATCATTTTTCTCATATTTGGCCAATTTTGGAAGCCATATGTGACCTGGCACCACGAAATGAGCGGAAAGTCGCTGAAGTTGTTTTGGAGATATGGGTTAAAACATCGAAAATGTCCATAGGTGGGCGATTTTGAGTTGTTGTTATTTTCGGAACATTAAAATATCCATCTATCATTTCCCGCAGTTTTAAAAGAAATTATACCCCTAAAATATCAATTTCAGTTAATTTTAGGAAGCGTTATCTCTCTGGAATATTCCCAAATTAATGAAAAGATCGTGAAAATAGCCAGTAAACATCTAATTCGGCTTTGTGTTTTCGTTCAATTTATACACGCACCCGTAACATGTTTGGTATCGTCTGAAAGGTCATCTGTCCCAGTATCTATTTTTAGCGATGGGACTTTCCAGTTTCCTTCCAATAACCAATAGGAACTCGTTTTATGGAGTAAATCAACAGCGACCCATTATGGCAACCACAGCCGAACTCGCTGATTCACGGAACGTGATTGGTCAAATCGCGTCACATGACCATGCTAGAATGCGGAAGTGCTGAATTCAGCAGCTTTTCGGTAGAGCGTGTGCTACAGAAACGCTCAGAATTTTCAAAGTTTTTTATGAAAAATGATCCTCAGAGATTACTTGATCGCATTTGTTAGTATTATTATAAACTTGTGAACCTCGGGGAGCACGATGTGGGCTGAACGGATCGCAGGGGTGCTAGGGAATCGGGTGAAAGTCCCGTGGTCAGTATTGTATTTAACTCAGGGTATAATGACTTTAATTAATAGGTTATTAATTAACTGAAACTTCTTCAAACTTTGGTATATATTTGCTAATGATATAACATTTATGTGTACCAAGTGTCATTGAAATCGGATTACAGGAACGTCTGGTTGCTATGGAGATACTGATCCCTTTCTTGTGCGACTTGCTATTTTCACAGTTGTTTACACAACCCCAACTTTAAAGGTCATTTACTCAAAACAGGGTCTCTGGGTAGTGTCAACTTCATTTGCTTATATCCGTGGATTGGAACAAGCTATGAAAGTGGTTAACGCATCATTTTAAACCTGAAATACCATAGTTTATGAAAATGATAAAAAGTGGAACATGATTTTTTGCAACTTTCCACCCATTTCGTGGTGCCAGGTCACATATTGGCCTCCATATTGGCCGTCATTTTGAATTTGAAGCATGATAGAAAAAAGGGGACCCCAGAAATAAATTTGCGGGGGTCAAAAACATAACTTTTGTTATGTATGTGTTTATCATTATTTTTGTCCATTATATATCATTTTGCTCACAGTTGGCCACTTTTGGCAGCCATATTGG
This sequence comes from Henricia sp. BOLD:AAB3569, assembly GCA_037783545.1. NCBI lineage: Eukaryota > Metazoa > Echinodermata > Asteroidea > Spinulosida > Echinasteridae > Henricia > Henricia sp. BOLD:AAB3569. The sequence goes on along the minus strand of JBBELK010000422.1, from coordinate 406,985 downwards.
CCTCCATATTGGCCGCCATTTTTAATTTGAAGCATGATGCAAAAAAAGGGACCCCAGAAATAAATTTGCGAGGGTCAAAAACATATAACTAGCCATTTTGTAAGTGCTTTCATCCTATTATTTGGCCAATATATGATTTTTGACCATTTTGGCCGCCATTTTGAATAACCCGAATGCATCGGGTTTTTTCACTGTTAACATCAAAAATGTGTTTTAGGACCATAAAATGCACCTAAAAAAGTTGGTTTGGTTTAGTTCTGGGGGGGGGGGGGGGGTGCACGGGGGGTCCCCCATAGATACCCGACTACTTGGTCTTGGCAAAATTAAGGCGCGAGCCACTCGCCCGCGAAAAACCATAAATGGTAGCGAATAGCCGTCCGGCGGACGCGACGTCCCTGACAATGCAGGTGGTATCGTCTGTATATTGCAGCACCATGCATTGCAGGCCATCGGCCCCGGGAAGTGTCAAGCCCGCCAGGCGGCCATCTTTCAAAACGTGTTGGGCGAATGGCTCAACGAAAAGAACGTAAAGTAATGGAGAAAGAGGGCAGCCCTGACGGACTCCCCTCGTAACGAGAAAGGGGTCGGAAACGATCCCGTTAACTAAAACGGCACTGGATACGTCCGTATATAACAGACTAACCCAGCGCCTAAAATTAGGTCCAAAACCAAATTGGTTAAGGACCTTCTGCTGTCGAAGGCCTTCTGCTGGTCAAGCGAGATAACCAGGCAGTCAAGGTTCCTTCCATCCACATACTCTACCAGGTCCCGGAGGAGCCTGATATTGTCATGGATGGACCTCCCCTTGACGCCGCAAGTTTGAAACGGCCCGACAATGTCTGGCAGAACTTGACCGAGGCGGCGAAGGCACAAGGCCTTCGACAGGATCTTGTAATCCAAATTTAGGAGAGAGATGGGGCGCCTGTTTCGAGGATCAAGCGGATCCCCACCTTTCTCCAACAAAGTTATGATTCCCAAACGTTGGGAATCACCCAAAGAATACATATTAAAAGCACAACGGAAGACACCCATTAGGTCGGGACCGACCAAATCCCCGAAGCTCACGTAGAACTCCTTGGGCAGGCCATCCGACCCCGGGGTTCTACCGTTGGCCAAAGTAGACAAAGCCGCACCGAGCTCGGACAGATCGAGAGGTATGTCCATGTCGGCGCGACTCTCTTCATCCAAAACGGATGAGACAGAACGTAAAAAGGAGGTTGAAGGTCAAGATATTGATAAAAATCTCTATGAATAGAACAGATGTCCTCGGAGGACGACACGATGTCGCCATCCGGGGACCGAACAGAACTACTAATTTTCCTCCGAGCCTGGGAGGTCTCCAACTGAAAAAAAAATAGCTTGGACGGCCTCTCCCCTTCCTCGGATCCGGGCCCCCTCCGCTTCGAGGTCGTCCAGCTCTTGCAACTGATTAGAAAGGTCGTCATACCGGGAGAGAATAACAGAGTCAGACCTCCCGGCGTTCAATTCGGAAACGACGGAACGAAGAGAGGCCATTTATAACCTCCCTCCGTCGCCGCTTCCGTCTCGAACGACGACAACAAAAAGAAATAATAAAACACTTGATGCGGGACTTGACTTCCTCCCACCAGAGGAGCTCATTATCGAACCCCTCCTTGAGAGTCTGCCAGCCCGCATAAGTCACACAAAAATCCCTTTGAAAATCGGCGTCAGAGAGGACGGAAACAATACATTTCCCGTAGCCTCTATCAACGCCGATCCTCTCAGGGGAAAAAAACGAAGAACAACGCAATCATGGTCACTGCTCACACACGGCAAATGCACACAAGACACGACGCCGACCGAGTCTGACGCGTAAATACGGTCCAACCGGCTCGACACCGTGTTTGCCGCATTACGCCAAAATATCGCCGAGGTCTTTGGACCCAATACCACAGGACGTGGTATCCGAACCTCGACGATCTAAATCAATATCGAAAACACAATTAAAATCCCCTGCCAAAATGACACGGAAGATACCCGTCAAAAATTTCGACAACCCCGCAAAGAAGCTGCAGCGTGCTCTGGGATTGGTAGGGGCGTAAATTGCGCACAGGCGCACACCCGGACCTCCCCCAGAGAAACTTAAATTACCAGAAACAATCCTTCCCTCGGTATCGAAGGAAGGGTTTGAAAAAACAAAAGGACTTTTGGCGGGCAGAAGGACGACAGTGCCGCATGAGGAGGATGTGCCGAAACTGGCAAACATCCTCCCCTTCCATTCCGCCCGCCAAGAAACTAAATCAGACTCTGACGAGATATGACACTCCTGAAGACGGGAAATGCCATAACCTCGACAGAGTTCAAAAACGCGTCTGCGCTTCGCGGGGTCGCGCATACCATTCACATTTAGTGAAAGGACAGAAACGATGATTGCGTTGCAAATTAAACCTCCGGGGAGACACTCCCGGAAACGAAAGGTCCACAAGGATCACTGGGAGCGGGAGATGCCTGACCTTCGGACGAGGACATGAACTCGTCCTCGCCTTCGGACAACATCTCCCGCTCACTGGCAGACTTGGACCCGGAGAGTGTCATGGCCAAGGGCAGGAACCCCTCCCCCATAACACATTCAAAGCAAATAAAGGCAAACAGCTCAGTTCGATGTCAGCTACTCTTATTTACAAAAGCTCATTTACACATTATGTACATTAAAACAACCCAAAAAGACAATGTCAACTGACAATTTAAGTTTACAATATTTTCACTTTCTATTATTATAAGTAATCTTAACTTCACCTTGCCGTAAGCAAATAATCTTTCAAGCCTTACACAAAATACTGAAAGCAAATAAGTATATTAAATCACATTACCTTATATGCCAACAACATTTTATCACCAACTTGCTGTTCAATATGATTTGGCATTACACTTAATCACGCTAAAGTCCAATCCATGCCACTAAGTCACTTCTTGGCTTTCAGTCACTTGAGAGTTCTCCAAACGTCTCCTCAAGTACATGTATATTCTGACGACCACTATAGTAAGGTAAGGCTAGTCCAACTGGTGCTTGGCGAACGAGGGATCAAACCAAGTAGCCTGCAGTCGGTCCACGTCAGTTATACTCAAGACTAGAAATCCACGTAATTGGCCATCTGAATCAGAATATGTAAAACTCATACTTGATAATTTATAATTTCATTAAATGTATGACCAATCGCAGTAAATTACACTCTAGATTTCATGCTAACATTTCATAGGCAAAATTACTTTTGTGTGCATCAAAATGGCAATGGTTTCATTTAACATAAAAATCGCACTTAATACTCTTGAACAAATCATAATAATTTGTATGTAAATTTATGAAAGAAATAACATTTTACTCACAGTTAGTTTAGCTCGAGTTAGCCCGTTGCCTGGTTCCGTCGTCCACGAAGAATGCCCAAACTGGCATGACACTTCACACAGAAATTACGATTATCACACAGAAAAACATTTGCAACAGACACACAGCAGTTGCAAAAACGTTGTCAAATTCTCAAACAACTTCAATTTCACAAAGTACAATCAGGCAACTGACAGGGCGAGACACACTCACCACCTCTGGTGTCTATCTGAGGTCTGGCAAAACTCTAGCCCAGTACCACACCCCAAGCTAAAAATTACACTTCTATCCTATTCTTACTAGGTGAACAACAACAATAACCTAGTTGACTAACTATGGCCTACTAGAAGGGTCTGAGACTAGATGCCACTGGTATCTCAGGAATGTGACCTAGGTTCTATAAAATAACTCTGTTTCTGTGAATGAACAAAAGCATTCAGAAACCCCAGCCAGGTAAAGCTGAACAAAACAAATTGGAATGCTTTACTTAATACTCCTTAATACTCCAAATCAACACAACCCCACACCCACCCCAGGGAATTAGGGTTAAAGAGGCAAAGGACACTAAATTTATTTGGAACTTTAAAAGGGCAATAACTTCTATTCAATTAAAGGCGTATTTTACTCAATATTTCTAGTTTAATCATGACAGAGAGGCGGGGTCCCTCAGCAACCGAGGGGCCAGCCTTGTTCCGCGGGGGGGGGGGGGGGGGGGGGGGTGGGGGGGGGGGGGCTGCCTCGAGGGACGAGAGTCCCTCTTACCGAGCCGGACGACCCTGACGAAAAACTCCTCCCCGAAAATTTGCTCCTCTTGGGTGCTACGGGAAGGAGGATTAACAACCCCCTCGGCCTTGGCCTCGGAACCCGCCTGGGCCGGAGCTTCGGCTGGTTCCTCGGCCACGGGCCGAGGGCGAGGGGCAGGGGAATTCTGCCCCACAACATCAGTCACCGTTTGGTGGGATTCACCTTGTTTGCGTAGGACTTGGGGCACCGCTGGAAACTGTGCCCCTCCTCCTCGCCAAAAGTGCAGCGAACATGGTTTGGGCACTCGGAAACCGAGTGCCCAACCTCCAAGCATTTGTAGCACCGGGTGGTGCCCCAATCCTTGGACAAGTGCCCCGGATCCCCGCATCGGGCGCACGTGCGGGTCTGACCCTGATGGCCGACACGTTGCGGTTCCCAATACGGAGAACCGAGGGGATGGACTTGACACCCGACATTAAATATTAACTGCAACACTACCGTAATGTTCAAAAGAAAATACAGTCTCTTGTTCATTGTTCAATGTTTTGAAGACTTCTTCCTTTCCTTTCGTTTGACTTTCGTGTAGTCTTCATCCCCAGACGAACGTCTGCGTTTATTACTATGGATGTTGGTCATACTAATTGTTGAATTTACTGTGTCCGAATCAGACAAATCTTCGTTCGCAAACACCCCCTCTGCCTCCTGTCGAACTTCATCCTCCAACGTTGAAAATATATTGGGACTGATGACAGGAATACCAGCCACCCAGTCTCGCGTCAGTTTCTGTGCTGCTTCTTTCGTGAATTCTAGGGGTGGTTCGGGCGCTGACGGTTCGGGCGTTGACGGTTCGGGCGCTGACGGTTCGGGCACTGACGGTTCGGGCGCAGGGGGAGATGGTTCCACGGTCGCCTTTTTATTGACTTTCGTGATTTTGTGTTTCCCGCCCTATGTTTTCCCACACTTACTGTCCGTTGCCGCTTCATGGTCATCATGAGCATTCTTGCCCGTTTTGCTTGTGGTTGCTGTGTCATTGTCGGGATTTGGCCTTTTCTCTTTATTGATCGTGTCCTTTCCATTGTCGTTAGGGGGATTTGGGTTGTCCTTTCCAGCTGGTTGTACGGCAAAATTCTTCTTAATGACCGGAGGGATTAAGTCAGACGTACTGGCAACACCCTTAGGTGGCGGCGGGAACGTCATCGTTGCAAAAAGTGCAGCGAACATGGTTTGGGCACTCGGAAACCGAGTGCCCAACCTCCAAGCATTTGTAGCACCGGGTGGTGCCCCAATCCTTGGACATGTGCCCCGGATCCCCGCATCGGGCGCACGTGCGGGTCTGATGGCCGACCCACACGTTGCGGTTCCCAATACGGAGAACCGAGGGGATGGACTTGACACCCGACATTAAATATTGCCGGGTGCCGTTAAACACGGAGGGCCCATCAGGGTAGGTCTGAAACCTACCCTTATGCACCCTCCCAAAGCGGGAGAGCATGGACCAGACGATATTATCGTCCAGGTCCACCTCAACATATTTGACGGTGACCATCGTCAGGGAGCTCGAGGACGCGTGACCTCAACCCCACGGCGCTGGGTCAACACCGGCTCGAATCTGCGAGCTAGGGCAGGAGACTTGAAACAAATTTTAAATGTCCCGCCCAGAAAGGTTGCAAGGCCTCCATGTGGTCTTTGGGCACTACCCGACCTCACGGAGGACTTTGAAGCACTCGTCCGACCCCGACGTGCCATCAAGTTTTACCTCGACGAAACCATCCAAAAGTCTGAGCATGCGCACAAGTCAGGAGTACCAGAGAAGTGTGTACCGACAGCCACAGTCAAGGGAACAGGCAGGAAGCCCAAGCCCCGTTTTCACTACATCCTGAAATTTCTCGGCCATTTCCCAGCGAAAATCTGTTAATTTTGCAGGACAAGTGCGGAATATAGACAGTTTGGAGCATGCAAAATTTGAAGTTCGTCGGAAAAATCCTTGACTTCCAAGTTTGCCGACATTTGGACAACCCTTCGACCAAATTCCCGTCCCAAACTGGGGTGGGTCAACAACCATCCAAAAGTCTGAGCATGCGCACAAGTCAGGAGTATACCTGTGTTATATGGTCTAGTATGCAAGGGGTGACGTATGACATGTATTTTTCCCCAAGATTTTACTAAATAACGATATACTAGAGACAATTCTGGTTTGTCCATAAACAAAGTTAATACAATACTTGTCTAATAAGCTAAACAATCACTTTATAAGCCCGTAATTTTTGAAAGCTAGCCACAAAAGCACACCCCTCCTTACCACACCTCCCCCCCCCCCCATGCACAACATTAGAAGGTCCGTGTCACACGTGCCTCACCACAGACTAGACTGGACTCGGTGGGTGCAGGTCAACTCGACCGTTGTGCATTCAAACTTAGTCAAGTCAAAAGTGGCAGTTTGCAAAAGCGAAGCGAAGGCGAATCATCGGCAAAACTTATATGAAGTCTAACATTTAGATGTAGATGTACCTGCTAGTCTTTGCGCAAGCAGAAAGGAGTTGAACGGTGGGGCCGATCTGGGATTCGCGCTACAAGATCAGAAAGAGTTGAGTTGGCAAACGGCCGAGTTGACTGTAAACTAAATATGGGTCCGTGTCCGGACGCGTGCACTGCAATTGCTGGCAGTAGCGATTGCGCTCGATGAATCGTATATAAATGCAACATGTGCGACGATCGCTTTACACGCTTTACGAAGGACCGGACTGCTCTGTAAAATTCTCCCAGGTTTGGATCGTTATAACAGGAGTCATTTTACACATAATGTATCGCTCCAGGGACTTGAAATGTTGAGCGCTGTATCTGTAATAGCGCTGTAACCGAGAGCGCTGTAACCAAATAAAATTGTACACAAACAATAGGGGAACGGCCGGGACTTGAAAAATTTAGCTTTATATCGGAAAGAGCGTACTATCAGGGCGCGTTGTAACGAGAGTTTACTGTATTTCGTCCTGGTTGTTGTCAGTGTGGTTTTAATTTTACACAGTAAGTATTTGTTTCACGGACATCACTAATCCTTCACCGTGATCACTGTACATCCCTATAGGCGGTTGCACGTCCCTGTCTAAAACCTTCAGAAATTGATTTATGTGGCCTACCTCTAGGAACTACGTCAAATTAACTGATTACTATAGATTCGAGGGTGCTGAATCCAAATATCAATGTTGGCAGCTTTATTTTTGTGCAGTTGACACCAACAAAATCAGTTAAAGCCGTTCAAGTGCCCTGCGTTTTCGACTCGGATTTCTGTGACGTAGCCTTCTCACAGTGCCGTATCAGCCAATCAGCGTCCATGATATGGACAACGCCTACCAAGATGGCAGCGCCCATGACACGGAAGTTGTCAAAATTCGCTCGGTTGTTGGACAACGTTTTTTACCTACCATGCACGCATTCATTCAATCAACCTCTCACCACGTTTTCTGTGACACATATCAAACATACTGACAAACATCTCCCGAAACAGAAATGCTGTAAATGCGATAAATCATGGGGGATTCCCTTGTAACACGGGCTCGCATGTGGCGCGGTGTGCATTGGGCATCGCGAGCTGCGAGCGCAATACACGGAATCTCCAGGCTACGATCGAAGGGAATCCCGATGATTTCTCGCATTTGCAACATTTCTGTTTCGGGACATGTTGGTCAGTATGTTTAATGTGGTGGGAAGTTGACTAGCTTGAACTCTCTTTGGTTTTCGTGAAAATGAGTAAAAAGGTTGCCGAGTTGGCGTCCGCCTCATATAGGTTTGTGCACACTAATTTGTTGGGCAATGTTGTCATCCTGTTACGTTGGGAATGTCTAAGGTTTATTGTACAATATTATTGCAAAGGTCACATGCTTCGATCAGGCCCAAAAATAAAAGATTTTCAGGAAATCAGTTAGATTATATGTTACAATTCTTATTACAGTAGACCAGAAAATAAGAAGTTGTGATTTATACTTGGGGAAAATGTTAACAAATCTAATTTTCTTTAATTTTCAGACCGTGTCTACGTTTGATACTAAGTTCCTGACTGAAAACCTTATTTTGCTAGTTTTTACTGAAATTTTGGCAGTATTTGTCAAGAAGTGGGGTACATCTCCAGACCTGCCAACCTTCCCATATTTTGCACAAAGAAAACCTGGTAAATTAACTACTGTGGGACTCCTACCACATGTCAGATAAAAAAAAAACTCCTGTATTGTCGGTTAACAACCTCAACGGTTTTTAGATTTGTCTGAAGTCAGAAAGTCAACCTATGTTCCAGGTTTCCTCCCCAAAATATGGAAAGTTGATTTCCAAGTTGGGATAGTCGCGAGGTCGCCAGTCGCCACCCTATTCATCAGCCATTGTTCATCAATGGCGAGGTCATGATATGTGGCGTCTATGCTGACATAATCATCATAGTTCTATAGAGGTAGGCTCCTCCATAACCCCCTCCACCAATCTCAAATCCCACCGCTCTCCACACCCATTTCAAGGAGGGTGGAGAGCGGTGAGATTTCAATTAACACCGTTCTCCACCCCTTTCAACCACCTTAAATTTAAGTTCAAACTCGGCTCTTATCAATCTACATAATTATGCATTATGTCATTCTGCATATACCACAAATAATTTAAAGATAAAATGATTAGCTTTAAAGTGATTTTCATTTTTTGGAAAATAAGTAACGGTGCTTCTTGATATACATGTATTGGAACCTTTTTAAAATGGTGATTTAAATTAAAATTTGCTATTTTCTTGAGTGAGTTAAGTCCACATAGTATTATTATTTCTTTCTGGTATTCATTCTCAATAGTGCTCATTGCACTGTTACTCGCAAGCGTGAGGAAACCCCCAAAAAAATTGAATTATAAATGGCCAGTGACACCGCCGGAATCACTTTGCGGTTACCGTTACCTAAAACAATGGACCAACGGCTTTGCATCCCTTCTGGATGGAGCGAGTGTGGTTGAGTGCCTTGCCTAAGGGCACAGGTACCGCAGCCGGATTCGAACCTGCAACCCCAAGTTTCCACCCATGATTGCGAGTCAATGACCGAAACACACATTAACAGTTCTGCATCAACTTCTTTCTTTGTTTAATTTAATTTGAAATTGTGGATAGGCCCACTTGCAATGAGCACCTACAATAATTAATACCACGTTACTTACTGGTTTGTCGACATGCAAACTTTGAAATTCGGATTCAGCACCCTCTAATTTATAATAATCAGTTGCTTTTACAGGTTTTACGTAGTTCCCAGAGGTAAAATACAAAAGTCAATGGTAAGAATTTAGTACTCGGACGTCACTAATTTTGCCTTAAAATGATTTATTATACATCAATAAGTGCAAATCTAATGAAGAAACCAACATTTAGAGGGAGGGAAACTATGAAGAATTTACTAGGATAACTTAGAATATTTCTGAGTTGTCCCATATAGGCTAAGTGCATGAGGGCTTATGTGACGTCCGACTTGTAAATTCTTTCCAAGTCGATTTCTGAAGGTTTTAGACAGGGACGTGCAACAGCCTGTGACAGAATTATCAAACATAGGTACTGACCAACATATGTCCTAAGACAGAAATATTGCAAATGCGCGAAATCATCGGGGATTCCATTCGCAGTGGGAGATTCCGTGTACCGCGCTCTCAGCTCGCGATGCGCAATGCAACCACGACGCGCCGTATCAGCACGGCGTTGTTGCATTGAATGTGCGGCACTGCGAGTCCGTGTTACACGGACTCCCCTTCATGCCTCCAAGGGAATCCCTGATGATTTCTCGCATTTGCAGCATTTCTGTTTCGGGACATGTTTGTCAGTATCTTTGATATGTATCACAGAAAAAGTGGTGAGAGGTTGATGGAATTAATACGTTGTAGGTACACTAAATACTAGTTGTCGAACAACCGAGAAAATTCGGCAACTTCCGTGTCATGGGCGCTGCCATCTTGGTAGACGTTCTCATATCGTGGACGCTGATTGGCTGATACATGTACGTCACATAATTTCGAGTTGAAAACGCAGAGCACTTTAACGACTTTTTACTGATTTTTCTGTGTCAACTGCACAAAAATAAAGCTGCCAACATTAATATTTTATTTGAATTCAGCAGGTCACAATCTATCATTTTGGCTAAAAATATATTAGTTCCCAGACCAAGGTCACCAAACGAAACGATACGAGGGGACGTGCAACCGCCTACTAGAAAGGTGGGGAAATCACATTTTTAAAGCTCTTTTAGAATACTGATTTCGCGTGAAAACGGCCGATTTCTAAGAAATTTACATATCTAACATCTATTTACATTTACATGTTCCAAATCCCTAATCAAGCCACCCTGCATGAGACAAAATTGAGGCGACAAAAGCCCCAGGAAAGAATTTACAAGTGGGACATATGACCCATAATATTAATAAAGGTGTGACAGTGCAATGGCTGAAACTGAACGTGAAAGATTTTCTTTAGTAATGCACCTATCAATTGTTCCACCCCCCTGACTACCCCACCTAAGAGGTGGGGATTTTCACTTTTTGCGTGACAAATTCCCCACCCCTAGGGCAAAATTTAGGTGACAAAAATATAATTTGTATACAAATGCACAGAAAATTTGACTTCAAATGGTCAAATGCATAGGTTTAGCGCAAGGGGTCTCGGTGGGTGTCCTTGCATGGTAGTATTTCCAAGAAGAATACATGTACTAACTGACTTAAAGTAATTCAAAACTTTCTCATTGTACATCTCTTATGTGTAGGTTAAGCCACCCAGCCAGGCTACTGGCTGAGCCAGAGTCATCACTACCATCATTGGTTCACATATTTTGAGATTCTCTGAGTAAATATTTAGATGAGATTATTTATAGCAGCAGTTTTTATACAAAAATCCCCAAACCAAAGACCAAACCTGCAAATTAAGACAGTACTTACATTATATCATGCTCGTCATACTGATTTACTGTAATATTTATATTTTGTATTTCATATTTTGTATGCATGTTAGTGCAAGCTACATCTATTTTCGTAGCATTTTCTGCAGTGCGCCATTTCCAAAACAATATTTCATACAAACTGCATTGTGTACTAGAGCTTATTATAATTTTAAAGCAGCTGATGACAGATCCAAACTATATCTTACTTTTCCTTTGGGATCTGTACAGCTTCAAATATATGCATTTTTTTCTAACCAAAGACAACACCGATTAAGGACATTGTACGATATTCTATGGTTGAACCATATATTCTGTATACAAGTATTCATATTTATATCTTTAACTGTTTACCCAGTGTTATTTGATAATGTTTACGCATGGCAGTTAAGGAGTTTAATTAATAATATTTCTTCATGATGTACTCTCTGCAACAGCAAAACCTTTTAATTGATGTGACTATTTATTCAGCAGATGTTTTGCATTCTCTCGTTAAGAGCAAGGGGAGGGATTCCCCGGTGTCTTTGGCCGTTTCTAATTCAACTTAGAAGTTGATAGTTATTTGAATATCTATGTTAATTGATCCCATTCGTGTAATTGGCGGTCCTTGCTGTTGGATGTGGTGAATAAATACAATTCTATTACATAACACTTCGTACAAGTCTTCAGAGGATTGCATTCCTTTCTACGTGCCAGGTATGCGGATCACACAATAGGTTCAAAGAAACCATTGTAATGTAAATGAGATGCAGTAGGAGAGCGGGCATATAAGCCGAGCTCTGGCATGGGATCGTCATCTTTTCTAAGTGTGAATAGGTATAGCGGCTACATTGCGAAAAACTCGCACCCATGCAAGCGATGTCGTCCGAGGACGAATCATCCCTTCAGCCGGGCCAAGCACCCCGGGCCCAACGCAGTGTGGATACTCAGCTTCAAGACATTGCATACAGCATCGAGAAACTATCGGCATCCATGAAGTCCATGCAGGACATGTTGTCTACCTTGCTTCAGGCTAAAGACTCGCATACCGGACGTGCTAAGCACGCTGGTCGAGACTATGGTCCTGCGGTAAGCCCGCAACGGTTCGAGGTTTCCGCCCAGTACGATGAACAGTTCGAGGAAGAACTGCTCAGTCAGGAAACTACGTATGACCCGGACCAGTCGGAATTTGATCTGACCAGTGCACTGGCAGATAATCAAAGTACGTCAGCTGGGGTTGAATTTGATATCCTACCATTAGACGATATTTACAGTGCTACAGAGGCCATGGGCCCTGGGGTATTTGCCACATTGGCAAAAAGATCGATATAGGCAGTAACCTTGCCCATTAAAAAAGAAACGTACTTGAAGATTGCTGAAAAGTATCTTACACCAGCTAACGCGGTAGCCGTGACGGCACCGAGAGTTGACAATGAATTATGAAGCACGATCCCGGCTTCAGCCCGGTCTAAGGACATTATCCTGCAACAGATTCAAAAGCAGGTCGTAAAAGGAATGCTTCCATTCCTTCATATTCTCGTAGAATTGAGAAAGTCTGCTAAATCCGATCAAGCAGTAAAATGTTAATAAGCTGAAAGAAACAGCTTTGGATGGCATTGTCCTTGCAGGGAATGCCTCTTACGAGCTCAGTATGAGACGCCGTGAAGAACTAAAACAAGTTCTCAATCCGGTGTATCGCGGCATATGCTCGCGATCAACGTCTCTCTCGGAAAAATTGTTTGGCAGTGACCTGAATAATACCATGAAACAAGTATCTGAGGCACGCAAAGCCGGCAAAAAAAATTGGCCTCAAATGAAGCCAAAGGCCATTTTCCCCGGCGTTACACGCCGTACACCACCCACAAACAGGGTAGAGGTTATAGCCACGGTCAGAGAGGCGGCAGACACCAGTGGCGATCATCTACTAAAACGGGCAACCCTTCACAGTACCACCGTGGGCAACCGATGTGGTCACACGGCAATTCGGCACAAACATTCAGTGCTAACAAGCTCTCGACATCTTCGGCAAGACCGGACACATAAAATGGTATGTTTCTTTATCAGAATCCCCCAATTTCTCCCCAAGAGTTGGGAGACTTGCATTATATCGGGAAAACCGGTGTTTTATCACCTCCGATACCTGGATCTTGAATACAATATCGGGCTGTAAAATTGATTTTCTTTGTTGCCCAACCCAAACTGTACCACCTAAATCAATTCGATTTTCAGATCATGAGGTTGACATAATTAATGCCGAAATTATTGATCTAGGCCTATTATCCAAAGGCGCTATTCGCCTGTTACCAACGGCTGAATGTCGTTTTCGGTCTAACATCTTTGTGATACCGAAAAAATCTGGTGGGTTTAGACCAGTAATCAATTTAAAAGATCTCAACAAATTTGTTGTATACGAGCATTTCAAAATGGAAAATGTCAGGCTTGTAAAAAGCCTAATTCAGGAGAATGACTTCCTTTCAACCATTGACCTAAAGGACGCATATTTTTCCATTCCTATGCGTCAGGAAGATCAACCTTATCTCTGTTTTGCTTGGGCAGATACAAGTTATTGCTTTACTTGCTTTCCATTTAGCTTATCCTCGGCCCCAAGAATTGTTACTAAAGTGTTGAAACCTGTCATTGCTTCAGCACGAAGTAAAGGCATACGCCTTGTAATTTATCTGGACGATTGTTTGATCATGTCCGTCCCTGAAAAAGAGTGCACTCGCAACACTCGGTTCATGGTCGAACTTCTCCAAAACTTGGGTTTTGTGATTAATACTTGCATGATTCCGGAAAAAAAGTACTTGGGCTTTGTTTTCAATACAGAAACTGCGACAATTCAAGTACCAGCCGACAAAGGTTGACCATATAAAGTCTGAATGAATGCCAGCAACTTGTGACAAAAAAGATAGTCACTATTCGACAACTTGCCAAATGTATCGGCCTTATTGTTTCAATATTTGAAGCATTTCCTCAGGGAAAACTTCATTACCGACAAATGGAAAAGACTAAAATAAGAGCCCTTACAAACACAGACAATTTTGATGCAATGGTTGACGTCAGGCCTTGTATAGGTGAACTTAACTGGTGGATTTCTTATCCCAGGAAGAGGTTAAAACAAATCTAAAAATACCTCCTGTTTATTTGATCATTTCAACAGATGCCAGTCTGGATGGGGAGCAGTCTGTGAAACGGACGACTCTTACGCTCAGGGTAAGTGGTCGGACACCCAAAGAGAACTACATATAAATCACTCGAGTTAATGGCCGTACAAAAAGCACTAATTAATCTATGTGCAAATATCGTACATAAACATGTACTTATAAAGTCGGACAATTCTGTAACAGTGTCCTACAAGTTACTCTTTCGCGTTTAGGTCGACCGGTTTGGGTAAAAAAGGCGTATTAGGACGACCGACCGCATTATAAGGCGACCGATAGCCAGTCGTCCTAAGGCCAAGTGCTTCAAAAACCATCTTTATTAGGTCAAAAACCATTTTTATTAGGTTCTTAAACAGTGTCTACAACACCGTCACAACTTGTTTTTCACAAAAAATCGACAGGCTTTTGCTTAAAACGTAAAGCAGTTCCAACCCTCTTCACCCAAATTCTGAAACGCTCGAGGTCACAGGGTTTTGACGTCATCCTGAGAAACATACAAAACGGTCTGTGCAGTATTTTTGGACCAACAAAATTCTTCAAAAAACACCATCTAACAGAGACGGTTTTCCAAGTTTCTTGGGTGTAAACGTATGGAGCTAACAATCGTGTTGACTTCTCTTTCTCAGGATTGCGTCACGGGGTCACGCGCATATCATGAATACCTAATGAGCGTTTCAGAAATCGCGAAAATCTTATTTTCGAAAAGCGCACTTTTGCTTGCAATTTATCCACTTAAAACCGACAATTAAAAAATAATAAAAATCCACGTCGGCAAGAAGGATGTTTGGACTATCGAAAAAAGCCTAAATGCTGGATTTTCGTCAAGGGGGATTCTTCCTCTTTAACCATTTTTGTTAGGTCACAAACCATTTTCGTCTAGGTCGCAAAACATTTTTTTCAGAGAATTAGGTCGAGAAAATGGGTGTCAATTCATGAGTTTCTTTCCGACAATTTTGTGGTTTTAGTGGTCTCTGTAAGCACTCTACCCAAAACGGTCGTCCTAATACGGGAAAAATAGTTATTTAACTTATTGAAAATGGGAGGGAACATGAAATCCCTACACGACATTTCTATGTCTATATACTCGTGGTGCTCGCAAAAAAAACATATTTCTATCTGCATCACACATTGCAGGCAAATATAATGTTTCTGCCGATTATCTTTCAAGGAAAGACAGCAGCAAAGAGTTGAGCCTTCAAGTCGATATTTTCGACAGAATTATACAGCAAACCTTTATACCCGACGTTGATTTGTTTGCTTCCTATGGCAACCAGAAAATACAATGCTATGTTTCGTGGAAAAAAGACCCATGTGCTTGGGCCATTGACGCATTTACAGTTTCATGGTCTCAATTATCTCCTTACAGAATAGTGGACAAGATTGCCAGAGACAAGACCGATATGTGTCTTCTAATCGCCCCATTGTGGGCAGCCTATGCCTGGTACCCACAACTGCTACATATGTCAGTGGCTCAGCCAATACGGCTTCCGGAGACGGCACTAAGCCATCAACCTCGAGCTCAAATACTGAATCTAAAGCTAGCCGCTTGGAGCATCTCAAGCAACAGTGCCAGACAAAGGGACTTTCTAATGAAGCTTCCCAACTCATCTCCAGCTCATGGAGACATGGAACTGAAAAACAATATGAATCAGTCTGGAAATTATGGTGTAGCTGGTGTGATAGAAGGAAAATTAATCCTTTTACGCCCTCTGTGGTAGACGTAGCTAATTTCCTAGCAGATGGGAAGTCTTACTCTACCCTAAATGTTTATATACTCTCCAACAAAAGAAACTGTGCATGGTAAAAATTGCTGTATTTTTTCAAGAAGGTGGAAAATAAACACCAAATTCACAGACAATATTCTCTGACATTGTTAGAAAAAGGTTATGCACTAAAAACCTGCTCATGGCATAGTGCAGGACTTAGGCATGCCTGGGTGTTGATTTCACAATAGGGGTCCTACAGGCTGTTATGTAACAGAATTCCATAAAGTTCAGGTCTCGTTAGCAAGCTGTATAAAAGGACTACCCAAAAGTCAAAATTCTCTTTCATGCGCGTGTCATTGGCTCCATGAGGCGAAGATGCACAGCAGTGATTAATGCACAAGGGGGACACACTCGATACTGACTTTGTGACTTCAATATTGGCAAGTCAGTTTTCAGCAACCTCTGAGAACACGAAGAACACATTTTGTACATTTCAAGTTCGGTTAACCATTTGAAAGATTTCATGGACTTTCATTAACAGTTTATTCCAGCGAGTTATCTGCCATGGCTGAACAAATACAGCAATTTTTATCATGCACAGTTTCTTTTATTGGAGAGTATAGATCAGCGTTATCTATGACTTTGCCATCAATAGAAAGGCAACCAATAGGGCAACACCCTATTATAATTCGGTTACTGAAAGGCATTTTTAACTCGTCGCCACCGAGACCGAAATATGACACAACATGGAAAGTATCTTCTCTTTTAGATTATATTTTAAAATTACCAGAAAATGGTGAAATCACATTACTTCGCCTTAGCGAAAAGCTCCTGGCGCTGATAGCCCTTGTTTCGGCCCAAAGAACACAAACGTTGGCCGCATTAGATATACGTTATTTTAATTTCACAGAAAAAGTCTGTACTGTAGAAATAATGAAATTGCTCAAAACCAATTGTCCTAAGAAAGGCATTTCAAATAATAAAATTATGTTACATGCATTTGAGGGAGACCAAAAGTTATGCGTTCTCTCCACTCTCAGAGAATATATTAACCGAACAGAACAATTTAGAGGTTCTTACACTGAACTTTTTATTTTCACAAGGAAACCTCACAAACCAGTGTCTACTGGGACACTGGCAAGGTGAATGAAAAATATTTTGAGTGCAGCCGGAATTAATCCAAATATCTATACAGCTCATAGCTTTAGAAGTGCTGCAACTTCAAGTGCCTTTGCACAAGGCGTATCCCTACAGGATATTTTGAACACTGCTTTGCTGACTCGGTTCTGAAGTTACAGGACGAAAGACATAGCTAATAAAATAACTAATAAAATCAAGAACTGAAATCACAAAATTAGTAATTCGATATTTATGTGGAATGTTCCATTTACCATTGTGACAGTGACTTTAACATTTCCTTTATTTTTTTCAGATGGGAAGAACCCATTCTAACAAAAAGGAAGGTGAAACCAAGCTTTACTTGTTATGTCAATTTACTTATCTCAAGATGACTCTTGGTAATCCCAATGTTTCAGGATTACGCACCTTTACAGCTTCCATTAATATAAATGTAACATACTCAATATATACAACAAGAGTTTGCTGTCTATGTTTTTTAAATATAGCAACAACCAAATGACATTTGTCCTCTACTGTTCCTAACTTTGACCTCACCTTTTTTGTCGTGAGCTTTGAACAATGCAATCCTCTGAAGACTTGTACGAAGTGTTATGTAATAGAATTCAAAAATTATACGAATTAAAATGAAGTATAATTTGAATTCTATGAATAATAATTAAATACAAGTTGAAGAGGATTCCCACCCCGTATACGGCATGATTAAAAAATAGCCCTGGGTTTTCATACATTTGTTTGTACTTTTCCCTCCCAATGCAGAGTAACCGACAAAAGGCTCGGTCCTACTTGACATCGAAAAGATGACGATCCCATGCCAGAGCTCGGCTTATATGCCCGCTCTCCTAATGCATCTCATTTACATTACAATGGTTTCTTTGAACCTATTGTGATCCGCATACCTGGCACGTAGAAAGGAATGCAATCCTCTTCGACTTGTACTTCATTATTATTCATAGAATTCAAATTATACTTCATTTTAATTCGCATAATTTTTGAATTATTGGTTACATTTTTCGCAATATTTACGTTTTTGAAATCCATCATGTCATATTTATATAATACATGTTTTAACATATTTATTTATCAGTTGTGTAGTGTGTAAAGTTGTGTGACAGTGGATAAATAAAGAAAACCGTTAACAGTCTGTCATTTTATGTCATGATGTGTTTCTGTGTCACAAAAACAAGACCAATATATCCTTTTCCCAAAGTGAGTTTGGCTGTTTATTTAAATTTATTTGGGCAGATGTAAACATAGAGCAAGGAAACAGAAGATTGGGAAATAGAGTAGCCGACCTTTACTTAAATCTTGTGTACAAAAAAGTCAAATCTTCGGATTTAAATTTGAACTTGCAGATCCTTGCTTAGTGATTTTAAGGAAAAACTTATCAAAACTTAATTAAATACACGCTTGGCTTATTAGCTATGCTTTGAGTTTTAATAGCTTACTGGTTTTGATTTAGTGGGGCTTAAATATACTGTTCAAAGAAGAGAAATATAGATATTTTAAAAAAATAAAGTTTGTGTACTTGAATTCGGGGCGATTCAATAAAGCTCTTTGCGTACAACTTAACCCACGCAAAATAGGTGGACCGTAAAGCAGTCTAATTTGGAACGAGCAATGACGTCATCGTTAGCCAATCAGACTACGGAAAACCATACGGCGCCAAGGCGGTAATTTTGGATTTCTGATTTTTCGGAATGCCGTTATATTTCGTTGGATCCCGACTGGACTAGACAAATGTACGTAGAATTACCATTATTTATGGTAGAATATTACATATTATTTGTGTAGAAGGGAAACATGGACTGTTTTGAGTATTAGCAGTGCGAAATATTTGCCGATTTTTGGGGTGTGTTTCATCGTCTTTTTTTGCAAGCGTAGGCTAGTATATTCCACTTCTCGCGCTGCGGACCGGCTGTATTTACCCTTTAAACACGTTTCACAAGAAACAACACCACAACTACAAAGATTTTGGTATACACCGCTTGGCGCTGTTACCTGGATGCTTTATTACACGAACAACTCCATGTCCATCGACCTAGGAATAAAAGGTTCGATGATTCCTTTATCGCCAATTAAAGACAAACAGAGACATGGATAATCAGCTTGTTATTGAAGCTAACGGGTATATTTACCCGAACGCACACCCGTTGTTACGTTGGCTGCCAGATACGAAAAACCACAAAACCTTTTTAGGAAAAAATGGAAACGTACGCCTGAACTATGCGAACCAACTGCTTTCAGGCTAGCAAAAAAAACAACGGTGTCCCCTTCCCAAAAGGTAAAAAGTTTTGCAGTGTGCATCCGCAGCATGCAAGCGTGAAGTGAAGCACTGCGTGTCACTCGTGCTTATTTATACCACTCGTGACCACTGAACCGTTTCACTTTACATAACAAGGGTAAAGTAGATTCATTCTAATTCGCCCTGGAGCTTAAACGAATAAATCAACATTTACCCTTTAAACACGTTTCACAAGAAACAACACCACAACTACAAAGATTTTGGTATACACCGCTTGGCGCTGTGACCTGGATGAATTATAAAGAACGGGTTAGTTTAGATACCCAAAGACTTAGAAACTGATAAGAGACTTGAAAACTGTCTCGCACGATGTGTCTTTGGCTGTTTCCGACTTACAACGCCCGTGGCGTTTGAAAAGCCTGTCGGGAACACCTGCATTGGCAGCCTCTGAGGCTCCTCCTGCCCTCAAACGGTAGTACTATTTACCGGAAAACACCGGAAAACACCAGAAAACACCGGAAAACATACTAAATACCGGAAAACATACTAAATACCGGAAAACACCGGAAAACAGTATTTTATGGTGTTTTCTGCAGGTAGTGGGGGTGGTGTTATTAAGTGCTTTCGGGTGTTTTCCGGTATTTAGTGTGTTTTCCGGTATTTAGTATGTTTTCCGGTGTTTTCCGGTATGTAGTGTATTTTCCGGTGTTTTCCGGTATTTAGTGTGTTTTCCGGTATTTAGTATGTTTTCCGGTGTTTTTCGGTGTTTTCCGGTATTTAGTGTTTTCCGGTATTTAGTATGTTTTCCGGTGTTTTCCGGTGTTTTCCGGTGAGTTTTCCGGTGTTTTCCGGTATTTTCCGGTGTTTTCCGGTGTTTTCCGGTATATAGTATCACCCCTCTCAAACTATGCAGAGCAAACCTTGATACATTTTCCCAGGGGCGCGTTTACCAGCCCCGCTCCGCTCAGCTCGCCCGTCTGTCACGGCGAGCGTGCAGCGGCCCTTTCCCGCTCAGCTCGCCTGTCTCTCACGGCGAGCGTGCGGCGGCCCTTGCCCACTCAGCTTGCCCGTCTCTCACGGGGCGTCTTGCTCGCCCCAGCCTCTCCGTCCCTTCCGAGCCCTCTCCATCCCCGGCCTCTCCGGCCCCCTCGGGAAGTCTTGCTGCTCGCTATCACCCTCTCTAACCCCAGCCTCGCTGGGGATATCCAGTCTTTTGCACCAGTTCAGCAATCATCTCCGGTATAATGGGTTCTTTCCTTGACTTTAACAGTGTCCGTTTAAGTCCGTCTGAGGTCTGAAGCACTATGCTTGCCCTGGACCTGTACGCGATTCCTGTCAATGTCTAGCGAGATGATCCAAAGTGTCGTCCAAGTTCGTCGACGCAAAGCGACTCTTCCATGGTTGGTCACTGAAGACAAGCTTAATCAAACAAAGAACAAAACGTATGTTATAGCTATGAGGTACACATATACAAAGGTAACCGATCAAGTATGTCCCGTGGCAGCTTCATCCACTGTGGATGAACGAATGCCCACGATTGCTTTGGGTTGCCTGGCAACCAACGCACTGCGTTCTGAACGCGTTTCTAGCTTGGTTAGAGCCGTTAAATCTCATTGCCAGTACTGTACTGCGACACATGTTTTCCACACACTTTGTGTTTGCTCCTCTGTCTACTTTGAACAAAAGAACGGCCTTATTGACTCACTGGACTAATGCTATTGCACACCATCCTCGAAAATACCCTTCCATTGCATAGCAAAGTAGGGCCCACTTTGAGGGAAGATTCAACCGTGAAATCCAACATAAGCGCGAGACCACAGGTCAAGCACCGCGCCAACACCTGTTCACTCCACAGGCTGGGAGAATTTTGTGGCTCCATCTGCACCCACCTGGGCGCGTTCGCCGGCCCCGCCCCGCTCAGCTCGCCCGTCTGTCACGGCGAGCGTGCAGCCGCCCTTTCCCGCTCAGCTCGCCCGTCTCTCACGGCGAGCGTGCAGCGGCCTTTCCCGCTCAGCTAACCCGTCTCTCACGGGGCGTCTTGCTCGCCCCTTTTGCGCATTTACATTGGCGAATGTATTTCTTCGGTCTAGCCGCGGGACCTGCAAGCCCCCTTTTCTGCAGACCTGTTGAGGGTCTGTATACAAAGGTACATGA
This sequence comes from Henricia sp. BOLD:AAB3569, assembly GCA_037783545.1. NCBI lineage: Eukaryota > Metazoa > Echinodermata > Asteroidea > Spinulosida > Echinasteridae > Henricia > Henricia sp. BOLD:AAB3569. The sequence continues at coordinate 385,590 of JBBELK010000422.1, read as the reverse complement.
ACACAAAGGTAACCGGTCAAGCGTGTCTCATATCAGCTTCATCTACTGCGTTCTGAACGCGTTTCTAGCTTGGTTAGAGCCGTTAAATCTCACCGCCAGTACTGTACTGCGACGTATGTTTTAGCTACACTGTATAAGGTACATGTATACAAAGGTAACCGATCAAGCATGCCCCATAAAGCAGCTTCATCCACTGTGGATGATTGCACACGAGTGCTTTAGGTTGCCTGGCAACCAACGTACTGCGTTCTGAACGCATTTCTAGCTTGGTAAGAGCCGTTAAATCTCACTGCCAGTACTGTACTGCGACACCTGTTTTCCACAAACGTTGTGTTTGCTCCTCTGCCTGCTCTGAAAAAAAAAGAACAGACTGGAAATTCAAAAACTTTGGCAATTTCTGATCTTGTCGAAAGACCATCGGGAATAGAAGGACCCAAATGGCGCTGATTACCAGGTTGGACATATCAAAGTCCCGAGTTTTGTCAGTGAACCATCTTACAGTTTTGTTTTCAAGAACGTCTACGTTACTCCTTAGTACTCTGTTCACTGCTTCAGCCTCTCTCCAACTAGAGCTTCGCTGAGCTTCTTCACGGTCCCATGAACCGATTACCGATTACTTCTGTACCTTCAGCCAAGGTTCCCGCACTAAGGGAACATAACCGCCAAAACCATGCGCGAGTGCATCACTAAATGCTTTAATCTCGCATTCATCTTTATACTAAATACTTAGTCCCTGGTTGTTTAGAGCTCTGATTTTTTTTTTATTTTTTTTTCTTTCCAAAATTGAATTTTATTATATGCATCTTTATCAACAATTACTGGTGCATTCCATGGCTCTTGTATCTATACAGCGATACAAAGATCTGGTCTGAATGAGTCAGAGAAATTATCTGGCCAATAACAGAGGCCCTGGAGCTCAAACGAATAAATCAACATATATGCACGAGCGTTAGGAGGCGCGGCGCGATACCCGATTGTGATTGGCTATCGTGCAACAATCCTAACGATTTTGTAAGCCGTGTGCTGATTGGCTTCGCAGGATATGCTGCGAAATTTAGCAGTGGTTGGAGCGGGCAAACTAATGTGGCGCGCGCATAGCACTGCTAAAGGAGTGTAATCCATGGCGATCTATCGCGATTTTCGAAAATTGTCAAATATTGTCAGATCGCCATAGATCGCATTAATTCTTGTTAGGATCGTGCTCTGTGTGACCAATACATTAATTGTTTGTCCCCAGGCCTGTATATGTGACATTTGCGTCACGTGTTTCCACCGCAGAAATATGTGCAGACCATAAAGTTATATATAATTTTAATAAAGCCAAAGGGAGCACTCGGACGTTTTGCCGGCCCCGCACATTTCCTGACATTTACAAAACCAAAGGACTTCGATTTTTGTCATTTAACATATGCTCCTTGTTTAGTAAGATTGATGAGCTGCGTCTTATTGTTTATGAATGTAAACCTCACATTGTGGCATTAATGGAAACCAAGTTATCGGGTGCAATATGCTCATATGAATTAAACATCCCAAACTATGACTTGTACAGAAGAGATCGCACCCGAAATGGCGGAGGTGTTGCCGTATACATACAATCTCAACTGCAATATACAGTGTTAAACCCGATTCTACCTAGTTCATCAGAGGCATTGTGGTTCAAGCTGTCTCTACCGTGTACAAGGCCAATTGTACTTGGTGCGGTATATAGATCTCAAATTGAAGCGGATTTATGTAAAACCTTTGAAAACGCACTGCATGACATTGTGTCTGAAGTCAACAAAGGTATCAAGAGACCGCCTTGTGAAATTATCTGTATGGGTGACTTCAACAACAATGCTCTTGAACGTGATAAATCTAACTGGAAAAAACATCGAAAAGACAATGACAGTGTTTCAATTGCATCAAATTATAAAAGAGCCCACCAGAGTTACTATAAATAGTGCAACATGTATAGATCATATATGGACTAATATGCCGCATATGTATTCACAGAGTGGAGTTGTCTCATGTACGTTGAGTGATCATTCTATAATTTATGCAGCCAGAAAGGCAGTCAAACTCAAGATCTAAGAGTAATGCTAGTTTTATTGAGGCTAGATCTTACCGTAAATTCGATGAAACTGCTTTTGTTCAGGATCTTACTGAAGCAAATTGGATTTTGGTAAAAGAAGTGAATTGTCTTGTTGATGCATGGGACACTTTTACTAATACCTTGATACCCATTTTTGATAAGCATGCCCCATTCAAAAAATTCAGAGTAACTGACCAGCAGCCTAGGTGGTTCACTGAAGAGTACCTTGAGCTTAGATGTGACTGTCAAATATTAAGATCGAAGGCAGAAAAGAGTGCTAGCCCTGATGATTGGGCAAAAGCAAAATCACTCAGAAATAAGCTGAATTACACGGCTGAAAATCTCAAGTTACAGCACATAAATAGCTGTATTAGTGACTCCAAAAATGATCCGCGTGGGCTGTGGAAGACTTTGAAAACTCTCTTACCTGGTAAAAATTCGAATTCAATTTCATCTATTGAAAATAGTACTGGTATTGTAACAAGTGACACTGATGTAGCAAACGCTTTGAATAATTTCTTTTCAAATGTTGGTCAAAATCTTGCAAGTAAGTTTGGAAGTACACGTATAAGTCAACAGTCAAGTCAAGGCAAGTCTCCTAATGAACCTAAGTTTGTCTTTGCAGAGATTAATGAAAGTCAAGTATTGAAACTACCAAAAAAATTAGATGTTAAAAAAGCAACTGCACTAGATAACATATGTCCTAAATTATTGAAAGCAGGGGCGACCCCACTTGCTGCACCTCTGACTTTCCTTTTTAACTTGAGTTTAAATAAAGGAACTGTGCTTCCCAAATGGAAAATATCTAGGGTCACACCACTCTATAAGGATAGTCCAAAAACAAATGTTAGCAACTATCGCCCTATCTCAGTTATACCCGTTGTAATGAAATTACTCGAGAGGTTAGTTCATGACCAACTGCATGATTACCTTACACAGCATGAGATGCTCTCGAATGAACAGTCAGGCTTCCGACCACAGCATTCGACACTTACAACCCTCGTTGAGGTCTCAGTGGGGTGTTATGGCCGAGCGGTCTAGTGCGAACTCAAGCTCCTGTGCCAGTTCTAGAATGTGGGTTCGATGCCGGGCCGTGGCACTTGTGCTCTTGAGAAAGGCACTTAATCACACTTTCTCCATCCTTCGGAAGGGATGTAAAGCCGTTGGTCCGGTGTGTTAGGTAAGTTAATGCACTTTAAAGATCCCAGAGCATTTCTTCGTGAAGAGAAGGGGAGGGATTCCCCGGTGTCTCTGGCCATTTCTAATTCTAATTCTTCATGGGTTTCCTCACGCTTGCGAGTGACAGTGCAATGAGCACTATTGAGGAATCCTTGGTATGAATACCAGAAATAAAAATAATAATAATATATAGTCTGAGACCTCAAGGAGGGTTGTAAGTGTCGAATGCTGTGGTCGGAAGCCTGACTGTTCATTCGATATACATCTTAAAAAACATTGATGCTGGAAATCTTGTTGGCGCAGTGTTTATAGACCTCAAGAAGGCATTTGATACGGTATGTCATCCAATTCTTATCAACAAGCTGCAAAGTTTCGGTTCGCTGGGTCTGGAGCTTGACTGGTTCAAATCACACCTCGATGGTAGAGAGCAAATAGTAAAAATTAACGGTACTTACTCCGAAACTACTAATGTAAATTTTGGTGTCCCACAGGGCTCAATTCTGGGTCCCCTTCTATTCACGCTGTACATTAATAGTCTGCCCAATGTCGTCACATATTGTAAGATCAATCTTTATGCTGATGACACTGCGGTGTTCTATGCAGGTAAAACCGTAGAGGAAATAAACAACAAACTTGGGACAGAGTTGAGTGAAATTGCAGAGTGGATGGAAGGGAACAAACTTACTCGAAAACCAAGGCGATGCTTTTTGGGTCTCGCCAAAAACTTTGTAAAAATCCCCCGTTAACTGTGTGTTTAGGAGGTGCCCCATTAGAAATCGTTCAAGCTTTTAAATATCTTGGTATATGTACTTTGACCCCACTCTATCTTGGAGTAATCATGTTGATCATATTACCTCATCCGTTACAAAATACATTGGTCTGTTTTACAGAATAAGGAAATACCTTTCAACTGAAAGTCTCATAATATTACATAATTCCTTGATACTACCAAAACTTGATTATTGTGATGCTGTATGGGGAAATTGCAATAAAACCCTACAAGATAGGATCGAGCGCCTTCAGATTCGGTCAGCCAGAGCAATCCTTAGAGTCCCGGTTAGAACTAATTCAGAATTTCTCCGAGCTAAAATGAAATGGACCACACTATCCCAGCGCAGAGACTATCATCTGGGCATTTCTGTCTACAAATGTATGGCTAATCTAGTTCCCTCAGCCCTTTGTAATTATTTTACTTTGGTTGGTGACTCACATAATATAGGGACTAGGGCAAGTACGCATGGTAAAATTAAACCAATAAAGCCAACGCGCGAATTTGGCAGGCGGACATTTCTTTACAGGGGGGCAACACAATGGAACCAATTAAATAACGTAATAACTTCCCCAATCCCTATCAACATACTTTCTTTTAAATCTATGTATTTACGTTTTTCATCCTAATTTTAGTCATCAATGTAATTTCTTAACTGTTTGATTTTATACTTATTCTTTATTGGTATGTTGTATTGTATTTTAAGTTGTATTTAATCGTGTTTGTATTTGCTGTACATGTATTTGCTGGGCCATATGGGAGAACCGAGGGATACTTAAATTTCCCTCTGAATATGGACCCAGGGTAAAGAATAAATAAACAAACAAACAATATACGCCCCGGATTCGAACCCGGGACGCCAGAGGTGAAAGGCGAGGAAAGAACCCGTACGCCAACCCGACCGCCCATGAAGGACTATTTCACACACTTCACCTTTTAGCTGTTTTTTAACAATACACATGCATTGTGGTATGTTATAGGATGTTTGTGCCCACTGCACCAGCATGTGAAGGCCACCTGTTTATTGTAGCCACATTTGGTCGGTCCCTTGGGTGACCACTATATACAAGTTTCACTGTATAGTAGTACCAGGCCCATTGACATTCATAAAAAGAAGATTTGTTTTATTTGGTGATCGTGGCTGGATGTGTTGGATTTTGAATGGAAAATAAAATGTTCTTGCTGTGAAAATAGCACTTGGTAACTCATTTACGGCTGCCGTAAAATAGCATTTGCATTTTATGGCGAAACCACAACACCATCGGGATACAAAACTCGGTTACCGTACAGGTACGCCGTACAAAACAAGATATTCAACTTGACTGTGGACATGGCATTAATTTCAATTCAAAATCCAAAAGAAAAGAAAATCCAAGTAGCAATTTTAGACGACATTGCTTCATCCAGTGTATATATATCGATGGTCCGGGGGCATAATACACGAGGCATGGCGAGTGCGCCCTCTAGCCTTTTTTTATATATAACTCTATGGTGCAAACTCATCAGCCCGTCCCAGCACCCTGTAATGCCGAGGTCACACAGCGCTGATTATGGCTCCCGTTTGAGATCAGACAGCGCTAAAACACGAAAAGTGAAAAAGTCGGATTACTATCTTCAATGGTCTGGAATGTCCTAGCATTGTCTGAACGTAGTCTGAACGTAGTCGTAGGCCTATACGTTCGTAACAGAGTCCTACGGATCGGGAATGGTCCGGAGAGGTCAGGGAGGTCGGCTAAGCACTCCCGACAGTTAGGTGTGTCCCGTAACATTCGGGAAACTCTGCCAATTTTGTCTATTCGGGTTACAATCGTGACTATGTCGTGACCGATTCTGCTGTATCGGATAAAAATCGTAACAATGTCCTGTGTTGTCTGGACGGTGTTTGGACGGTGTCCTGTGGATCGGGACGCTGTCGTGATGAACGGGCGTGTCTCCAGAAAGTTGTCATTGCCGTTTCTTGCCGATTGAGTCCAGATTGCGTTAAGTGCGTCCAGAGCGTCTGTTCACTGTCTGATCTCTGTCAGATCGCATTCGTGAGAATCGGGACGCTGTCAGGACAGATTCGGTCGTTTCTACCCTGCGAAAGATACAAATCGGATCAGAATCGGATTGAGAACTGGAGAATCGGGATGCATTCGGCTGGGAACGGCTGAATCGGGACGTTTCCTGAACAGTATATGATCGTTGTCGTGATTAAATAAATGTTTTTACAAATTTTAATAAAAAGTTTGAATTTCAATTTTGACAAATTTTAATCGGGAATGGTCCTATCAAGGACGGCAGTCAAAATCCTGAATGTGTGACCGCCGCATAAAGGCGAGCTGGGTACGAGCGAAGCCCTATTTTATGACTACTTTTGTTAAAATTGTCAACAGAGGGCGGTGTGCTAAAATTGGACGACGACTTTGCATTGCTGAGAATGTATGAGATTCTGGCCTGCAATAATGGTCCTGGACCATTATTCGTTGTTATCACAGACCATATGAGAATTCAATTGAACATCTTAAGAAGAGACTAGGGTAGGGGTAAAGGGTACAAGGTGCATAAGGCTGCAGCGAGTTCGCTTGGTGTAGTGGTTAGAGTGACAGACGTCTCTTATGAATGTCCCTGGTTCGATTCCCATTTGTGACATATTTTGAGCATACTTGTTACTTTATTTTAAAAGATAAAGTAGTTAGAAGCTTGAAAGAGCCGGAACGAAATGGTAGTCTTTGTTTTGAGTGAAAAATTTGAAGATTGGGTTTATGGTACAGGACCATTTATTGTTGGCCCAAAACCCACGCGTGCGCAGTACTGAACTGACTGACAATGCGCTAAATTAAATGTCATGGTACATCAATTCTTCTGCACAAAACGTAAATTGAATTTTTTTTGCAAGAGATCAAAAACGGTCTTAATATTGTAAGTTTAGCTGTTTTTGAGCTGGAGTAATATACTTTTTGTACAGTGGGTTAATTTGGGTAGTGTGCTACAGCTGTACGTAGCTAATTTTGAAAATCTATATTAAAAATTTCGGAGACAAGTGAATTTTACAAAACAAGTCAGCATTATTAATAAAAGTAATAACAAGACGGATGGCGTTTGTCTTTGTTACAAACGCTAGGTGATCGGGCAAAAGAACGGATTATAACTTCACACGTGTAACATTTCGTTCTGTATAACCATAGTCAATTTCCCAATCACATCGACTGTATTTTGCATTCAAAACGCTAAAAGTGGCACATTTGCGAACAACTTCCGGTTTCGACCGGAAGTTGGGGTCACGCGTGATCGGGACACTTGATGACGTATATAGTGCACTTCTCGAGATATGTATTTTAAATCTAATTCAGTTCAAAGAAATTGTGTAATTTGACACAATCTTATGCAACTAAGGTACATATGAGGACAGGTATCCAGTCACGTTACACGCGATTTGGTGAAAGTATTATGACGTCATGGCACTAGCAACAACGCATACGCGTCATACGCGATGCAATACGCGCACCCTAGGGCTAGGCGCGCGCTAGGCAGCTCATGCACCATTAACACGTTTTATTTGCTAGGCCAGCCCTGTCATTCCAAATTTGGAAGTTCAGTTCTGTGAGTTTTATAGCCAAATCTTTCAGAGACCGTTCGTCTAGAACATGATGTATTCTAGTACGTAGCAAAAAGGGCGGAATAAACGTCGGATACTTCATGGGCATACCGTAACGGCAGGACGAGTTGTCCATGAGACCAAGCACCCACCATCATGTTCATGCACAGTAACATTTACATTTACAGCTAGGCCTAGCTAGCTAAAAAGAGGTCAACATATCAAAATGGAGCCGGCAAATGAACACGATCCGACTATGGATTCCCACCTCGTGCATGCCGTTAATGTCAACAACAAAAAAGAAGTGGCCGAAATGAAATTCCTGACCAGGTAAGTGTGAATTTATACGTAGATAGGTAGCCTATAGTGGTACTGTACTAGCAAAGCGTAACTCAGGCCATGGTGTGGGTTTCGTTTGTGTTGGGAAACAAAACAGCCCATATTAAATGGACTCAGAGGCCCTTTTCGTTGCACTATACGACGATTGTATATAATGTAGCAATGAATATATGACGTCCAACCCGGTGGCTAGGCCTAGGCCCATATAAGCATTGTTATTTAAGCCCAGGATGAGCATGTTTTAAAACAGGCCTAGCCTAGCCCTGAGCTGCAGTTTAATATTATTTCAGTCGTACTTAGTTTCAGCGTGCAGTTAGCATTGTTTAGTGATGAATAGGACGTTCAGCTAAACAAACAGAAATATTATTCTTTCGCTATCCGTTTTTTACTAAGGTGTAGAGGCGTTGATGAAAACTACAGTGAGAAGATTTAAGTCATTGTAAACGCCGCAAAAAAAAAGTCGTCGTATCAGAATGGTTTAACCGTGTGCGACCAAAACCTCACTAATAGCGATTCTACGGCTCGGATATTTATAAACCTAGCCAATGATTAGTCATCTAAGTTAGGCCTAAAAGTGCGAGAGTTCTGGGGGAAAAAATGGCTAAAAATGATAACGTTGATTTTTTAAAATTCAGAATGGAGAGGCTCTAGACGGTCATTATGTGTTGGATACCCGACTGCCGCAAGAGGGCGTAATCACGCGATAGACTCGTTCGTAGTCCTATCACCATATCGTTTTGTCAAAATGACCGTCTAGGGAAACTCGTAAAATCTCCCCCCGAAACAGGGGGGAAATTAGTGCGCATGCGTTAGTTTTGTATGCAGATACGGGTAGATTTTTCTTAACGCACGAGCAAATAGCCTGGTACATGCACCGTACATGTATACGTTCGGCGCTTATAACGTGTTGATTTGAAAGTTTCTTGTTGTTTTGTACGCGCCGTGGTTGATTTGACCGGTACGCGTTGTTGATTTCGCCGGGTGGCTCGCGCGGTTGCAAGGGTACGGGAATAGGCGAATACTCTTTGCAACGGACGGGTGGCGAAGTAACAGAACCTGGCCGACGTTGGCGGTTAGGCTTCGGTCGGTCTAAAAAATACTCCAGGAAAAAATACTTAGGGAAAAATCCATCTAGACCGCACGAGTTTTGAATTTTGCATAGAGTATAAAGCCCGACTAAAAACAAAAAGGATTTTCAAAAAAATAAAAAATTATATACCGGCCCGATGCACAGTGAGAGCCCAACGGAAAAAAATACCATAGTTTGGCACTTGAGACTCCGTACACTAAGTCAATGGCCTGGGTAGCGACTTGTAATAAAAATTAAACATTTATATTTTGAGTTAAAACCATTTTCACACAACAGACAAGTTGCAACAGCTATCAAAAATACTTTTGTTGCAAAAATTCATCAAGCAGTTCCTGTTTTATGCTTGTTAAAATGTGCCAAATTTCCGTGCGGAATCGTCAATAAAAATGAATAGACAGCAACTTAAAAAATTGTGATGTGATTTTGGTGATATTTTGTGGCGGAAAATCTCACCACTGCACAGGTGAATTTGCGTGATATTTGGCACAAATACAAAGAAAACAAGCCCCAATAGGCCTGTACCAAAAATAAATCAGCCTGGCAGATTGAATAACAGAAACTAAAGTGCAATTTCACGCAGCAGTCTATCAAGCTTGCAAACTTCGGTTACGGATTTGACCAAGTTGAAGTAATAGTTTCGCGACTGCACGACTGATGATGTCACGGATTTCCAAGTCCCTAGCGTAGGCCTAAGGATTTATCTTATGACAGTGCTATTGCTGGTTTTAAGTTGACATTTTGAAAACCCACTGGGAGGGAAGGGGAATTTATGTCACGAAAAAAATTTCTCTCTTGTCGATCCTATGTTTGTGTGCCCGCACGAGTCGCCCGGTGTACAGTATTTGCTTTTTGCGAGTTCCTTTCTTCCAGATTTCGTCAAGCATGGAGCTATTTATAGCTCCATGGTGTGAGCGATTTTCTCTGTTATGGGATGGTATCTGTCAAATATTCCAGATTATTTCCGAAGATTTCTGAGCCATAGAGATTTAGGCCAATAAACTGTTCAACACACGATCAAGCTACGGCAACAAGCAGTGTTTTAATTTCACCCGTTTTTTTTTGTTTATTCCCAATAAATGTACAGCTTGAAAGATTATTTTCCCGAACCGGCGGGTTTTAAACTGGCAAATAGGTTGAACTGTGGCCTCGATTATCTGTGGAACAGTACCTATTATTGCAATGTCCTATACAATTGTATTTCCAACAAAATTTCTAAATTGCCGTGTCGAAATCGTAAGGTTTGCCGAGGGCATTGGGATTTTCCCAGCCCGCGGCTTCCCCGTGCAGTCATGCCACGATGTGAGGACACAGGGGACTAGACATCGTGCATGCATGCATAGTAAGCAGGCGACAGTGCGCTCTGCATAATATTATGTATAACAGGTGCGCGCGCACGGCGCTGTCACTACGAGATTCCCTAGACGTTGTTATTGACTGTCTCGCGGCGATCGGTTTTCGGGACGGACGTTCAAAACGAAACAATAACAACGTCTAGGGCCTAGACTAAATACACCACTGATCTTGAAACCACGCGCGCGATACGAAAACAGCGCGCGCACGCAAACCCCGCCAAGGTCACCACACTTTAGCAAAAGTTTGGTGACCTTGGCGGTGCCAGCGCGCACTGTATTCATATCACGTGAATATGGGGATGGTTTTACATTCATTTTAGCTCAGCACTTGGCTCATCACCCCCGCACACGTGAGATTTTGGCCACGCGAGGCAAAACATATCAAACACGTTAGATGTTTGGCTCACGGCCTCGCGAGGCAAGAAATGCAGCAAAATAGCCACCGCACACGTGAGCCAAGTGCTGAGCAAACGGCCACGAATGACCGTTTGCTCAGCAAACGACCTCACGTGTGCGGCGGGTTAATTCCTGGAGAAGACATGCGCTGCACGTGCCATTTTTGTGATGCATGTATACCCCGTGTGCAAAACACGCGCAAGTCCGGCGCGCTTTTGAATGCTGTACAAACATACATCTGTGTACACAGGGGTTTATGGGGTACTTGCATTGTTGTCCTATTTTCCCTTTTCTTTAGAATTCCTCTGTGGGGTACCACTGTTCCTTTTGAATTTCTTTATGGGGTACCATTGTTCCATTGTGTTTGGTACCCCACAAGTGTGTCCGTGTTAGACCACATAGTAGTACGATGCATGGAATGATGTGAGACAAATAAAATGTTCGTGTCAGTGAAGATACAGGATCAGGAAGGGGGTATAACCAAGATGCCATGGACTATCACGACTGTGTCTCAAACGTGCACTTTGTTGCAGTTAATTGAGTCAATTGCCGAACTCGGTAACAACAGTGTTATTAAATAATTGATTTTATCTCTAAAAGATAAAATGCTTTATACTTGGCGCAAATTGTCTTAAAGTTGCATTGCCCGTGTTTCGGTGAAAGGATTTTAAAAATTAATTTACACAAGCGAACGAATTTAGAAAGCTTACGTGTCTCTGTAACGAAAAATATCAAAAACTTAAATTTCCGACGTCGGGAATTGGAGATACAAGCCTTTTTCTTGAAACGTGCTTCACATGTTGTACATGTGCGCGTACGCTCATATGTACATAGTATGTGTACAATGTACACATGTACGCGCACATGTACATTTACGTCATAACCCTGTCGAGTAATTGACCTGCCAGCCTTTTAATCATTTCTTGTTTTTAATCGACTGGCATTAATCCTTGACGGATTTTTACGTTCTTGGTACCAAATGAAAGCTGATAACTTTTTCTATTCTAGAAAAATACCTATTTAACTTTAAAAAACAAATTTGACGCCCAAATCGGCCCAAACACGGGCAGTGCAACTTTAAGTTGTACTATCGTCCTGCATTGCGCAACCATTAACGTTTCTATGTCGGTTTATGAATTGCGCAACTAACAACACGTCCAGCCTTCGTTTCGGGTGGTTTGCGAAATCAGAAGAAATTGGCTTGACATTCGGGGAAAATGCATACAAAAGGAAAAAGCAGATTCCTTACCAAATAAGGTCCTTTTTGGTTGCTATGCAGATTAAGAGGTTAGGATTGACCAATGAGAATTCGTGATATCCTTTACCTTGACCAATCTGATAAAAAAGGTCCGCCCAAGAGCCTGGGTATTTAGCCAAGACCACTAGGCTTGGCGGCCAGTATTTCGTTGCAGCTATTTTCAGCAAGAAATTTGACCAAAAATTAAACTTTTCTGTCATCCCACCTCCTCCCCTTCATTCCGCCTTAATGGCCTAATTTGCGAGATTAAGACAGCCATATAGTACTGTTTTTGGAAAACTGTTTCTGTAGATTGTAGTGTATAATAACTTTTTATGTTAATCCGAGAATTATGAATTGCACAGACTGGTAATCTCTCCTGCTGTTCCCCGAGAGATTATAGTTCGATCCAGCCGTACGACGATTGAACAGCACATCATATGTGTTAATATCACATGGAATTGAACATTTAAATTCAGAAAGAAACAAGTCCTTATAGTTAAAATATTGCTTGGTTGAAGTTGAGCTATGTATACATTGTACATGATGATCATAAAATACATGTAGGTCCATGGTTTGGGTCAGGTGAGCCCGCTAGAAGAGGACCAAGGTGAAGGTCCCATTAAAGTTTGGGTCAGGTGAGCCCGCTAGAAGAGGACCAAGGTGAAGGTCCCATTAAGGTTTGGGTCAGGTGAGCCCGCTAAAAGAGGACCAAGGTTAAGGTCTTATTAAGGTTTGGGTCAGGTGAGCCCGCTAAAAGAGGACCAAGGTGAAGGTCCCATGAATTTTGGGTCAGGTGAGCCCGCTAAAAGTTGACCAAGGTTAAGGTCTTATTAAGGTTTGGGTCAGGTGAGCCCGCTAAAAGAGGACCAAGGTGAAGGTCTCATGAATTTTGGGTCAGGTGAGCCCGCTAAAAGTTGACCAAGGTTAAGGTCTCATTAATGTTTGGGTCAGGTGAGCCCGCTAAAAGAGGACCAAGGTGAAGGTCCCAATAATTTTGGGTCAGGTGAGCCCGCTAAAAGTTGACTAAGGTTAAGGTCTCATTAAGGTTTGGGTCAGGTAAGCCCGTTAACAAAAGGGGCCACAGTGTTGGTCCATCGTTTGTTTATCCCAAAAGGTTTTGGTCAAATAAAAAGCTGCTTTTGGCTGCAGCAAAGAACAACTAAAGATTTTGTGTTTCCCCTATACCTCACTTGCGTCCAAGTATAAAGGTAGAAAAGCATGGGTGCAATTCCCATTTGAAATGTGTGGACTGATATATAAATGTGTTTTGTTATTTAAATATATCTTGATCTTTAAATAAATTTGTCATAAATACCTGGGAAATGGTGAAAGATATTTTAATAAATACAAATTTGTGTATAAGTTGGTCAGGGTTGTGTTTTAACACACTATCAGAGGCTATAGAGCGCCCTACGTTTTGATCAAATAGCCGTTATTTTGCAGATAATGAAATGCTACAAAATAATGAATAATGAATAATGAAATAGTTGCCTCATTTGGGCTTGACAAAAATGTTACGGGAAACATAACATCGAGTTTCATTAGCCTAATGATACGTTCCAACAGCACGTTCCTTAGAGGTCCTCCCCCTTTACAACAGGACGAAACGTTTGGTATGGTCTCCATTGTTCTCGTCAGATCCCTCGCCACTGCTCGGCACGTTCAAGAGAACATTTATCGGCAGGAGGAAAAGGATTTGGTTCGACAACTGTGGAAACTTCACCTCGAGAAGGAGCGTCGCCATCCTGGGCACGACTATGCAAGGCGATCGGGGCATGCACTGCATCGGCTGTCCAGAGAACATGTAGGCGGATTTACCACAATTTTTTAAATAATTGTTAAGATTTTGTTAAAACAAGGCGCAATTTCTTAAGCTAAGTCAACAAAATATATAGATATATGTTAGTAAAGTTGAAGTCTCCCAAAATGCATGACGCGGTGACGCGGCTTTTTTTGCGGTTTTTTTTTTGGTAAGTGGATTCCAAGCAATAAGGTCAAGTTGACATAAAGCCAACAGGCATGTTTTTAATCGAAACACTCGGAAAGAAAATAAAAAACTGAAAGTGACGCGCGCTAACGATATATAAGGTGCGTTCAGACGATCGTTGTTAACTTATAAGTAATCTCTGAGCTAACGATATACGCTTAAAAAGGAAATAGGCTACTTTGACCGAAAGATCGAGAAGAGAGAGAGATGTGACACATCGGTCAGCGAGCTATATACATGACCCAACTTGTCGGATGATGTTTGACGTTGTCTACAATTGTTGCGTTAACTCATCTTCCTTTCGCAAGGGTCTTTCCTGCGCACATACTTCGCTTGCCAAGAGCTTGGCAAGCGAAGTATGTGCGCAGGAAAGACCCTTGCGAAAGGAAGATGCGTTAACTGAACACCATCCAACTATCGTAAAAATGTTGGTCATATTGCTGGCCAGCAAATGTTGGTTCGTGCAGACGGGCCTTGAGCAGGGTGTGACGAAAATATAGCTGTCTCCATTACGGCTGTAATGGGTCGTGTCATTATTTTGACCCACATCAAAAAACGAGGTCAGTCCACCAAAAATGATTCTTTCTGCTACATAGATCGACGGTGCACACTCTCCAAGACGAGGATCACACAGCCTCTTGTATAACGTCGGTGGGCATCACTATCACCCCCATCCGCCGTTGTCAAGTCATCACCAACATGGACACGAAAGAACCGCCCATGCGACCCACAGGGGAGAAACGCAAGATTCTCCAACTGCAAGCAACCACCATCCATATGCAGGATACCACCGTAAGGAATGTTTCACGATAAAGACAAAATGTAGCAATTTCCCAACGCATTACACTGTAGAGGCGATAACTTGAAGCGATAGCTGAAGCGGTAACGTGTGCGTTGACGCCATTTTGCACCTCCACCGAAAACCGTGATGCCATGCACTAGTTTTGAGCGATAATTTCAAGCCAATTAACTCCGTTTTGGGGCGACAAAAGTTAAACCCTAGGGCCTGTAACTACGAAAGGTGTGTAACGGGTGTTTATCTCTGCACTGTATACAAAATAAAAAAAAAGTAAATATTTGCCTAACATTTTGCCCAACGTTGAGCAAATAGTCAGCTCAACCAATAGTTGGTTAACATGCAAAACACACTTGATGGGTACACCAATTTACTCATTACCTGGCCAATAAAACGGTAGGCTATCTCAACAACTAGGTGAAAGGAATTCACCAATAAATTCGCAAACTTAGCTCGCTTTAACCAACTTTGCAAACATCTCCAAGCTAGTCTACCCAATGTTGGGCAAGCCGTCCAATTATTCCCCAGCGCATGGTCAAAGTTTACCCAGAACAATTTGCACCCATTTCTTGATGTATATATGCCCAAACTCCATCAATTTGTATTTAATCAATATCCAACAACTAGAAAAATAACGAGCACCAAATGCACAATTCTGTTTACCCAACGATTCATTTGCCCAATATCTTTACAGTGTGTGCGCGTCTAAAGATTAGTCGCGGATAAAACCGACTTGTACGCGTACATTATACTAAGCAACTTCTTTAAGCGCTCATTACAACATATTTTAAATAGTTGTTTTATTGTCCGCGCCTTAATCAGGGCTGCGTTCCAAGTACGCGATTAACGCGAACATTTGCAACGTTCATCAACAACTGGTACTCAGAGTTCCATAGATGCGTGTACAAAAGCACCGTGTCCAGTGGCGAACGTTGGCACTCGTTTGCGTAAGCCGAACGCAGCCCAAGCTGTTTTGCTGTATATATACACGCCTAAGCCGGCGGCGGTCACCCAAATCTAACAACGGTAAGGCTTCTAATTTGCATTATACAATCATTGCAGTATAATACCCACCTTGCAGCATCCGGAGTTTCGGGATAGCTCATGTGCCTTAATTGCGCAGATCGAAGCTGAAACTCTATACACTGCTTGGCCAAAGACTTGCAAAGAATGCTAAACAACTCACCCACAACTATCTGGAATGACCCACGCTGGAATGACCCAATGAGAAACGCTCACAGCGCAAGCTACAATATTTGACAAAATAGCTTGTGACACCCCAGATAAACCTCGTGCAACCCCCGCGCAATGTTGGGTCGCTGCAGCAGTCGGCGTCAACATTGAACAGGGGGGGGGGGGGGGGGGGGGGGGGGGGGGGTACACACTTCAACTGTCCCAACTATTTTGTCCAGGAATTGTAGCTGTAGCACAGACGGAAAAGGATGGCGTCTTTGTGTTGGATATTCTAGTTCCAGTCTTAGAATTAGAAACCGAAGCAACTCACTGAATGTGTCTATAGTAAGTCGGAAGCGTTTAATAAAACTGACGACATCATACTCCTCTAGCTCTTTAGAAAGGATTGCTCCTGTCTCTAAATTTATACCCGTGGCATACATCTTCGATCCTCATTTTCAATTTCGTTGGCGTCTTCTTGGGCAAGTTCCAGTATCTGCCGTGTGTCCATACCTAGTTTCTTCGTCTATATACTGCTTGGTTTGAAATGGCGCTAAACGCCTGCAAAACTACCTCATACCCATGTTTAAGAATTTCCATTGTTCGTTAAAGACCTGTAGGCGTTTAATATGACGTATTATTTTGTCCGCGTGTAACAATGAAACTGCTTCGTAGTGGTACACAAATTGGGTTCAACATTGTGTTCAGAGCAACTATAGAAGCGAAACTCTCAACATAATATGCTGTGCCGATAGAGGCGGCGCCGTTTTGACTTTGCCATGGTGCAAAAAGGGTAAGTATGGTGTTGACGACGGTCTCTTTTCGTGAGTTGACAAGAAAAACCGCATTCAAAGTGTTGATAGCACAGACATTTTTACCATTCACTTAAAGGCACAGGCTCGTCAGCAATGCGCGCCCGCCAAATGTGTGCCACGCAATACGCAGCTCCATAGCAAAGGCATGGAGCTGCGTGTTTCGAGCACGAATTTGGCGGGCGCACATTGCTGACGAGCCTGTGCCTTTAAAGGCAGTATACATCATTGGTAATCTCGAAAATCATAAATGTTCACAGATTTACGCCTAACTTACACAATATAAACATGATAACCGTAGAAAACTTCCCCTAAAATGGTTTTGTCTGAAGTGCTATAGTCTTTGAGAAATGAGTAAAACAATTAGTTTTCGTCTCATGAGACGAAAATTTAATTCGCCCCAAAACATTTCGCCCAAGTGCCATTTCGCCCCAAACCACTTCGCCCGAGTACCATTTCGCCCCAAATTACTTCGTCCAAACACTGCATCGCCCAAATGCCACTTTGCCCCAAAACCACTTCGTGCACAGGCCGTGGTTCAGGGCGAAATGGTTCAGGGCGAAGTGGTTTTGGGGCGAAATGACTGCAAACCCTTTTTTAACTGTTTTCTCAAAAGTTAGACGAATTCCGGAGCTGGTTTTTGCTCAGGTTGGTTTTAATCACGCATATCTTCAATCACACAGGGGGATAAAACTATTTGTAACAGTTTACCAATCATGTATACTATCTTTAAAGATATACAGTCCGTGGTTCTCAGCAAACGTTTTTTTTTTTCTCCGAACGAATGTTTAAAACATTTACTTTATTTTAACGAAAAAACATCATACTTTGTATTTTAGACATCGACAACCTTGTCAAAAACGCCGTTTTTATACGGCCGTTTTTGCGCCTTGCCTAGATTTGCCCAGGTCTAACTTCAAAAAAAAATTATTTTTCGAGGTGCCACACCCAAAACGCACGGACTATATCTTTAACACAAAAACAGTGCACAAATTTTAAAGGTTTTCTGAAAGATGCATCTATGAAGCTACAATTTCTACAACTAGTTTACCAACACCCTTCTTTATGCCCTTGTTCCAGGAATCTGTAAAAGTTTCATCCTGCAAAAGATATGTTCATTACATGTACTAGTACAATCAAAAAGTAGTGACTACATAATTTTGTATGCTGCTTCTAACATATTTTGTGCAGGTGTGAGCGGGCATCACATCTCTTCTCTTAACTCCAGTAGTCACCACTTCGACCCAGCTTTACTCGTACACCACCATCGCCCAGAGCACTTCCCGGTGCCCCATCATGCCAGCCGGCGTCACGTGACTGGTGGCTACCAGCCGCCTGTGGACATCCCCGGTGTTACCGGAACCGGAACACATCAAGCTATCGCCATCACTTGCAACTTTTAAAACATCACTTAAAACACATTTAATGAAATCTCATTAACTGACTGAACTCCATGATTGTGATATTAGATTTTTAATGTGTCTCGCTGCGCCATGAGCATCTTTTTTGATGGATACCGGCGCATTATAAATTTTCATTATTATTATTATTATTATTATATCGCAGTCGTCACGGCTAAATGTTGTGGTGCAGCCCGCCGGGTATGGCCACTCCATTACAGAACACGCTGCACACCTCGGGATGCACAAGCATCATTACGGAGGGTAAGTGGCCGAGTGGTTTGGGTCGTTGGCTCGCAACTCTTTGTGGTGAAAACTCTTGTGGTGTCGCGGGTTCGACACCCGGCCGTGTTGCCTGTGCCCTTCAGCAAGGCACTTAGTGGCCTTGGCTGTGGCTATGGCTGTTGCTATGCTGTTGCTATGGGCGGACAATGAAAGTCCTTAGAAACAGCATAGCAACAGCCGCAGCCACAGCCAAAGCCACTAATTCGGATCCAGCCTAAATCAATGTTTATCACAGTGCGTCCATCTTTGTCTTGTTCCCCACAGTAGGCCTACGTGTTGGCAGGATCAGTGCTTCTGCGCTACCGCGCGATAGCGCGTGTAATCTTCCGTTGAGAATCATTGTACATACTGTATGCAGCGCATGCTCTCTTGATCGCGCAACGTCGATGCACACAATGAACAATTTCTAAACGGGATCAAACTATTTTTTTCTGCAAGCCTCGCTTTGGTTACGTTCATTTCAATAGGAGAAAAAGGAAGATGGCCGCACCGTGATAAAGGTCTATATAAAATTATAATTCATTATCAACCGCGAGATCTGCTGTTTCTGCATGCAGTCAAACATAACTTTAAACGGTCATGGGCAGCCCTTTCCTGTAGCCATAATATCTGTTAATATATATGCTTTTGTGGCATTATTTTTTGCCAATTTTATGATTTGCACAATAACAAAATGTGATGTTTCCATTTCTGCAACGCCTGCAACCTTCCCATGTCGTACGGTTTTACTGTTTGTTTGCTTTAAGTCAATTAGCCTTTTGCGTTTAAACATTGCACTATGGTTGGTGCTTCGAAATGTTCGCCTACAAATGAAAGTGCATGCAGTTTAGAAAAGTCAACATAATGCTGTTGTTGTTGTTGTTGTTATGTGGTGCAAGTCAGCGCCTAGCAACCACCAGTCTCGTTGCTTTATACTATTTTCTTCTACCGTGAACACGGTATTGATTCTGTACTTTACACATAACGTGGCAACACCAATTTAGTCTGGTCATCTGGATACAGAGTGTGCATGTGCAAGTACGTGAAGTCTGGTACCCATGTGCACCTCCCACCGCGGACGTTTCATTGTTCCTCTTTTGTTTGGACTTAGTTTTTTTTGCGACTGATCTAATTTGTTTTGTACACGATTCCAAATCGCGGACCCCATTGGCAATCGCGGACCATATTGTTCCTATTGTTAAACCTCATTGAATACAGCAACCCGCATATTGGTACATCAGACGTAAGGTTATTCATGGGAAACACAGAAAAGGCTGATTGTAGGCAGTTGTTCATTCTAAACGCATTGTTTTGTTTGGATGTTCTAGTCCACTGTATAAAATGATCGATTTTAATACACAAAAATGGCCATGACTACTGACATAATTCTTATACCCAGAATTTTTCTTTCTTTCAAATTTCAGCATATCACATGACGACCATCATCGTCCGTTCCACGCTCACCCGCCGAACCGCGCAACCAACATGCACAATATCGACAGCTACGACAGCCTGGCCCGCTATATCACCCTTCTGGACTACCAGGCAAACGATGACAGAAAAGCACAGAAATGCCATCGAGGGAAGTCCCACCACCGAAACGACAAGGTTCCAAATGCAGAAAAGGAGGATAAACCAAACAATGGCGAAGTACAACAAGGGAGTACTGTAGTTTCTGATGGGGAGAAAGCTGACGAAATGAGTGACAGCGCAAAGAAAGGAGTGCATGAGAAAACTGTGCTGCCAGATAACCATAAACAAAAGACAAGTAAAGGTAATACATGTCTTAAGATCTTACTAAACAAGGATATACAAGGCGCACAGTCCACGGTACACCCATTAAAGGAGTGTGTCCAGATTACCCCCAACCCCCCACCACCCCGCCCCCCATTTTTCACATGGGTGTTAAGATTTTGATACCATACCATTTGTCATACTTTTCTTATTTCCATTCTAAAATTTCACCCTCCCAATCAGTAATTTTTAAACGATATCGTAAAAAAACACCGATATTTTGAAAAAAATGCTAATTTATCCGGTTACATAAAGCAGTGCAGTGGTTACACCAACCTTTTTGCTTCCACATCCAAATTAGAGATTGCAAATTTCTTGTTTTCTTCCCATGGATAGTATTTTGGAGAGGTATTTTATATGACTGTTCGGTTAAAACAAAAAATACTTTTCTAAAAATAAATCTGGACAAGCTCCTATTATAATTTGAGTCTCATGTCACACGAGACTTTCATGTATTTCGTGCACGAGACCTTCATGTATTTCGTGCACGAGACCTACGTGTATTTTGAGCGTCTCGCTCAGAGTATGAAGGTTCAGAAAGCTTTCTTCCTCAAAACAAACATGTGAACAATCTTTTTTGAAATATATTTTCAATTTTACAGCCCTACCCAAAACAATTGGACTCGCCGACATCCATTCAAGTGCGCCTCCACCCATTACCGAAACTGCAGCATTAACCCTCACGGACGACCAGAAAGCCGCCCAACCCAGCCAATGCGGAGAAAGAACGCATGGATTCAGCCACCCAAGGCGAAGACAAGGCGTGGAGGGACATGCTTCGTCGTCGGATAAAATTACTGCAACTAAACCACCAGGAACTAAACACAAAAGTAGCAAAATGAAAGACGTCATTTCTGCCGAAACTGATGCCTTGAAGATAAAAAGTAGAAAAGGCTTCACCAAAACCAAAGAAAAGCCAGGTATGAATTGACGATGGTATGCTTTGAACTGTTTAGTCCAGATAGAGTCGTTTAAAGTGTTTGTGGGACAGTGTAAAATGAATGTGAATCATGTATATCGCTAATTACAGGGGTGAAACCTGTTCTGCGTTTCCGCAGTAAAGTCTTTGTCACAAACCACTGAGACAAAGACTTTTCTGCGGAAATGCAGAACAAGTTTCATCCCTGTAATTAATGGTTTTATAGCGACTTGCCTCAAACCTCCTGCAGTCCAATAGACCTAAAACATAATGGCGCCATAGTTTGTTATGCATGCGCGCAATTCTATGTAAGAGTCTCATGGTACAAGACAACATTGGACCATTAGAAAGCACCCATGTAAACAATTAACCGCGACGTCGTCATGCTTTTGGATCTATTGATCTCCCCTTCATCTACGAAAGTAGCGAAACCAATAAAATGTGTATACCTGGTGCTGTGGCTCACCTTACATCGTAGAGTTTGCGCCGTTGCTCGTTTGCATTTTAAGGTGCCTTTTCCATTTATTGGTGTTTGGGCGCTTACCAACGCGGTACGGTAAAGTGATAAGTCAAAGAAGATCGTCACAACGTCAAAACCACATTGCCATTCCCTGACTGGTCTCCGGAAGTGTGACCCGAAACGAGACTTACACGGTCTATTATACGCGCATGAACCTGGGTACCGCGCTCTCGATCTCCCAGACGTGTTTAAAAAACGTTGAATTGTTTTTGTATCACAGTCGACTTTGAAAAACAGTATATATATCCTATACTTGTAGATACTTGCATGAAGGTTTCCATTTGAATGCTGCAGTTTAAATGATACGATGCAGAATTATGCAGACCAAAAAAACCGTACAACTTCCTATTTTGAAACAGCCTATTGTTGGTTCTCGTTCGGCAGTGTTATTGACTGTCCTGTTTATACAAAATTTCCAGAGCATTTCCCGTTTTCTTGCCATTGAGACACTTTATATGATAAAAGGACATCTTCAGTCAAATGCAGATATTCCATAAAAATCATAGTGCCTATTTCCACGCAAATTAGAAGATGTAATTGCGCTGATCCTCTGTAAAAACGCAGAATATTGCGCGTAAAGGTATCTCATGATATGCTGTACTTTGCAAGTCACCCTTTGTGTGTTGCCAAGGTTACTGGGTCCATATACACTGAAGGCAGTGAACCGTTTCATGCGCTATTAAATAGCAATTGTCTTGCAGATCACCAGTACATAGACCCAGTTACCCTGGTAACTGGCGCCACACTATATAGTATGTTGGACTTAAAAGGTCGTGTATATATATATACTGTAATTGCACTTCATTTTGTTGTAAAATTCACAAAGTGCGAAGCTTTCGGTAATTAAACAGCAATTCCCCACATTTTTGCTTCCATAAAGGTACACGTGAAAGTCACGGGGAAATACCTCCTCAACATTCAAGCCATTATGACCATCTCCCTCGGCATCCCTCGTCATATTCTTCGGTTCACCATCATCACCACATCACAAGACAGATCCTATCAGACCTTCAAGCCATAGCTACCCATTCAAGCCACCACGGCAGGGCCTACCATCCACACCATCACGCACCGGCGGACCATACCCACCATCGCCCCGAACGACACGAGGCTCCACTCACGGCCGCCGAACGCAAACGTTTAGCCGTTGAACTTCTGGCACGGGAGTACCCCGTTCTGCTTCGCCACGCTCCCACCAAATTTGATCCCCTGGACGCTTTGATGTGCCGGTATCTCAGATTATCGTCCACGAACGTCGAGACTTTGGAGGAAATGTGCAGAGAAGCTGGTATTGAGGTTGGAGCACACGCGCACCATCAGATAGACAATGCCAATGAATATGTGTTTGGAAGTGAAAAGTAAAAGAACCATTTCGATATGAACATCAGACTAAAACGTTCATGAATGCATGTACTTATCAACAGCACCTAACACTCTCGAGCCAAGTTCGTTTTTACAAGATTTTAAATCATTTACAACATTTACAAACGGCGTAATCTCCATACACGTGTTAGCTCAGTGATAATCTCATTCATTTTCTGGGAAAACAATGAAAAACCGTGCCGTGCTTCTAAGACAAACATGCATGCGAAACCACCGTCCTAATTAGGCTGATTCCCGGGCTATACCGCACGGAAAACTGAGCTATAGTTCTGTACCACGATAATCAGGGACCTAGATTCGTTCACATAAGGCCTAAGGGTGCCCTTGTAAAAACAATAAATGTGTTGCACACATGTTTATATTCATATTCAGTTATCGTTTTCTTCTAAAAAATCATTCCATCGGACAATTGGAAACACTTCTATCTTCCAAATGAGTAAGGTTTTCCGATGATTAATGGTTGATTAAAGTTTTGAGACATTAAAACACCCGTCTCCGGTACAATCCTATAATGAATGAGCTGACAAAAAGACCACGGGTATCGTAGAATCGACAGGGATGGACATCATGCTCTTCTGCCTACGAAGTATTTCAAGTTTTGATCGAAGTGTAGCTTGCAGTTGAGTGCAATAGTTAATATCGTCTGGTATAGACGAATCCGGTTGCTAAGGACTCCTTCCCTGCACGTCCGCCATTACTGGTGGCCATCCACTGCCTAGTCTTGGCCCAAGACCATGGTGATCGATATTATATTGTGCAAGCCTTGGATATTCCTGAAATAGTGCGCCCTCTTGCAGCACTAACGGACCTGTCCGAGAAGCTCTTCGATAATGTTGTCGTTTTGCCATGTTTTGCAATGTACTTTCAGTTACATGCATGACCGCGTTCGTTCAAACTGCTGTGCGTCGAGTTGTTTTCGTTCGATGCGCGCGTTACGCGTAATGCAAGCGTGTTGCACGCTTTTGCTTTCGGACGCGTGCAGTTTTCTGTGTGCGTGTGCGTGTGCGTGTTCTATAAGCGCTGAATAGGGCGCGGGCGCGGGCCAGGCTAAAAAGTGTTTAATACTGGCCGGTCTTTATCGTCCGTTTAAGACTTGCCACGTGACGTGCTTTCAGCTAATACTAGGGATGCGTTTAGTGTCTAAGGTATGAATCATCATTAATAAGTTGATGTGAATACTCTGTATTTTAAACAACCTTAACCTCCAACAGTGACGTCAGCCTATTGTACACTGAAAACTTTATCTAGTCAATCACAGTGGAAAATTAGTCAAACAAGGGCAAAATGAATAGACATGTATACAATTTGTCAGTTGACAACTTTTTGTTGGTGCATGACAAATCTTTGTTGGTGCATGACAAATTAAAACGTTTGCAGGACAAATTAATATTAGCGGAAGACTAATCTGAACGACTGACAAATGTGATGATCGTCTTTTGACTAATTTGTATTGTCACGTAAAACAACAACTGACGATTTATTTTCCCATGACTAATTGCATGACTAACTTTTGATTGCATTACTAATGGCAAGAATAATGCAGCCGAAACTCAGGGGCGGTCGGGTTGGCGTACGGGTTCTTTCCTCGCCTTTCACCTCTGGGGTCCCGGGTTCGAATCCGGGGCGTGTATGTGGATTGGGTTTGCAGTCCCTACTTGACCGCGTGGGTTTTCCCCTGGGGCATTTCTCTGGGGGTTTTCCTCCCACTTCTAAAACTGCAACTCCTTCTTCGTCATCTCAAGTTGATAATATAGTATAGTTAAAGCTAAACCGTATAGTTGATGGCATAAAGGGCCTTAGTTGCCGAAGATGCCATACAAAATATATACAACAACAACAACAACAGCCGAAACTCATGACTAATTTAATTAGTCATGAGTTTTGGCGGGATTATTCTTTACATTGATAATGTAATAAAAGGTTAGTCATGAAATTAGTCGTGGAAAAATAAATATTCAGTTCTTGTTTTCGTGCAGCTGTGCGACGCCATTACATGCGAACCGCACCGTAAAATGAGGTCGTGTTTGACTGGACTAAACATTCTGTGACGTTACTCTGGAAAGGTAAGCGTGTGACGGGTTTTGTGTGACACCAAAGAATTGTGCGGGACTCTGAGATTTCTAAGGCAATAATTGGTTTGCATGTTTCAAACTATGTCGTGTGTCAGAGTAAAGACATGGCTGAGGCCGTGCTTCGGGTCTCAACATCCGTGTATTGACACAAATAGTACGTATTCGTAATTTTAGGTCAGCCCAGGTTAGACTCCTTTTCTCGCTGCAGTTAGAAGTAAGTTTATAAAATGAGCTACGAATGGTAACTGGATGTTTTCCTGGGTACATCGTTGCCTCTTCCATTTTTGTTGTCCCCATTATCGTCATCAAACTGCGGATGTCTTTGTTGTATTAACACAACACACCGTGCAGTCATTGCACGTATTATGCGTAGGCCTATTTCAGTACGTTATACGAAACACACCGTGTATTGCACGTGACAAAGTAAGTTTGTCAGGCTGACTAACTGACATTACTAATTAATTTTACTGCAGGACTAATTATTTTTCCTGCAAGACTAATAATTTTTCTGCAGGACTAATAATTTGTTGTGCAAGACTAATTAATTTTGCCGCATGACAAATTAATTTTCCCGCATGACTAATCATTTTTTAAATTAGGCAAATAAGACCCTTTTTCATGACTAATTAAAATTAGTCAATTCAAGCCACGTACGACTAATTGGAAATTAGTCAAATAAAACCCAGAGTATGACTAATTTTTTTGTGTCAATTGACGAAATAAAGTTTTCAGTGTACTATCGCTCCATTATTTTGCACGAATGGAGCGATGAACACAATGCGCCCCGAGATGAAAGGGCATTGTTCCAGCGCTCCATTCAATGCAAATTACTCGTAATGAAGCGATAGAATGGTAAAACACACCGTGAATATACAAAGGTCGAGTTGATTGAATTTTAACATATACTTATCAAATACGAGTTTTTCCTAAAGCTAGTGCGTGTATCACGACATTTACATGAGTAACTACATAATAATTTACATACTTTAAACACCCATGAAATAGCAATTTTAAGTACATTCAAGTACATTACATATACTTAACGCATACAAAACGTCCAACGCAAATATACCTTTTTAAAACCAGTTCCATACTATGGATTTGTGTGCACTGCAGAGTGAAAAGTGAAGATATTAAAGTAAAATCCTTCCGAAATGTAGTCAAACCTCGTTACCTATAAATAAAAAGCTTGGTAATGGCCCGGTCACACATAGACGACGCACGGGGGACGCACGGCCCGCGCATTGAAAATTTGCAATTTTGGCCAGTGCGTTGTCGTTCGCTAGGTGTGCGTCATTATGCGTTACTCGTTCGTCGAGCGCGTTGGACCAACGTTATGCATTCGACGTCATTCGCTGTGTGCGTCGGGATTTTTTGTGCATGCACAAAAATGTGCGCGGAGCTCGACGCATGAATGTACACGTCAAAAGGACGCCAGACACACGCAGAGCGCGCTAGACCAACGCCAGACATACGCGGAGCGCACGCTGTGTATTCGTTGTAAGTTCGGCGGCTGAGGTCTAGCGAACGCCTAGTGCACACCTAGCGCACACCTAGCGTGCTTCAAACGCATGCCCAGCGAACATGCGGCGAAAATGAGCGTGCTGAACGGGTCTCTAACGCAGCCAACGTTCTTCTTGCGTGTTCCTAGCGTATACCTGGCGTGTACGTAGCGTGTACGTAGCGTGTACGTAGCGTGTACGTAGCGTGTACGTAGCGTGTAGTCGAAAGTCAGTATTGAAAGAAAAACACATGTGTGACGGGTAGGGGAAAACTATGAAGAACTACTGGCGGTGTCACTACGTTGATGGCGGTTTTGACCAAAAACCGTAGTGGCGCCGCCAATCCGGTCTGACGGGGGTATTAGTTCAAATATCAACATGCCCATCTTTGTGGCGCAAAATATCCTTGGGTGCATGGTATGTACAATATTGTTGTTTAAATTCTGTAAGCCAATGTTTGGGTAGATATGTGCATATCTAATCGTTGGTTAAAAGTTAATTATCCAACGTTTGGGTAAATGTGCTTGGCCAATTGTTGGTTAAATTCAACATAAAGCAGAAATCTGTTCGTATATGCCCAACATGTTGGGTATCTTGCGACACACAATTAATTGATGGAATACACGACTGGAGCAGGTACTTGGACGATGGTTTTAGTGTTGATATTATTTTTTTAGACTTTGCTAAAGCTTTTGACAGAGTTCATCACGGACTTCTTCGTAAAAAACTTATCATGTATGGTGTAGGCGATACGAATATTAAGTGGATTATGAATTTCCTAAATGAGAGAGAACAAAGAGTGTCTATCGGTGGTAAGTTTTCGGCATGGTCCAAAGTCAAATCTGGCGTACCACAGGGCACCATTCTTGGGCCAATTTTATTCCTGTGCTTTATAAACGATATTTCTCACAATATCCGGTCAACAATTCGTTTATATGCAGACGACTGCGTTTTATATCGCCGTATTTTTTGCCACTGACGAAGACACTGACATCCTACAATGTGATCTTAATACACTTAGTAAATGGTCTGAGCAATGGAAATTAAACTTTAACATCGATAAGTGCAAGGTCATGCACATGTCCAGAAAGTTGCTGCCCAGTCAGCACGATTATTACATAGACGGTAACAGGCTATCAAATACCAACAGCGAAAAATACCTAGGAGTCATCATTAACAATAAACTTAATTGGAATGAGCACTGTCAAGAAACTTACACCAAATGCCTCAAAATGCTGGGTCTCATTAAACGTAATTTTAGAAACTGTTCCGAGTCTGCTCTTAAAAAATTATATATTTCCCTCATTAGATCACGGTTGGATTATTGCTGCATAGTTTGGGACCCATACAGACTCGCCCACGCGTCTATTATTGAATGTGTACAAAAGCATAGCGTTAGATTTATTTGCAGAAATTGGCAGGCTAGCTATTATACGCTTTTAAACCAACTGGGCTGGGTCAACCTACAAATTAGAAGAAAGTATTTGCGCTTGGTCATGTGCTTCAAAATTCTTAAAGGAAACATTAATGCAAAATCTCTTCAAAAATTTAATCCTGCTGTTAGAATTGGAAGAAATGACCATAGTGAAAAGCTCAATATTCCATTTGCTAGAACTGACTGCTACAAGTACTCTTACTTCGTCCAAACTGCTAACGAGTGGAACGGCCTGCCCGAGAGCATTGTTCAGAGCTCATCTCTAAATGTGTTCAAAAAGACCCTTTTAGATTTTTTAACTGTTTAGTTAGTTTATAATTTTGGTTTACGTTTTATCGGTGTGAATTATTTATAATTGTACATATTCTTGTATGTTTCCTATAATTTATAATTCCTTTAAATTTTTATTGCTTTTGTCTTGTATCCTTTTGCCTTTTGTTGCCTGTGATTGCTTTCATTTTTTTCGTTAGGTCCGTGAATTTGTTTGTTAATTTGCTTGACTGAGTGTTTTAATCCTGCTTTATTCTCGTATAATATATTTCGTTTGTCCTGGAACATCCCCCTTTTTTGTGGATTTTATAATAATAATTAACTTTTTATCAAGTTTTTGTGATACTTACTGTTTTAAGTTTTTATTTTATTTGTTTTTATCCGGGGAGTGGTTTTTATGGATTGTATAATCTTTACCACGACCCTTGACAATGGTCAGAAATATATAATAATATAAAAAAAATCTCGGGCCAAATATGCTTGACTATTTGACCAGAAGGTTGTTGAAAAAAATGTTTAGGAGCGCAATGTTTATGTACGTGTTCTTTCCACACTTCTCATGATGGAGTTGTTCCAGATGTAAATTCTGATTTTTATATCCGATTCAATATCTTGGTGTAAATTTTACTGGTGTTAAAAAGTAAGGCTAAGTGAGCATTCGCGAAAATCCAGCAACTTGATAGGCTACAGGCATTTCTTAACATTTCTCAACGTTTCACACACAAACCGTAGTACTGCGTTGTACGTGTGACTAGACTATCTGTCCTGTGTCTGTGGTCTTGATGATTGCTCGATCTGGACTGGTGACGATAGTGATGGAGAATACACGTGGGATTCTCGCCTGACTGGACTTAGACCAAACCAATGCGTGTTTTATTTTAATCTGACACCTGATGACGTCATCAAGATGTAAACACATTTGTGCAGTACTTCACTATGAGGTGATTGTTGTGACCAAGTTTGATGATGATCCGAGTTTATCAAGTGACCATTTTGCCAGGCCGAAAGACCATGCGCTTTGTTTATGGGGTTTTGGGAGAAGAATAAAAAAAGCTTTAAAAAAAACTAGAGGTATGTCTGTTGATAACAGAGCATATGGCTTTCCGCTTTTTTTTTTTGGTATGTTTGTATGCATGTAAAACTGCATGCTGTATAATACATGTACGCTTTGTACAATGTAAATGCATACCGTACATGTACATGTACATGCATAGTGACAAGATTCAACAATTCATAATAAATCAACAAATCATGCATGGAAAACAAAGGCTCTTGCCTGTTTTCTCAAAACATGATGAGGAAAATCGCATTTGCCAAGTACTCTGCTATGCTGTTCCACCACGATCGACAGATTATATAGTCTGGAAAAATATTAAATAGGCGTTACTACATATACAAAATATACAAAAGTGTCCTTTATTACAATGTGAAAACACCAATCATTGGTCAGCAGATGCCCAAGGTTTAGCTTTTCCTTGTGCCAAATTATTGGGACAGGTGTGGGAGGGGAGAACACCAGTTGGTAAAATGGTAACCAACAATTGGCTATGTAAGCTCACCCAAACCTTGAATTGAACCAACAATTTCATGTATAGGGCTTGCACATTTACCCAAACATTTGGTGATTGGATTTAACAAACAATTAGCCATAAACATTCACCTAAACCTTGGATTAATTAATTTAACCAACAACTGGCTATGCAATCTTTAAGAGTCAGTCCACGAAAAGACCATGCAAAATCTTTAAAAATCGGCAAGGTGGGGGGTCAGCGAATCAAAGTCAAATTCTACCCACTTAACCCCCTTCTGGAACAATGAGACTCAGTGGAGTAGCTCGGCCAATAATCACACAGGGGCCAATAATCACACAGGGGCCGAGAACAAGGCACCAACAGTTTCCGTCAAAAATGAGGGACTTCTGGGTAGTAATTTTTGAGACGTTTTTAGCGTATATAATTATCGTCGCGTTATTCGCTCTACCAAAATCGTATATTGTTGACCTGTACATCATATGAAAGATCTGTTTCTGCTCTACACGATGGACCATAGACCTTGGAGTTGCAAGTAATCACGGCAGGTTTTTAGGCCTTGAGAAAACATACATCAGTTCCCGTAGTGAAAATACATCTTTTACGCGCTGATGAATAACGCAATTAGTGCAGGGAAAAAAGTCACCAATCTTAGTCGAAAATATAGTTCAATTATCCAGCTACAAAAATTAAAAATAAAATATTTGTCAGCTTTTTTAGTTTGGCGTCGGGAGCGGACTGAATTTCTACCAATTCCAGTTGATGCCGCGCCTATCGTACTAGCGCGCTACCAACAGATCACATTGCACATTCCCGCCAGCGTGTTTTTTTGTTTACGCCGCAGCGAGGGGTACACCCCAATTTTTCAATCAGAATAGAGTCTAAGTTTTCAATGACTGATACTTATCAAGTGACAATCTTGGAAATAGTCAGAACTCTTACTCTCACTAATAGAGAAAAAGAAGAAACGAGAAATGTCGAAAAACCCCAAACAACACTGAGATTCGAACCAGGGACCTTATGATTGCAAGTCGATATCTCTTCTAACCAGACCACCAAGCTGGTTGCAAACCGACCGCATTCAAAACCCTAAATTCCTTAAAAATAACCAACCCTAACCCATAACCTATCATATAGTCTCCTCTCAAGACGCAAAAAAGGTACAAAACCCCTCGTTTTCCCCTCGCAGTGGTGTACAAAAAAAATTACGCTTCCGTCAAGATGGCGGCTGTTGATGTGCCGACTGTAGCATTGCAGTGCGATTTTGCTGATTTAGACCATTGTAAAAGCATTCAGTGTGGTATTTACCTGTTCTATCCGAATGAAAAGAAGACATTGAGCATTTGCAGATGCACAAAAGACATTCGGAGGCACTTGCAAAAGTGAAAAGTTGCTGCAAATGACGTCAAACTGGAATGGAAACTAATTCTCCTGCGCTGTGGTTTGTTCGATGTTGATGCTCATGGTGATATGGTGATATGCCCGGCACATAGGTACAAATTAGGGTTGAGTTGGACATCAACAAGGAAATGTACTCATCCACTCCATGAAGGAAAAGCGAAGCTATTTCGTGGTGTGAATAAAACAACAAGTCGTGAGGTGTTTGATTGATGGGGTACCCTTCTCCCAGTATGAACAGGTGAGTCATGTCATGCATGTGAGAGTTATGCACCTGATCAATTGTTCCCCCTCCCCCTCCCCGGGGTGCCCCACCCAGGAGGTGGGGATTCTTACTTTTGCGCGACGAAATCCCCACCCCTAGAGCAAAATGTAGGCGACAAAGAATCCCAATCCTCTGGTGCAAAACATGCACGCCTTGCTATCAGTGGGTCAAAATCCTCACCCTTGGGCTCAGGTAAGATAATGCATGCTGTTACCATTGTGCACCTCTTATCCTGTCCATGGCTGATCTCTCAAGAAAAGTGAGCATCAACATTTCAAGGTATGACTTCTCTGAGGTGCAGGCAGGAAAGGACATATGTGATCGTAAGATAGCACCAATGAAAGCCCATATCGAGAGGTATGTAAATGAAGGAAACAACGTACTCACTGCTGATGACATGCACACTGCCTTGGAGTCATATAATGGTGTGAGAGGATGCTATGCCGTCGTTATGACAATCGGCGACATGCCTTCTTCACGTGAAACTCTCACATGGCCAGGTGTTACCAACTATACAGATTTCTGTTTTGAGGAAGATGGAGTGCGCTCCTGGCTTGCTTACAACATCGAGAACCAGTTCCACCCATATGCGAAGCTGATCAAACGACCCATTGACCCACTGAACACCGTTTACTCTGTACCCAAAGTCTTTACAGGAGTAATTTGTCAAAAAAAAGCTGTTCAGTTCTCCTGCCCGGAATCAAACTGCATCAAAACCTTCCGAAGGAATGATCTCCTCACACAACACTTGGCAGCAGGACAACATATGTTTCGTCACCTGCGGGAATCTCGTTTTGACCAGATTGCACGTCAATGGGCTGAAAAGGTTGGTATCTCACATTTAGATAAAGGTGGTCTAACGGAAAGTTCAACAGCAGCTTCTGCCTCCATGTCCCAGCTACGAGTGTGGATTGGCTCGCAAAATGTCCAGGCCAAACAAGAGGTTCTCACAGGAAATAAAGATTTCTTGCTTGCTCAGTTCATGGTTGGAGTAACTTGAATCGGGGAAAAAGGAAAACCCAGAAACTGTTTCCCGCCGTCTGAAACGTCAGTTCCGCAAAGACGATTGGTTGACTGTCCAGCAAATGACAAGTTACTTCTCCCGTCTCACTGACCTGCAGAAATCAGGGACTCTACATGTACCCTCCAAGGACCTCTCTGATGTTGAGAACAGTGTGGAAATGGCTGAAAGACAGATTCTTGCAGATGCTGTGCAGGAGCAGTGTGGACTGTAGAGAGTAATTGTCCTGCCCCTCACTTGCCACCACACCCCTGCCGGCCTGGGGTACATCATAATTATTATACAAATATCACATAGTTTGAGTGTGAATAGTCGATATTAGCTCCCCAAGGTATTGGGAGTTGACACGCTCGTGTGCGCGTTGTACCGTCGCGGTGCTGTTTGTCGTGTGTACTGCGCGCTGTATGCTGTATGTCCGGTTGTTTCGTAAATCGCACGCGTAGTACTATTCCCGGGCTGCCAAGAAAGAATGCTTCGCAAAGCGCGTGCCTCCCCGCCTCCGCCCACCACCTCGCCCAATGCCCTGACCGCCCCCTTTTTAAATTCGGAAGTGGGTATTTTTTCACTATTTTACATTTTTTAGGGTTAGTGCCCCCCTGGAATGTGCACCCCCAGGTGCCCCCTCAGATGTCTCACCTAGTTACGCCACACCTTCCCACCCCACCCAATGCCATGTCTCCCCACCCCTTCCACTTTCCACTCCTCCTTCGCCTACCACCTCGCCCCAATGCCCTGACTCGCCCCTGCCATGCCTCTCCACCCCTGCCACCAGCCACCATCCTTGCCCCAATGCCCTGACTCACCCCACCCTCTGCCATGCCAACCAACCCCTGCCTCTCCCCCATCCCTGACATTCCTCCCCACTCCCTGCCATGCCACCCCTGCCTCACCCCCACCCCTGACATGCCCCCACCGTACCCCTGCTACTCGCCACCCTACCTCATTCGCCCCACCCTTTCACACCACCTCTTGATCGGGTTGCATAAGGCATAGCCCCACCGTGCCGCACCATGCTGTCTTCAGCCCACCCCACCCCAACCCCAACCCCCACCCCCACCCCCACCCCACCCTACATTTGGAAAAAACACGCAAATATAAGTTCCTTGTTGACTCCAGTCTAATTGGTAAACAGCTAGATACAATTATGAGGAAAATTGAAGTCCCACTACACCATGTACTAAAAACTACTCACAATTTTTTTTATTAGTGCTGCCAAGAGATCACCATACCAACACTCTTTCACCAGAAATTAATTACTGAAGGACCTGCACTAATGACAGTACGGTGGCTCAAAAATAACACATAATGTGTAACATATTTAGTTGTACCCTTTAATAATGACTTGCCATTGCCTTTTATGAGTATTATTTTTTCTTGATTTGTAGTTCCCCAAATAGGTCAGGATACAACCTCAAGACGCTGCAAGTTTGATTGCTCTACGGCTTTCCATTGTTCAGCAGCAAGCATTTGAAGTTATGTAGCCCAAAATAGCGAAAATAGCCCAATCATTGCATATAAAATATATTTTGGGCTCTTATTTGTGGTACGGAGATTGGTTTGGCCTAAAACTTTGTATAAGTTCAAGGCTCCCTATAGCCCACCTACCCACCAAATTTTACCCAAATTTGCCGACCCCCACCTTGCCACGATTTGCATGGTCCTCTCATGGACACACTCTTAAGCACTCCCACAGCGGACGTCCCATTGTTCCTCTTATGTTTGGGCATAGTTTGTTTACCTACTCCTCTTTGTTTTGTATACGATTGGAATCGCGGACGATATTGTTCCCTTTGTTAAACCAGAGAAAACGTCCGCGGTTTGAATAGATTGTAACCAAGCAGAAGACAATAAAGAGAATGGACAACTTTTTGCAGGGTTGACAACGGTGGTGTTACTTCATTGGATAACGATGATATATTACAAGTTCTTTTGCACTCTGTGCAGGTAGTGTTTATGGCAAAGATACAGTATAGGTAAGGCTAAAGGCTAAGTAAAAAAAAAAGCTACCAGAAAAACCGGCAAAACCTGTAAGAAATAAAGCAAAAGTATTAATATAAATGTAATCCAAAAATTACCGTTTCAAAAATAATATTATTACTGGAGAAATTGTTAAATTTGAGCAATAAAAGTGTTAATAAAATTAACAAGTTTGCGTAAATCTCGTGCATCATCGTCACTCAATTGCAATGACCATGAAAACAAGTTTAAGTACCTTGAAAACAATGTTTGACGAATTTGAGCAGTATCATTGATCCAATATACAGCATTGCATAAGTAAAATACGTCTGTTCAACTAATACATGTACATTTATGTTAACACCGTACCTCAGTTTGGTGTTAAAGAACGTTCCAGATACACTGGCGAGACCGACAACGTACAACCATAGTCCGTGCACTAAAATAAATCAGGAAACACTAATAAATATACCCGACCAACTAATTTTTCATTTCAAATTATTGGCATTCAGAAAGATGTCCGTACTCGGACGTCACTATTTTCCCCCCCTTAAAATGACTCATTATACATCAATACTATGCGAATATAATGAATAAACTGAGGGAAGCGGCAATTGTGAAGATTTTACTAAGAAAACTGATCTTTGTTCCATAGGTTTTGTGCAGGAGCTTGTGTGACATTCACTTGTATAATCTTTCCAAACTTTCCATAATGAAAAATATCCAGTAAATCCCTAAATTATAATTTCTCTATTAAATTACTTTGGCACAAAAAAAAGGTTTATTATAACAGTTCAATGTAAAGGTGGATCGAAAATCTAAAACAAAACTCACCGGAAGATTCGCGCTAGCTGGTGGAAAGTCCTGTGCTTAACAAGCAAAGAGTCCAAAACCAAAGCAAATACAGGCCGTTGCAAATTTCAAACGAAGAAAACGTAGATGGCCAAACTCAGATAAACGAGAAAACGAAACTCTAACTAATTCTCTACATCGACCCTTCCCTTACGACGGCAAGCGCAAGAATGCCGTGTTTAAATTTCGCGCCACAACGCGCACCACGCTTGACTAAGCACAGGTATTCCAAATATGCAGGCTGATTAAAAGCTTTCAATCGCGATTTCCAAAAAAGGAAATGTCTGGAAGCGGCACTGAATATTCAAATATGCATGTACATGGTAAAATATATTTGGGTAAATCACTCAATATTCACCCGCCAATTAAATAAACTCGACTATTACAAAATTGCGTACGTAACCAAACGATTATGCACTAAGTTGCACATCGGTTGGTTACACACACCACAGGAGCAAAATTTTCGATCCCCTGATTATAATCAAGCAAAATAATAATACACCACCGTCTATTTAAATAATACGTTAACTAAAATATTTACAGGTTCCCCGTGTTTCTGTCACCATATTTTAAAATCCAAAAGGTCACTTAACTGCATGCTGGCTAACCTAGGCCAAAAATCGCAAATTTTCGCAAATTCCGAGGCCCTGGGCAAAACCCAAAGATAGAGCATAAACTCTTAACTTCGTATTGCAAATTCACATAACAAAAATCAAGGAATATTCCAAAATTAAATTTAGCTTAGGTGACCAAAAGGAAATCAAATAGAGACAAAAACACGTTACCTGCCGTCGAAGGTTACGAGTCCAAGTAAAGCCTTAACTGCCGTACAAACTCAACAACTCTTTTGCATCTATTAGGAAAAAGCATTATTAATACCATTAATAAACTAAATCCCAATACAAAATAATAAGGGCATCCATGAATCAATGCACGCAAAGAGCAAAATACAAAAGCAAGACATGTAACAACAAACAATAATAGACCCAGTTCAATGTTTATGGTTATTTGTGGTCTTACCCCCCATTTGGATGACGTTTGTTCGTGCGAGACAGCTGAGCGAGGCAGATGGAAGGGATTGGAGTGCTTTCCAGCGGTAGGACGGTTCGTCCGACGAAGTGGCACTGTATCTACAGGACTTTCTGGTTGGATCTCATCAACAAGAGCATGTGGTGTTGCTGGGGCACCAATTTCATTGGAAGGAGGATCCATACTGTCACGTAGAGCAGGGACAACCATAATTTCCAGGTCCGACTCTGAACTGGAATCACTTACTGGTGGTTCTGGTTTTTGCGACTTGTTCATGGAGTCCGCTGGATTATCAATTCCAACAACCAACTTCAGCTCTGTGGAATGTAGATTTTTTACCTCTTCAGACCCAACTACTGGTTGGACAGAGTACACGAAGTTTCCGGGATCTGGTTGCCCAATTACTTTATGTAACACAGGTGAATACGCATCTTGGATCTTGTGGCGTCCTTGAAACTGATGTCGCTTTACATAAACCAGATCGCCAAACGAAAATGTGTAGGGCTTAGCCTTACGGTCAAAAATCTCTTTTCGAGTGGCGGCGGCTAACTTCAATTTCTCTCTGGCTATCTCAAACGACTGTCGAAGACGTTGTTGGTGAAGTGACACCCAATCCATCTCGTTGTCAGGTTGCTCTCCCAGGAGGATGTCTACTGGCAAAAGTGCGTTTCTACCAAACATCAAATAGAAAGGTGTAAAGCCAGTGGCTGCATGAGTAGTCACGTTGTAACAATAGACCAACTCCCCAAGATGTTTATTCCACTGCCTCTTCTGTTTGTCGGACAAGGTTCTAAGTAAATCGTGCATAGTCCTATTAAAACGTTCGCATTGGGCGTTACCTTGTGCATGATACGCAGTCGTTCTTGATTTGCGAATGCCGTACAGCGAACAAAGGTGCTGGATTAAGTGAGACTCAAACTGTCTTCCTTGGTCGGAGTGAAGTCTCTCCGGAACGCCAAATTTTGTAATCCACTCTTTAGCCAGAACCTTAGCAGTTGTCAACGCAGTTTGGTCTTTAGTTGGGACGGCCACGGTATACTTGGAAAACACATCAGTAATGACCAAGACACTCTCGGTTCGATCTGACGAAGGCTCGAGTACAGTAAAGTCAACAGCAACCACCTCCAAAGGACGTGACGCTATCAAATGGCCTAGGGGATTTCTCGGTTTTGGAGATGGCACCTTGGCTATAGCACATCTCTCGCAGCGTTGAACCCAATTATTTATGTCTTGGAACATTCCCGGCCAGTAACACCTCTGTTGGATCAGTGAAAATGTTCGCTCAATGCCTTGATGTCCACATTGGTCATGCAGGGACTTAAGGATAGTTGGCCTCAAGGAAACTGGCAGAACAAATTGATGTACCTCGACTCCATTGGCAACACGTTTCCGATACAGAACGCCGTCTACTTCAGTAATTCTGTCCATCTGCCGAAGGAGAATCAGAACAGGATGCAATTCCCGTTTCCGCTCTGAAGAAGAAGGTCCCTTTCCTCGACGGAAGTATAGTAAAAACTGTTGAATACTTGGATCTTTTTGTTGTAACTGTCTAAGCTCTTCTTTGGAATAGGACGGAAATGCAGACACCTGAGAAGATATTACTCGGTTATTCTTGGGCGGAGCAAAGTCTAGATGTTGTTGCGTACCGGTCACCTGTAGCTCTGGTGGTACCGGGGAAGAAGGCGACAGTTGAGGGAGATCGGTGGTTTCTGAACGCAACTCGTCTTCTATTTCCCTGGGGACACGTCTGGAGAGTGTGTCGGCGTTGGCATTTTCCCGGCCCGATCTGTACTTGATGTGTAAATCGTACATATTAAGTCTAGCGACCCATCTCTGTTCTGTTGCATCCAAACGTGCTGTTTGTAGATGACTCAAGGCATTATTGTCGGTCCATACTTCAAAGCAACTTCCGTACAGGTAGTCTTTAAACTTTTCTGTCACGGCCCAGGTTAGCGCAAGAAGTTCCAACTTCATCGAGCTATATCGCTGCATGTTACGTTCGTTTGGACGGAGAGTGCGACTAGCATACGCTAATACCTTGCGTCTTCCCTCCTGTTGTTGAGACAGGACTGCACCCAAACCATCTAAACTGGCATCAACCTCAACAATGAATGGCAACGAAAAATCTGCGTAGCCCAAAATGGGAGTGGAGACAAACTTAGATTTCAATTCATCGAACGCTTTTTGACACTGGTCACTCCACTGACTTCGGAAGTAGCTGGATGATTTCTTCTGACACTCGCCTATCAAGGCATAGAGGTCCTTTGCAATCTTTGAAAAAGACGGAATATAACGTCTGTAGTAGCTGGCAAACCCGAGGAAAGTTCTCAACTGTTTCAAGGTTCGTGGAACAGGCCACTCAGCTGCAGCCTTCGTCTTACTCTCGTCTGTTGCTATGCCATCCGCTGATAACACATGTCCCAGATAGCACACCTCACGTCTGAAGAGATGACACTTGGAAGGTTTTAACTTGAGGTTATGAGCCTTCAGCCTTTGGAGAACCAAATCTAGATGCTCGATGTGTTTCTCGAAAGAAGGAGAGTAGACCAAAATATCGTCCAAATACACCAGCATCATTTGGAATGTCAAGTCGCCGAAGCATCTCTGCATAAGTCTTTGGAAGTTCGCAGGGGCTCCACACAACCCGAATGGCATTCGGTTATACTCATAAAGGCCTAATGGTGTAGTGAAAGCGGTTTTCTCTCGATCATCCTCGTGCATTCGTATTTGGTGATACCCACTAGCCAGGTCGAGTGTCGTAAAGAACTTCGCGCCAATAGGAGCATCAAAGGAATCCAAGATACGTGGGAGTGGAAATGCATCTCGCTTGGAGTATGCGTTCAGGCGACGATAATCCACGCACATACGTAAAGTGCCGTCCTTTTTCCTGGCCAAAACGACAGGAGCAGCGTACGGACTATAACTCTCACGGATCACGCCAGCTTGAAGGAGATCCCTGATGTGTTGCTTAACCTCTTCGAACTGGTTAGGTGGTATAAGTCGATAAGGCAGAGCAACTGGTTCATCCGTTTTAGTGATGATCTTGTGGGTTACAGTTGTTGTGTCTCCCAAATCAAATTGACTCGTCGCGAATACGTCATGGTGCTTTTGAAGAAGAGCTTGTATCTTCAAGAGTTGGTCATCTGTTCCTCTGAACTCGGACAAGTCTACTTCAACTGGGTCACTATTATATGAAGATGATGACAAATCATTCACCGATACAACAACCTCGTTGACAGATGCTTGGCTAAATTGAACGTTTTGGGAACTTCCAACGACCACGGACTCAACAGGACTCATTAAGCCAATAGGAGTACGCCCCGGCATTACTACACCTTCTGAAGATAGATTAACCATCCTCACCGGAAAAGAGGTACTGCTTGAATCCACGACCGTTGCCTGTACAAGAACGCCAATCCGAAGATTATCCGAATTCCTCAAAGGCTCGACAACTGAAAGCGGCTGTCCGTTACTTCGTGCAGTAGCTAACACTGTAATCCAAGATTGTGCTGGAATGAATGTAGATGTTCCGGTCACCGTATGCACCAATGAAGACTTGGCTCTCTGCCCAGAACTTAGATTTTGTACGATATTGACTCCTCTCTCAATAGCTGGAGACAGAATGTTCATGCCCAAGACAATCGGCACCCGTCGTTTCTGCTCGCGATGTTGCTCTACAGCTGAATCTTCGACAACTATTATTCCCATTGTTTGTAGTGTGACACCCTCCAACTCGACGTCTACCTCAATATACCCAATGTACGGAATACTTAACCCAGTAGCACAGGTCAAGGAAATCCAGAGACCATTGGTGACAAAATCTGATCCCGCCGGCTTCAAGAACTGCCTGAAGAATTCCTCAGTAACTGTCGTCACCATAGATCCCGTGTCTACAAGACATTGCACCGGAACACCACCTATCTTCACTTCCAGGGTTGGGGACATCCCAATAAAACGATCCTGAAGATCTGCCTGGTAGAGATCACTGGTGTTAGGTGAACCCATCTCGATCCTGCCCACCGTAGGGTTCCGTTCAGTGGGAGGCTCTAGTTTGACGTCGGTTTGGGGGAAGCCTCTTCACCAATCCTCCGAGCGGCTTCAGCTTTACGGTACTCTGCCAACTCGGTATGAGCGTCAAAAAGCTGCTTTCTGAAGCAAGTTGAAGTACGATGGCCCCTTCGCTGACAATAATCGCAGAGCGGCTTTAGTCGGTCTGATGAAGATTCTCGATTAGCATTTCGACGAACTGATGTTAGGTTCGACGGAGAAACCGACTGTCGCTGGGCAGTTCCTGGTGTAGCCTTTATAAGCTGATCAATTTGCACTTGTTGGTCCTTGATCAACTGCCGTTGCTCTTCCACAAGGAGCCTCATTTGTTTGATATCTTCTGCTGTGTTGGAACTAGCTGCACCACGTGTCTCTTGCACTGTAGCCTTGCTCTTAGTATCGGCTTCATCCTCTTCTGCCCACTCAGTTGCCTCGCGACGTAACTGAAGAAAATATAAACTAGGACAATCTCGTAATTGTTTCTTTAGGTGTTTACGCAAAATCAAATCAGAAACACCCTCTGAAAATTGTTCACATAACAAACGATCCCAAGACGAGCTCATGTGAGGACACTTCATCGTGACCTTTTTTAGTATCTCCATCAAATGGTGGGAAAAATCTCGAAGTGATTGACCTGGTTTTTGCTTACACTCGAAGAATTGTCTCTGTAGCTGAACTCCAGTAGCCTTAACCCCAAAAACCTCATTCAGAATTATTATTAGCTTTTCTGACGTGTTACGATCAGATAAAGGGCGAAGTTTAACTTCTTCCCTAGCTGCACCCTCCAAGTGCTCGAACATGAAATGAACTTTATCTTCCTCCGCTAGAGGTCTACAGGCAATAGAAGCATGGATGTCACACAACCAATCTTCCAATGAAATGTCTTGTTCTTTACCTGTAAATGATTTTATCTTTTTCTGAGAAGGCATGAGAACATAAGCAGGGGAGGCCGGGGGCTGCCTGAGTTCAGACACAGATTCTATCTCAATACTTAATTTGTCTATCTGATCACGCAAAAAGTCAACATCTTCTTTTGACGCCATGACTACGGATATTCAACAAATGCAATGTGTTTAAATCACCAATACAATAATTCACAATACAACTAACGATTACAATACTTGGACGTTCTTCCCGCTCAAGGATCTCATCAGCTAGCGACAATCCGCGTCTCCCCGGCACATCTGTGTATAGCACCCTGGTTGAACTCTCAAACCCATCAGGCTGCACGGAATGAAGTCCCAGATTGAAGCTCCAAGGATCAGTCCATGGTTGAAGATTTCTGGTAGCCTTTTTTTTTTTAAAGTTAATTTTGATTCTATTTTTATTTTTATTTTTTATCCACGCAATCCAATGACGTTGTCACCCTGCCGACTACGCCATGTGTAACCAAGCAGAAGACAATAAAGAGAATGGACAACTTTTTGCAGGGTTGACAACGGTGGTGTTACTTCATTGGATAACGATGATATAAGTTCTTTTGCACTCTGTGC
The DNA here is from genome assembly GCA_037783545.1 of Henricia sp. BOLD:AAB3569. Classification (NCBI taxonomy): domain Eukaryota; kingdom Metazoa; phylum Echinodermata; class Asteroidea; order Spinulosida; family Echinasteridae; genus Henricia; species Henricia sp. BOLD:AAB3569. Next base: position 343,660 of record JBBELK010000422.1, on the reverse strand, counting down.
AGGTAGTGTTTATGGCAAAGATTAAATTACTTTGGCACAAAAAAAAGGTTTATTATAACAGTTCAATGTAAAGGTGGATCGAAAATCTAAAACAAAACTCACCGGAAGATTCGCGCTAGCTGGTGGAAAGTCCTGTGCTTAACAAGCAAAGAGTCCAAAACCAAAGCAAATACAGGCCGTTGCAAATTTCAAACGAAGAAAACGTAGATGGCCAAACTCAGATAAACGAGAAAACGAAACTCTAACTGTTCTCTACATCGACCCTTCCCTTACGACGGCAAGCGCAAGAATGCCGTGTTTAAATTTCGCGCCACAACGCGCACCACGCTTGACTAAGCACAGGTATTCCAAATATGCAGGCTGATTAAAAGCTTTCAATCGCGATTTCCAAAAAAGGAAATGTCTGGAAGCGGCACTGAATATTCAAATATGCATGTACATGGTAAAATATATTTGGGTAAATCACTCAATATTCACCCGCCAATTAAATAAACTCGACTATTACAAAATTGCGTACGTAACCAAACGATTATGCACTAAGTTGCACATCGGTTGGTTACAAGATGAAGCCGCGGGCTAGGCTATGTGCATATAACATATAGTCCATGGGCCAAACGGGCCCATCGTCCATTAAGCCATCGTCTAATTAAGCCATCCCAGCCCAGCCCGAAGCCATGCCAGGCAAGCCTGAAGTCATCAAAGCCTAGCCCGAAGTCATCAAAGCCCAGCCCGACGCCATCCTATTTCAGCCAGAAACCATCCCGCTTTAGCCCGAAGCCATACTAGCCGAGTCCGAAACCATCCCGGCCCAGCCCGAAGCCATCCCGTCCCAGCCCGATGCCATATCCCGGCCCAGCCCGATGCCATCCCGGCCCAGCCCAAAGCCATCCCCGCCCAGGCCGAAGCATCCCGGCCCAACCCCGAAGCCATCTTGGCTCAGCCCGAAGCCATCCCAGCCAAGCCCAATTCCCTCCCAGCTACGCCCAAACCCCCAAACCCCAGCCCGAAGCCATCCTAACCCAGGCCGAAGCCATCCCGGTCTAGCTCGATTAAACTATGCTATCCAGCCCGAAGCCATCCGGCCCAGTCTGAAGCCATCCCGGCCCAACCTGAAGCCATCCTTACCCAGCCCGAAGCCATCCCAGCCCAGTCTGAAGCCATCCCGGCCCAACCTGAAGCCATCCAGCCCCAACCTGAAGCCATCCTGCCGCCAGCCCGAAGACATCTCAGCCAAGCCCAATGCTCTCCCAGCTCCGCCCAACCCCAAAACCCCAGCCCGAAGGCATCCTGGCCCAGTCTGAAGCCATCCCGGCCTAACTTGAAGCCATTCAAGCCCAGCCCTATTTCAGCCAAGCTAGCCCAATGCCGTCCCAAGTAAGCTGGGCCGGGATGGCATCGGGCTGGGCCGGGATGGCTTCGGGCTGGGGTTTTGGGGTTTGGGCATAGCTGGGAGGGCATTGAGCTTGGCTTGGATGGCTTCGGGCTGAACCGGGATGGCTTCGGGCTGATCCTGATTAAACCTGCCTGACCAGACAGGCGCGGATCCAGGGCGGGGCCCAGGGGGCACGTGCCCCCTGGGCAAATTGAGTCAAAAAAAAAAAGGAAAGGAAAGGAGAGGAAAAGAGGTAAAAAAAAAAAGGGGGGAGGGCAAGTAGTTGAGTCAAAAAAAAAAGTGGGGGGAAGGAAAGGCAGTAAAAAAAAAAGAGAAATCGGAGGGCAATCTTCTTAAAAAAAATACCGATGCCGATATTTAACATCTAAAACCAAGAAAAATTCCGGAAAATAAGAAATGATGATGGGTAAAAACTGCATATTAAATGCCAAATTGGGGAGGGAGAAACTTTATAGATTTTTGTCAACTTAACCGGGCGAAAATAATGGCTAAAAATAATGGCGAAAATAATTTTTCAACAATCTTCAAAACTTTTGCTTAAAAAAAGTAAGTTAAAAGTGGCAAGGAATCGCCTTAGATTGCACCACAGAGCATCTAGAATCCAAAATTTCCCGGGGCCCTTAAGCGGGCCCCGGACCCCACGCCGTAAGGGCTTCGCGATACGCGCTCGCATTTGTCCCTTTTTGTTGTGCCCCCCCTTCTACAAAATTCCTGGATCCGAAAATAATTCTTCATACACACAATTCTCAAAACACACAACAATCTTCAAAACTTTTGCTTAAAAAAGGCAGTTAAAAGTGGCAAGGAATCGCCTTAGATTGCACCACAGAGCATCTAGAATCCAACATTTCCCGGGGCCCTTAAGCGGGCCCCGGACCCCACGCCGTAAGGGCTTCGCGATACGCGCTCGCATTTGTCCCTTTTTGTTGTGCCCCCGCCTTCTACAAAATTCATGGATCCGAAATTAATTCTTCATACACACAATTCTCAAAACACACAACAATCTTCAAAACTTTTGCTTAAAAAAGTCAGTTAAAAGTGGCAAGGAATCGCCTTAGATTGCACCACAGAGCATCTAGAATCCAAAATTTTCCGGGGCTCTTAAGCGGGCCCCGGACCCCAGGCAGTAAGGGCTTCGCGCTACGCGCTCGCATTTGTCCCTTTTTCTTGTGCCCCCCGTCTACAAAATTCCTGGATCCGCGCCTGAGACCTTTTGAATCCCATGTTTAAAAAACAGCCCTAGAAGTGCAGGTCAGGGAGGCAATTCTGGCAGAGTGGCCCACCCTGCCTTAACGGCTCATATGGTGGCTGGTGCAGCCAGTCTTGCCACAGTATCATGTTATACACATTACTGAACAGTAAAATTAGCTACATCTGACATTAGCAGTTATATTACAGAAGTCATTGTCTCCACCCCTTCCATGCCTGTAAGTTTTTTTTTTATGTTGGGGTATTTTTGGTGCTATTATTGACCCGCTTATTTTCCACGTTGTGGCATAAAGCCTTTCTACCAATATAATCAAATTAACCTGTATTGATGTGGCGAATGAAATACGTTGAGACAGAATAATATCATGTTATAGTAAAACATTTAAAGGGAGTTGCGCAAAAGTTGGTAATCCTCGCCATCAAACAAAAATGTACACGTATACGTGCACCCTCCCAGGAAATGACGAAACAAAATTTGTCTAGTAGGTTTGCATCTGCACTTCATTTTAAGACATGTTAACATGAGATTAACTGAGACTCACTAGCTGATTTGGGATGTTACTAGGGCTGTAAATACATTTTGCTTAATCAGTAGATGTCTGTGGGCATTTACAACGTTTTTTTGCAGTACTTTTAGGGCAACTAATTATGCGTGGCGCCGGCTTTATTTTTCCTCTTGAGTCAAACGATAACAGGTTTATAAAATTGATAAGTATACATTGTATTAACACTTATAGGCCTATGTCAAGTGCAAAAATCAAATTTACGAATAAAATTAGTGTACTATATTAGGGGCGTTCGAGATGCTGACACCGGGTAACACCAACTTACACCGGAGCGTTCTTTTAGCCATCACGTGCTACACGAGTCTGCCCCGGTGGCAGCCACCACTACCCGAGCTCGCGGCTCAGCTGGGTCTGTGGTGTAAAGCAAGGTGTAATGACGTCACGTAGTAACCGCGAGTAGTAAAACATGGCGAACAGTTTGGAATCGCGACGTGAGTACGAAGAAAAACACTTATTTATGACACAAAATAGGAGGGAATTGGGCTGTAAATACATTTTGCTGAATCAGTAGATGTCTGTGGGCATTGACGAAGTTTATTTCGGTACTTTAGGGCTACTTGTTTTTGTGTGACGCCGGCTTAATTTTTCATCCCGAGTCAAACGATAACGGCGTTTATAAATCCCCACCCGGCAACATCCTTTGACCACGTGTTCCCAGAATTCAAAGCGAGACCCCGTGTCGTTCGTTTTGCATCTTCTGGGGGCTTCCCCGGTGTAAACCCCGTGTTACACGAGGTAAGCATCTCGAACGCCCCCATTGTGTGCAAGACCTGCCTTGTCTGCCGAATTTACGTCTGCACTGGTTTACAAGAAAAAGACGTGACCTCGTGGTCACGTGTCGTATAACATTTTAGCCAATGAGGGCGAAAACAAATTAGCCTGTACCCAGCGCCCAGTTTGGGCGGTGGGAATGAGCGAACTTGGATTTATCGGGAACATTGAGGGCGGGCTCTCGCTTCATTATATGCGTGATGAAGATTTGTTTCACAATTAAATTTTATTTTCTCGTTTGAACCGGCCGTGTAAGGTAAGTTTTCGTTACCTTTTTGCTGTTGTATTAATATACGTACCCAGACCTAAATCTGGGCATTAGTTACTTTTAGGGGTATCTAGGGAAACGCTGGCATTTGTACGATTTTACTCGGGGCAGTGGGGGAAGTGGGCAGTCTGGCAGTGGGGGGAGGGGGAAATCCTGATCATTCATAGTCGGACATATAGTTCATTTAATACGGGTGTCCGGGTGTCAACTCGACCACGTCGCGTCGACCGTTTGCCGTACCTTGACTCGAACCAACTCGACCGTATAGTACACAATGGTACACAATGTAGTACCGGCTCGACCATTGAACCAACTCGTCTGTTGACCAACTCGACTTCAAATTCGACCTCGATTGTTTACCAACGCGAACCAACTCGACCGCGCTGTGCATACATATAGTTTAATTTAGTTATGTACATGTACCCCTAGAACTATGGGGGATATACTCTCCCCCATAGGTAATGTTGTTTTTTTCCAATATGGCGGCGCCTGAACTTTAAGATCGGACCGATACGGTTTAAGCTAGCGCAATAATCCGCTGCCCAATCGCCACCAAACTCCGTCTGATAGTTCTTGAGACACTCACCTTGCGTGTGTCTACGGAATTTCGGTACCATTTGTCCATTAAATTCTCCGAAAATAATGTTGGGAAATGAATGGTTACATGTCTGAAGCTGTCATGTACATGTGTTACCCCTAGAACTATGGGGGATACTTATCCCCCATAGGTCATGTGTTTTTTTCCAATATGGCGGCGCCTGAAGTTTAAGATCGGACAGAAACTTTTCTTGCTAGCGCAATAATCCGCTGCCCAATCGCCACCAAACTCCGTCTGATAGTTCTTGAGACACTCACCTTGCGTGTATCTACGGAATTTCAGTACTATTTGTCCATTAAATTGTCAAAAAATTATGTTTCAAAATCAACGGGTACATGTGCGATCATCCACATGCGTGGTTCAGGCGCCTGAAACACGCACATGTGGATGGATCGCACATGTACCCGTTGATTTTGAAACATAATTTTTGGACAATTTAATGAACAAATAGTACTGAAATTCCTGGTTCTCTTTCCTCATATTTACTTTCCTTCGTCGTATACGATGAAGGGGAAGTAAATATAAGGCTCCATAAAAAATATTGCTTGAATTCTCATCAGAACATGGGTAAAAATTTGTACGACCAGGGCAATTTATATTTTATAATTTATATATATTTTTTGGGTATTAAAGCGGATTCTCGCAGCACAATTCGATCAATTCAGATGACCAGGCCATTTTATATTTTATATTTTGAGAGTCATGTGGACCCAATACATTCAGAGATGAACATGTAAATTGGACACCACTCCTGCAGAACTTTACAGCAAGAAAACTATAAAACAAATCATCTCATACTCTGAGCACAGCAGTAAGGATTATGGGTAAAAGTTCCATACACGAATGTCGCTAATTTTCCCTAGCAGGGCCTTTATTGGCCTTCAGAAAGCAATAACACATCCTAAAAAATCAAATTTAGCAGTGAGAAAATGTAAACACTGTCCTAGAAAACACTTTGGAATTTTCAGACCATCCTCATCGGGTTTGTGCACTGCACAGGGTGTCAAGTAACATTCATATTTGGAACTCTCAGGATTATGAACTTGAGTCCATGATTCCTCCTATAGATGACTCACAGTGATATATTAAAGAAATACATGTAAACACTTTCCACTAAATAACAGATATATATCAAACCCTGCAGATGACACAGTGAAGTTTTATAGGGCAAGAAATTATCGTAGCCAAACCATAGAGCAAGGAGCATGTACATAGCCTGAGCCTCTAGCCCCTTTTTGTAAACTCCCCCGAAAGAGAAAATTACTTGTCACGGGTGATTCGCAATTCGGCCGGCACCAGCGCGACTGAAACGGAACCACGATCCCGCTGGAAAATCCTACGTAGGCCTATGTACCTCGGAACTGCTGCGTACCTCGGGCCATGCATGGCCACCGGGGAATTACGGAATAGCAGTTTGCCACAGATTTGGGGTTAGAAACGGCTCCAGTGCTGAGGATTTTCCGAAGCCCTGTTCACGGGTCTAGTTTTGTCCAGATTGTACCTTGTGTGGTTTTGAGTATAGCCATTGTAGGAACGTGACAACAAATTTTAATTTTTAAATATTGTAATTATTGTTGTACCAAAATGTGCAGTCTTGAGTCAATAATAAGACTACGTAAAGATAATTTTACAACTTTGCGTAAAACAAAAAGATATGACCAGTTGAACCATGAAAATTTACGTCTCTTTTTTGCCAGCATAGGTTATGCAAAAAAACGTATATCGCCGATGTGTGTTTGCATGTAATACTTTGGAAAGCCATAACTTCCCTCATACTGGTCTAAATGTTATCAAATTTTCTCCACAGTTAATTGATAAATAAGGCTTTATAACTATTAGTTTAATTAAAAAAGTATTTGTTTGCAGAATTATTTTGAAAATTTCAAATTTGTTATTTTTGACACTGCCGATCTTCATGGTTTGAAACTTTAATAAAAATATCACGTCAGTAAATGTTAATTTTTTGAAAACAGAATTGGTAAATCCTGAAAGGAAGAAGAAAATTTGTTCCCAAGCAGTAAAACAACAAGTTGTAATTTGCCTTCAAAAAGATGTGCTGCAAGGCAGAACACCCCTTATTGGAATAAACCATTTTTATTATCCCAACCTTCCAATGAAACCGTCTTTTGCCGGAGAGGCTGCGCAGTACATACATGATGCATACAACAGCAGGCTTATAGCAACGTACACGTGCTGGGCATAAAGTGGCCTTACATACATGTACATGTAGTAGGAACGTTACTGATTGGTGTACTGATCTATAAATATTTATTTAATCGTAATAGTGCCATCCTAAAGTTGTACCTTTTGTTTGGAAATATAAGCCTAAAGTACACGTACATGTAGTTGGTGCCTGATCGAAAGATCCCTCGTTCAAGTCCTTAGGAATTTCAAGGGAATAATTTTACTTGTTTGTTGGAAGATTTTAGATTTTACGAACTAACAAAAGAATCTGTGATGTTGGCCATGAGATGGCCCCGAAATAGTCTGTGAGCCCCCCTTTGATACAGTGGTTTGTTGTCATTTTGCCTCGAAATTAGAATCACACCCAAAAATGTCCTCCTAGTTGTGTCCTGCAGTGGTTTGAGATGTCCATGATTGGACAAAGATACTTACAACCCCCATTTTGAAGCCAAAATGTTCTCCCACTTGCAAACTCAACGATAGTTGTTGTCGTCAGTTAATTCTGGATGTGAGAGGGCGCTCTCCGCAGTGTAAATAAGGTACACTTCCAAGTGCGCAATAGTCTTGGGCCAAAATGACAACAATCCACTGTATGAAAGGGGTTCCTTAATCCCGTAGAGACAGAATCATTCTGTCTAGCCCCGAAAGTGCCTCAATACTCGGAGGAAGCAATAAATCCCGTAGCCCACCTTTGTTGCGTCAAATTTTTTTCCCTCGCACTGTACGCGGGCTGCAACAAGCATCTGACACGCCCACCGTAAATGACATGCCGCCTCCTGATGTTTATATCGTCAATGGGATGGTAGAGGGGATATTGCTTCCGATTGGTCTATCCATGCATAAAATATGCATACTACTGTACTGAACGTAAATGTCGATAACCTAATACATGTATAAATATTTATAGAGTTTTAATAATTATGATGAGAAACGTGCAATATGATTGGTTAATTTTTCTTTGATTGACACCTGCATGCCGCGAAGCTCCATGACGAGTCGTGATTTTTTTCAATGGTCTTATTGGTTGACATTCGCTTACAGATCTGTGAAACGGGGCTTTCCCAAGAGTTTCATTTAGCTTGCACGTGGCGAGTCGGTTTATAACCGATTTTCCGAATCAAAGCAAACCATCGTCGCAACGATAAACTGTCTTCAAATTTTCACACATTGCATGAATAAATCTCGATTTCATTTTCTATTCCTTAGAAATGGTACTTTTGCCCTTGAAGATAGGAATTGAACAGTTTGTAGTGGTCTCATTTTTACTTTATTTTTTCCTCTTGAGCATTTTTTTAACATGGGGGACGTGACATGCGATATGTAGGGTACATCGGGTTTCCATTAATTGCCGGCCCACACATGCCCAACAAACGCAACAGTTTTCACCCTGAAAAAGACCACAAATGAGTCTTGACACATCAAAGGTACAACTTAGTGCTACATGTATGGTACATGTACATGTACATGTAGATTGAGGTTTAAAGGCACAGGCTCGTCAGCAATGCGCGCGCGCGAAATTCTTCCACGAATACGCAGCTGCATGCCTTTGCTATGGCACGAATTTGGCACACGCGCATGCTGACGAGCCTGTGCCTTTAAAGCCCCTCCTCACTATTGGGAATCTCGAAAATCAGAAATTTTCACAGATTTACACATAACTTACACAATATAAACATAATGACGGTAGTAAACTTCCCGTAAACTGGTTTTGTCTGAAGTGCTGTCGTCTCAGATGAAAGTTCACTTCGCCCTGAACCACTTTGCCCCCTGAACCACTTCGCCCAAAGCCAATTCGCTCGAATGTCACTTCACCCCAAATACACTTTGTGCACAGGGCCAAGTGGTTCAGGGCCAAGTGGTTTTTGGGCGAAGTGACTGTAAAGCTTTTTTTTACTGTTTTCTCAAAAGTTAGACGAAGTGCAGAGCTAACTTTTACTCAGGTTGGTTTTATCTTCAATCACACAGGGAGATAAAACTTTGTAACGGTTTACCAATCATGTGTTCTACATGTACCTTTAAAGGAACGTGTCCAGATCATATTTTTCTCATTACCATTCTGAAATTTTGCATTCTCAATCATGTCAATCCGTATATTTTCAGGATTATCGTAAAAAAAAACACCAATATTCTGTAAACTGATTTATCTGGTACAAATGTATGTATCCAAAAGGCAGTGCAGTAATTGCACCAACCTTTTTTTGCTTCCACGTCCGAAATTGGAGATTGCAAATTTACTGTTTTCATCCCATGCATGCCATGTACATGTAGAGTTTTAGATTCTTAGGTTAATATGAAAACCATTTTCTGGAAATCTAAGAACACTCCCGAGGTACAATTTGATTTACATGTTTATTTATTTATTTTTTTTAAATTTATATACCACATCCAACAGCGGAGGGACCGCCAATTACAGGAATGGGAGCAAGTGTGGTTGAGTGCCTTGCTCAAGGGCACAGGTGCCACAACCCGTCACGGCCAGGAATCGAACCTACCGGTACATTCTAGTACTAGCACAGGAACTTAAGTTTGACGCACTAGACCGCTCGGCCATAACACCCCACATGTACAACATTCTTACAGAAAGTGCAACTTTTCGTATGATTTCAAGACCATTTCTTTCTGTTACGAATGCGTTGTGTGACGCACGTTGCAGTGCGCACATTCCGCACACAGAGTGTAGTTGATGCAAACTCTGCAGCCGTGTTATAGTTATAGTTATAGTGCTCTCTGGACATGCTGGATAGTGCTCACATTAGCTTGGTCCCTTGGAGAGTGCTGTAACGAGGGTTTATTGTATATTCAATGAATCATTGTGCATTTGTAAATCCATTTTAACTGCTGCTAATCTTCATTTCTTGTGCAGATTCTGGCCCCAGGAACAAAGATTCCTTGTGATGTACATGTAACAACCTTGCACAGCTGAAACCAGGCAAATTTCCACCATGTACAGCCTTCCCGTTGTTCAAGGCTATTCAAGAGCATTTGGCAAAGTCCGGCCAGATGAAGCCAAAAGAGCTGTTGAGTGGGCGTGCAGAAAGTTGAAAGAATCTTCCGGCTCTAAACAACACTCCATTAAACATCTCCAAAGAACCTCATGGGGTGTGCAGCAGGAGCAGTTCCACACAGGAGGGCGCTATCCGGCAAGTGGGAAGTCTCTTTGTGGCAACGCGTATGAGGATTGGTCTGAAGACATTGCCTGTGTACTGCAGGGGACTTGTCTTCCGGGCAGTACCATGTATTGCCGCACAAAGTCCATGTTTGGAAAGCTAGAACTTCGTGATGTCATGCAGGGCACCTCTGGTGTGACATCACGAATGATGTCCACCTTTAGTTTCACTAAGATACCAGGCACACGTGCCATCCACACAATGGCTGCCCTGGAGACGACCAAACTTGGACAAATAGCCAGGAAAGAAGGCTACATGTATAACATTAACATGCATCAGGCCTATAGTACCCAAGATCCTAATGCATCAGGTGGGACCCAGCTCACACAGCGTGCAAGGCTTAAACAAGCTGTTAGAGACTATGGGTCTACAGTTATTGTATTCCATGTTTGCATCTCCTTGATGTCACTTGGAGGATTTTACCTTGCTGTCTCCAGGTAATTCCACTTTTATCGCTTGGCCTGTCAGTGGGTTGGTAATCGTTGTGGAATTTCAAGGCAGCACAGCAGTGCTTGAGCAGGGTCATAAGCCCCCATTGTCGCTGTGCAGCCATTTCGTGACAAAATTTCCAACTTTATTTTGGGCATACAACTGTATTTTCATCCGTACTGGACAAAGCATGCTCAGCTTGGAGTTGTTTAATTTCTTCTTTCGTGTTTTGTTCAATAAATTCATTTTATTAAACTGGAGTAATTTGAAGAATTGTTGTCACCATCCCTAGTACATGTATAAATGTGATTGAGAAACTCAATCACATTTTTATGATTTTTCATGGGTACTTTTACCTATTAACGCTGGAGATAATTAAGTCTACACATCCAAGATTTTAATCTTGTTGCGAATGCAATTTTTGATCCCGCCTTTGCATCCAGTTTTTACTCTTTTATCATGCCTGTAGCACAATATCGCTCAGTAGTGATCCCACTACTGATGATAAGAGCAAATTGTAGAAATTGAAAAGCGATTTTTAATCATAAACATTTTCAAAACTACAGGTCTATTCTGTCAAAAAACTCATCCTTCAATGAAAGTCTTCTTTCTGTGCGCATGCATATATTGTAGCCCATTCAAAATAAGGCCACGCGTATGAGTGTGATCATGTACAAACCGTGTGGACTTTTAACTCCAGCTACCCTATTCTTTTAATGGATGCTGATTTCGTTTTGATTTTTCAGTGGTCTGGATATGCAGTCCCTTCTGACTTCCATTGGTTTCAGTTCTGATGTTGTTGCATCCCGCATCACCACTGGAACCAGCACGTTCCTGATAGCCTACGGAGTCCACAAGCTGTTTGCACCAGTACGCATTGCCATGACGCTGGCTTGTACTCCTTTCATTGTGCGGTATCTTCGTGGTATAGGTTTTCTGAAGGTCAAGCCAGCAGTGGTTCCGAAGTGAAATACAGTCGAACCTTGTTAATAATAAGAGGTCCTTGGGATCCGACTTTACAGATTACCGTGTTATAACAAGCTGGGGATTGGGACCTAAATTTTTCCTTAATTGTTATACATGTACATGTAAGAGGAATGTTGTATTAACAGTTCTCTTATTATTGAAGTTCGACTGTAAAGCCGGCCGTACACCTTGCATTTCGTCCGTGATCCGATCACGATAGTGCATGTTGTGCAGTCGCATCACAAGGTGTACGGGTTTTGCGATGCGTTCCGATGGCGATGTGGTCACGATTTTGTGTACGTGTCCGTCGCAACGCAATTGCAGAATTTCGCAATTGCAACGGAGTCGGAAGGCAAGGTGTACAGCCGGCTTAAAGCGTAGCATACATCGAGCTTGCAACTGGAAGCAACTAGTGGCAACTGATGTTTCCAGCAACTAGAAGCAACTGGGAGCAACTGATCATTTCCTTAAAAAGGTTGATGTACGCGCACTTGAAACTACATGTACATGTACTGGCAACTGGAAAACCACGAGTTGCTTATGTTCTACTAGTTGATGTACGCGTACTTGCAACTAGTTGCTGTCAGTTGGACTAGTGCATCTGATCACGTGGGCACACATCGACAGCAACTGGAAGCAACAGTGCTTCAAGGTCAATGTGCGCACTCTGGCAATGTAGACATGACTGGATGCTCCCAGTTGCCGCTAGTTGTGCAACTGATCAGTTGCTGTCGATGTGCGTGCTTATATGCACACATCGACATCAACCGATTAGTTGAGTTGTTTCCAGTTGCAAGGTGGATGTGCACTACATGTAGGCTGTAAGCTGCTTTGTGTGTCCCCTTCCGGTGTGTTGTGCCACCCCTTGGCTCCCCCACTTTGAAAAGTCTTGCAACGCTGCTTCAAACATTTATTTAAAATGTGAAATTTGGAATCCCTGTACATGTATTGTTTCTTCCCAGAAACACCAATGTCCCTGTTGCATGCATTACTGGTACATGTATTGGATTTTGTAAATTCAGAACACATACGTTTTTTATAATGCCTTCTATCTCTGCTTAAGTTGCGGGAGGCGGGAGGCAAGTCTTTCCCATAGACTTTGATTTCTGAAATTACTCCCCTGGGGCCAATTTTATGCTAACGGAGGCTCCGGCTATTTCATGGAGACCGTCATCTTAAACGTTCGCTAGCTTCAGAGGCAAAATTTGCTAAACACTAGTGATGCAACATTGCCTGTTTCCAAGCATGTGCATACATGCTTAAGCAAGTCGCGGCCGTGAAATAGTGATATCGTCAGCACAACTTTTCTGCTACAGTAAGCACACGTTTTAAGCTAGCGCTTAAGCAGCGGCATGAAATTGGCCTCTAGTCTGGTACCCTTCGCAAACGCAAGTGCCATTATCAAGAATGTACAGTCTGCAGTGCTTTTTCGGGGACGGTTAAACATTTTGGGGTACAGAGAAACTCGTCTATAGTGGCCACCCGCGGTACATGTACCACAAAAAACAAATGGCCAATATAAACAGGTCTAACTGCTATACAAAGGTTGCATTAGCACAATACGTATGGTATTTGGGACCAACGATGGGTGGCCAATATAGCAGGTGGCCTTTTAAGCAAAGTGGCCCTAAATAGACGGTTTTACTGTAATTCATGTGTCCAAGTGAAGGTATCCATTCCTCAATCAAGCAGAAAGGCTTTAATATTTTGTCAAGAATATAAGTTCCCCAGTGTACATGTACCTCTCATGAATGATGTGTAAAATAAAAACAAATCATGTTTCTGGAAACAAGTGTAGTCATGATAGGTAGTGATAATATGAGAACAAACCAGAATTTATCCTTTATCTAAAGAAAGCCTTTTTCATATTTGATGTATCATTTTTTTTCTGTTGTAAATATTCCTCTGATAGTCTATATCTACTATGTTTCTCCAAAACCCCTGTGAGATGATGCTGTAAAGTTTATTAAAGGAAAAATATACCCCAAAACAAAAGACATCGTTGTAAGTCGTGCGTTATTATAAAGAAGAAATATAACCTACTGAAAACGTGTACAAACTCGATGCCTTATACTGTGGGTGCCGCAAGTCCTTCGTGCATTCCTAAATGTACATGTACGGCAATATACAATACATGTACACAAACAAGTTCTATGCAAAAAGACATTCTTTGCCCAGTTTTTGGACTAAACGGTGGCGTCCAGTCTTTTGAAGTTCGTATCCACTTTTCAGTGGGTCATATTTCTTAAATTTCTTTGTATAGGCCTAACATTAGAGGTAGAGTACGTATGATGAATGGCAAACTGTTACAAATGGCATTATTTCCACTCGTGATTAAAAGCGCATGTTGATAAAACTGCCATGTAAAAATTTCAGCCACATACATGTAGAGGCAGTATACTTCTGAAAAAATCAATTCATGGCTTTTGTGTTGAGTTGAATGGTAAAAAAAGTCTTTTGCAAAAGACTTTTTTTAGAAAACCACCCTCAGTTGTTAATTTCTCACACAAAATACCATTTTGGACAGAAATAAATTTGGTCAACTCATAGATTATGAACAAAAATGGGGTCACTGCAGGTCACTGCAAATGATGTACTCTACATGTACATGTACCTTTAACAATAATGTACTGTTGCACTTGTTCAGCACAATGTTTTTTTCTCACTTGGGTATACATGTACAGTGTACTTCTGCTATAGATAAAATAGAACCATGTCAGCAGCAGGATAGCCAAACACCCAGATATTTAGTACTGGCCCAGCCAGCACTTACTGTGCTTTGTATTCTGAAAATCCATTTTGCAATTTGTTACTCCACTGTACAGCAAGTTTACTGGTGGGTATTTCCACAGTAAAGGGGGCATTTTGGCAACAGACCATATTTTCGATATTTGTCTGGTTTCAAAATAAAAGAAATAAGTTAAGTTGTTCTGAAGAGATAACTTAGGCCCAAAAAGGGTTACAAATAGTTTGACAACATGCCTTTCTAAAAACCCCGTGTACAAATTTCCAATACATGTATACGCTTGTAACCGGGACGGCCTAAAATGTAACAAGTGTCCGTCCCGGTTACGAGCGTATATTGGAAATTTGTACATGGGGTTTTTAGAAAGGCATGTTGTCAAACTATTTGTAACTCTTTTTGGGCTTAAAGGGCCCCTTATTTAGGATTTTTATCAATAAAAATCTATGCTTTAAAACCACTCTACTCAGTTAAAGTCATAAAAATCCTATTAGGAGCTTGCTTTGGGGGTTAAAACAAAGGTTTTTAGTTTTTATGCTAATAAGAATATGCATATTCATGACCAAGGTCACTATGTCACAAGAGGCAAACACAGAAAAATCACATTCAACTGTGCACAAAAGATTCCACTTTTTTCTCAATTTTCCTGAAACTTTTGTAATTCATGGCTGTTTGAGTTTGTTTTACATGTTGCCTGCTGTAAGCCATGACAAAACTAGGGGTTTAAACTGCAGCAATTTGCCACAAGTCCAACTTGAAGTCTTACAGTATGTTTTTTCTTAACTTTTCCCTTCTGTGATGCACTCAAAACAGCGCCCTCTATCTGTGATTTATTGCAGTGAAATCCTCAAAGTTGAAAAAGGCCACCTTTTATTGATTTTACATCCAAACGAACAATAGCCTGTCTTGCTGAACAAGTAATCCGTCATTATGAAGCAAAGCTTAGGCACAAAGTTGTTTAGCATGTCACAGGCCCTTTAAGTTATCTCTTCAGAACAACTGAAACTTATTTTAAGACAAGACAAAGTATTTTTTGAAAATATGGTCCATGTTGGTAAAATGCCCCATTTACCGTGGACTCATGTACATGTACTTTATGAAAAGTTATTTTCATTAGTATTTTGAAATTACAAAGTACATACATACATGTACATTGCCTTGAGATTTACATGTACATTAAAATTACAATCACATGTGCTGGTATACAATGCCCTGCTATACATGTACATGTATACAAAGCTGTTTTTCAAAGTCCCGGCTGGTCTCTGGATCGCATTAGTTTGGTCCCATTAAGAGCACTACAAGTTTAATTAACAAGCTTGGGCTATACCAGTATATTTTTTTCAGATGATAATTGTTACAAATCCTGACAAAAATATTGGCAACACATGTACGATATTATGATAATGAACAATTGAATGTCAGGCTTCAATGGTCTTTATTTGTGATCTTAAAGCTTATTCATAAGTACTTTAGACAGTTTACGCATCCCTATTGGCTGATGAGAGCACGTCAAGTTGCCAGTCTTAAACGGGCGATAAAGACCGGCTTAAACACTTTTACCCTGGCCCTACTTGGCGCGTATGGAACACGCACGCTCCCGAAAACAATGTGCAGTGTGAAGTACCCCCTCGTGTGCGTACAACACGCGCACGAGCGGGATGCATGAAACAGTACAGTGCAAAACATGGCAAAACAAGATTATCAAAGAATTTGGTGAGTTTTACTGATTTAAACAAAAAGTATTTATGAAAGGGAATAAAAGTAGGTTTGGCCAGACTTAAACAATCCGTTTAAAACCAGCTAGGGGCTGATAATTATCACTCGTCCAGGCCCCTAGCCGGTTTTAAACGTATGTTTAAGACTTGCCAAACCCACTTTTATTCCCTTAATCAACTCTGTGAGTGCTACATGCAGAGAGCACTGTAACCAATGAGTATTATGTACATACTGCTGGTATTTACAACAACAAAAATCTTTATATTGGGGGCGGGGTCATAATGAGAGTTTACTGGACATGTAACTTCAGCAAGCCTTTCATCAAAGATAGACCACTCATGCAATAAAGTGAAGTACAAAAAGGCGCCATTTCTTTGACATGCCTCTCGTGGTGTAATCTGCATTGTGGCGTAAAGTTTTAGCAAAGCGCGCGCGCACCAAGAAATACACAGCTCCATAGCAAAGGCGTAGATCCGCGTATTTCGTGGCATGAATTTGGCGCGCGTATTGTTGACGAGCCTGTGCCTTTAAACATGTTAAATTGATTTTGCACGAGCTATATCATCTTTTGCCTTGCACAAGGCTGCTAAACTGGTAGCCAAAAAGATAAGTTTTTGAGTTGACATCTTACGATTGTGCACGGAGGTTACTGCAAAATATGGCTTGGTGTTGGCCAATTCTGTTCCCTCCTGAGGCAAATGTGCCGTCAATAATTCTTCTGGTAAATTAAATTTAACCACATTGTATTGCGACACATCGCAATATTTTCTCCCAAATTGCAATATTAGGGGAAAAAATTGATGGCCAATATAGATGAATCAAATACCAATTTTGCTGGAGAAGCAACTTTAATAAGAACATTAGAGCAGCCAGTTGAAGATGCAAACATGTACATGTATAAAAGTGACAATTTCAGCAAATGCATTCAGTGTACATAGTATACAATAACACGTTTTTTAGGAAATTTCATTTTACATGTACGTGTACCAATCAAAGCATGCTGTTGGAGGTACTATACTACTAGACTTTTTACTATATAGTTTATGGCCCTTACATGTATACATGTAATTAACTACAGACAGATGTGGTTAAAAAAAAAAAAACCTGTTTGATAAAAGTTGAATTAACCAAGATGCAATGTACATGTATGTACATTTATTTAACATGAAGGAGTTACTGATAGATTTCCTTTGTGATGAACACTCGGCTTTGCATGATTTCAAAGCCCCTAAAACATCATTGGCAGTTGCCCAAAATTTTACTTCACGAGAAAAAAACCGACAAAGTGTTAACACCACGTGGTTTTTTTTCTTCCGTGTAAAATTGTACTTTTGTGGGAGAATTGCCAACTGAAGGTATTTCTTTTTAAGACTGCAGACAGCATTTTTACCATTCATACACAAAAACCATGCATGGATTTTTCCAAGGCAGTTTTTCAACATTATTCTTTAGTATGTACATGTACATGTAATGTTCTTGGTTTTTAGGTACACGCAGTGTTACAAAGGCCATTGCTTTTTACGGTGAAACCAATGTGTTAGGAGGTCCCTGTGACATTGGAGATTACCTTGCATTCTTAGGAACTTGGGATCTAAAAATGTCCTCATGAGCAGAAGCTACCATGCAACACCGAGAGAAATTAGGTCCATAGGGAAAACCTGAGGGATTATACTATTAAACTGTGCCTTATAGCTCAGCTGGTAGAGCATCTGCCCGTTGAGTCAGAGGTCTCGGGTTTAAATCATAAGGCCCTTACGATTTTTCCTCTCATACCTGATATTGAGGTTCAAGTATACATCCTTTGCAATTCATTTAGAACCCTACAGTCGGGTACTGTGTTTTCATAATGAGCACTAATCCTAAACAAGGTTTGTTTGCCTGCACATGTGACAAAATGCAAGTCGGGCCAATGGCCTTATGCCACTTCAAGCTATTGACAAATTAGCACTGGGAGCCTCGTTTCAGATGCCGAGCCATTGTATTGTCACGCATCTTTTCATTTGCAAATTTCATAACAAAGCACCGAGACTCTCGTTTTCTTTGCCAATTTGAAATCCCTCTATACCGAGGCCAGCGTGCCCATGGTCTTGTCACGAGTCTAATACATGGGCCTTTTTCCAAATCTCATCTCGGGCTCCGGCTCCATGTAAACCGCATGATCAGCCCAAGTCTAGATTTGGAAACAAACTTGGCCTTGATGCCACCCCAGTGCCTTTTAAATTCGGAAAGAGTCACGGTGAACTAACCCTTATTTTTGTGACGTTGAGGCCTGCAAATTCTGCACAGGTACAGTCTATGAATGGTTTTGCAACACTTTGACGGCATAAAGTAGACCACTTCTATAAGGTTAATTTAAAAACTATAATGTAATACATGTAAGTATTATTACCGGTAAACAAACAAAATCACTAAACATTCTTTTCACTAAACATTGCTTTCTGGTTAATACAAATGTGATAAATTAACAAAAACATCAAAATCACTACATAATAAAAATCCTACTTGGTTTGAATTTAATAATTGTTTGCAAGCATACCGACTTTCATTTATAGATCGAATAGCTGCCGTCTTGTGGGCAGTTTCTTTGTTCCATAAGGACATGCATGGTTGCATGTTTTTTTTAGCTTACATTGTTGGCAAATTTAAATGTCAAAAGCTGCCCTACAAGATGGCAGCGATACGATATATCTGGGGAAACAATTTCTAACTTTACACACTAATCTAAACCTTAATACATATTTGAGTTACATGTACTATACAGAATTACAATGTTTAAAACCTATTAAGTATAACTCAACAGGCAACAAATTTCTTCCAACACCCACATACATGTACATACTGTACTAAATTTAGGACCAAAACACATCTACAAAATTACAAAAACACTACTCAACTCGTTTTGTGGTTGTTTTTTCTATCCACTGACAGATTCAAGTGATTTCATATCAGTTTTACTAAATCTCTACAGAGGTACTCTGTACATTCTTTGTAGGTATTTTTAAACAAAAATTGGAAAGAAGGTCCATCATTTAAAAAAAATGCTTAAAAGGTATCCGAATCTGATTTAAATTTTAGACAAGATCTTACTTTATTTACGGTAATCAACCCAAAGTCACCTTTTACATACCCTTGTTTTTTGGGGGATGGAGACACAGGGGAAGGAATTATCGGAAATGCATGTACCCGGTATTGACAAAGGCTCGATATACACTCGACCAAAAAATTTCTGTCACCATTAAGACATTTATAGATATTTATTATTAAATTGGATTTAATGTAGGAAAATAATATATCAAATTTTAGCTGAACTAATCCCTCAAAGGAATAGAGCTCAAGAGAGATCATGATGGCAAGCTTCACTGAACAGGAATGCAACAAAGGAGTGATTTGGGCAATTTGTGTGTAGACAATTAGGAAATTTTAAAGTGAGTTTGAATTTATCAATGTCTTGTCAAAAACATCCAAATCAAAATGGTTAAATTTATTGTCCAATCTGAATCGTGCCATTGCATTAGGTATGGTGAAAGCAAAATACTGAACTGTAACTCCCCTTGCTTAAGTGCAATAAAGTTGACATCGTTGTTTTTTTGTGTTTTTCATTCTGACCCCACACTCCTTTGTTGCATTCCTGTTCCGTGAAGCTTGCCATCATCGACTCCTTTGAGTGATATGTTCAGCTAAAATTTGATACATTATTTTCCTACATTAAATCCAATTTCATAATAAATATCTACAAATGTCTTACTGGTGACAGAACTTTTTGGGTCGAGTGTATATGAAAGACCCCTTTCTCACTAGAGAAATAGCTTCGTTCAACGAAGATTAGTTAATCATCGTTAGTTAATGAAGTGCGCGTTCATATATCACTTAACAAAGATCGAACGAAGCCGTAGCAGGTCGTACATGTGCGTCGCGCATCCAGCGCTGACCTTCAAGCGTCTAGACGCGCTGTGTGGTTTTCCAGCGGCGCATCAAAAACAACTCTTGCTAGGCGCTCGACGCACAACGCGCTTGTGCAACAGGCCCGCCAAATCGCTTCGTCAAACGAAGGGAGCCGTTCACATTACAAATTTCCTTCGTCGAATGAAGCTATTTCCTTCATTGAATGAAGAGGCGTGCGTTCACATCAGGGAAACCCTTCGTTGAATCATCGTCGAATGAAGCAATTTCTCTAGTCAGAACGAGGTCTAAGCTGTTTTTGTTTCACAAATTCAATTCCAAAGATTAGGCATTCTGAAAGGTAAACCATTTCCAGTGCTAAAAAGAATTGAGCAAAAGAATTATAGGAAACAAAATAAATCTTATGGCGACTTTTGAGACGCATTACATTTGTCACAGGAAAACATTAAATATACTGAATGTGTTCAAGTGCATGTACATTGACAGAACCACATTAATTATTGGCACGGAGTGGCACTAAATGTCATTTCATAAATACCTTAGACAGTTTATGCATCCTCATTGGCCGAGAGCACGTCACATGGCCAGTCTTAAACTTTTTACCCTGGCCCGCACCCTATTCAGCGCGTATGGAACACGCACACAGAAACTGCACGTTCCCGAATGTACAACACGCCTGCACTACGCGTAACGCACCCATCGAACAAAAACAACTCGGGCACAGCAGTTTGAACGAACGCGATGTCATGCATGTATGTAGTGATAATGGCCCTCATTACTATACTCGTCTTAAGACTGGCCAATCCCACTTTTATTCCCTAATTAAATGATGCCATCCTGTGCCACTCAAACGTTCCTAATGATGTGGAAATTTTGAGGCTGAATATTCTTGCAGAAATCGAGTGCTTTTGCCTAAAAATAGCTAGGTAATTTCTGGAATCAGCAAGCTATCACTGGAAATCGAATCCAGATGAAGGGGAAACGATTCCAGAAGGAATAAAAAAATCTGGAATCGCAAATCTGATTCCTAAAGTGGAATTGATTCTACTCGATTCTGGTGTGGAATCACCCAAGCCGAGTACGCAGGCTCAATGTGATGCGAACAATGACAAAGCACTGGGTATTACTGCCATCATAAAGTATGAAAGTCTCCCATTGTACATATATGGTCTTTCTATCAATTAGGGGTCCAATGTTGGTGTCCCCCGTTACATGTTTACATCTCGTTTTTGTAGAATCAGGACACATTCTTTAAATACTTTCCATCTCAAAGAGTGAGTAAATAAAGTACAATTCATAAAAAATGGTTTAAAAGCCATTTTAATGATTTTGTTTACGAAAAATAACACATATCAGGTGTAACGGGGGAGGGGGGCGGGGGGGGGGGGGGGGGGGGGGACACTAAATGTCACACTTTAGGACCCCTAATTTATAGAAAGACCCATATGTGCTGTGCACCTAAAAAATCTAAAGACCCAGCTGCTAATGAAAGCTATGTGATCAAGAATACATGCATTACATTGTAAATCCCACCTACCGGTACATAAACTCAAGAGTAAAGAAATCAATGCATCAGACATTTACAATATTATTCCTATGAATTATGAATGCATTTATGTATGTATACATATGTATACATAAATTTGAAAATTACATGCATTTTCTATGAGCCACATCTACATGTACATTCACATCAGATACGGGTACGGTATGTACATGTAAATTCAAGGTTTGTAATAACATGAAGCTTAACATAATTTTTAAGGCACATTGCTGATGCTTTAGGGATTTCAATTTGAAATTTGCAAACATTTGCCATGTTTACTGTTGATCATGAAACTTGTAGAGTTGTGGAGGTCATGACATCTGACCCGTCTTCTCCAGGATCCATGGATGGGCTAAAACACCGTCAAGAGGCAGCCGTTGGGAAGGGTTGTGCTTTAAAAGCTGTAACACAGACAGGAATAATATGAATTAGCTTCCATACCCTCGAATGTACACCTCAGCCCTGCCTCTGCTGATATACAGATCTAGAGATGAAATTGTCAATTTAAAAATTCTGACAATTGCATACATGTACATATGTACGAGTTGATGCTGATAATGCCCTTCTCTCAGATTCGAAGTCTGATTTCAGACAAAGGCCTGTTACATATGGGTCATTCCACGAAGTTGGGACACAAAAGTGTGACATTTCTTCATTTCCACAAAATGGCAAATAAGTGAGCAGAGAGTCGTGTTCTCTATAATGATGTTGAATGATATGGTTGCTTTGCCTGTTTGAGTATTCAGTCTTGATGGAGTTTAGCAATTTTGAATTATTTGAAAAAAATGGTTACCGATTTAACGGAGACGCCATGCAAATTTATCTAAATTTATCTCAATTTATTCTCAGAATTAAAGAAATGTCCTTGTTTTGTTCTCAGGAGATAACTTTTGCCTAAAAAGGTAAGAAATTGCTGCCACAACATACATTTTTGAAAAGCAAGTGTACAAATTTTCCTATTACGTAGGTAACGTGGACAGACAATGTTGTGACTTTTTTCCCCCGTCTTTGTTACATGTACATGCGTAATAGGAAAATTTGTGCACGAGGTTTTCACAAATGTATGTTGTAGGACTATTTTTCTTACTTGTAGGACTATTTTTCTTATTTGCTCGGTTTAGCTTGATAATTTAAAGATAAAATTAAGACATTTAAACACCTCTATGAAATTGGCCCCTGGGCAGAGCTGGTCTTTAACTTGTTGGCTTGGGGTCAAGTCAGTTTTTGACCTGTGACTTGACTCTGGAGAAAATGACTTGTGACTGGACTTGGGAAATAAGATTGATTTACGACTTGAAATAAAAACTAGTCATCAAGTTTCCAGCCCCAGAGACATACATACAGTAAAATCTCGTTAAGTCGAAACTCAAGGGAATGTACGAGAACTTTGAGGTATCCAGAGTTCGAGTTAAACGGAGGTCCCGATTTGCTCCTTCCATTCGAGTTCCAACGCTCGAAATATGTGCACCGTATCGCTAGCCTACATGTATACTAGCCATCAAGGTTTCACATGATTTCTTGTATTTATTGAAGGTGTATTTTCTGTGATTGTATTTTGTACAAAAATTAAAGCTTAAAAAAATCCAACGTACCAAGTGTTTTGTGTCTTCTTTTGGGAGTCTCGGCGAGCGTAGGCATAACGTACACGTGCACGACACGCAGTTTACGTGTCGGTGCTTTCCTGTGTCAATAGAGGGCGCACTATTGTCCACTGGCACTGCTTGCAAGGCAAGCGGCAACTTTCATGTTTTAGTCGGCCCGGCGGTATCAATCGGGAACAAACGAAACCACGCATGGCGTGCCGCTTGCGGAATCGATCATTGCATCAATGGCAGTGGGTATGCTACCACACGCGCGAAATGTGCCAAACCATGCACGGACATCAATTGGCCCCGGTACCATTCAGGCGTTCCAGGAAGGCCCGATTCATTGCGGTTACGAGTTCGATTGCGTGCATGTGTTTGCATTTCTTGACTTGTTCGATGAAAAGAGAAGTTGAAATTGACAGTTGTGACGCATGAAGAGCTTTTCACACTTCTTTGTGATCGTGTCAGAAGCGGTTTCTTTTGGGACTAGCTGAAAAAATGTCGAGCTAAACGGAGTTACTCGTGTTGGAAGTTCGAGTTACGGGAGTATTCGTGTGCACAAAATTCTATT
The DNA here is from genome assembly GCA_037783545.1 of Henricia sp. BOLD:AAB3569. Lineage (NCBI taxonomy): Eukaryota > Metazoa > Echinodermata > Asteroidea > Spinulosida > Echinasteridae > Henricia > Henricia sp. BOLD:AAB3569. The sequence goes on along the minus strand of JBBELK010000422.1, from coordinate 320,044 downwards.
CTTATGTCGGGAATGTGCGATCACTTCGAGGTAAACGGAGTTTCGAATTATCCGGTTTCGACTTAACGCGATTTTATTGTAACTGCAAGTGCAGTCTTTTGCTCCAGGGGAATAAATTGGAACAGGGTGCCCAAGGACCAGTATCGAAAGCGGTATTATGGCTGTGGGAGTTTTTTACAAAAGAAACTGTAGTACGATGTTAGTCTGTTTTATTTCAACTGGACAGCCGGACCATTTGGGGAGGCTTTCCAGCTGGCCCGAGACGATTTCAACTGTCATTTGGCCAACGGACCAGTGCTAATTCGAACCTTACTATTTCTTACGATGACACAGTACAAATCTACTGTGACGACATCTGCAGGGTTGTTACAAATTTTAGAAAATTGTAACGCTTAGTGCTCATTGTACGTTACGATATGCGTTTTCAGTATACGAATATCTGCGATTCATTACGATGACAGTACGAATCTGCGACTTGTTCAGAAACATACGAATGTCTGCGATCATGATTACGCATTGTACGATTCCTTAAGATTTAGTTACGATTCTTTCCGATGACAGTACAATTCTACATCTGCGACCACTTACGATACTCCGTGTCAACCTTCGAAAAGCTGTGTTTTTGTTTACTAGTATAAAAAGAAACCTTCCCACTTTGCGACAATCGTAAAAGGTTGCAGGTAATCTCAGCAAAATAGCAGTGATTTTGTGCTTGTACATGTACATCTTGAAATTTTTGCTTCCAAATTAAAATACAAGATATATGGTAGTCGACAGGCCCAAACCGATTATCCTTGCAACTTGAGAAAAACCTAGGAGAAAAGTCAGATTTTGTTTAAATTCTCATATTGGCTATAGGTTTTGTTGACGGAGTGCAAGGACGACTTGACTCGGCGACGACTTGACCTGGGAACGACTTTGACCTAGGTGCTAATTGAGGGGGGCGAGTCGACTTGGGGACGACTTGTCCCGTAGCGTACTACGTACTACTACGTGTGTTAGTAGCGCGGTGTGTTTTTTTTTGCCACACACACGAAAAGCATTGTTGGCGAGATTATAACTTTAAAAATGGTTATTGATCAATTACCCATTTATGTGGAGTTACTCTATAGAACTTTGACTAATCATGTTTCTTGTATTTTGTTTTCCTGGTACGAATAATAACTTTCGATTTTTTTCGTGAATGCTACATGTACCTACATGTATATTTATATGGACGATTCCAGAAGCTCGCCGCCGCTGGTTGGTTACAATTGATGAATAATTCATCACCTCCGTTGCTGTTGAATTATTCAGCACAGAGGTCACAACGACGAGATGGTAAAGGCGTTCGTGGCGAACAGTCTGCAGTATGAATGCTAGTCTTTCCTCAAGCGCTAGCAAAACAGTGCACAAAACAAACCTCGCCACGGACGCCTTGACTAAAGGCTACTGAGACCCTTGTGACTGGGCTATTCATGACAATAACCATGTGAGCATTGGACTAATTTGGGTAAAACTTACGGAGATCGTCTCTACTTTTCAAATTTTTGTCCAATGTCGATTGTTTTTAGGCCTGTGCATTTTCGGATAATTTACTATTCAAAAAATCGGTTTCATTTTCGATCGAATATTCCAATTTTTTTCCTAAGATTTTGACAAAAAACGTTTTGCAGTGAAATTAATTGATTTTGGCACATCCGAACTCACAGCTCACAGGAATACAGCAGCCTTTTTATTGCCGAATTTGCCGCCTCCAAAAATAATCTGTGCTAAAACTACAGACTTCATGTTGTAACTTGCAAGCAGTTGTTGTAACTTCGTGCAAGCAGTTGTTGTAACTTCTTGCGAGCAGTCTCTCGCACGAAGAGGTTTTTGCAGTGGTAAAAGCACATACCGAATATTCGATTTGGTAAAATGCTATTCGAAGGACAGGACGATCGAATATTCAAATATTCGATCAACAATTTTCAAATATTCGATTTGTTATTAGGCACAGCCTTAATTGTTTTATGCTCCGCTGCTGTACGTTTTACAGAGCAGGAGGGTCGCGGAAAACTTGCATTGTCAATTTTACATAGCGTGTGGATGAGCATTGTAATGTAAAACGACGATAGAAAACACGTTTTGGTAATGTGCATGTAATTTCTGTGTGGACTTGAATGATGAGGTTACTAGTCACTGTAATTTATCAAGGTTTTACGTGGCAATTTCTCATTTGTGGATGCACAGAAGAATTACCATGATCGGTATTAAATTTGCTGTAACTTTTTACAAAAAAACGTCTAATGCAGACGGGGCTAATATAATGTGAGTAGTCTGCTACATTTTACAAAATCTAAATTGTTAATACTGATCTCGCCCCTCTGACATGCCGACTCTTCCGGAAACAAAGAAAGTACACTCATATGGATGTAGTGCGCTTGACGTTGCATTCCTTATGTGCATTGGGAATCTGACGCAAATATTAAGAAACACATAACCGCACCGTGTGCAAGGCTGTGCTTTAGACACAGACCAAGAGATTTCAGGAACCAGTCTATTCACTGTTGGGCACTGTTCACCGCACGCGGTCGCCTCTTTGCCGGGTTTTCCTTGGACCTTTCTCCCCGGCTTGGCCATCGCCGGCACAGTAAGACAAGCTCACAGGCTATAACGGTGGTGGCAGAGTTGCCTAAAACACAGGGAATTTAATAAAAACCAATCATACCTTGCATATCAGGTCTCTTCCACCTGCAGAGACATGGCTTGGGAAACTGAAGTCAACCTGTTGGAAAGAATGCAAGATTGGATTGAAAAGCTACATTCAAAACAGCATTTAATTTCCCCACACTTTCAATCTTTACAGTGTATCTCGCTAATTGGTAATCGGGGATTGGAAAATGAAAAAGTCAGAATTCCTTACTAAAAGTGTTAATAACGATGGTGCCAAGGAAAATAAAGTTGAACACATTTGCGTTTTGTGTTGATTTTTTGTTTGTCCATATCATAGTACGCACCGGCTGTGCATATGCGCCAGATTACCACGCTTGGATTTTCCCCATGATGTTCTTTTTAAACTACAGAGGGCGCTGTGTTGTCGCATGCTGAGCCGCAGCCACTTCGTGGGTAAAATGCTAGCACGTGTTTGCTGTACTGAGCTGGTGATTGGTTTCATACGGTCACTTGGGTCTTTCTATAAATTAGGGGTCCAGCTTTGGTGTCCCCCGTTACATTTTACATCTTGTTTTTGTAAATTCAGGACACATTCTTTAAATACTTTCCATCTCAAAGAGTGAGTACATAAAGTACAATTCATACAAAATGGTTTAAAAGCCATTTTAATGATTTTTGTATGAAAAATAACACATATCAGGTGTAACGGGGGACACCAAATGTCACACTTTTGGACCCCTAATTTATAGAAAGACCCACTTGTCAGTGCATTAGGCCGGCAACTGTGCTCTGATTGGGCAATATGCAGCGCAGCAGCAGCTTGGCTTGGGCTAGCCATTACGGGCCCTATGTTGTTCATCACTGAATCGAAACTGTTGACATGCGTTAGGAAACCAAAAACGATAGGGTTTAGTTTTTTAATTTGATTTTAACATTGTAAAAAGATACGGCACTCAAACATGTCAAAGTTTAGGTTCTTTTTGTGTGTTTTAATTCATCCTTATCGATACTGTAGGCTTGAATAATTATCTAAATACATAATCACATGTGGTGGCGGGGACTAGTAAACATTGAGGACGACAAGTGAAACATTGACGTGACTAGTCCTGTGGGCTACCAACAAATTAAAGTTAATTTCAACCCCTGGAATGGCGTCAGATTTTCAAAGTGTGTGCCCAATTTCTTTCCGACGACATAGTATGGGTTTCAAGAAGTGATTGTACATGTACGTAGCCTCGAGCATGCGTAGATCGATATCGCCAGCTCTGGCCACAGTAAACTGCCGTTTGCTGTATTGTTTCGAGCACTCGGAATGATCAAGCAAGTGTTGCCCTATGGCGGATGTGCATTTGAACTGTGTGGCTATACTTTGCGAGTATCTTTCCTTGCGTACAAGGGCTGTTCATGGGACACAGGCAAGTTGTTACGAGTGAAGGATGAAAAATGCTGTTTAACTAATGCCACAAAATAAGAGACTTAGTCTGAATATCATTTTTTTAAAGAGGAGCACTGGAGCACTAGAGCAAACGTTTTGTCTGTGCACATAGTTTCTGAAACTGCCAAAACAACTAACCTTTGTTATTTTTCTGTATGTTTCACTGTGGCCCTGTGACTCAAACGGCGGTTTCCCCACGAGGAACTCGTAGCACAACACACCAAGACTCCACAGGTCTACTTTCTCATCATGGGTCTTGCCCTCAATCATTTCCGGTGGTAGGTAGTCCAGTGTACCACACAATGTAGCCCGTCTGTACCACAATGGAATAAGGAAACAATTGATACGTATGTACATGTAGGTGCATTATGGCCACTGTCAACAAATAAGTCGGCACTTTGTTTTTAATACTAGAGTATAGCCACGAAAAGAAGAAAAAAAAAACAGACTCACATGAACACGCGTACAAAATACTCACCAGCGTATTTTCATTTTTAAATGCCGCACACACGCGTTGCGATACGTTCAAATTATTGAGCATATACTCGGCTTGTAAAAACGAAAGTGTTTTTACTTGATCACGATTTTTAGCCTGAAGAAATACATTTTATCTTTATCGATACAACAGCCATGGCGCAACAACATAAAGCAAAGTTAAGCAACAGAGGTAAGTGCAACCAATGCGTTTTTCTTGCTTTTTTGGCCGGTTATCACTCGAGACAGAAATGGTACGCGTACGGGAAACGTATGCTGCTCAGAAAAACTGAGTGGTTATTTTATCCAACTTAACATAAGTAATAAAAATTTCACATCAATATGCTCCTGTACACATGCGCTCATTTCTTGAATAAACACGCAAAACTATGATACAACCACCCAGTTTGTCCGAGCCCCATACGTTTCCCGTAGGCGTAATGGTCCCTATCATGTGCGTACGCATACCTGATGGCATTTAATATGCAGTTGTATTTTTCCTACAAAGATGGCGTCTGTGAGAGTGGTCAATTGCACGGTTTTGATCTTGGCCAGAAATTGACACTACATGAACTGACCTGGATGAGGGTGCATGAACAGACCAGCCAAAGTCAGCAATCTTGAGCTCCCCCTCCAAACCAAGCAGTAGATTCTCTGGCTTGATGTCTCTGTGGATGACCTTTTTGGCATGGCAGTAGCGCAGTGCTTTGGCTAGTTGGTAAATGTACTGTAGTGGACAAGGGAAAAACAAAAAGGTGGTTGTCAAAATCTATGTTTTTTTAAATACAACTGCATCTCACGTTTTTTAATCAAGTGAATGATCATTATGTGAAATGATGTGGAGTATCTCAGCTACAGTGTACATGTATGCAGTTTTGGTCATTGACTCGCAAACTGCAAGTGGAAACACCCTAAGGTTGTGGGATCGAACCCCTTGAGGTATTTTAACCCTTGAGAAAGGCAATTGTAGAACCCAGTTGCTCCATCCTTCGGATGGGATGTAAAGCTGTAAGTCCAGCATGTTGCAATGTATTTTAGTAAAAGATCTCAGAATATTCATTTGAAAATGGAGTAAATTTCAAGGTATCCAGAGTTCGAGATACATGTAAGCAGAGGTCCCGATTGCTCCGCTCAACGCACGAAAAGTATCCACCTGAATTTCCTGAAATGTGTATGGTGTGGTGTATTTGGTAAGCCTTTTTCCCAGCTACAAATCATCATTTTGGCAAGATTTGTTAATTGAAAGACTATTTCATATACAAGATAAAAACATTACAATTTTGTAAAGCATGGACCAAGTGTTTTGAGTCTTCATTTTGTGGTTTTTTTTTTCTTTTCTCCATCATACGTCCGAGCCTTGCAGGCTTTTGCAGCCATACGCGGACGTACACACGACAGTGTGGTCATGTAATCAGTGCTATCGTGTACCTATAAAGGGCGCACTTACTATTGTTCACAGTGCATGGTATGGCCACAAACCCAGGTTCCGGGCATGCTTTAACAATGGCAGTGAGCATGTTGTTTGAGGTTGCATGCTACCACATACTGTACGTCACGCAAAGGGCCCACCGATCCGAGCAGCATGCCTGCGATCTTTAATGCAGGCCTGGTGGTACCATTCAGGTGTTCCAGGAAGCCTGATTTGTTGCGGTTATGGATTGATTACGTAGGCTCTATTGTATAAGTAGCAGTGTGCATCACACAGCATCTCTTGATGAAAAGAAAGCTTAAATCGACAGACAAGACTCACAAAAAGATTTTCACGCCTCTTTGTGATCGTTTCAGTTGCGGTTTCTTTTTAGATTAGCCCCAAAAATTTTTGAGGGAAACGGAGGCACTCGTACAGGGATTTCGAGTTACGGAGATATTAGCGTGCACAAAAGCTTATTCTTATGTCGGGAATGTGCCATTTATTACTTTGAGGTAAACGGAGTTTCAAGGTTTCGACTTAATGAGATTTTACGTTAGAAAAGGGTTTCCTTGGTGTTTCTGGCTTATGTATCTCAATGTTTAGTCGGTTTATAATGTAGATTATATACCTCATGCGCAGATTCCTGTCATCTGATTGGATAAAAGTGGGGGCATTGAATCGGCTAGACCCGGCGCGTATATGCCCACCGGGCAATAGTCTTTGCCATGCCCCGGGCATAGTCATTTAGCGGGTTCCAGACACGCGCATTACATGTGTTAGCATAGCTGTGCACCAACTATGCAGCTGGGCGCTTCACGTAAACATTCATCAGGACGGTAATGGCGGAATCTCGACGTCTGTCGACGTAGATCATGAAGTCCTTAAGAAAGTAAGTGGCCTACAGTGAAAACTGTGTCAGGTGAAATGTGCTACTAAAGTGCCAGGTGATTATGCTACAAATGTTTGCTGTAAATATACAACTTTTCCGCCGTAGACCAGCTTCCGAAATCGAAACTCGAAGGACCACTGTCATGACTGTATGATGTATCGTTACTTTTAACCAACCAGATGACAAAAATCTACGCATTCGGTATATAAAACAAATATTGACTGCTGTTTATTCGGGTCATGGTTAAGATTATAGGCCCTCGGTGATCTCGAAGCCATGACTATGCCCCTCGGCTTCCGCCTCGGGGCATAGTCATGGCTTCGAGATCACCTTGGGCCTATAATCTTAACCATGCCCCTCATTGCAGTAAATATTTGTATACTATATGCCAATGTACACGTCATTACTCATTACAGAAGGGGCAACCATCTTTGCCAGGCTCTATTAATTATAACGTACATGTACATGTAAATATTGACCACTCTCACAGACACCAAGTACACGTATGCACATCCTAGGAAATTTCTAAATTGCTCAAAAAATGCGCAGCCGATGCGCGTCACAAATATTTACGCTCAAGATCCTAATGCACATGGCAATCTGTAGGAAGTGGCTTCATTTGAGAGTGATCAATTGGTCATCAAATTGGCAGCCAAAAACTAACAGTGGCTCCAAAGTTTACAAAAATATAAGTTATCTTACCGTAGCTGACGTGTCTTCATCAAAGTGACCACACTTTTGCGACTGCATTTCTTTGTACAATTCACCTCTTGGAGCATACTCTAATATTAGGTAGACTCTGGTCTCATCATAGAAGTACCCATACAAACGCAAAATGTGTTCATGTCTACAAAGACAAAAACAAAGCGAGTCCAATGTCAACTAAGTTAGTTAACCACTTCGCAACGGGGAACTGCATATCCAGTTCTAAGTGCGAGTGTCTTGGGGGCGGTTATACAGAATTAGCCCATGAATTAGACCAGGGCAGAGCTGGTCTCTTATCTTGTTGGCTTGGGGTCAAGTCAGTTTTTTGTTTTTGACCTGTGACTTGACTTTGGAGAAAATGACTTGTGCCTGGACTTGGGAAATAAGATTGATTTACGACTTGAAATCAAACCTAGTCATCAAGTCTCCAGTCCCAGAGACATACATGTATACTGCATAACCAAAGCTGCAAGTGCAGTCTCCCGCGCTCCAGGGGAATGTCGTGAAATGGTTAAAAGAGACTTACATACTCAGTAACTGAAATAAACCTTTCTGTATTAAAACCATATGCACACATTGTGATTGGATTCATTTACAATAAACAACAGGCACATTGCCTGGGCCATTCACAAAATGCTTGCGAGTCTTTCCACGGTAAACATGGTAAAGGGGGCATTTTGGCAACACAGACCATATTTTTCAAAAAATACCTTTGTCTTGTCTCAAAATAAAAGAAATAAGTTCCAGTTGTTCTGAAGAGATAACTTAGGCCTAAAAAGGGTTACAAATGGTGTGACAACATGCCTTTCTAAAAACCATGTGTACAAATGTTCAATATACATGTACGCTCGTAACCAGGACGGACACTCGTGTTACATTTTAGGCCGTCCCGGGACATGCTATGTGATGGAACATACATGCCAGGTCGGAATGCGTGCAGTTGCACGTACAGGGTTCCGCACACCATTTGTGCATGATCTACCGGTACAAAAATATCTACAAAATATGTAGATTGGTGTAATGGTGCGCTTCCGAAGTTTTGAAAAACCCTGTGCTTCCATGCAAGCACAAAGAGGGCGACACTGTCTTCTCCAGAAATTTAGCCCATGGGTCATTCTTCAGTAAATGTCTATTTTCGTGTCCCGACACTTTGAGATGCTACATCTCAAAAACTATACGGTGAAAATCTGATTTTAAGCGGTAAAATAATCTTTAATATATTTCTTATTATATGCAGTGGTACAAATTCTTAAAAACAATGGACAAGGTGCTTATTTGTTACGATGAACCTTTAAAAATAAAAAAATGCATGTCCCGGTGGTGTCTCCCAAAATGTCTCCATTGCCATAATGTTTAAAATAAGCAGCTTAAAAAGATAATTATACTATCAGAAGTAAAGTATACATGTAGTTGGTCTCCAAATGCAAAATTGAAAATTTCATCATTAAACCACATTTGTATGAAATCTGACATTTTAATTGTCAAAAATCGTGTCCCTGCATTGTTGGTCATCTCCGTCACGATATTTTGGAGCATCATATCTGATAAAGAACTGACCATGAACAAGACTTGCATAATTAGTCCATCGGATACCTCAGAGCGTATAGAGCATTAAATAATCCATTTAAGAAAAGTGCAAACCGTAATAGCTGAAGAATTGTGGATTTTCTCAACAAATTACAATAGTACCTTTATTCAACGTCATCTCCGAATGCTTTATAACACATCTTATTTGTGTTTTTAATCTAAAACGTATTCATGAAAACGATCAGAATTGTGCAAACTTCCAAGCTTCTGTGGTATTTGGGCTTGAAACAGACTGTGGATGGTTTTATAAAAGTTTAATTGTTTATTTAGTTATATCCGTCACAGTCAGTTCCATCACTTTTTGCCGTGACGGAGATTATTTTTTGGCATTTTGGGTCATCTCTGTCAAGATATTTTGGAGCGTCATATCTGGTTATGTTTGGCATTTTCATTTTAATGGCAATAAAATGACAATAAGTTGCGTTATATTCTGTTCAAAGCCCTCTGTTCACTGGTTGTTATTCTATGTTTAAACTTTAAATTCTCATTGTCATTTCCGTCACAAAAGTGTGACGGATATGATTTTGGAAAAATTAATGTTAATGAAATTCAATAAAACTCCCCTAAAGATTGTGCCGAACGTTAGTTATAGTGGTTGTGTACCTTAATGATCATTGTTCCACTAAAAATAATCAACTTCTTTTTAAAGATTTGTTTAAGGCCAAAAATAGACACTGAAGAATGACCCCCATATGGTGAGCCCAGCCAATACATGCTGTACAACAGGCCACGCGCACTGGTGACCCTGAATTGTACAGAGCACAAACTTAGGTGTTGGAAAAGCTCGCCACCTCCGAGCATGGACATGATGGATGCAATACCGAGAGAGAAATTGGGTTCATAGGGGAAAACCTGGGTAAGTACATGTATACCACTGTGCCTTAGAGCTCAGCTAGTAGAACATCTGCCTGGTGAGTCGGAGGTCTCAGAATCAAATACCGATATGTGATTTTTCTCTTTGGGCATTTTATTACCATACAAAATTTTGTGTTCATATCTTCATCATGAAATTTAAAAGCAGCACACCAAAAATATTCTCAAAAAAGGAATATGCACATGCTTGGAGACCCTGTGCCTCACCTGAGATGTGACTGGATCTCTATCTCTCGCCGCAGCTGGTGTTCAACTTTGGCCTTCTGTAGTTGAGACTTGAAGAGAACCTTGAGAGCCACAATAAACTTGGACCCCTTTTCCCTGGCTAGGTAGACATTCCCAAATTTGCCCTTACCAAGAGGTCTACCAATGTCAAAGTCGGCCAACGACCATTTCTGCCTGTGCATTGAAAAGACAAACAGTGTTAAGTTGCGTGCACATACAATGAATTACGGACAAAACCAATGTTGCAGGTCAAAGGAGCTTGTTCAGAATTTTCCAGGAAATGGATTTCACTTTAACCTAACAATCATATAAAATAAAAGAGGTCAAATTTAGCGCTAGTCCGAGACTAGTCCAAAGTGTGACATTTTTCTGTCCCCGTTACACCCGACATACTGCTATTTGCCATACAAGTATCATTAAAAATGCCTTCAAACCATATTTTTATGAATTGTATTTTATGTAATCACTCTTTGAAATGGGTCTTTCTATAAATTAGGGGTCCAAAAGTGTGACATTTAGTGTCCCCCGTTACACCTGATATGTGTTATTTTTCCTACAAAAATCATTAAAATGGCTTTTAAACCATTTTGTATGAATCGTACTTTATGTACTCACTCTTTGAGATGGAAATTGTTTAAAGAATGTGTCCTGAATTTACAAAAACAAGATGTAAAATGTAACGGGGGACACCAACATTGGACCCCTAATTTATAGAAAGACCCAAATAGAAGGCATTTAAAGAGTATGTCCTGAATTTACAAAATACAACATTTTACAAGATGTCAGATGTAACGGGGACAGAAAAAGTAGACCCCAAATTTATAAAATGACCCATGTAGCCTTTTCAGGCGTGAATGTGCACAAATGTTATGACCATCGTTTTAAGAAAAAGCGGCGTAGAGAAATTTTTGTGTGAACTGATGCACTGAAAATCACAGAACACAGTTGATTCTGTTGTTTTCAGTGTGTCGTTTCACTACAACTTCCCTCCACGCCAGGGGGCAGCGTAAGATTTTTTTAAATATCAGATACGGGGTGCCGAATTGTGCCATTTTAGACTTATTTCAAGTCTGTAATTGCCTATCACCAATTATGTATAAGGTATACTTCTAATAAATTTGTGAAGTTTGCGTGATCTCAGACTTGAAATAAGTCTACAAGACACAATCGGGCTTCCTACATGTACCCGATATCAAAAAAGATTTCTTACGCTGCCCCCTGTCCATGCTGCTTTTTTTCCCAAAGTGGCACACGTAAAATTTACATACATCGTCGCGTTTTTCTCAAACTGACGAACATGGCCAAACATGCGAAACTGCAGTTTCGAGTAATTCAAGTTTTTAGTTGGACTTATTTTGGTTCTTTTAATTCACCGTTTTTGAAAATAAAATTCAACTTTTTGGTTTAATAACATTCTTGCGTAATGTCTAAACTTTAATTAATTACATATTTTCCATTTATTTGATTAATATCTGAGCGGTTATAAAGCTGTGGACGTGTTTGTCGGTATTAGAGCTGCGACGTTTAAACGTTTAAACGACCGAAATTTAACTATCCGTTTAGAAAAATGCTAAACGGATATCCGAAACCAACTTGTGAAAAAACGATTCTCCCTTTTTCAAAGATCTACATGTAATGGCCGTTTTGCGCCGCCAGAAATTTCTAAAGCGGCAATTTTGTTCGTAAGAATCAGGCAGCATACCGCTGTGATGAGCCCAACGGTACGTCGGTAACCTTTGTGGTTTTAAGCCGAAGATGTACAGTTGCGTTCACGATTTTACTGGTTTACGGTTTAATCTTGTTGAATTCAAAGCAAGGCGGTAAACACCGTTTACTATATACATGTAGCTGAACTTTCGTGGCCTGCGTCATGTATGCTCCAATTCAATGAAGTGTCAGTGGTGCCGCGCGAACGCACATGATACCAGGTCAAAGAACTTTTTGTTGCGAGCGAGGTAATAAGTTTTACTTTTTGTTATGTTTACTATTCGTTTAAACGTTTAAACGAACGTTGAATTGACGTTTAAACGTTTAGAAAAATAAACGGTAACTCCCAGCGCTAGTCGGTATGAAGAAAAAAAAATTGATGCGCGTGCTGTTTGCCACCCGTAACGCTATGCACTTTCGGGTTCGTCACTATGAGAAAAAATCAAAAAGTTGTTCGCCACCTCCATATGTTTAGTGTGTGTTTGAACGGCGGTCCTCCAAAACTACTGCGTGTTACATTGATTGTGGACATTGATATTTCTTACATTTTTCAACCTTACTATGTAACCGAAAAAAAAAAAAAAAATTGGACAAACACGAGAGATCTGATGTTTCACTACACATTTAGTGGTCACACGTAGCAAGCTCGATATCCGTGCCATGCAAACGGGTAGCGGATAGCAAGACACGTATGATGTCACAAGACCGCATAAACCTGTGACGTATCCATCTGTGTGTCCGTCACGCTATACGTATCCGTGCGATTGCAAAACCGCTCTAAATTTCTTCAGCATGATACTCACACTTGTTTTTTAGAATGTGCTGTAATGGGATGTACAGCTGTGCCATTCTCAGCCTTGGATTCTTTAAGGACTCGATCTGGATTCGTGGGTTTCTGCTGTTGACTTAACACACATTGTGGTTGATTTTCATTGTTGCGGGTGGGTGCAACTCTTGCTGCAGGCTTCTTTGTCATAGCTTGGGTCGTTACGCTAGGTCCTTGTCGTTCAGCTGCTCCTACTCTGGTGTCGTTTGTGCATGTAGTACTTGTTCCCGTTACCTAATGTTCAAAAAACGTTCAAAAGTACATAAAAATGTTTGCCTAGTACTTGCAGACCCGTACAAGTGTTTTCCACTGCTAAAAATCTTGTCCGGGCGCGCTGAGCAGCGCCCTAACGCGGAAATCAGCGTTCGCCACGTGAAGGCGCTGTTTAAAACGAATGCATGCAAAAATAATAAACTTTTGTCTCTAGAAACATTTTGTCTCTAGTTGCACAGCCATCACACAATACCCGCCGACTGCTGGCATCATTATTGTTCACATACCACGCCTATACATTGTACTGGCGACCCCAGTTCCATGCATCTACATGTACGTACATTTTTGGAGCAGCTTGCCCTTATGTGGCAAACACTGGGTTGGTCAATGTTTGCCACGAGGGGGCACTGTTAAGCACACGCAGACCGTTACCACATACACTATGCAAACCTCGCTTTGTACTCGTGCACTGTACAAAATTTGGCCGAAAATCTTTTTGTCATCAAAAACGAAATGCAGGATTTCGCCCTACAGTAACTCCATCAATTGTTTAAGGGCATCGCTACACACCTTATATATTTTTTTGAACCCTCCTCCCACTTCCCTTATTCCTTTTAAAATGCTGAGACAACTCGTCTGCGAACCTGTGTAAGTCCACACAGTTACGGTGCTTCCTGGTTTATGCGGACCTCGATTGTGTGCGAGTTCGTATAGTGTACTACACGCTCATACACCCGGACAGGACGTGGAAAACCCTGTGTACCTACATGCATGTACATACAGTTGAAGTCAGAAGTATAACTACACCACTACCATCATCACCCAAAATGGTAAACAGGACTACCCGAACCATTGCAAGGTGTACAAGCTATGTTTTAAGTACTGCATGCACGTGAGGAATTCCACAAAATCAAGAATTTAGTAAAAGACTGTTACAAAAATGGTGTAAGCACACCAGTTTTAACACTTGGTTGCATACAGTTGTATTTATACTTCTGACTTTAACTGTACATGTACCACACCACTGGACCCAATTTTCCAAAAAAATGGTTTTGAATTCCATTTCCACGGAATGTGGTCACTGATCTAGCTGTAAAATGACCTGACTTAAAGTACTGTTGTTGGGCACCGTGGCTGAATGGTTTAGGTGAAAACTGGGCGAGGCGGATTTGATACTCGGCCGTAGTACATACAGTATGTACTGTGCCTTTGAGCAAGGCACTTAACCACAATTGCTCCATATTTCAGAAGGGATGCAAAGCTGTTGGTCCAGTTAGTGTCCAGTAAGTGTGTTGTGTAATGCACGTAAACAGCTAGTATCCCCGTCCACATTTTTTAAGTTTTCCTGTTTATCATGGAGGTGTATGTGTCTACAACACCATCACAAATTGTTTTCCACCAAAAATCGACAGCCTTTTGCTTAAAAGCAGTTCCGACCCTCTTCACCCGAAATTCTGAAATGCTTGAGGTCACTTGGTTTGTTGATAAACAGGGTTTTGACGTCATCCTGAGAAGAACACAAAACGGCCTGTGCAGTATTAAATGGAAAATACACGAAGTGAATGTTCATTATGCCCGTTTTGTCCTTCAAAATACAAACGTGAAAAACACTTGATGTAATATGACAATTACTATTACCTTTTTAGTGAAAAAAACGGTGAAATTGTGGCTCACAATGAAGATCTTTTAAAGTAAATACTGGTGCATTGCGACTGTGGTTTTGTCACGGAACGAACGGCATTTACAGCGGTCTGTGTACAGCATGTAACGGTCCCTGCGGGCCGTAGTTCCCACGATATGCAAATCGGCCGGTACAAGTTAGAACGAGCGACTCATTTTTCTCTCTTGGTCATTTTTAAAAATAATTCTGCTCTTTTTTTTTCCATGGTGTCTGATAAAGCATACAACCACACAACTACTGGGCACATCTCTGGCTTTTTGCGTCACGGATTGCGTCACGGGGTCATGCGCATATCATTAATACCTAAAATCGTGAAAATTTCATTTTAGAAAACCGCACTTTTGCTTGCCATTAAAACGGACAATTTGAAATAAAAAGCGGTATAAGTCGGCTGGAGGGATATGTGGACTATCGAAAAAGGTGCAAATGCTGGATTTTTCGTCACGGGGTATTCTTCTAGCTCTTTAAAGATGTCTTGTCCGTGCGTTTTGGGTGTGGCAACTTGAAAAATAAATTATTTTCTTGAACTTATATTTTTCTAGAAACATCAACCAACGTTTAGTTATCAAACAATTAATGTCAATGTTTCGAATTATTGGTGGTCCGCCAATAATTTAACTCATGGTAAGGTGTAGACTAGCCCAAGTCCGACTTCCCGTGTTTGGTCTGTAATGCGCAGCGTACAGCGCGCCCTCTGGACTAGTGGCCTGTCTAATCCGTTTTCTTTTTTCCGAGACAGAAGAAAAGTATGATTTTTTTCGTTAAAATAAAATAAATGCTTTAAAAATTCGTTCGAAGAAAACAAAAGTGAATTTGCCGAGAACCATGGACAATATAACTTTAAAAGATCACAGAGCATTATTTTGTGATAAGGGGATTCCCCGGTGTTTCTGGACGTCGGCTG
Source organism: Henricia sp. BOLD:AAB3569 (assembly GCA_037783545.1). Classification (NCBI taxonomy): domain Eukaryota; kingdom Metazoa; phylum Echinodermata; class Asteroidea; order Spinulosida; family Echinasteridae; genus Henricia; species Henricia sp. BOLD:AAB3569. The sequence goes on along the minus strand of JBBELK010000422.1, from coordinate 304,480 downwards.
CCAATGGCGCCACCCACCACACTTGTAAGCTTCACGCAATTCAGCCTATTGGCTGCGAATTCAAGTTCCTGGAGCCCTTTACAAAAAACTACATTACCTTTCCATTCTGTAGTAGCCTTGTAGCTTGTGCAGCTGGTAATGCAGACGACATTCCTAAAGCACCACTACTCAAATTCTTGTTCTGTGAAGCCGATGACAAAACCCGCTTTGGGGCCATGTTCCGTGGTGGACCCGTAGGCGTCATAAACTGTAAACAAGTTTGTAGTAAAAAAATGCAATCTGAATGGGTTTCTTTACACAAATTACTTCTTTTTTTTAAGATTAACTTACAGCATTTAAAGGGGGAATCAGGGTTCATTTCTCAGCTTTTCACGAGAATAGAAAGGTATTGTATTGATCCTCGGTTACTAGAGAGACAAATTCCGAATAAAAAATAAGAAAATTATTAAAATTAAAGACAATTGTTCATCGTAAGTTTACCTTCCCTACTTTAATGATTTATGTGAACAACTGACGGATTATGTGAATCTTTGCGCTGTGAACAGCGCCCTCTGTAGTTCAGCTCTGACATATTGGCCGTTTTCAAAACCACCGTCGTCTGTGGCTCCGGCCTGGTGTATCCCAGCAATATTAATGGATTAAGAAACGTCTTGGGTCAATGCTAATTTGACCGTTCGCCCCTCTTGAGCATATTTATTAACACCAAGAGAATCCACGAAGGTAAACTACACACAAACATGACAAAGGAAGACATCAAATTCAAAGTACCGTGCATGACCGTAAAACACCGAGCGTTTCGAAAACGGCCTACATGTATGTGGAACACATTTTGCATCTACGTCAACTCGCCCAGACGTATCACTTACATAGCTACATGTAAGCCCTGGTTACTGCTATTTGAATATAAATTTCCCGCCGACCCGATACTTTTCATTCGGAAAGTACTCAAATCATAAAGTGGATGGATCTAAAAAGGTAGGAGGATTGTATTTTTTTTTCATAGACTATAGACTGGTTCAAAAAAATCGTGATTTTTGGCGAGGCCCAGTCTTCGGACAGTACAAACTCTGATTCCCCTTTAATCGTGCAAGTTTTTTAGGACAAAGTTTCATTAATTGCAACAGACTGCCGAAGTGAATACGTCACCCGTTGTTAGTTGACTAACTAAAAATCACTGCACCATGTCTCTTTGCTTTTGCAATGGATACTAAATTGATGTGATGGAAACACGGCAGAAGCACTTTTGAAATCGTGCCATGCTTCTGCCGTTTACGTCTGGAAAAAGAAGGCAGCGGCTGGAGTTTGATATCGGTACGTGTCGTTGGAATTCTGGTTTCCTACTAAAATTAACCTGGAAGATTTCATATTCCTTTTCAAAAAGGAATATAAATCCCATCCCGGCTTGTCCATGGTGCGTGTGCTCTTGGGCAAGGCACTTAGGCACTTTTCCTCTCTCCACCCAGGAGGAAATGGGTACTTGTGAGGGTAGTGAAAGCTGATGTGTTTGATTAGTCCCTGTGCACATACGCAGCACGGGACTGTATACTCCCCAGGGAGCTGAGAAGGATTAAGGAATGATATTACTGAGCCGAATGACAGGGGTAATAATGTAGAAAGCACATTGAGAGAACCATCTGAAATGCCTATTATTATTATTACTATCATTAAAGGAAATTACAAACGCAACTGAACATAAGGAAACCAAGGATTCAATTCAGCAACCCTACGACTGTAAAACCAACACACCTACCGGTACATGCATCAGTCTACCTGTTCTGCTACATGTACATGTACACCACCACAGTTTGACAAACCACCAAATGCAATTGAGTCTTTCCACGGTATTAAAAGGGGGCATTTTGGCAACACAAACCATATTTTCCAGAAAATACCTTTGTCTGGTCTCAAAATAAAAGAAATAAGTTTCAGTTGTTCTGATGAAGAGATAAATTAGTCCCAAAAAGGGTTACAAATAGTGTGACAACATGCCTTTCTACAAAACCTTGTGTACAAATTTCCAATATACATGTACCATACGCTCGTAACATGGGCGGCCTAAAATCAAACACAAGTGTCCGTCCTGGTTACAAGCGTATATTGGAAATTTGTACACAGCGTTTTTAGAAAGGCATGCATTCACATTGTACAAAAACCTCCTGCAACATAGCGTTATTACTAGGTGTAAGTGTATTGTACATAATATACTGTAAAATACCTTAGCCTCTGCCTTATAAGCCATGGACCTTTTTCTTCTCAGCAGTTACAAATGTCAAGCTTGTGAAGAGTCTGTAAAAACTGGTTAAAATCAAAACAGAAAACCAGTTAAAATCAAACGTACCGGCGTCTTTAGAAGTTGACTTGGGGACTTGTGACGTGGGAAATGTCGGCATAGTCGCCAGGTCCATGAGATCGCCAGCCTACTCATCAGCCATTGTTCATCGATAGGGTGGCAATGTCGCAGACCTGGCGACCAGTGTTGTAGTCGAGTCACCAATATCGAGTCCGAGTCCGAGTCCGAGTCCCGAGTCATTAGCCTCGAGTCCGAGTCACTTTTCTCAAGTCCGAGTCACGAATCACTTGTTCGCCAAAATGAAACTGAATCTGCTATAATTTCGTACATATGTGAAATGATGATGTGCTCGTGCGCTCCTTGCCAGCCTGGTGGGGCAGTGTACATATTCATGCGTCGTACTTTGCGGTAGGTGACTTGCATCACACGTGATCGTGCAAAACAGGTTCCTAGCGCTCATTGCCTCAGCTTAGTTGACAGTTTGTTTTCAGTTTGATCTGTTTTTAAAAAAATTACGTCTAGAGTGGGGCGCGAGTATAATGATGTTGTGACGTTGCACGTTCGGGTGAACTACTTGCGTACATGTAATGAATAATGTAGCAGTAGCCAGTTTGTAAAAGGCTTTATGGCAAGACAGAAGGCATAACGCTCACCCAGCCTTTTTATACTCCGCTCAAGACACTCATTTATCCCACATTTTACCAAACAATATAACCCCCAAGCCATAAAGCCTTGCCAAATAGCTAACCTCAATACCCCTTTGTTCCTCAGATGTCGCGTTAAGTGTATTTGTGGCCATTTTGAGTGTGAAAACTGTTGCTTTTTTGGGGCGTGCGAGAGCTGGGAATTTGACAATGTAATAGATATCCAGTACCTGCCAAGTTCCTTGGACTCTACATACATGTATATCGCAACCACCCCCTATGTTAAAAAAGCGATTTTGTAGTGGCCAAGTTACTCGGACTAATTTGCGCCCTAGAAAAAATGGAACAAAATGTTTCTTCCTGAATATCAATCTGCACAAACCAACGCGCACAGGCATGACAGGGAAAAATTGAAATGCCGAACCGGCTCATTACGACATCATCATGATCATCGATCAATCCAATATACACTGTACTTTGTAAAAAATGAGGCTAGGCTTTAGAACCACTCCATGATCAGTAGATCCGTGAACAGGGCTTAGGAAAACCCCCGTCCTGTCGCTGTTTCCCACCCAAAATCTGTGGCAAACTCACGAGAATGAAATCTGCCCCTTGGTCTGATATTTTACCAAAACTAGACATCAGATCGATGTGTACTCTTCAAAATATTTCCACGCTTGGGTGAGCACGGAGAGTGCACCTATTGAGCAAATGGTCACTATCATCAGACCCAAGGCAACGGACAAATTTCATTACTGCTAAAGAAGTGCAAAATTAACAAAAACAGTAGAAAGACGGGTTATACGCTTTACCAGCCGTTGCAACTACGCGCGAGCTTCACGACTTTGTCACAAACGATTCGCTCTTTTCCTACTCGGGATATCTCCAATTTTCGGATCACGATTTCACTGGGCAGCCCGGACGACCGATTATGAATTTCCATTTCCTCCGGAGAAGTTAGCATCATGTTTTTTCTTCACGAACGTACACGTACATGTACACCAACTAACCCGGCTGTGTGTGCACTCCGGATATTTGCTGTGCTGAGCGGGGCAACTACACTCCACCGTATATAGCTTGCCATACTAGCACGCGCTCGCTGAATCCTATTCTTCGGACTCTCGAAACAAACATTTATGTTCGAATTTTCATACTTATGTTCAACTTTTTTCATACCTGTATAAATAGTCTCTCTTTTGTCAATTACTTATAAATATTGTGGAAAAATCAGAGTTGAATTTGGTGCAGTTCTGCAGTAAGAAACTTTCATGCGACTGGACATGCAGCTGGACACAAAACTAACTCGCGAGACCATGTGACTTGGTTCCGAAAAGTCACGTGACCTCTGTTTTTTAAAAATTGCTCAAAAACGGCAAAATTTCGTGGTTTCTTTTTAGGATATGTGCAGTTTATTTCGGAAGGGCATTCAGAATCTTGTATGGGTCAATTTCGAGCCCAAAATAGGCCAACGAAGCCGATGTGTACCTTTAATGTGAAAAGATTAAATTAATTAACATAAACATAATTTTTTAAAATTATAATTTTCGTCATTTTTCTTGATGGTTCCTGTCCTGACGGTTCTGGACGGTGACTAGTGCGACCGCCTTAAAAAGGGACTTGGAAATCTGTGACGTCATCGCGCGCGCACTGGGTACACTAATACTGGTCAGTTTCACAGTGGATTTCTGCCGTATGCGAAGTGGCGCATCGTGAGAAATGCGCTGTAAAACATCACAGCATTGTTCAATTCCAACTTTTTAAATAGATACTGAAAATAAAGAATACTTTCTGACGATAATTATTTTTAAAAAAGGATTTTAAATATTTAAATTGGAACACAGTAAGATGTTTGTTTGACGGTGAGATTTCTGGTCCAAAAAGGGCAGTTTGTGTTGCAAAACAGACTTGTGAAACCAGCAAACAGTTCGGGAGATTGTTGTCTGTGTTTGTGCAAAATTTCAGTGTAAAAAACATGCGCTTTGTTTGTTTGTTTTAGCACACAAAAATGACTATCAGTTCCTCTTTGTGAGCGTCGTCGAGTGCGTGGTTTTCATTCCAGGCGCAAATGTGTGCTATTACACATTGACAATGACGTTGCGCTCCCCCATGTGTGCTACGTATTCCTGCTGCATTTAGGCTTTCGTGACAAAACTTTAGTTTAGCAGAAAACAAGACAGCGTGTTGAACTAAGACTGATCGGACTTGAACGTGAAGTTGAGGAATTCTTCGCTGGCCTGGCGCAATATGTCACTGTGGGGGCGCTTCTTAATTCCTGGAGAAGACATTGCGCTGCCCGTGCCATTTTTGTGATGCATGTACCCCGTGTGCAAAACATGCGCAAGTCCGGCGCGCTGCTAGTTGTACAAGCACATAGGGACCGTCCGCTCCATCGTACTACTGTAGTTATTAAATCCGTGGTTTGTAGCCGTGAGTGCTAGCCTAGAACTAACACACAAACTACAAATGGGCAATTGTATTTATCGTTAGCGAGCGGCGCGCGGACCACAAATGGGCCTTGACACTTAAGTTGACTGCGGCTAGCTTTTTAGGTACCGTTGACGCGTAGAATCGCATCCGTCGTTTTTTGTCGTGTTTTGGAGAAGGTTGCACGGTTGTATGATGTGAGACAAATAAAATGTTCGTGTCAGTGAAGATACAGGAAGGGGGTATAATGAAGATGCCATGGACTATCACGACTGTGTCTCAAACGTGCACTTTGTTGCAGTTAATTGAGTCAATTGTCGAACTCGGAAACAACAGTAGAAATAAAGGTAGAAAAGCATGGGTGCAATTCCCATTTGAAATGTGTGGACTGATATAAATGCGTTTTGTTATTTAAATATATCTTGATCCTTAAATAAATTTGTCATCAATACCTGGGAAATGGTGAAAGATATTTTAATAAATACAAATTTGTGAATAAGTTGATCAGGGTTGTGTTTTAACACACTATCAGAGGGTAGGTATAGAGCGCCCTAAAAAGGCCTAAGTTTTGATTAAATAGCTGTTACATGTATTTTGCAAATAATGAAATGCTACAAAATAATGAATAATGAATAATGAAATAGTTGCCTCATTTGGGCTTGACAAAAATGTTACGGGAAACATAAAATCGAGTTTCATTAGCCTTATCAACTGACTGCCGGCTAAATAGCATAGGTGGGGTGAAGTGGCAATGGGGCGAAGTGACAATGGGACGAAGGGACTGTAAAGCGTACTGTACATGTACAGCCACATGTACCGTACAGACACATGTACATGTACAGCCACATGTACCGTACTGTACATGTACATGTACTGCACGCGTGACGTACTTGCCAGCTGGATGAACACACGCGATGTCAATATGAATTATGCATATTGCACAGCCGGGCTCCTTGACTTCTCATGATCGAGAAGCGCCACCATCGTCCAGCATATCAGCTAAAATGGCGGCGCACAGGGCATGCAGTTCAGAACGTTGTCCGAATTTTGTCCAATGTTTTAAGACGCTGTAGATGGCCAAATTGACGATTCCGTAAGCTTTACCGTTATTTTATAAAACACTAGACTCTCAGGATTACAATGGTGTACATTGTATGTGAAAGTGCTCTGGTCTGATGTGCTTCGGACGATATTTGTAGTGAAACTTTCTTGGATTTCGGCAGTTTGAAACTAGGCATTTCTGTACAGCCTCTTGTAGGGCTGTGAATTGCGACAGTAATACCGGTAAGTCAGATTTGAAAAGCGAGCTTTTTACAGCTCTATTTGTAGGGCTAGCCCTGGCCTAGCCCAGGTTGGACGTCGTCTTCATTGCATTACGAGTGACGTCCAGGTTACGATGTCTCTAAACAGGGGGACTGAAACTTCCACATAATCTTTTGAGCTATTTTACCTTTTATTGGACGTCGAATTTATGTCCATATATCCTTGACGTCTTCATTTACAGTAACGGGAGGTTTGGATGCTATATATACCAAATTTGATGAAAGAAATAGTGAAATCTAAGGCACAACCTAACGTTAAAGTTCAGAGAAATAAATAACAGCTGCCGTCGCGTCACGCTTCGTAAAGTTTAGATAGGCTTGCGCGTGCGGCGCCACGATTCCAGGCACGCAATGCGCCGAGGCCATGGCCTACATGTAGTTCAGTTGCGACGCGCGCACGGCCGGCACGCGTACGCGGGACTATACGCACGCGGTGAGAACAAGCTGAACGTACGCGACAACTTGGCTGTCTGTATTGTGGGGATTTTTTGTGCACAAATATATAGCAAATTAGCGTGACTTTTCGCCGTTTTCCTCCGGAATATGCAGTTCGGTGATGTGTTGTGGATTTCTAAACCCGGCAATGCTAAAGATTAGGACACATGGAACTTTGTTAGCACATTACCGGCTTCCAGCACAAGGTAGAAATATTGAATGTTTTTGTTACAAAAATGTTCACCCTGTTTTTTGAACTTCATACCCTGGACTCCGTATCTCCATGTAGTACATGTATGCAGTACGGAGTCCAACCTGGGCTAGCCCTGGCCCTACTTGGAACGACACTTTTACTGTGGAGTTTGCAGGACCTTTATCGGGAAATTGCCGGGACGTTTGCCAAGACTTTTGTGTCACTTTTGCCGGCAATAGTTTTACAAACATTTCACCCGATTTCAGCAGTAATTTAATTTTTTGCCACTTTTGCACAATTTTGCCGGGAAATTTGCCGGGATATTTGCCAGGACTTTGTTGAAACTTCCGCTGTGATATCTGTTTCGACTTTACCATATGTTTACCGTTTACTGACTTTTGCCACGATGTTTGCTGGACCTTTTGGGGCCGTTTCGCAGGACATTATCAAGTTACCAAAATGATAACAACAGGGGCCAATTTCATAGAGCTGCTTATTTAAGCATGAAAACTTGCTTAAGCATGAAAAACCTCACTTGATAAAGTGAGGTTACCAGCAAAAATTTCATGAGATTGTCATGGTAATTAAACCCATGATTAAACAGTCCCCTAACACTGGTCATACACAAATTCTATCACATGAGGATTTCACTGGTAACATTCTCTAGTGAGCAAGACTTTTTTATGCTTAAAAGCAAATTTTTGTGCTTAAACGCCTCTATGAAATTGGCCCCAGATTACAGAAGGCAAGGATACGAGTGGTCTCGGGTTCGAGTGGTCTCGGGTTCGAGTGGTCTCGGGTACGAGTGGTCCCGGGTACGAGTTGTCCCGGGTACGAGTTGTCCCGGGTTCGAGTTGTCCCGGGTACGAGTTGTCCCGGGTACGAGTTGTCCCGGGTACGAGTTGTCCCGGGTACGAGTTGTCTAGTACAGTAGTAATATAGGCCTACCGGTATGTGAGTATGTGTTCACAATCGTCAATGTCATGATGAATCATTTATTGAATGTATTTTCACGTTTTAACGTACACAATAACCTACATTTGCAAACTACAACTCTTACCAAATTAATGCAGGTCTACGACAACCGTGAACAACACCCAATATTTGAAGTGATTTTCTTACAACGACACGTTTAACATGTATAAAACATCAAATCTTGTTCCGATGATTCGAACAAACACATGAAACACGGCGATAATGCGCGCATACACTGTGCATATCGCGTCGCATATAGTTCGGCCGCCACATGCATACACACTGCATGAACTGTTTACCGCCATACACAGTAGTTAGACAATACGCGTAACCAGCGCAGGCCAGAGTGCCAGCCGACTTTTAAATTCGAAGCAAAATGCACAGGCAGTGATTGGTTAACAAGATGCAATACAATGCATATTCATATGACGATTCTTCAAGCCTAAAAGAAGTGAGAAAGAAAATCAAAGTAAAGCAAGATTTCAAAAGTTAAACTAAAAACTAAGAATCCACCGATTATCAAAGTTAATTGATTTTTTAACGGTTATCTCTGATAGCTCAAAATAGGGTGATACCGGAAAACACCGGAAAATACCGGAAAAAACACCGGAAAACACCGGAAAACATACTAAATACCGGAAAACATACTTAATACCGGAAAACATCAGAAAATACACTAAATGCCCCAAAACATACAAGACACTAGTCTTGTCCCAAGACTGAATTTTTGTTCCCCCTTCCACGCTCCGCCTACGCGCTGTACCCACTACCGATAGAGGGCGTCATACACTTCGGTAGGTCAAAGTGGGTGCAGCGCGTAGGCGGGGCGTGGAAGGGGAACCAATATTCGGTCTTGGGACAAGACTAACAAGAAACTGGAAAACACCGTTTGACCTACGATTTATTCCTTTGCCATAACCATGGGAAACGTGCCTGTGTGTCCGCCCACAGATTTCTATTAACAGCTAGATAATAAAGAAATTACTGTGTTATTGAATATGGCACATCACCGTAACCGGTTTCAGGCGGTTTGGAACGCGTGCACGTGTAGCGCGTTTTGTGTTTGAACATAAAGGCCCGGTCACACAGCGCTTTACGGCTTAATCACGGCCAAAACCCGTCCAAAAGTGGTCTCCCGTGAAGCAGACGATGTTGTTCGCGTTGATGTCGAGTTTAAGACGAGCTACAGTCGATTTATAGACGTGGCAGGACGCGGGGAGAAATCGGAACGGCGTCGGACGCGGCAAAAAGTTTTGAACTGCTCAAAATTTTAGCCCGCGGACAACCACGGGTGGCACACGTGGTAAAGACGTGCAACACACGTGAAACACACGTGATAATCCGTGTTCCGGCAGTGATTAAAACTTGGGGAGACGCAGTAAGACGCAGTAAGACGCAGTAAGACGCGAAAGTTTAGCGGTCTGTCACGGGCAGAGCACGGTCATCGGACGGGTGTTACGCGTTGGTATCAAGGGAAATAGCGTGTGTTTTGCGGCTTATCACTGACAAGTGGATTTTTCCGCGTACATAGCACTACCCGTGATTGGGCAGTGCTATGGCAGTGGAGTGCCCGTTTTACGTCCGCGCTCAACACGTGATCAGCAGTGCTACAGACGCGATGAGGCCACTTTTTTTCCCGCGTTTAAACACGTGCGAACCTATTTTTAACCTTACACGTGGCTGGACGTGGTTAGCTGTGCTTAGGCTGTGCTTAGGCAGTGCTTTAGCAGTAGAACAGCCGCCGGCGGCCATACCCGTACAAAGCACGGCCAAGCCAAAATTGACCAAAAATTACCACTTACGACCACGTCCACCAGATTTTCATAACTTTTTGTACGTGATTTAGACGTGGAGTGCTGTGTGACCGGGCCTTAACATAGGCCCTAATACGTTCCCGTTTAATTGAAGGCCAATCCTTCATTCAGCCATTCCTCCTACACAGAGATCTGGGGCTGATTGCAGTAAAATCGACTTAGCCACTGGTCTAAGACCGGTCTTTTATAGCCGGCTATCCAACTTAGCCATGCAGTCTCGGGCTTAGTCGCTGGTTTAGCCCATTGCAATAAACCAGTCTAACTGAAGTACGGCTGCGCCAGCCGAAAACCACGCACATCTTAAGCCCGCCGCACACCTTTGCGATTTACCGGCCCATCGGACACCGGACCATCGGATCCGGAAAAATCAAACAAGTTTGATTTGCTCCGGTCTATAGCGTACGGTCAAACCGGCCCGAATTGTTTCAGCGCACACCTTTCCGGTAAGTGGTCCGATGATCCGATTCTCCGGTAAATCGCAAAGGTGTGCGGCGGGCTTTAACGGAAAGTGACGCGCGCAGCCGGCTATCCTTGCGTAATTTCAAGCCAAACAAACATCCTCATGAAGCCACTTGATGACGCGTTTGTTGTGCAGTTTTTGCAGAGAAACTGACCGTGAAAATTATCAAATACATTGTAGCACTAAAATCCCAGTGCGCAAGCCACCGACGGACCGCCGTCGGCTGCCGTCGGCTGGGAAGTGGCCGGTCGGCATCGGCACGCGAACAGCGTTTTACAGCTCCCGAGCTACTAGCGAACCACTAGCGGTATCCAGTGGCAAACCACCAGTGCCACTGCCGCTCCTCAATCGCCAACGGAGCACTAGCGGTCCGCGGTCCGCGGGTGGCTGCCACCAGCGGCCCGCTAGCGGTGCCGCTAGCGGGCCGCTGACGGCCCGACCGCGGCTATAATGGGCACAATGTGCGTTTTGTTCGTCTTTTATTATGCAAAATTACGAGATGTAGCGCGGTGTCCAAAAATTATAGCCTGCTCGCCGCGGGCTTAAATTTTAAGGCTGGTCTAACTTTAAGACAACGATATTGCAACCGGGCGCGGCTATAATTATGGACCGGTCTTAGTAGACGCCGCGTTAGCCGGCTAAGCCTATAGACTCTTAGTATAGACAGCATATTGCAATCCGCCCCAGGCTTAATTCTTAATGTCTCTGGTGGGCCGGAGACCGGGCGGCAGACCTGCATGCAGGGTAGGACAAGAACATGCGAACAAGGCTTGAAGGGGGCGACCTTCTCAATCACACAATTGGCAAGACAATCAGCTCAGGGAGTGTGATTCATCCATCATCATAATTCCCAAGTTAGCTTAGCTAGACGACTCGGAGATGGACCCGGCGGGATCAGTACAAGCGATGGTTCAATTTGTGTGATGATTTTAAATTCCGTCCAACAGCGCCAGATCGGAAATCACTGGTTAACAAAGCCTTTTATGGGCAATGCACCGAGTCAGCGTCTGAAGTCCTATTTTGCTGTTTCTAACAATCCGAGTGATCAGAATTTGAGATTATGGTAACCGCGCAGGATCGAGTTGCGGCCACGCTCAAGATGCTCGGGGCCTCTGATCAACAAGTCATATCGATCATTGTAGGTGGGCGACACGTCGCACATACAAACACTATTGACCGTTTAAGTTTTTTTAGTTAATTACGGGACATTTTTATGATCTTTTTTTCACAAGTACCATCAAAAAAATATTGTCAATGATGCTACACACTAAATTATGTAAACAGTGAGCCGGTGTGTTCCTTCAAACACTTGTAACTTGCAGTTTTTGATCAGTTGTTAAACAGCTATAAGTATCCCCCCATCCACATTTTTTTAGTTTTCCTGTTTATCATGGAGGTTTATGTTTCTACAACTCGATTACAACGTGTTTTCCACCAAAAACCGACAGCCTTTTGTTTAAAACGCAATTCAGTTCCGACCCTCTTCACCCGAAATTCTGAAACGCTCGAGGTCACTTGGTTTGTTTACAAACAAGGTTGTGACGTCATCCTGAGAAGAACAGAAAACGGCCTGTATAGTATTGAATGGAAAATATACGAAGTGTATGTTCATCATGCCTGTTTCGTCCTTGTAATTTAAATTACAAACGTGGAAAATACTTTCTGTAATATGACAACAATTATTTATTATTATCTTTTTGTGAAAAAAATGAAATTGTGGCTCAGAATGCTCGTTTGAAGTAAATTTCAGTGCATCGCGGCCGTTGGTTTTGACTCGAACGGCCCTCTTGAAATTGAAAACAACAATTTTTCATTGGGTATGAATTTAGGAGTTGAATTCCACATCTTGTTATGAGCTGTATGTGAACCATGAAACAGTGAGAGTTTAATGAAGAAAAAAAAGACGAATTAGACAAATTTATGATTTTTACTGAAGCAAAACACATAAGTGCCACATCGGCAGTTGGCAAACGGTCGATCGAGCTGACTCGACGGTCGAGCTGAACTCGATTTCAAGTTGGTACTATACTACGGCCGAGTTGGTCATGTTTGTTCGAGTCGAGTTGGCAAACAATAATTGGTGCATTACTAAAAGGAAAAATAAATCTTGGAATTTTTGAGAGTTGTCCCGTGGGTGCAGGTCAACTCAACCTTTTCATAGTGTCTGGTAAAACATACAACCACGCAACTACTGGGCATATCTCTGGCTTTTTGGACGAAAACAATTCTTCAAAAAATACCATCTAACAGAGACGATTTTCCGAGTTTTTTTGCGTGTAAACGTATGGAGCTGACAATCGTGTTGACTTCTCTTTCTCAGGACTGCCGCGTCACGGGGTCACGCGCATATCATTAATACCTAATGAGCGTTTAAGAAATCGCGAAAATTATTTTCGAAAACCGCACTTTTGCTTGCGATTTATCCACTTAAAAAGGGCAATTTGAAAAGAACTGCGATATAAGCCGGCTAGAGGGATATGTGGACTATTGAAAAGGTGCAAATGCTTGATTTGTCTTCACGGGGGATACTACTCTTTAAAGGGCCCCTTAGGCTATTTAGGATTTTTATCAATGAAATCTATGCTTTAAAACCACTCTACTTAGTTAAAGTCATAAAAATCCTATTTGGAGCTTGCTTTGGGGGTTAAAACAAAGGTTTTTAGTTTTTATGCTAATGCGAATATGCATATTCATGACCAAGGTCACGACGTCACAAGAGGCAAACATAGGAAAATCACATTCAACTGTACACAAAAGATTCCACTTTTTTCTCAATTTTCCTAAAACTTTTGTAACCCATGGCTGTTTGAGTTTGTTTTACAAGTTGCCTGCTGTAAGCCATGACAAAACTGGGGGTAGAAACTGCAGCAATTTGCCACAAGTCCAACTTGAAGTCTTATGTTTTTTCTTAACTTTTCCCTTCTGTCTTCCTTATGTGATGCACTCAAAACAGCGCCCTCTGTCTGTAATGTATTGCAATGAAATCTTCAAAGTTGAAAAAGGCCACCTTTTATTGATTTTACATCCAAACGAACAATAGTATGTCTTGCTGAACAAGTAATCCGTCATTATGAAGCAAAGCTTATAGGCACAAAGTTGTTTAGCATGTCACAGGCCCTTTAAGCAGCTTGTTTAGCTCTTTTTAACAAATTACCAGCCTTTTCACGCTTCAAAACTACTTTAACAATTAAAGTGGGTATAGGGGGCCTACATATAACCAAGTAAAATTATGGTGAATTTTCGCCAATGAATAAGTATGGATTTTTACGTTACGTTTGTGCACACGCTGAAAAAAATTTCCCTCAATCTGCTAAAGTGTCGGGTGCCATCCTAATTACAGTCGCGGCAACGTTAATTGAATAGGACTGGCAGGCTATAGGTTCTATATGTCTGTGGCTGGGTATACGAGCGGATGTGGAGTGTTTGCTCGTACTATACACTGGGTACGAGCGAAATGTGGAGTGTAGTCTGGTTCCCGGACCAAACAATTCAATCACTAGACTGATTTTAAGGTCCGGCAACCGTCAGTATACGTTTGTCCGCCATATTGAAACAGGAGGAATTCCTCCTTTTTCCGAAGGTTCCCGAACTTACCCGAATGCACGTCCGCACGTTATCGTTAATCGTCGGGTACGATTCGTCAGTGTTTCGAGAATTTGAGTTGACGCCGCGTGCACGAGTGCCGCTGCTTGTGTATTTTAATACTTTGATGCCACATATTTGAAACTATACGGTAACCGTATACGCGATAATGAATGGATATATATAGTTACGGGATTGCAACAACATATTAAAACTACAATATGGAGCTCACTGGGTGATGCATACAAGGTTTGAATTTTCTTTTTGATGCTAGCCTATACATGTATATTGTGTGTTAGTGGCCTAGCCACAGGGTGATGTGAAGTGTCTAGTGCAGTATATAGTGTTGTTGTAGATAGTATTGCACAGCCCGCTTTCTACCCTCAGCTGCTGCCGCTGCTGCCGCTGGCTAGCCTCGTTCGGGGCGAAAAGGGAGCCGAGCGTGTAAGTCTCCCCTGCCAGTATATAGCCTCTCCACCACCAAGACTCCTGCAGTGCCTCCTCGTGGCAATTAACACACGGTAACTGGGGACCTTGCGGCCTCAGGCTGAATCTGCAGGGGATCTCGGAGCAGCAGTGGGCCCCAGAGACATGGTGTGCAGGCCCACCGACCCGACGTGTGGATACGTCCTGGTGCCATGTCAACCACCGCCCCAGCTATGGGTCAAATAGCTCCACTGCCTTGTGGATGTCTTGGGAAAGTCATAGGCTAAGGGAGTAAACCCCGACAGCAAATCGGGAGTGGAGCCCCCAAGGCGGTTGTATGACAACTTATCACCTTCCGGCAACTCCTGCATCCTGGTCCGACCCAGCCGTCTCGACTTTGTCTTGCCACTGGACCCGGCGTATCAGGACGAGAGAGTGAAGTCGATGCAGCGCAATTAAGTCTCCCTCACTTTAATCCAAGTCACGCGCATGTCATGACATCACCATCAGTCGATCTTCAAGTCCTGTGGCGATGGGGAAACGGCGAAGCAGTAGGTGTGGATACACTGGGAGCTGTTGTCGCGAACCTGCACACAGGCGGCTCAGGACATGTGGTCGTTCTTCACTGGACCGAGGCAGCAGTGGAGTCCGGCAGCCTTCTGGGTGACCGAGCAGCCCTCTTTAGGATCGCTCTGCTCGCCTTCATAGTATGAGGACGGGGCTAGAAAAGGTGCCCTAAACATAGCCTGCCTCACCTTACCCTGGCCAGCATACCGCGGCTGACGGGGATCCCTTCTAGCGGTCGAAACGCAAGGAAAAAGAAAACAAAGGTGCTTATTTTTGCATCATGGAACGTTAGAACACTGCTTGACAACACTAAAGCGGACAGACCAGAGAGACGAACTGCATTAGTGGCCAGGGAACTAGCTCGCTACAAAGTTGATATCGCAGCACTTGTTGATATCGCAGCCTGGCGGACAAAGGCCAGTTGACAGAAACTGGCGGAGGCTACACCTTCTTCTGAAGTGGACGCAGTAGTGAAGAGCAACGTGAGGGAGGTGTGGGGTTTGCCATCAAGACAATCCACGTGCGGAAACTAGCAAGCACCCCTGAGGGTCTCAACGACCGTCTGATGAAAATGTAGCTTCCGCTTGGAAACAAGACTAACGCAACCATCATCAGCGCTTACGCTCCGACCATGACCAACCCTGATGAGATCAAGGATAGGTTCTACGAAGATCTCGACTCACTCATTGCGTCAGTACAGTCAGAGAAGCTCATCATCCTCGGCGACTTCAACGCTCGTGTAGGGGCCGACCACCAAGCCTGGCACAGGGTCTTAGGAAAGCATGGTATCGGAAAATGCAATAGCAACGGACTCCTTCTACTATTAGAACGTGTGCCTCGCATGATCTTGCCATGACCAACACCATGTTTCGTCTTCCAACTCGGAACAAGACCTCTTGGATGCACCCACGTTCCAAGCATAGGCATCTCATTGACTATGTCAACGTCAGGGCGAAGGACAGACAGGATGTGAGACTGACCAAGGCCTTGTGTGGTGCGGACTGCTGGACGGACCACCGCCTCATCATCCCAAAGATGAACTTCCATATCCAGCAAAAGAGAAGGCCGCAGGGCCAGAAAGTGACAAAGAAACTGAACGTCGCGAAACACAAGAGCCAACAAACTGCAAAAGACTTCCAGTCAGACATGGACAGCAAACTCTCAGACCTCCAGCTCAACCAATCCAGCATTGAGGCCCAGTGGACATCCTTCAGGGATACTGCTTATTCTGTCGCCCTCGGAATCCTGGGCCCAGTCACCAAAAATCACCAGGACTGGTTCGATGAAAATGACCAGGAAATTCAAGAACTACTGGAAGAGAAACGCCGCTTGCTGCGAGCTCACCAGAAAGACCCCTCTTGCATGGCAAAAAAGGCTGCTTTCTCCAACATGCGCAGCACAGTACAAGCTAAACTATGCCACATGCAAGACTGCTGGCTAAGCGCCAAGGCCGATGAGATCCAAAGCTTTGCAGACAGGCATGACACCAAAAGATTGTATGATGCCCTTAAAGCCGTCTATGGACCCCAGTCCTCCGCCTTCAGAGACTGTGAGCCTGGCATCGACATCAGATTCAGGTCCGATGGAAAGCTGTTCAACCTCAGGAGACTGCAGGCCGTCACGAAGGTGAAGGAGACTGTGATCAGAGACTTCCTCTTCGCTGGCGACTGCGCCCTCAATGCCAGCGATGAGCAAGAAATGCAGCTCGAGATGGACAGATTTTCATCAGCCTGTGATAACTTCGGTCTTACCATTAGCATCAAGAAGACCGAAGTGATGTTCCAGCCAGCTCCAGGCAACCAGTATAATGAGCCGCAGATTTCAGTGAACGGACAGACTCTATGCGGTAGAGAACTTCACCTACCTGGGCAGCACCCTCTCCCGCACAGCCAACATTGATACCGAGATCAGCAATAGAATCTCCAAGGCAAGCAGCGCTTTTGGGAGACTGCGGGAGAAAGTCTGGGGGCGGGGAGCAATCAGCCTCGTGACCAGGCTGAAAGTCTACCGGGCAGTCGTCCTTACCACTCTACTTTATGGCTGCGAAACATGGACTGCGTCCTGAAGGCACGAGCGGCAGTTGAACCACTTCCACCTCGGATGTCTCCGGAACCTCCTTCACATCCGCTGGCAGGACAAAGTCCCCGACACTGAGGTCCTGAAGCAGGCAGACATCCCCAGCGCCATCACCATCATGCGCAAGGCCCAGCTGAGATGGGCAGGCCATGTCTCCCGCATGTCAGATATACGCATCCCAAAACAGCTCTTCTATGGGGAACTCTGTCAAGGCTAACGCAAAGTCGGAGGGCAAAAAAGCGCTTCAATGACAGTCTGAAGGTTTCTCTTAAAGACTTTACAATCAGCACAGAGTCCTGGGAGACACTCGCTGCCGACCGCCCCTCCTGGCGCAGTGCTATCACAACAGGAGCCCAGAGAGCGGAGGAGCGCCGTTCCCAGCATGCCGAGCAGAAACGCCAGATGCGCAAAGCCAGAGTCACCGGTTCCAAAAGCACAGCGCCTACCCACTTCTGCCCCACCTGTGGGAGAGGTTTCCTAGCCCGGATTGGCCTCACCAGCCATCTCCGGACTCATCGCAACAGCTCACCATCCAACTGATGCCATGGTCATCTTCGATTTCGAAGGACGAACAACATTAAAATGGGCATGTGTAATATTTCTGAAACGCTCGAGGTCACTTGGTTTGTTTACAAACAGGGGCGATACGTCATCCTGAGAAACACACAAAACGGCCTGTGCAGTATTGAATGGAAAATATACGAAGTGTATGTTCATCATGCCTGTTCTGTCCTTGTAATTCAAAATACAAACGTGAAAACACCTGATGTAAAACGACAATAATCTACTATTACCTTTTTGTGAAAAAAATCGTAAAATTGTGGCTCACAATGAAGTCGAGTCTTTTGAAGGAAACACTGGTGCATTGCGACCGGTGTTTGTCACGGAACGAACAGCGGTCCGTGTACAGCAGTGGGAATGGTGCCTGCGGGCCGCGCCGTAGTTCCCACGTGTTTGAAATTGGCACACGTATGCACATCGGCCGGTACAAGTTAGAATGAGCTTCTCATTTTTCTCTCTCTTCGTAATAAAAAAGAATCTTAGCTTCTGCTCTTTTTTTGTCATGATGTCTGGTAAAACATACAACTACGCAACTACTGGGCATGTCTCTGGCTTTTTGGACCAAAACAATTCTTCAAAAAACACCATCTAACAGAGACGGTTTTCCAAGTTTTTTGCGTGTAAACGTATGGAGCTAACAATCGTGTTGACTTTTCTTTCTCAGGATTGCGTCACGGGTTCACGCGCATATCATGAATACCTAATGAGCGTTTCAGAAATCGCGAAAATCTCATTTTCGAAAAGCGCACTTTTGCTTGCAATTTATCCACTTAAAACCGACAATTAAAAAATAATAAAAATCCACGTCGGCAAGAGGGATGTTTGGACTATCGAAAAAAGCCTAAATGCTGGATTTTCGTCTAGGGGGATTCTTCCTCTTTAACGGTTGTGCGCTCCTAAAAATAAATGCATGACGTAATGCAATAGTGCTATTTTAAAGGCAGTATAGGCTACATCATTGGTAATCTCGAAAATCAGAAATGTTCACAGATTTACGCCTAACTTACATAATATAAACATGATGACCGTAGAAAACTTCCCCTGAAATGGTTTTGTCTGAATAGTCTTTGATAAATGAGTAAAACAATTAGTTTTCGTCTCATGAGACGAAAAATTATTTCGCCCCAAAACCATTTCGCCCAAGTGCCATTTCGCCTCAAACCATTTCGCCCGAGTGCCATTTCGCCCCAAATTACTTCGTCCAAACACTACATCGCCCAAATACCACTTCGCCCCAAAACAACTTCGTGCACAGGCCGTGGTTCAGGGCGAAATGGTTGACCCTTTTTTGACTGTTTTCTCAAAAGTTATAAGACGAAGTACGGAGCTGGTGTTTGCTCAGGTTGGTTTTAATCGTGCATATCTTCAATCACACATGGGAATAAAACTATTTGTAACAGTTTACCAATCATGTACTCTGTATACTCTTTAAACACTACGGTTGCCGGTCCTCATATTCAGTCGTTGTATGTGGAATATGTGGAGCGGGAACGAGTCTATGTGGAGTGGTGCTGGCGCCCTCTGCTGGCTGGATTGCGCCAATATGGCGGCCCGGCGCTAAAACTGAAGTAAAGTTTTTAATAAGTTGACGACGATGGCAAGATTTAGATATTTTTCAAAATGGTCATTTGTTGCCATTGTATTTACATTTCACGTAGTTTATTCTGCGGTACAAAGACCAAATATCATAATAATGATGATGGATGATGTAAGTATAAAGGCTAAAGACGTTGTCCTCGTCTCAGTCTCAGAGTGATAGACCCGTCATGCCCGTGAACAGCATCCTGTGCGCGCACGAGTAAACTTAGACTGGGGCCCGTCCACAAATTCCACACAGGAGAATATAACTAAGCCAGGACAGGTAAAGGGCGCTTCATCTTGATCTGTAATTAGTCGTCTTTGCGCGTGCGCATTGTGTTTTTTATATTTAAAAATTGGGCAAGCCCTTTGCTTTAGGAAATGTACTTTATTTACATAATTGGATATGTTCAACACGCACGGCCAGGTTACAAATGTCAATGCAAAATCTGCGCACTTACTAAAAACAAAATAATAATAATAACCACGTGACGGGCAGAATTCTGCCCATCATGGCTGCCCTTTACCTACTTCCAAATACTGAAAGGCACCCAGACCTGTTTTTTGCTGATATATTTTATGGCTTGCTATGCTGCTTCTGCTTGGCCTGCCCTGCCTGGGTGACTTTCAAGATAAGCACTTTTTTTCCCCATCAAAATCGTTGCTCAAAATGGAATCTTTAGGCAAGTCTTTTTACAGGAAATTGCTATTTTTGTTAAAATACAAATCTCTACACGTTCTACCTCCCTGGCCGAAATACTCTCAAAACGTCCTTAAAACCCGAATCTTTCACGACAAATCATAGCACATGTCAGACAGTGTATTTCCCCATTTTTTAAGATGGCTGCTGGCGTCTTGTGTAGACTTGAACGCAGTCGTTCTTTGGGCCACCAGCACTAGCACGGTACAGACAATGGGGGCACTGTTCACAATTATTCGCTCTTGCCTGTGTGGCATGTACCGTACTGCCGGCGCCCCGCCTAGCGAATCCACGGTCAATGACGCGTTATACGTTAAAGATGTTATATTTCCCCTGGGATTACAGGGCATGCATCTCTGAATATTGTTTTTAATTTATAGTTTGTTAGAAAACCTATACATTGCAAAAAGCAAAAAGGACTCGAGGAGAACCACAGAACCTCTGGAAACCATACAATTCCATGCCTAGCTTTTGAGTAAGAATTAATGCCGCCAACTTTTTTTAAGCACCTGTACTTTGCTTTTTTACCCTTTTTTTTCTTGGGAGGGAGGGGAGTTGGGTGGCAATATTTTTCATCATCTAACGGAATTGTTAAGGCATTTCCATTAATAGTCAAAGAAACAAATCATACTTAATTCGTAGTTGAGACATTGGCAACCGTGTAAACAACGTAATTTTTATACACGGACAATCTTTTTTGGCGTCTACATGTAGCTGTAAGTTGATTTCGAAATATTGACAAGATTGAGAGTAATATAGTCGATAACTAAACGGCTTGTATAGGTTTTCTAACAAACTAGCAATTAAAAACGATATTCAGAGATGCATGCCCTGAAATCCCAAGGGAAATATAACATCTTTAAAGTATAACGCGTCATTAACTGTGGATTCGCTAGGCGGGGCGCCGGCAAGAGCGAATAATTGTGAACAGCGCCGCAATGTCCAAAGATCGACTGCGCTCAAGTCTACACGAGACGCAAGCAGCCATCTTAAAAAAACGGGGAAATACACTGTCTGACATGTGCTATGATTTGTCGTGAAAGATTCGGGTTTTAAGGACGTTTGTACGCCAGTTTTGAGAGTATTTCGGCCAGGGAGGTATTTAGAACGTGTAGAGATTTGTATTTTAACAAAAATAGCAATTTCCTGTAAAAAGACTTGCTTAAAGATTCCATTTTGAGCAACGATTTTGATGGGGGGAAAAAAGTGCTTATCTTGAAAGTCACCGAGGCCAAGCAGAAGCAGGATAGCATATATCAGCAAAAAACAGGCCTGGGTGCCTTTCAAGCACCCTTTGCCAATCCCTATAGTTTCGCAATAACAAACCAATCTATAGGGATCGGGAACCAATCTAGAGTAAACTACGTGTGTGAATTTGAAATATGTAAATTAGGCGAACAGCGCCGCTCATTACTGACGTCATGAACATTTGCATACGCCGCGAGTGTTGAAGCATGGAGGAAGAATGGTTTAAGGTTGCGGCAAAATCTCCACTGACCCGTTTCCGAAGCTCATGTTTCTACTGAAAATTTGGTCCTGTTTTGGCTCGAAACTCATGCGCACCAGTGATATGATAATCACAGAATATGGCCACTTTTTATGGCAACAAAAAACGTGGAAATAGTTGAAGTTTTCAGTGAGTTCTTCCATTTCAAAAAGCCTGTGTTGCATTTTTGTTTTCACGATCATAAATATGTCAGTATGCTAGAATCTATTGATTTCTGATTAAAATGTGGTATTTAGTGGCAGTTGACGGCAGTTGACGGCAATTAGTATGACCCAAATGGACACTCGTAATTTGTGGTTTTTTTTTTTTTTTTCAAAATTAGGTCAGAATTCAAGCAAATTAGTTTTGAATGGTGCAATGTTTGGGCCGTTTAGCTGTATGAGTCACATTGAAGGTCGGATTGAAAGTTCGATGGTCGCGAGCAATGTGCAAGGTTTTTTCTCCAGAGAATACCCAACATTTGGCATTGACGGATTCCCGCGCAGTCTATGCATAACCTACATGTACGCATAAGTGGGTTAACGGATATGCGCTGCGCGCACGGTTTGAAACAGGTGCCTGGGATTTGAGCATCTGAGGATTTGGCGTGGCATAAGGAGCGGGAAATTTGAAAAGCGCAGGCGCAAAAAAAAGGGAATTTCCACTCTGCAAAGCGACGTTATAATACACTGAGGAAATCCACTCAAATCTGTGGAATAAGCCGGCTGTTGTGTTGAGCCAACTCACGCCCGAGTCATTTTGATGTAATTAAATCAATTCGGTCATGTTATGCCGAAAAGAAACGATTTTTATACTTACCAGAAATTGTATTGGGTTCTGTTCCTTATGACTTTCCCATTCCTACCAAAATTTCCGGCGACGATCTTAATTTACTCCGCAGTTTTTTAAATTAATAACAGGGATGCATGCTCACGAATGTAATGGAACGGATTTCCTAGTATGCTTTAAATAGCAACCAATCGCTGACGCGGACAACAGCCAGCCTTACCGAGTACATGTATCACATTCATGCACGGTGTTTACAATCTGCGCACGTGACATTTGAATGCCTGCAACGCACTGCCAAGCGTCCTGATTGGTCCAGCAGAGGCAACAAGATTTCTGTCGCTTGTTCCCCCGCGAAATGAGGCCGGTTTCAACAGGGCCTCGGTACGCAGGAGTTGGGGAGTGCGTTAAAGGGGCACATCGATCCGATGTCTAGTTTCGGTGAAATCGTGGGGCAAAATTTAGACCGTCCGTGAGATAAAATACCATACAGACGGTTTGCCCCAAAATCAAATATGCGCATGCACGAGAGCGGAAAGGTCAACACAAGCTAGACTGGTTTTCTGTCCTCGTATTTACTCCCCTTCGTATTTGAATGTTAGGGTGAGTGCACCTATTGCGCAAATATCAGAGCCAAGGGACAAATTTCATTTGCGTGAGTTTGCCACAGATTTGGGGTTGGAAACGCTGCCAGGGTGGAGGATACGACGCCCTGTTCTGTTCACGGGTTTACATGTACGTCTCAGATTGCTACACATGCACACAGCATGACACACCACTTCGCCAGTCATCAACTCGACCATTTCTAACTCGACTCGAACCAATTCGATAACAACTCAACCTTTTGGTATTTTTTTCGGCAAGAATTCCGTACTCGGACAATGGACATCACTATTTTTTTCTTAAAATTTCTTATTAAGCATCAACAAGTTCAAAAAACCAACATTTGGAGGGGAAAAATAGAAAGATTTTACTAGGAAAAACTTCTCTTTTTTTTTTGAATTGTCCCATACTGTAGGTTTAGCACAGGAGAGTTTATTTGACGTCCGACGTGTAACTTCTTTCCCCTCCTGTAGTCAATAGATACGGTACATGTAATCCAATTCTAAGATATACTTCCCACTTGCACTTCTGTCGGAAATGTTGCATTTCTGAGATAATTAACTGATAAAATTAATGCAGAAACTATAGACAAAGTCACGGCCCTCGTGCTATGTGCGTAAGCGCAACAATAGAGGGTGCTGCATGCGCGCATACATGGTTCATCTTGTGCAATAACTGAATGCAATTTTTAAAGGAGAAAATGTCATTTTTCTCTAGAAAAGCAACATTTGCGACAAAAGTGCATGTGGAAAGTATGTCTTAGAATTGGATTATCTGTTGATTCAAAGAGGTACATGAATCAAGGTAATGTCCTTAAAATCTTTGTTTAACCTAAATGAAAAAAAAACCAAGATTTGAATACATGTACATGTACCTTGTGACAACAAAATTTAAATCACTTTTAATAAGTCATTTTATTCAACGGAACACGAAAAGAGAAAATACAAAATACCAAAATTACATGTAGCATGTTTCGTCCAGTAGGCCTAGGCCTATATAAAGTATTGCCAAAAGAAAGTCGGGGAAAATTTGGTGCGAAATGGCTAGTGCTACACATCGTCAATGGGAGCCTGTGACCATGCCCTGGCACCGCTGCATTGCTTAAAATTTCCGCGACGATAACCAACGTGACAACAAGCTTGGTCCATCACGCTAACTTGCTGTGTATCAACTACATGTAAGTCGTTGTGATGTTCCCGGATTGTGCGCATGATCGCACTGTTCGCACAATCAGGTATACCATTTTAACTTGTCAGTTGTTACGGGCTATTTGTATTAAAAGTGAAGGTGGTACAGTTACTGTTTATTTCTTGTACAAAGCGGTACCAGTTGCTGAGCAAAATAAAACAAAAAATATGGAAATTGGTGCATTTAAAAAACAAATACAAGGATTTGAAGCATTAAAAAATTGCAATTTTCATTGTTACGAACAGCCACTTTTATTTCTATACATTTTCCAGGGCAGAATATGAAAGTAAAAAGACAAAACTTCCTCTAATTTTCTGTTTGAATAGGTAACCTGACTTGTTGTTCAACTTTTGCAGGTCACCTGTTGAGGATACTTTGAGAATTCATACAGGTTTTATGAGATCTTGTTAAAAATCACTGTGTTACGGATTTTTTTGAAATTTCAAGTTGGATATTTTTGACAAATTAAATTCGTATTGCACAATACAGAAGAAGAATAATTTGTCAATTAAAGTAATTCTATAACCTATCTGTACACAATTTAGAAGTTATACCCATCTCTAAATAGTCTATATATTCCAAGTGGCAGCTTAAAATTGACCAATAATGTTACGAAAAATTCTGTAGTGTCCGTACCCATACTTGCAATTTTCTTAATGTTATATACTGTGGCGAAAATTACCCATCGTACACTTGTATGATGATTCATATGAACTACAGAGGGCGCACGATGCTGCCGGCTGTAGTATAAGAAGCCGCGAGCTCAGCTCGTGCTGTCAGTTCTCAGTCATCTGTTGTTAGAACAACATCGAGAAAGACGTTATCGTCGGTCCCCAATCGTATAGTCGGGTGCCAACCTGAGAGGATTGCCAGGTAGGCACGGTAGGACGTGACGGCGTACTGAGCGGTGAGGTGGAGACGGGCTGGAGTCTAGACCACGGGCGTCCGGAGGCTACCGGAGGCGGAAGCACGAGAGGCTACCGTACGACGTACCGTGACGGAGCCGGAAGCGTACGCGCTTGGAGCCGCTGCCTCGGAGGACCGAGGGAGTATAGACCCACTCGGCGCAGATAGCGCGCGCACGGGTCAGGAGGCGGAGTACCGGTACACAGGAGGCGTGCAGCGCCGCGTACGGTACCCGAGGCTACTACTCGGCCGGACTCCGCCGCACCGTCCAGTACAGCCAGCATTTAGATGCACATACGGGGAAGCCTTAATTAGCCTCTGTTGGATTAACTAAAGGGTCCAGATGACATGTTATTGATCATTAAAGTTTGAGTTCAATGAGATTACGTCTCCTCTGTATTTACTTCCTTGTACATGTATTACCCCCCGACAATTACTGTGAGGGTGTGGTTTAGTGCAGCCACGCTAACCGATGATCTGCCGACTAGAGGAGTAGTCAACACTTAGACTGCTAGAAGTGACAAGCTGGGCGAGATCGGCCACCACAAATGGTGTCAGAAGTGGGATCTACGCCTGGCAGTAACTGGACCCATGTACACAGTGAGGAGAACGGGTGGATCAGCCATCTAATAAGGAAGCCTCGAGAAAAATTAATTGCAGAACGTGGAGGATTATAGGATCCAAAAAGTAAACTATGATGACCGATCTAAACATTGATGAACTCCGGGAGGAGGTTGACCTACTCCGAATAGACCTCCAAATGAAGGAGGACGAGTTGCAGCATTCAATGGAGGAAATCACGAACATGGAGGCTAAAATCAAGCAACTGACAGAAAGACAGTCGCGGCTGGAGGAAGCTTGGCGGCGTGTACCACATCAGGAAGTTTCAATGGACTCGGTGATGGCGACTGAATATCCCTCCATGACCCCGATGTCAGAGGCTGCTGAGAGTAATTAGACACCGACAGTAAGGAATAGGACATTGGTGCCACAGGCACATTCTACGGTTCAAAAAGAACATGCAAAGCCGCACGTGGAGGCGTCTAAGAATCCAATGGAGCCTAATGAAACTCTTATTAAGACACCAGATGAATGCTAATCAGGAGGAGGCACTGGAGCCTCCTATGGAGCTATGATTAAGCCTCCAAGGCCCGGCACTTAAAGTTTTACTCAGGCATGGGGAAAGAAAGAGACACAAATATAAGGAATTGCTGAAACTTTTGGACAGACGTTTTGGCCCTGGTCAGGGCGCAGAAAAATTTCTCATGGAGCTAAGAAATAGGAGGCAAGGGCCAAAGGAGGCAATTCAGGAACTTGGCCAAGCGGTACGTGAGTTGGCTGCTTTGGCTTACCCGGAATTCGACGAAAGTGAACGGGACCGTCTCGCCAGAGGACATTTTTCTGATGCCTTAGCCAGCCAATCTATTCGAGAAGGAGTTTTCCGAGCTAGACCATCAACGCTCGAAGAAGCCATACAAGCAGCATTATCCACTGAAAACTTTGAGAAAATCGAGGCTCAGAGAACTGGATACAAACCTACCAATTGGAAGTGTAGGATGTTGAGCGACAGTGCCAAAGAGGAACAACAGAGATTGTTCGAGGACAGGATCGGTCAGACAGAGTCCGCCCAAAGTGGAGATACATCACAAGCAGCAAGGAGGCGGGACCCCAAAATGTACCGATCCTGCCCAAAGCGACAAGCAACACCCGATGACATATGTTACAGGTGTCAAGGGCTTGGACACTTTTTAAGGGAATGCCCGTTGAGAAAAATCAAGCAACGACATCAGGGAAACGCAAATCAGCCTGCCCTGCGACCCGAGGGAAGGCTGGAGCCCAAAGAGGGTCATCCCGAGACAAATTAAGCGATGCCAAGACTAAACGTGTGTCATACGAAGGACACAAGATAGTGGTGCCGCAACTATCCCCAACGAAAGGACTTTACGTCAACGGAAAGGTCCGATCACTGGAAATTTCATTTCTTGTTGATACAGGGACGACCGACACGATAATCTCGACTGAGGCGTATTACAAGATACCACGCGAGAAGCGACCGGCCCTGGAAAACCAAGGAATAAAAGTGTTCCAGGCGGATGGGACGCCAATAGAAGCGCTGGGGTCCGCACAAATTGAGGTGAGAGTCGGCAGGACAATTCATCCAGTCCGGGCCGTCTTTGCTAAAAGTTAATGCATCTGGGATACTCGGGATGGACTTTCTCGTTCCAACCGGAGGAGTACTAGACTTCAAGGCCTTGGAGCTTATTCTGAATGGGGAGCACATCAAATGTACAAGCAAGTGGGGAACATTGCTGTGCGCAAGAATTGTTGTAGCGGAGACTACGGTCATTCCACCGGGACACGAAACCATCGTACCTGGAAGAGTGGCTAAGACGCAGGAGGCGTGCCATGTAGGTGTGATAGAGCCAACTGAATGAGGCGGAGATCTCGCCCATAATTAAAGGGTTAATACTGGGGAGATCGTTGGTCAGCACGGATAAAGAAACACTTGCATTGAGGGTATTGAACCCAGGTCGTCAGAAGTGTGTCCTTAAAAGTGGAACGATCGCTGGTCAACTTATTCCAGTGGACGAGGCTGATATTCAGGAGGCCCCTAGGAACATTGCATACTCAGAGAGCCGGGAAGTTCATGTACCGGGTTATCTTCAAGACCTTTGGAAGCGTAGTGTTGAGGGGCTGGAGCCGCAATACCATTACGCCATCGCTGGACTCTTGACCGATTTTTCAGACGTGTTCTCAAAAGAAGATGGCGATTTGGGAAGGACAGACTTGGTGAAGCACACCATTGATACTGGAAATGCACGACATGTAAAGGAGAGGCCAAGGAGGCAACCGCCGTGCAACCAAAAGGAAATCGATCGTCGGGTGGCGGACTTGCTCGAGAGAGGCATCATTGAGCCAACTGATAGCCCGTGGTCGTCAAACGTCGTTCTTGTTCGAAAGAAGGACGGGACACAGAGATTTTGTGAACAACATCGAGAAAGACGTTATCGTCAGTCCCCAATCGTATAGTCGGGTGCCAACCTGAGAGGATTGCCAGGTAAGCACGGTAGGACGTGACGGCGTACTGAGCGGTGAGGTGGAGACGGGCTGGAGTCTAGACCACGGGCGTCCGGAGGCTACCGGAGGCGGAAGTACGAGAGGCTACCGTACGACGTACCGTGATGGAGCCGGAAGCGTACGCGCTTGGAGCCGCTGCCTCGGAGGACCGAGGGAGTATAGACCCACTCGGCGCAGATAGCGCGCGCACGGGTCAGGAGGCGGAGTACCGGTACACGGGAGGCGTGCACTGCAGCGCCGCGTACGGACCCGAGGCTACTACTCGGCCGGACTCCACCGCACCTTCCAGTACAGCCAGCATTTAGATGCACATACGGGGAAGCCTTGATTAGCCTCTGTTGGATTAACTAAAGGGTCCAGATGACATGTTATTGATCATTAAAGTTTGAGTTCAATGAGATTACGTCTCCTCTGTATTTACTTCCTTGTACATGTATTACCCTCCGACAATTACTGTGAGGGTGTGGTTTAGTGCAGCCACGCGTAGGGGCGGTATATTTCTGTCCAAACGGGCCTTCACCTCGGATCGCTAACCGATGATCTGCCGACTAGAGGAGTAGTCAACACTTAGACTGCTAGAGGTGACAAGCTGGGCGAGATCGGCCGCCACATTACTTTAAGTCATCGAACTCGTATATACATGTATGTGGGGGCATTTTTCATACAATAATGTGGTATTTATTTGTTCAATATTGTTAAGTTATACAAAAATACAGCACAATATTCTATCAAATGTAGTGTCCGTACCCCTCTGTAGTGTCCATACCCTCATGCATGTCATGTTATAAATCACATCATTGTGTACAATGCATAGGATTTACTGCAGGAAAACATTTCTTAATAACACAAACTAAGTGTTAAAAGTGTAAATAAAGATTAACCTCCCAGAATGATTGTACAGGATTGCTAAAACACATACCTAAAACAGAGGGTACTTACATGTACACTACATTTCAATTAATGCTTACCTTACATGTACACTATACATAATACATAATGGTAATTTTGCTTAGTTTTAAAGATAAGGCTCGTCAGAAATGCGCGCGTGCCGAATTTGTGCCGCGAAATACGCAGCTCCATAGCAAAGGCATGGAGCTGCGTATTTCATGGCACGAATTTGGCCCGCGCAATGCTGACGAGCTTGTGCCTTTAATGTTGTTGGTGATCACATGCCTACTGCTATACATGTACATGTACACAATGTAGGTGTGTATAACAGAGTGCCTTACAGTGGTACAAGAGGCGTAGTATTAAAGATGCGTTACACGTTACTGACCAATTTTGTTTTTGTTAAGCTACATTTTCGGTCAAAGAATGATTTGCGTTTCTTTTTCTGAACTGTATCAGTGTTCTCCACGGATTTTTCATTTGCTAGGGCGGGGAGGGGGGCTTTGCGGGGGGTGCCCCCCCGCAAAGCCCCCCTCCCCCCCCCCCCCGCAAAGCTCCGCCCCCATTTTTCTGTTACCTGGAATTAGTTTTATCCGTATATTCTATTGAACGCGGGATGCACATCAAGAAGGGATAATAAAGGACGTGTTTCTGGCGTCACAGATCCGAATTTAGATCACAAACTGTGTCACTATTCATTTTTTTCTTAACGTTTTTATTTTTTATTTTTTATTTTTTATTTTCCCACCACTTACACGTTCACTTCCACCTCAAAAATTTCCTTTTTAAATTCATGACGATGTCTCTTCCGGCCGGTTGAACAAAAAAGGATTTTTAAAAACGCAAACGCAAGTGACGCGCGACGGGCATTACCTTCTTTTATGTCTTTTTGTTTTGATCGGTACCGAGTGGGGCACCTGTACTCCCTACGCGAAAAGCCGTACTAACTGCGCGTAAACAAAGTACCCGACTATGTTAGACGGATTTAGTCAACAGAGGGCGACATCAGTTCGTTTTCCTTGGGAGCAGCCTGTGTGCAATGGTACTGTACATGTACATACATGATGTAAATACATGAAAGGTATCGTGAAAATGTTTGCTGTGCGGCATTATTTTTTGCGCGGGCGGTCGAGATTTTGCGCGGGCGGCACAAAAATTAGGTAGGGCGGCACGCCCTAGCAAAACCCCTCGTGGAGAACCCTACATGTATGTATATCACACATACATGTACTGGTTGATGATCAAGGAATATAAATACACCTCCGTGCAAATGTGTTTTATTTTTCCTTTTTTGGACTAGTGTACATTTACTAATATTACTGATATTTATGACTTTTTATGGATAGATGGGCTGGGGTGATTTGGGCATCTATGGGCAGCCTGCCAAGGAGACACCAAACCTGGATAGGATGGCTGCTGAGGGGGTGCTCCTAATGGACTTCTACTCTGCTAATCCTCTCTGCTCACCATGTAAGGAAAAGATTTAACCATGATCACTGATACCAAGTCTCCCAAGCAACAAAGTGAAGTGAAGGTCATTGTAGGTCAAACTTGTCCATAGTGCCCACCCTGGGGACTGTATAAAACTGGCCACTATAATATTACACCGTGTTTACACTCGAACCGGCAAAGGTGGATACAGATCCAGCATTTTTATTGCGACCACAAAACTGAACATTTGCCGCGTTTACACTACACCCCAAACCGCTTCAACTCGCTTCAGAAACCGCAAAAGTCACCACTAAATGTAACTGCAGCGCATGCATGAGCTGTTAGGTGTTGCTGCACTAGTGCCAGATTGGTCAATTAAATCTACTACACCGCGGCCACCGCCCCGAGGACACTCAAATTGCAGAATCTGTATTCGGGTAGCGTTTACACTACAAGCGACCTTGACGATTGCAGGGTTCAGCCCCACCCCAAAGGTGACTTGAAAAAGGCGAATCAGACCCGGGTCTGATCCGCCTTTTTCAATTCACCTTTTGTGTTTACACTTAGTGCCTACCCGGCTTCAACTCCCCTTTTTGGAAATTGCCAAGTTCGATTCGGCAAAGGCGAATCGAGTGTAAACAGGCTGTATATGGGTGGCCACTTTATGAAGATTGAATTACATGTAGCATTATACATACACATGCCATTTGGAGCCTAAACAAGTTTGACTGAATTTTGTGGTTTATTAGTGAAAATTTGACTAAAAACTCGACACATTATTCCACACAGAAGAAACCACAAAATTTAGTACAAAACTCAGTCACTAATAAACCACAAAATTCAGTCAAACTTGTTTAGGCCACCTGTCTTTGGTTCCAAATGGCATGTGTATATTATGTATAATGCTACATGTAATTCAATCTTCATAAAGTGGCAACCCATTAATAGTGGCCAGTTTTATACAGTCCCCAGGGTGGTGTGTTCGTTTTCAATGAGTTTAGAGTTTCAAGTTGAAATTTCCGAGTTTCGAGTTGAAATTTCCGAGTTTCGAGTTGGAATTTCCGAGTTTCAAGTCAAAATTTCTCAGTTTCAAGTCAAAATGTCTCAGTTTCGAGTAAAAATTTGCAAGTTTCGCAAATTTTGATTTGCGAGTTTTCGAGTCATGAATTCCAGTTTTCGAGTTATAAATACCAGTTTTCGAGTCAGAAATACCAGTTCTCTAAAACTGAAATTTTTGACTCGAAAAGTGGAATTTTGACTGGAAAATTTGATTTTTTGACTGGAAAATTTGATTTTGACTGGAAAATTTGATTTTTTGACTGGAAAATTTGATTTTTTGACTGGAAAATTTGATTTTTTGACTGAAAAATTTGATTTTTGACTCGGAAAGTGGGATTTTTTGACTCGGAAAGTGGGATTTTTGACTCGAAACTCGAAAAATCTGACTCGAAACTCGATGAAAACGAACACTCTGGAATAATTACCACAAAAGCAGAATACCCCGGAACTTCCGGTTCAAGTAGCATTCAGTGTACAGTACTTTGTGGCATCCGACGATGTGTACAGTTTGAGAAACAGTCGATAGACAACAAAGCATGCAAAAGAAAATAACTTTCGAGTTGCGAGGTATTCTGGAATTGTTCCGAATAATGACAAATCTTGTTAAGTGGGGTACATAATAAAAATGTATACCAACTGAGACATTTCAAGTTTATTTTAAGGATTTAAACAAAGTAGAAGTTATGTAACACATGTTAGCCAGACTCGACAAGATCACAAGCATAGACAATTGGTGCAGACAAATTTTACAGTGTTGGCTAATTTGCAAAATACTGGCAGTTGTAAAAATGTGCTATATACAGTGTATATACATATTAAGATGTTGAGTATACCGTATGTGAAGAATCCCTATTGGCTGAGAGCACGTCGAGTGGGCAGTCTTAAACTAGCGATAATGACTAGTGATAATGCCCGGCCGGCTGGCCCACGTTTGTGCCCTAGTCAGCGCGTATACGGAACACGCACATGCACACAAAAACTGCACGCGCCCGAAAGCAAACTGTGCACTCCCGGCCGGTCGTGTGCGTGCAACACGATCGAACAAAAACAACTTCACGTACAGCTAGCAGTTGTACGAATGCGGTGTTGACACTGTAGGAAAGTGAATGCAAAACATGGCAAAACGACGAGCTAATTTTGTTGAGTTTTACCGATTTACATGAAAAGGTATTTATGAATTGGATTAAAAGTAGGTTTGGCCAATCTTAAACAACCTGTTTAAAACCAGCTAGGGGTCCTGGGCACTGATAATTCCCTCGCCTGCCGGCTTGGGTATTATCAGCGCCCAGGACACCTAGCTTGTTTTAAACGTATGTTTAAGATTGGCCAAACCTACTTTTAATCCCTAAGTAAATTACCGGCCTGATTTTCTGTGTTTCGTGTCCTTTGCATTTTTCAAAGTTATGAGCAATAATAAGCATGCTTTTAAACTCCACCAGCACGTGCAGCTCTTCTAACTGGCCGACTGCCACTTCGGAATGGCTTCTACACCACAAATCAACATGCTCGTAATGCATACGTTCCCCAGCGTGTAGTTGGTGGCATTCAGGACAGCGAAATCCTCCTGCCAGAGCTATTGAAAACAGCTGGATACAAGAGCAAAATTATCGGGAAATGGTAATTTTATTTCATAACATCTTTGAGAAATTGAACTCGGGTAATTCACAATACATAGAGCCACAAAGAGTTTCTGTCAGAGAGGGCATTTTCTTACTTTGCTGTCAACATTGCATGGTGTGTTCACTGTACAAACAACACGGATTTGATTTGATTCAGGAAAATAAAACAAAGCATGAATTACGTGTGTTGTGTACATATGCAGAGGGTGAAGTTTGTTAAGGAAGCCTAGATTAGTAAAACACAGTCAACGGTGTTTCTTTTATTTTTCGAGATTATACAGCATGCTGTACGCTTTATCGCATGTCTAGCAGTACGTGTGCGTGTTAGCCTTGTCCAAGGCTGGAGCTTGTCTTACTGTGCTGGCGATGGTTCCCGGAATCGCTTGGTGTAAAACCCAGACTACCTAAAGTAGTTTAAAGCATGACATGGCAAGACAAGATCACAGCCTTGGACAAGGTTATGTGTGTGTTGACTTTTTCTCATGCTACATGTACACA
The DNA here is from genome assembly GCA_037783545.1 of Henricia sp. BOLD:AAB3569. Taxonomy (NCBI): domain Eukaryota; kingdom Metazoa; phylum Echinodermata; class Asteroidea; order Spinulosida; family Echinasteridae; genus Henricia; species Henricia sp. BOLD:AAB3569. The sequence continues at coordinate 270,891 of JBBELK010000422.1, read as the reverse complement.
GCAAAAGGTTGCCTTTTTGTGTCACCTTTTGTGGCACCTGTATTGTGAATCACCCAAATTGACATGTAATTTATAGAAATTTAAAGTCTCATCACCCATGTGACCTGTGATGAATTACAGCAGCCGATTTCACAAAACCTTGCATAACTGCGTAAGTCCACTTGCATACACGTTTAAGCTATGAAATAGTATCTGTATATTTGCCCATCAAAACTTTATATACTGGTACATGTAGGAGCCACCTGTTTTTATCTGGCCACTTTTTGTGGGTCCCTTGGATGGGCCTTATGCAAGTTTGACTTTAACTGCTACCAGTAAGTGATAATGGGTCTCGTTGCTCTTTCAGAAATTACTGTGGCTTTTGGGGTGACATCCTCTTGAAGTTCTTATAAACTCCTCAAAAAAAGTTCGGAAAGTCAAGTTTGACTGACGATTTCTCTCTTGTTGCAAAATAATTTTCCTTGAATTTTATATCATTGGAAACACTATGAGCAACTAACAATGGAAATTGGGCACAAACCATTGTTAATAACAATGGTTTGTGCCCAATTTCCATTGTTAGTTGCTCATAGTGAAAGCCCTATTATTCCTCTTTACGATGATGTGTCATTTGTTATGATTAAGCAATTGGGGGATGTGCAGCACAGCTGAATACGAGGGCGGGTGTAAAGTGAAATGTCACAAAATGCATTCCTATTGTCAAAAAGTGCATTGACACATTCCCATCCTCCAAGCAAAAGGGGGAATGCACTGCATGACAATAGCAGTGAATTTTGTGACATTTCACTTTCCACCCACCCCTGTATTCCGCTATACTGCACATCCCCCAATTGATTAATCATAACAAATGACACATCACTGTAAAGAGGAATAACAGGGCTTTCCAATGATACAAAATTCAAGGGAAATGATTCAGTAACAAGAGAGAAATCGTCAGTCAAACTTGACTTTCCGAACTTATTTTGAGGAGTTTACATGTAGATAGAGTCGTGCCTCTTTGCCGTTGAATTTTTCGCCCTGTTTTAAACCTAGGCATTTGGGACACCAGCCTAGATACTTGCCACTCCAGCATGGCTTTGATGAATATTTTGGTTCTCCAAACTGTCACTTTGGTCCGTACAATGACAAGAAAACCCCAAACATTCCTGTATACCGCAACGGAGAGATGGCAGGCCGCTACTATGAGGATTTCAACATTACAAAAGGTGGAGAATCCAATTTGACACGGCTGTATATACAGGTAATGTAAAATTCTATTTTAAAATGAAACCTTGTGGTAATTGTGTGAAACAATTGATAGGTGCATAAGTGTAATGTCAGCGATGGTCGGTGGCACCAATTGCCGCTCTGCGATACGCGCGACAATTTTGAACCATAGAGAACCATCGATGGTTTATTATAATATTGTCACAGTTAAACCTGTTAGATTTCCCTGCGACTGGAAAGATAGTCAAAATGCACTGGAATGAGTCACAAAATATACAAACTTTAATTATATACAAAAAATAAACTACAGTAAACTCCGGCTAAGTCGGCACTCTTGGGACCCGAAAATTTGTGCCGACTTACGCGAATGCCGACATATGCCGTAAGTCGTCATTTTGCCGACTTACACAACGTTACACGAACGGCCTATGCATATGGTTAATTGCAGCATGGAGGCTTTGATTTACCTTGGTTTAATCTCCTTGTTTTGGGGGTCGATTCCAGCAACGAAATCTTTAATTGATTTATGTCAACATCGTGTTTTTATGGAGACGCTAAATACGCGAGCGCGTGAGCAAGCACATGTGAAGTTCTACATGTAATGGATGTACAGGTACATGCATCATGCGACGACTCCCAAAATGGAAAGTGCGCATGCGTAAAGAGGAAACCCCTTTTTGAGTGCACGCAATCTGGCACATGGCCAGGGCTGCGTTCCACATATATGCGAACGTTGCCAACGTTTGCCACTGGTACAGTGCTTTTGTGCACTGGTCTATGGAAAGTCGGGTACCAGTTGTTGGCGAACTATGCAAACGTTTGCAATGTTCGCGTGTTTCGAACGCAGCCCTGGCTGTAACATGACGACACCGATACACTGGCGACCACGCGGTCCGTGCGTGCCAATAAACAGACGTCAGTTAAGCAGTGTTTGACTTTTAACTCGACACTTCTTGAAAACCGCATACGCGCAGGGAAGGAAATCGATGCCATATTGTGTGGTTTTTTTAAGTGCCGACTTACACAAAGGATTTTGTATTGCATTTTGTTGAAATGGACCGAGAATAACATGCCGACTTGGGCGAAATGGCGACTTACAAATGCCGACTTAGAAACATACATTTCAATGGAAATGCATTGTAGACGATCGGGACTTTCGTCGGACGGCCGACTTAGGCGATTTGCCGACTTGTACGATGTCGACTTAGCCGGAGTTTACTGTATCTTTAGTTCATAGTGCAGCTGCTATACTGCATATAGTAACTGTCCAAAATCCACTTACACAAAAACTACAAGTGAAATGACCCGACTTGGCGTCAAACAAACTACTATTCACTTCAAATTTATGACTTACACTAAACTATACTAAGCTCTGCAATTAATCTCAATTATTACTAATTACTTAATATCAATCCTATCACCCAAGAAAGTCAATCTTTAATAAACTTCACATCAAATTGCACATCTAAAGCACTATCAAACACGAACATCCAACTTGGAACCGTGCATTATAAATACAAGAAATATTGCTGTTAAGTATTATCGACTTCAAAAATACATCACGTGGATCACTTTCGTATGAACTTTAAAACTAGTGAACAACCCACGAACCCGCACTAACTTCAAAATATTTGGATCGTCACTTTAAATAGAAATGTCTAAATGCTACTTACACTCTAAATACAGACCTTGCAACTCGAAGTTGTTCCTTTAAAACTTAGACCTCGATTTATATTGCCTTAAATACAGATTTTAAAATGCAGTAAGGGATTGTCACTTATTATATGCCAACTCAGAATAGGTTTAGTTTACAAATCCTAAAATCCGACTTCCCCGTCATTTAATTAGATACAGCTTTCAAAATACAGGGATTATCAAGTACAGACTTCACTGTGATACTTATACGTATGCATTTCTCCCGATGATGATATGTACATGAATAAAACGCTGCTTAACGCCACATCTCCCGTCAGTCATGTCAGTAGTAGTAGAATGCACGAACTCGACTAGAAGAGCGCCCTCCATTGTCCAGTAATGGTTAACCTCGGGTACAGATGTGGGTGTGGCGTCAAGTACGCACCAGTACCAAATTATAGAAGGACCATGGTTTCTTTGCCAAAACTCAGATTTGGGTTGCCAATCCAGCCGCCGCCGTCAAGTCCGCCCAGTTGCCCAAAAGCAGCCTGCAAAATCTGCCTCCATCAAAACATTTTAGCGGTACATGTACATGTACTTCAAAGTTAATACGGCTCTGTTGGACAGCAACTCATTCACTTAATAATCATATCTAGCAGTAACAGTAAAAACAGTAAATGTGGTCTGCCACACTTCACCATACCACACACCCATCTACTGACACACTCCCAATAACTCACATTCTTTCCTTACAAATAAATACAAAAGGCTACTGGCCCAACTCACATTCCTAGTAGCACACACCTACAACAATGAACCATTGTGGAATGCAGTTGCCCAGAAAATACAAAGAAATTCCATGGTCCTAGTAAAAAGCTAATGAATATTCATGGTAAAGTTTAATGCCCCCAGAAGAATTCTGACAATTGCCTCCCCCTTAAAAAAATATATATTTATATATTTTTTTTGCACTGCAGAATTATTTTCTGTAAAGTACAAACTCACCAAATCTTTGGCTACAAACATGAAAGTTCTACCTTGCTGACCTAAACATCAAGAAGAACAAGAAATTACATTTACACACAATCTAAATTTACAGACTGCGGCTGAGGTAGTCCGCTCCAACATTATCGCTACCCTTGATACATTCAATTCGGAATCTGTATGGCTGCAGAGACAAAGCCCAACGAAGGATTCGACTGTTGGAAACTTTGGCTTGTTGGAGATAGACTAGAGGTTGGTGGTCAGTCTCAAGTACAAACTCACGACCATACAAGTATGCTTGGAATTTCTGGATAGCCCAAACAATAGCCAAACACTCGCGTTCTATCGTAGAATAAGAAAACTCACGTGGCAGTAACTTACGACTAGCATAAGCTACTGGAAAGTCAACTCCATCTTCTTGTTGAAGCAAGACAGCACCAACACCAATGTCTGATGCATCAGTGCGAAGCAAAAATTGTCGTTGTAAGACGTTTCTTGAGGGTGTCGAAAGCATACTCTTGACTCTGTTCCCACTGGATCTTGTTTGGTTCTTTCTTCTTGGTTTTATCTGTAAGAGGAACTGCGATTGCCGAGTAGTTAGGAATAAATTTTCGATAATATCCTGCAAGACCCAGGAATGATCGAAGTTGCTTCTTAGTCTTCGGTTTTGGAGCATTCTTGATGGTAGTCAATTTATCTGGCAATGGCTGAAGGTGACCTTGCCCTACAAGATGGCCTAAATACTCAAGTTTCTGAAAACCTACACAACACTTTGTCGATCGAGCTGTGATACCACTGTTTTCTAGTCTGTGGAAAAGACCGTCTAGTGTGTCAAGATGTTTCTCCCAAGTTTCAGTATGCACAAGAATATCATCAATAAAATTGTCTACATTGTCCATACCTCGTAGCAGCATTCTCATCATCCGACTAAAAGTTGCTGGGGCGTTGACGAGCCCGAACGGCATGACGCGGAATTGATACAGTCCATCTGGAGTAGTGAAGGCAGTCTTCTCCTTGACGGAATCCTGAAGAGGAATCTGCCAATAACCTTTACTAAGATCAATCTTGGTGAAATATTTGTCTCTAGAAAGCTTTGAGAAGATTTCTTCTGGATCTGGCATCGGTTCAGCGTCAAAAATAGTAATGCGATTTAGACGACGAAAATCTACACAGAATCTCTGTGTACCATCTTTCTTCTGTACAAGCACAATGGGTGAGGCGTAAGGTAACTCTGATAGTTCTATGACACCCATTTGCAACATAGACTGGATTTCGTCTTTGACAGTATCTCTAAGTGCATGGGGCAAGATATATGGTTTTAGCCTAACTGGGTCTAAAGTAGTCAACCTAATATCATGCTTGACAAGATTTGTATGACCTGGCAAATCTGACAGTGTTTTGTGATGCCGGCTTAACAATTTTCTTACCTGTTGTGTTTGTTCCAATGATAAATTGTCAGAAACGTTGACATCTTCAAATGTCTCCGTTGCAGTAAGGTTGGGCCTCTGCAAGGTTCTCGTCCGGTTCAGGTTCAATCACTGCTGTGGACACTATGTCAAACACTCCTGGATGAAGTGGCTTCAAGAAGGAACTAGACATGTCAGTATCTGTGGATTCAACATACTTCTTCAGAAGGTTAATGTGGAAAGTCTGTGTACGATGACCCATGTTCACCTTATAGTCAAAGTTATTCACGCGGCGTTCAACGGTGAATGGACCTTTCCACTGCAGAAGTAACTTGTTATTATCTACAGGGAGTAAAAGCAGGACTTTGTCTCCTTCCTTCAGTTGGCGTGGTAGTGTCTTCCTGTTGTAGTACTTGCGGTATCTTTCACTTGACTTACTCAGTTCTTCCTGTGCCAAACGGCAGGTTTCTTCTAGTCTAGATCTTAAATCAACTACATACTGGTAAGTTGTCTTTACTTCCAGTGCTTCAATATCTTTAGTCCAGAGTTCTTTAAGAATTGTCATAGGTCCTCTGACTGCTCTTCCATACAACAGTTCAAGGGTGCAAACCCTAAACTAGAGTGTGGCGTTTCTCGATAAGCAAACAAAAGCGGTCCTACATACCTATCCCAATCTGTTGGTTTCTCTGCACAAAGCCTTTTCAACATCTGCTTCAAACTACCGTTAAATCTCTCCACGAGACCATTACAAGCCGGATGGTACGGAGTAGTGGTCAGTTGTTTCAATGAAAGTAGGCGACTTACCTCTTCCATGAGACCCGAAGTAAACTGCGCACCTTGATCAGTTAAGATCTCGCGTGGAACACCAACTCTTGAGAATACATCAACGAGAGCTTCTGCAACGCGATGTGTCTCGATGCTTTTGAGTGGTACGGCCTCTGGGTAACGTGTGGCATAATCAACAATAGTTAATAAATACCTATTACCTCTCTGTGTCATAGGTGCAATGGGACCAACTATGTCGACTGCAATTCGTTGAAAAGGTTCATCACTTAATGGCATTCGTCCTAGTGGTACTTTCGTAACTTTGCCTTTTGCAATAGTCCGTTGACAAATGTCACAAGAACGACAGTATCGCTGAATGTCTGATTGAACACCTGGCCAAAAGAAATTGGACAAAACCTTTTCTGCTGTTTTCTTGGATCCTTGATGACCTCCAAAAATGGATTCATGAGCTAGTTTCATCACTAATCTTCTCTGTGGTTTAGGTATTATTAGCTGATTGATAGCATCTCCTCCACCTAATCTAGGACTAGTGAACTGACGATAGATAAACCCTTTCTTAACAAAGAACTGTGAAACATTCTCACCCTTGCTGATCTTTATTTCCCCAGTGATTGCGAATTCTCTAATTCGATGAAGTGTTGGATCAGTCTGTTGGCCTTGACGAAGTTCATCAGCTGTTACCTCTGGTAGTGGACTAGATACTTTCAATGCCGTTAGAGGTTTTTCCTCAGCTGCCTTCTGAGCCCTTGTCTGTACAGCCTGTACATACAAGTAATTGCTTTATTTTACTTCGGCTGTGCCTAGCCATTTAGGATTAGGATTTCCAGGGTCCCGAGCTTGTGGAATGTTGCCTATGATCACGTCGTACACTGGATCCATCATGCATACAGCTTCTACAGCACCAACAAAGTAAGGTGAATCAATATTAACCTTGGCAACTGGGAATTGACGAACAGTGTTGTCTACAAAAACACAGTATTTACTGTCTCCAGTAAGCTGACTGTCAGTAACTAGGCTTCGACGAATCACGACACCAGAACATCCAGTGTCTCTCAACACTGAGATTAGTCCAGTATTAGAGCCAACTTTTCCCTTAGTAACTGGCATTCCCTTAACAAATGATGCTTCACATGCAGCACTCATGACAGGCAAGTTGTGGCCGCACTGCAAAGTGACATAGCCATCTTTTCCACAACAATTTCCTACGTTCATAAATGCAACATGTACCTGTTTGGTCTCTAGTGAAAAAGTATGATGACCACACTTCTCACACTCGCCTTGAACTTGATTCGAAGTTAGTTGAGGCATTGTCTGTTGCTGGCTATTTGTAGCAGTCATTCGGTCTGGTGATCGTTCTTGAGGAATCATTCCTGCAACTTTAGTAAACTTATTGTCAAGTTTACTCCAACAATTTCTAGCAATATTGCCAGTCTTACCACAATTATAACACTTTGTAGTTTGTCTAGGACTGGTGAAGGAATTCATTCCTGAAATTTGATTAGAAGTTTTTCCTACAGGTCCAGATTCTATGAGTTTACCAAACTTACCTGGTCTCGGGGTATAACCCTGTGGTTACTCTTGCTTGGAGAATGGACGGACTTCACGACGTTGAGGTTCTCTTCCAAACAGTCCACCTCTTGCTTCCATGTAAGTCTCGGCAAGCTCAGCCATGGCGTCAATGTTCTTGGGATTTCTTTCCTTAAGAAAAATAGCTAGATCAACACCACATGCATTAATAAATTGTTCTCTGATGAGTAGGTCCTTCACACCATCAAAGTCTTTGTTGATTTTTGCCAAATCAATCCACCTAGTAAAGTAGTTGTCAAGTCTAGCAACAAACTGTTTCGGACCCTCGGATTTGTCTGGTTTAGATGTTCGAAATTTATTACGAAACCCATCTTCGGTGAGATTATACCTTTTCAGCAATGCGCTCTTAAGGTTGTCGTTGACTGAAACTTCTGAAACTGTTAACCTTGAATATACTTCTAGGCCTTTACCTTTCAAAAGGGCACTTAAGTTGATGGCCCAACATCCAGGTTTCCATCCTTGAGCAGTGGCATATCTCTCAAACCTATGGAGGTAGGCATCAATGTCATCCGTCTCATCATCAAATGGTGGTAGTTTCGGAGTCAGCGATTTCCTACTTGTGTCGTGACTATCAAAGTGTTTAGGAGTAATAGGCATTTCTACCTCAATCTGATACGTTTCCTTCTTTAACTCTTGCAGCCTACATTCTACTGTCTTACTTTCCATCTTCTGTCTTAACAAGTCAAACTTTGCCCTACGCATTTCTCTCTCTTACTCTTCTTTCTTTTTTCGTTCAACTCGCAAATGTTCCTGTTGCTCTTTTATAAACTCAAACAATTCCCCACCTTTCAAACCCAACTCTTTACCTATGCTCGCTAACCGTTCAACTTCCATGCTGACACACTTTCACAACTCGGAAAAGCAGGAGCAAGCACTTCAGAGCAAATGGGCAGGACAGGACCACAGCAGCCTGGATCAACAATCCAATCTGTAACAAATCAATACAAAACAGTTAACGATAATCACAACATTCACAAAAATCAATTGTAGCTCACTTCCACATGCAACATGAGTCTATCTTTCCTTCATGTTACACTGCGTTTAGCTATACACAATGACACGTATACCCGGATCTTCCACCAAAATGTCACAGTTAAACCTGTTAGATTTCCCTGCGACTGGAAAGATAGTCAAAATGCACTGGAATAAGTCACAAAATATACAAACTTTAATTATATACAAACAAATCTTTAAATCATAGTGCAGCTGCTACTGCATATAGTAACTGTCCAAAATCCACTTACACAAAAACTACAAGTGAAATGACCCGACTTGGCGTCAAACAAACTACTATTCACTTCAAATTAATCAATTTATGACTTACACTAAACTATACTAAGCTCTGCAATTAATCTCAATTATTACTAATTACTTAATATCAATCCTATCACCCAAGAAAGTCAATCTTTAATAAACTTCCATCAAAACATTTTAGCGGTACATGTACATGTAGAAAAACGGCACTTCAAAGTTAACACGGCTCTGTTGGACAGCAACTCATTCACTCAATAATCATATCTAGCAGTAACAGTAAAAACATGTCTGCTCCCTCTGCAAGGTAAATGTGGTCTGCCACACTTCACCATACCACACACCCATCTACTGACACACTCCCAATAACTAACATCCTTTCCTTACAAATAAATACAAAAGGCTACTGGCCCAACTCACATTCCTAGTAGCACACACCTACAACAATGAACCATTGTGGAATGCAGTTGCCCAGAAAATACAAAGAAATTCCATGGTCCTAGTAAAAAGCTAATGAATATTCATGGTAAAGTTTAATGCCCCCAGAAGAATTCTGACAATTATGATTAATCATCTTTCTAGTGGTAGTGCCATCGCGACTTATCCAGGTATACTACTGTAAAACTTTGTTAAAAAGGTGTTTGCAATGGAAAGGCTGTGAGATGTATGTTTCCAGGAGGTGCCACCCATTGTCTTTGGTAGAGTGGAGGGACACTGGACTAATGGAGCCTTTCCAGCAAGCACGAGACTGGGCTGGAGGAGATGGTCACATTGAAGTTTCCGAGCAGAAGGACGACATCGTGGCAGCTGATGATGGAGCTCAGAATGTCAGAGAGCATAAAAATCGGGCATAAAGCTACTATGAACGAGTGTTTGCCATGCTGGTGGTGTACATGTAGGCCGGCTTTAGGAAGGTGGGAGGAAAGTGGCGACCAGTTGATCGGGACTGCATGGGACTTCCGATCTAGGGCCAAAGCCACTCCATGAGAGGGATGGTTAGTCTTGCCATACCTCAGAAAGTAGTCCACCCTCTTTTGCCAGAGCCTGACCCAGCGTGTTTCCGTAAGGCAAGCAATGCTTACATAGTACCGAGCCAGTTCGTTACACAATAAAGTGGGAGCTCCAGATGAGTTGTGTAAGAACATTCCATGTAGCAACATTTGTCTTAATGTAAGCAAGTCAACTCGTTTGTCATTCTTGTTTTGTGTCTAATCTGAGATCTGTCCTTTTGATTGGTGAGCAGACCCAACGCCAAACGCCTTTAGATATATTAACTTGGTTCTGGGAGGATCCATTCAGGAGCTATTTATAGTTAACCCATAGTTGGGGCAGTGGTAGACATGACGCTGGGGCATGTCCACATGCCGGTGAGCCTGCACTCTAAGATCCTCGGCAGATTTAGCTGGAGACCGCAAGGTACATGTACCAAGTTATCGTGTGTTGCCACAAGGAAGCACTGTGGAGTCTTGATGGTGGAGAGGCTATATACTGGCAGGGGAAACTTGCACACTCGCTCCTTGTTTTGCCCCAAATGGGGCTAGCCAGCGGCAGCTGCTAGGGGCAGAAAGCAGGGTGGTGCGAGCACTAACTACATGTACATGTACTAACTATTGCACTAGATGCATCACACGCACCCTATGGTGAGCCAGATGCATCAGCTTATGTCCGAGGTGAGATTTAGAAGCCATACCAAAACAAAATTGGCCACTTTCGAGTTGACATCATCCAATGTCAATACATCACCGAAGATGGTGGCAAATTGCGCGAATGGAAATTGTAACCGAATGGAAATTTTACGATAAAATAAGATTAATATGGCAATGTAGCAATAATGCACTCAGTAAAACAAATAAAAGGAACTGATGGGTGTTTCTTCTGTGCACTTGACATTGCTATCATGAAGGTCGTAGTGACCTTCAACTTTCCCTATCAGACGCAAGAGACCAGCACTCTGGTTGAGATACATGTAGCTGCACAGAATCTGCAATCTACTTGAGCCATGTGAGACGGGGGCAACCACGAGGCCTCCCAGTGGTGAGCCGTTGCTTAAGATGGAAAGTAGAAGGCTGCATCAAAAGAGAGGTGAGCAGCAGTTTAGAGACGGTAAACGTGGCCAAAGAGGGTGTGCCTCCTCCCTGCAATCTCTGACAGAATTATCATGATCCCAGGACATGTTCTCTGTTGCACTGTTGCTCTGTTGCACTGTTGCACTGTTGCACTGTTGCACTGTTGCACTGTTGCGCACTGGAGATGAAGTTGAACGAACGGATTCCAAGGATGTGGTGCTGACACTGCATATGAAAAGCTTGGAGTCGATCTTGATCTCTATTTTGTAGTGTCAAGAGTTCAGACCTATAAAGAAGGGCAGAGATCACACAGGCACGATAGAGACAGCTTTACCTAAAGACTTTCCATGCTTCTCCAAAGATGATCAAGTTGGCCCATGATGGTACTGGCGATTCCAATTCTGCATAAAATATCATTACTGCAAAGACCTGATAGATCAATTGTGCTCCCGAGATAGCAAAAGGAGCTGAATGGCTGAACAACCTCGGAACCCAGAGATACTGGAATAGGTGCCTGACCACACACATTTTTAACCTTGTTTTTTGTTTGTCCATGGGGGCTTAAGACCAACATAACTGGCCTTACTAAATACATGTATTTCCCTCCACTTACCGATGACCCCACTAATTAGTGCGGCCATCGGTAAAGAGTACAGCATTGTTTGCTTAGAAAAGATCGGTGAACCTGTGATCTCTAATGTCAATTCCAAGAGAGTTTTCACAGTGTGACAGAATTATGTCTTAAAGTGGGTGACAACACACAACTCTGACAGACTCCAGAAGATGTCATTAAAGGGGCGGTATTAAAGTCATTCCCTACCCTGACCTTGGCTCCAGCTCGTGTTTGCGATTGTTGCGATTTGTTACCACTAAGGAGGCCAGGTCACATGTGGAATGCAGGATAACGCCTTAACCCCTCTTGGCGTTTTGAATTAGACAAGCTTCCATCATCAAAGAGAACAAAGCCTCATCAACTGGCCTCTGCTGAAGTTTAAACATGTCATACAATTCACCACGAAAGAAATCTACATGTACCCCGTAAAAAGTGTCCAATAGTCTGTTAGTGTACTGTGTTATGACATTGACAACGTCTTTGACAATAATAAGCCACCAATATGGTTCACATACATACCGGATGGTGCAGTGTATAATGCTCTTATCAGCCATGGACCCATAAGCAGCTAATTCCCAATGAGACCTACAACTTGTGCACAAAAACTTGCAAAAACATATTAGTCTAGGCTCTAGGGGGGAGTTCGTGTCCATCTCAAATGTACGAAGTAACCCATGATTTTATTGTTGTACGTACCAAGACCTTTCAACAAAGGTTTGGGTGTCACGCCCAAATCTGTATACATTTTTCTGCAGACCCCCCTCGAAGATTTCCGCTTTACCCCCCACGGAGAAATTCTAATTTTCTCAATAAATCGGCCAATACACAACCAATCTTGACAAACAAGGTATCTTTTGCCATGGTTTAAGGGTCAAGGATCATGATAGAATTGGTTAAGTTATGAATGGAGTCAATTATGATGTCATAAATATGCAAATTAAGTTAATTGTCATTAAAATGCGTATATGCAGCACGATATGTGCCAATCCACAACCAGTTTTGACAAATATGACATCTTTTCCAATGTTTTTAGGTTCAAGAAGTATAATAAGGTTGGTTGTGTTACAAATGGAGTCTTTATGTCATAAATATGCAAATAAGATCCAAAATCGTCCTTAAAATGACCCATTTACTCTAAGAATACATTAACACAGCCTCATCATTGAACATGCATACATTGATTAGAATGTTAAACAAAACCATGTTGACTGTCTATGTTGACTGCTAGAATTAGAATTTGGATTATGAATAATGAGTACATGTCAGCTAGGGGTGGGGGGGGGGGGGGGAGGGGGAGGGGGAGGGGTGGGAGGGGGTGTGTGATACACCCAAAATCAAAACGGTGTAGCTACGCCCTTGGTACATGTAGGCCTATAACATAATGTCTTTTGTTATTCAAAATAATTGACAGAATACCTAAAAATGTGCCCCTTTATAGCTGCGTCCTGTAGTTGGATGGTGAGAAGGTGCCCTATTACGGCGCCTTACGGTGTGACAGCACAGTTTAGCCGAACCCTATGCTGGTACATGGTGTCACAATCACAGCAACTTTATGCACGCGCCCTGTGGTGGAAGGCGCCCTTTCAACAGCTGTGACAGCACCTTTTAGCTACGCGCTATGGTGGGAATGTGTCCTTTGGCAGCATTCTTTTAGCAGTACACTTTGGTGGGAATGCACCCTTTAGCCAAACCATATAGTGATACTGACACCCTTTATAAAACGCATGCTACTGGTATGTTGGTATGGTGCCCTTTAGCAGCATCTTACATGGTGTGACAGCGCCCTTTGGCCGCGTGCTATCGTGGGAATGTATGGAGTAAGGTTGCCCTTTCGCCGTGTGCTATGGTGAAAAGGGCGCCCTTTAGCCATGTGCTACGATAAAAAGGGCGCCCTTTAGCCGTGTGCAGTGTGGTGAGAAGGTGCCTTTTGGCAGGCCTGTGGTATGACAGCACCCTTTAACCTTGTGATGTGGTGTAATGATGCCACAATTATTTGTCCAAGGGGCACTAATCCTTGATATGGCACTTCAATGAAAGCAAGGAATACCTTACTAGTATTTCGTACATTATTTGTACCTTTGTTAGTGATTAACGAGTTGATAGTATGGTTAAGGTAAATTTATCAAAATAATGTGTCAGATGTTTGGTCAGGCGAGAGGGTATCCGGTTCCTTTCAAAACCGTATATGCACCATTCTTCAATCTAAAGCAGCCCTCCTTCAACACGCTAAGCATGTTGCCTGCCATGCAGGCTAGGCTGCATGTGCAATTGCATGTAGTGTGCTAGCCAGTCCTGCTGACTGGGGTTAGGTGCTTAAACTAAAGGGAGCATGTGGCAGATTGGATTATACACCCGCACCCATTGCAGAAGGTTGTCAACGTCAAACACAAGTGTGGCTACAAGAGTGTTGTGGGAAGATATACCCGGCACAATATGTGGCAAACGGACACCCCCCTCCTCCCCCCCCTTTATCTCAACACATTATTTCTTTTGTTAACGCACCAACACCCCTAACTGAAAGGAATTCCTTGGAAATTCCTTGGATGTTTGAGACACAATGGGGAACAATGGTAGCGGGTCAGTTTGCCACATATCATGCTGCATATGGTGGAAGATGCCAATTAATGCTACTGCATAATTCAAATCACAATAGACTGTCGAAGTGGATACGTCATGTTTTGAAACGTCCATTGCTAAGCCACATTGAAATTGTTCACTGGTTTTAGGTTTGGACCCGGTAACCTACTAACCTTGGCAACACACAAGACGGTAACATTTTCACTTTAGCAGTCTTGTCGGTAGGGCACCAACACTTATGCGAGAAGGTGTATCCTCCATCAAAGAAATGCAATATTCTTAAAATGCCAATTCTTGATAAGAATATAAGTTTGAGTACAGTGGGAATAACAAGGTACGAACCAAACACTTTGGAATAAATCGCTTTCAAGAATTATCCTTTAGTGATTTCCTCTGAGGTCCAAGAGCTGGGGTTCATTTCACAAAAATAGGACTTAGTGGAAAGGGTCTTAGCAATAGGAGTTGACTGTGCTTACGTCCTACAATATGACTTAAGAACCCCTAAGATGGATCTTAGGACGTTTGTAGAACGAACCCCAGGAGATGATTGACAAAAATGCATACAATTGCAGCCTTACCACAAGGTGTTTATACATATTACAGACTGATACAAAATGATACATCTAAGAGCCTCCTGAATCTTTTTGTCAGAATATTATCATATATCTTTTTTAAAATACATGTAGGTACCATCTCAACTACATGTGTTATCTTTACGTTTCTGAATTAAAAATTTATTGTTACCCCAGTGTGAACAAATTCCTTTAAAATCCCTTGGATGTTTGCGACACAACGTGGGAACAATGGGAGACTTTGGAAGAGCAATATCAACAGAGGGCGCCACACCTAACGGTCCCAGCGCATTTCCCACCAAGGCGACGCCCATTGAAATGCACGTATTTTCGTGCTAAAAATACGTTTGCAAATGTCGCTGTAAAAGCCTGCAAAAATCAATAATGTAACGACCAAACAATCATTATGAAAAATCAACCATTGAAGAACTAAAATGTGCACTTTGCAGAGGAAACCTAAAACGTCGGGCCGGAAAAGTTGGTCAAAGAGAGGTTAGTGAACGCACGCATTTTTTGTCATTTGTTTTCGATCATACTCATACCATGGAGCTATATGCTCATACTAGGATAGCCTAGCGCCTACTGTACACATCATGCTATCGGTTGATCGTACGTAATATAACAGGAGCATTGAATGACAGTGGCGCATGGCAGAAACCATTATTAATATTTGTGCACGATGTACACGGTGCATGTGAAAGCTCAGTTAATAGGCCTAGGCCCTAGCTGTCGTCGTGTAAACATGGTAAACATGGTAAAGGCGCAGGCTAGGCCCTACCCTAAATTAGGCATACCATTAGCCTTTTTAATTATTTATAGGCTTTAAATCCGAGTACAACTGCTTAATAAACAATCAATGGAGTGAAAATATGGCATGAAGAAAACAGTCTGATCATCAGATTTGTGATGTTTACATCCCCATCTCCTCAGAGGAATTATGAGAAATGCTGCCTATTTGTTTGTTTTCTTCAACTATAGGGCTAGGCCTACCTTTCCATTTTCATAGCCATGCCCTAGCCTGCCCTCGAAGCCTCCTATCCCAATCTAGGCCTATAGGCTACACTGGCACTTGCCCTAGTCATGGAATGTTGCTTGACAGATTTGGCCCTGGCCCTGCCGAGTGTTGTGGCTTTTTTATATTTTTGAGATGTGACTCATAAAGTGGCAAAACCAATTTCTACATATTTTTCCTAGACTAGTATGTTAGAATTGTATTTATTTTTATTTTGCCAGAAAGTAGTTCTACAACAGTGGGAGGAGCAAACGTGATGTCACTCCACACACATCACTAGGGCATTTAAAAACATCCACAGGGACAGCAAGCAGGTAAAAGCTAAATCCCACAAATTGTCTTGCTTCAAATTTCACATCAATATGGTTTTCGAATGTGAACTTTATGTCATTGCAACATTTTTGTGAAATTTACATACATGTATGATGTAAAATACCTGTCCACATTTGCTGACAAGCCTATATCTTTAAATAAGAACAATTTAAATGTTTACGGCATCTTTAAAACTTGCCGATAGTCTTAAGCGAACAATTTCCATGTAAGAATTGAAAAGTTGCCCATTACTTGCCCTTAAAATGACTTATCAAGGGGGGGGGGGGGGGGGGGGGGGCGTGGAATACCCCCGTTAGTTGACACATAATCTATGCACTAAGTCTATGGAGCACGACATAAAAATTGATAAGTGTTTTCAGAGGAAAACCTCACTGCGAGGATGTATGGTATTTATACCAAAAAAGGTTTGGAAATTGATAGTGACATCAACACTGCTCATATTTTATCGTCTTTATAAAGCCGGTGAAATTGACACTGCGTTCAGTGCGTAGCGCATAGTAGTACTAGTAGCGGTGACGCGCTTAAAAACCGTGACCACTTGCACTGTTGCCGTTTTTAATAAATAAACTCCACAATTTCCCCAGTTTTTATCCTGTGTTTGGGTATCAATGATTACTCCTACCAACACATACGGTACCACAAAACACAGCATGTACGAGGCTTCATAGGTGAGAAATAGAGCCCTGAAACTTTAGAATTTTCCCGTCCCACGTAAAACAAACGGAACGAGTCATGCGAAAATTACTTCCGGGACCGTTAGACGGCGCCCTCTGGGGGCCAAAACAGGAAAGTCCAAAGTCTCCTATTGAAGGGGTATAATGAAAGGGGGTATTCTATAGTCTGTCACATATCGTGCTGCATACCGGTAAGCATTTTAATGACAATTCTGAACCTAATTAGCATATTTTGACATCATAATGACTCCATTCATAACATAACCAATCCTATCATGATCCTTGACCCTGAAAACATGGGAAAAGATACCTTGTTTGTCAAGATTGGTTGCGTATTGGCCGATTTATTGAGAAAATAAGATTTCCTTCGTGGGGGTAAGCGGAAAACTTCGTGGGGGGTCTGTAGAAAAATGTATACAGATTTGGGCGTGACACCCAAACTTTTTTGAAAGGTCTTGGTATGTACAACAATAAAATCATGGGTTACTTCGTACATTTGAGATGGACACGAACTCCCCCCTAGAGCCAGGAGTATATTGAATTGTCTTTTGTAGACTGCTGCAAGTTAATATGTTCTCTTGAAATAGTTTCATAGTGCTCACGCAATATTCCACAAATGAAAAACATAATGTGAAGGCGATTTCCTCTGTAGCGTGGAAAAATTCCTCTCGGAGGACCAGTATTGTATATGGCCCCCTTTGGGGTCCCCTAGGGGTCAAACGCAGCAGGGACACCCCGGCAGACGCACAGATCTGTAAATACTAGGTCACTTCCTAAATGTTCCTGCCCTCGGTTGTTGGTAGGCCTACCTCGTTCGTTTAACCAAAACCCTCTGGGCTGCCGGTCTAATACGACAGTTCTGTCTGTCAAAGTGTCACAGTTTTTCAATATTTTCCTTGTGATTTTCAACAGCATTAAATAAAATTGGCTTTTTGCATGTTTTCACGAATAGCATCTTGTGTAATGACGTACTTCCTTTCACATGCACAATTAGTATCTGGGTCTTTCCACACTAATGGGCCTATTTGAAAAATAAGTCAATAATTCCTTTCAGATGTCTTCAGTTTATCTCCAACTTAAAGAAATTCTCTTGTACTGGGGCCAATTTCATAGAGGTGTTTAAGCACAAAAATTTGCTTAAGCACAAAAACTCTTGCTTAGTAGGGAACTTTACCAGTGAAATCCTCATGTGATAGAAACAGTGTATGACCAGTGTTAGAAGACTGTTTCATTACTATGACAATCTCATGAAATTTTTGATGGTAACCTAATTTTGTCAAGCAAAGTTTTTCATGCTTAAGCAATTTTTTATGCTTAAGCAGCTCTATGAAATTGGCCCCTGTTCTCAGGAGATAACTTTTGCCCAAAAATGTAATAAAATGCTGCCACAACATACATTTCTGAAAAGCTTGTGCACAAATTTTCCATATACATGTACGTATGTAACGGTGGACAGACAAAAGTGTGACATTTTTGTCTGTCCACCGTTACATACGTATATGGAAAATTTGTACAACTTGAAAGAACGTCGCTGAACCATCTCGAGTTGAGGTATTCCTTTTGGTGGTGATCCCATACTGCGCAATATTCAAGTCGTGGTCTGACTAAGGTTGTATATATGCCACAGCTTTGACGTCTACTTATAAGGTACAACTATACAGATTCCTGCCAAGCATTCCAAGGATTTGGTTTGCTCTTGATGTGACTTTATGGATGTGCTACAGACTTTGACTGGCTGATCCAAGTTTGTGTCCAGCAGATAAATGTTCCGTATGTACATGTAGCTCCTTCGAAAATTCCAAGGGGCACTCTGGGGCTGCTACCGCATTGCAATGGCTGACCCAAGTACAGGCGATTATGTGCATTCTACATCTTGTTATCTACACAGTTAGCTTCCACGAGTCATGAAGGCAGCTCTGGTGCGCACAATTTGTATTCTTTGGTTTGCCGACGTACCTCCCCTATTTATGTTTGTAGTCACTGTGCATAAGTTTACAAGTTCTTAAATCTTGCCACGTTGAGACTACTTGATCGGAGAGGGAATTACCTGTGTCTCTTCTGTTGGGTGTAAACATAAACCATGATGGTAAGTTTTCTTTGACTGCAGTCGATGAAGCAAGATCAGAAATAAAATTAACCAATATAATTGTTACTGTTAGACTGTATTATGATGGTGTTGGCTGGTTCGGATGCGGGACCAATGGCATGCGCACACAGGTTGCTGGTTCTCCTGCCTTGAAGCAGTGCTGTGGCCAAAAGGGAAACCTGGTGTTAGTGTAAATGTGGCCTTGCAACCCTGAGGATTGCCACCCCATGACAGGGCTGGGGCCTGATACTCTCCTGCTGGCTTGCCCATTTTTCTGGCTGCGACAGTGAGAATGTCAATTAGGCTTGGGTAAATCTTGTTGAGAGTTGATTAGAATCGATTCCATGATTGGGGATAGGGCTGGGGGTAGAGGGGTGATTCGGAGAGGTATATGCTGCCACATATGAGACAGAGTGACTAACCCCCTACTGCGCCTATACCTCAACACACTTTTTCCTTTTGTTAACGTACGACGCCCCCACCCCCCCCCCCCCCTTCCCCTTCCCCATTCCCCCCCCTCCCCCCTTCCCCATTCCCCCCTCCCCATTCCCCCTCCCCCTACCCCATAAAACCTGAAAGGAAATTCCTTGGATGTTTTACACACAATAGGGAAATGGAAGGGGGTTTCACTCGGTCTCATTAGGGGTCCAAAAGTGCGACATTTAGTGTCCCCCGTTACACCTGATATGTGGTTTTTTTTCGTACAAAAGTCATTAAAATGGCTTTTAAACCATTTTGTATGAATTGTACTTCATGTACTCACTCTTTGAGATGGAAAGTATTTAGATAATGTGTCCTGAATTTACAAAAACAAGATGTAAAATGTAACAGGGGACACCAACATTGGACTCCTAATTTATAGAAAGACCCATATCTTGCACTAAATGGGGGGAGGATGGACACAATAGTACCACAATGTAGATTTCACGTGGCCGCATTTCCAATGTCATGTGTGAATTTGACTTCTATGTGAATTTCCAATGTGTGAATTTGAACTACATGCAATTTGCGGAATATAAGCTGCACGGTGTATAAGCCGCGGTGCCCGAAAATCTCCAAAATAAGATTATTGCATCAACACCTAACTTAAGCCGCACCATTGTGCAGACCGAGGCATCCTAAAGAACCGCCATGTATCATGAACTTTAATACATGTGTACAATGTACATGTACATGTATCATGAACTTTAAAAGGTTGTGTTTTTGTGAGAAAATCATTTATTTTGAGAAAATGTGTACCCTAGTTTGCAGAAAGGATAAGGCCATTTTCATTCGTACCAAATTTAAAAAAAAATACCTTTTCCATCTCCATCCTTCCTATCTCAATCCGTATCCCAATCCGTATCCCCACCCACATTCTACCCCCACACCACAACCCATCACATGCACATACACAGATGTAAGTAAATTTGTCTTTATACAATAGGTGAGGTCACAATTCTGTGTGTGTTACGTGTTAGTGTTAGTGTTACAGATCTGTTAACACGGCATTAATCTCGACCTCTAACTGAACGTCCATGTTAACACCGTGTTAACAGATCTGTTAACACAGTGTTAAGACCATGTTAATTATCTGTACTATACATAGGGCGAAGTCACAACTCTGGGTTGCGTGTTAGTGTTAGCGTAACAGATCTGTTCACTTAATCAGAATTGTGACCTCAAAACAAACCCCGTGTTAACTCGATGTTAACATGGTGTTTAGGACGTGTTAGTGTTACATCTCATGTTAGTTCAACACCTCATGTTACAGATCGAGTTAGTGTAGCAGATCTGTTAACAGATCTGTTAAGTTAATCTGAACGAAGTGGATGGTGTTAATTTCGATTAATTCAGAACTTTCGTGATTTTCAATAAATTGAGTTTAATTTTTCAACACAACTTATAAATGTGTTGCATCTTGCATTCTACCCACAATTGAGACGTTTTTTTTGGCTCCGTAAAGGTTTTGAAAATTTCAATCACTTAGTGGTTAAGCTCGCGTAACACGGACCGGAGGTCACAATTCTGTGTGTGTTAGTATGCTGAAAGTCGTGCAGAACCATACCGACTTGAATTACCCAAGATGTCCAGTCAACAGATCTGTTACACTAACACGGTTTCCCGAGACTCCGTGTTAACTCGATGTTAACAGATCTGTCACACTAACACTAACACGCAACACGGGATTGCGCCCTCACTCGCTGCAATTTGCAGTTCTGTGCGCGATTTTTAACACGTCCTGTTAACACGGCGTTTGTTCTGAGGTCAATTCTGATTAAGTTAACAGATCTGTTAACAGATCTGTAACACTAACACGTAACACACACAGAATTGTGACCTCACCCAATGTATGAAGTAAGAAGTATCTGTGCTGGTCCAAAGTCGAACCTGGTCGTTCCGATGAAACGTACTCACTCACGGCACACACTCTTATCTTTGGGAAACTTGCTCCTGGATTTTTATAAGTAGTTCTGGTACAGACACCGACAACACAATTTAGCGGCATACTAGATTTTAAGCAAAAATATGATGGCTGCTGCAAGCTCGGCCGCGCACTGTACCACCGAGGAACGAGCAGGCCCAAATTGTGCCACCCACGGCAGCGGAGAGGAGAAGCACGGATTGAGCGCGACTTTTGAATATTTAATTATCCTTTTTTTCTTCGATTATTTAATTAATATAGATAGAAAATTAAAATAATCAATGCGGATATTGTCTCATGTATACTGAAACGCAAAAGAAACTTACC
The DNA here is from genome assembly GCA_037783545.1 of Henricia sp. BOLD:AAB3569. Lineage (NCBI taxonomy): Eukaryota > Metazoa > Echinodermata > Asteroidea > Spinulosida > Echinasteridae > Henricia > Henricia sp. BOLD:AAB3569. The sequence continues at coordinate 249,372 of JBBELK010000422.1, read as the reverse complement.
ACTTGTTTAAAATGTAACGAAATTGTAACAGTAAAATAAAACAAACTAACAATTGCTAATTGAAACATTGGCATTTTATTGATGACATGTTTTTGACCAAGATACACCATATCATCAGTTTGTTCTACAGTAAAGAACAGAAGAAGGTGCAATGTCAGTCCCCTTTCAATAGCGTGTGTGGCCACCATTGATTTAGATACAGGCAGTGCATCGTCGGCGCATTCTGCCTACCAGTTGCTTGAAATGCCCATTTTGCACTGGCCTTTTTAAAGCCAACATCAAGACATCACGTGCAGCTCATTACAATCATCCCATACCCCTTGGCTAATCACTGACAGTTGTTCAACAGATGTGCCATGAAGTGACCATTGAATGTTCAAGTGACCATTGAATGTTCAAGTGACCTTCAGACACCGTTTGGTCTGACAGTGAGGACACTATTGTCCACAAATAAGTTCACACATTACTACGCGCAGTGTTATTGTTGCTATTTAAAGGTTTAAAAGGTGGTAAGTTTCTTTTGCGTTTCAGTATATTTATTTTTTAAAGAAAATGATCTTTTTTAGAGAACTGAGACTTGGTAAGTGTAAATCTTTAAGCCATGGAATTTTCGCACCTCTTTTTCCGTTTGATCTCGACTCTTCAATCTTTGATCCACAGGAGGCAATAACCTTCATTGAAAATCAGCAGAAAGCCAACAACCCCTTCTTGCTGTACTGGGTTCCTGATGCGACACACACACCATTGTATGCATCGCATGCCTATCATGGCACCAGTCAACGTGGCTTATATGGTGATGCAGTGAGAGAGCTCGATGATGGTGTTGGACTGATCCTCGGCGTTTTAAAGAAGCTTGGAATTGCACAGAATACGTTTGTATTTTTCACATCGGACAACGGTGGTGCTCTTGTTTCCAAATACATGGGTGAGGGTTTGTTGTTTTGTTTATCAAGGCTCAAAATAACCACTGGACAGCAGATAGTCCAGTATTTAAACGATTGGTCTAGTGCTTTTTGTGCTGCACTGGACCATCGTGCTTGATACCAGTGGTCCAGTGCTTTTTATCTACCAGCCCTTTTTCTAGCTGTGGTCTTGTAAAAATACCTTTGGTCTAGTAAAAATACCTTTGATCTTGCAAAACTTGTTACTACATGTAGCGCCGTAATAAAAAAATTTTTTTTACCAAAGATTACTGCATATACAATGTATGGTATAATTTAAAACATTTTTCTACACAAACATAACTCAATTTTTCTGGGGCTGTAGTTCTATACTCTTTAGGGATCTGAGATGGTAGACCTATATAAAGTGATTTAATGGAGCCCTATGATCAGGGGTAATGGTGACGCCAGTGCTGACGACGCATTACCCACTGTAGACGTTCCTGACGGTGACGAGCTGTAAGTATAGGACCCCTAGCAGAACGACGACATGACATGTTGTTGGCAGCCAAACGGCGACGGAATGTGTCATCACTGATGTGTCTCTGGTGGGTGCCAATTGTTTGGCGAGCTGTTTCAGTGGCACTGGCGAATCTGTCCTGGCGGTGTTGACGCATTATGAAGCGATCCTGCCGAGGCGTTGTGACCCTCGGACGACCACTGCATGGACTGCCGTCGGTGGTGTTGGTGGCATTGTGTCGCAGTCTCAGACGTTGTATAGTTACCTATTTGCATCACTTCATTCACGTCTCGGGCTCCAGTCCCTATGACTTGGGTCTGGGGAGGAAAAGCTTTGCGAGTAGAAACTGGAGTCCGAGTACGTAATGAGTCCAAAATAAAGGGACGGGAGGGCGGGGAGAAAAAAAAGGTCCAACTTACCTTCTTAATTATTCTTACACGTACCTGCACCATACTTACGCTCCTCACACCTTTTTCTCAGTTAAAATCTAAATATTTGGGGCGACTGCAAACACCGGTGAAGGAAAGACATGAGATGGAAAGACCTGAGATGGACTGACCTGTACTCCAGGAAAGGCAGCAAGTCGGCGACTACTTGACCCTATATGGACACTCGTGGAAAACAAGGAATAAACTCCGGTCGTATGACCTTATTATATCGTCAGACTATTTGGGATTCATAACTGTATTCTTGTGTACCCTTGGAGCTATCTGTCATAATGGCAAACCTGGGGCAAGACCCTCACGTGTCCCATTCGGGGATCTTCCTCTCGCGTGTCAAACTGTTCTCTTTTTGTTTTGCTAATCTTGGGGCTCCTTTTTGTATGTGCCAAACTTGGGGCTCCGACCCCCACGTGTTAAACTTGGAATTCCTTCCCTGTGTGTCGAGGTTAGGACTTTCACCTCACAGTCTTGGGGTTTCTCTTCTCACTGGCCAAATTAGAGGCTCTTAATCTCACACGACCAAACCTGAGATTTTTTCCCTTACACGGCCAAACCTGGGGCTCCAACTCTCACTGGTCAAAACCTGCGCTGTGATTCTCACTGGCCAAAAATTGGGGCGTTTCCCCTGAACACGGTTAAACCTGGGCTTTCCCCTTATACGGCCAAACGGGGGCTTTTTAATTTTTTCCTCACACGGCCAAACATGGAGGTCTCACTCTCACTGGCCAAACATGTGGTTTTCCCCCTCACACGGCCAAACATGGGGCTTTTTCCCTCACACGGCCAAACATGGGTTTAATCTATCTATCCATCCATCTATCTATCTATAAACCTGGGGCTCTTATCCTCAAACATACGGCAAAACTTGGGGCTCTTCCCCTCACATGGCAAAAGCTGGGGCTATATCCTCGACACGGCCAAACTTTAGGCTTTTCCCCTCACACAGCCATATCCGGGGCTCTTACTTTCACTGGCCCTGGTAACGAGATCTCCCCTTCGCGAAACGTGCGTTATTTCTGGTAACCAGCCCGAACTATTACAAAAGGGCGCGGAATCGGTGTACCGCGCAATGCTAAAAGTGAAAAACATTCTTAAAGTCTTAGGCCAGGCCATGAGATGCCACCGTGATGCGCGATAGTTGTGCCTAAAACATCAATTATACGACATGTGAAACAAGCTGCTGCTTTTCAAATTCTGGTGTTTACCCATACATATTCGAGGTAACCACTCGGGTGCCAGTCTCACCATTTGGGAATCTTGAAATCTCGGTTAAAACTATCAACGCAACAAAAGACTTAAAGTTGTATAATGGGGCATGCACCGTGTTCATCAATACCAGGCGAAAAGGTAAAATTTACCCCGAATAGAGAACTTTGTTATCAAAACAGAGGGAAACCCGTCCGGTAAATAGTTATTCTCTCACAAAACATAGGTTCCGCAAATTGGCAGACCTCAAATAGAAACCGGTTGGTTTTGTCTTCTTGTTTTTGTCATTTAAACTTTTTGGCACTGAAACCAAGGATTTCTCAAAAGTGTCCATTGCACTCGCTCGCAAGCCTGAGGAAACCCACGAGGAGAAGACGATGAATTTGAAACGGTCAGAGACGTGGGGAGTCATCAAGCTCTTTACGAGAGCACGTGGGGTCCAGCGGGGTACACAGCCGTGCTTGTGATCGAAGGGTTATATGGGTTAAAGCCCCACTTGTGCCAACGTGTCTACGTCTGTGGGCAAGATACCCAATCCCAATTGCCTCGCCAACCCAAGCTGTTCAACAGTCCACCTTCCGTTAACCGAGCATCAGGCCATCTCATAAACATCGTTAACAGTAAGCAACTAAAAACGGGCCTTAATCGCAGAGCCAAATTTTTCTCAAGATAGTGACGCAACAATGGCGGACCCAAGCGCGCGCGCGCTCAAGCACGCCGCGGCCGCGAAAAAGCGCCAACGTTAGCACAATCTTTCTGCCACAGCAAGCACACGCCCTCAGCCAGCGCTCCAACAGCTCCACGAAACTGGGCCCTGGCTGAAGCGAAATGGTACCGGTAGTTTTCGGATGGCAGCATGTGGGTAGACATGTGCTATACAAGTGCCCGACATTTCATTTCGCCGAATAATGCTCTGGGATCTCCAAAGTGCGTTACCTAATACACAAGACCAACAGCTGCACATCCCATCCGAAGGGTGGAGCACACGTGCTAAAGCGCCCTGCTCAAAGACACAGGCCCCCAGCCGGTTCTCGAACCTGCAACCCCAAGTTTTCACCCGAGTATTGCGAGTCAGTGATTTTATTATCACGTCGGTAACAGGACCGGTCGGTTCACAAACCGTGACAGGCAGCCGGGAACGGACCAGAAACAATCCTAGCCGACGTCCTGTTGGTTACTTAAACCACTGGCTACGGAGCCTGACACCAGAACCGGACGCAGATATCTGACTGGTTGGGATACTGGGCCTCGCCAACACTAGTGCCTGCGAATAGATTGGCTCAAGCAGTAATCCTACCAGTATTACTCAATTTCAAAATGGGACACACATACAATAAAAACTAACTTCTCCGTTGGTCCGAGATTTATATTTAAAAAAATCAATTCAAAATCGCAGCTGAAAACTCCCACAATTCCTATTGGAGAAGATCTGTTGTGTATTTTCGAACACTTATACACGTAGTACAAGTGTTCGCGACTAAAAGGAGACTACTGGGTTTCGCTAAAATCAACCGCAGCTCATCCGACCAAGGAAAGGTATCCAATGAAAATGCTTCGACTGTTCTTCCAAACAGATCCCTGGTAAAAAAAATGGACGCTACCACTGAACGAGCGCGGTGCGCGGATCACCGTGACCAGCTCTCGCGTTTCTAGCTATGATGCAAACGAATTATCAATATTGCCGCGCAAACATGTTACATGGCTACTAGACGCCTTGGGATGTGAAAACACGCTCTGGTAATGCTTGGCCACAGGGGCGGTTGACGAGCTAAAACGCTAACTTATTATCGCCGTCCTCCACGATTGACACACGAACACAGCCCGACATTCAACCGTAAAACACTACTACACTCCATGCCGGCTTACTGTCACGCGCCGTTTTGCAAATTTCACCACAAAAGGAAAACCGAGACCCCCGTCGTCGATAGCACTTCGAAACTCGTCTGAAGCATGCTTCCTTGCGGGCTGAACATTTTGCGCTGATATCAAATGTGTATAGAACACGGTAATCAGCCTGTTTTTGTTTGAATGGTTTTTTAAATACAAATCCCGAGGTATTCTCCGTTTAATATCAAAACACAAAAATTACGGGAATCTGCATCGGTAAAATAGAAAACTTACATGAAAACTTACAGCATCAACTTGCCTCAAATTACTGCTTCGCCTAAAATTACTTACATAATCGGCTCTAACTATTTAGGCCTACTTTCCCCAAAATAAGACACTAATCCTGCTATGTAAATAAATGCCCGTAAGTGCCGATGGGAGTGCAGCCAGTTGCCACGCATCTGCCGCAATTATAATTAACGGTTGTGTTTAAATGCATTGACAGGAAATCCGCAAAAATTATACATTATTCCTGTATTGACGGTCACGAACTGTCCCGATCGTACTCCTACTAATTACCCCTTCCGGTATGTTGTCTGCTGGGTTGTTTATACGCAAGGTCTACGGCTTGATACTACTTATGCTCTGTATTAAATCTACATCGCATAGGACCACTCGCGATTGCACACGTCTACTAACATTGAATTAGCTATTGGCTACCCATTAGCCACCTCCTTAAACTCACTTGTACCCCAAGTGAGTTTACATCTGGCTTGACATAACCTTAACTACGAAAGGTAAAACAACCAAACAAAACTTAAGAAAATCGTCATAGGCCTATTTAACAAAGGGAATCCTTCCATCTGCGTGTAATCTTCACAACGCGTTGAAAATTATTCTGACAGACTCTGCTGCAGATCTATTTATTAACGGCACTTTCCCTGAAATGTCCATACCTTAGTACAAATACGGTGATTTTTCAGTGTGGAACATTTCACGAGGCCTTTGGCCATTTCGCAATTCCCTTTTAAAACTGAATTTGAGAAGAGGAACATGATGCGTAACGAATGACCGCCTCCAAACCTTTGAGAGGCAAGGGAAGTCTCAGTCAGATGTAGACATACGAACTGTGTATGGACGAGCATTTAATTGAGCAACTCACGGTAAGAGTTTATGAAGTTTCTCAAAGATTTCTTAAAAATGACTCGGGCATTAATTTGAAAGTGAAGGATTGAAGGAAAGGTCAATGTTTGAGAGGGAACATTTGATTTTGGATGAAACACCTAGACATTCTAGCCTGTCCCAAATGTTGCTCACAGGGCCCGAGGCCATGGTCAACTTCTCAATTCTTGAACAATTTAACCTGTATCATTAATTGGTGTGTACACATCAATTCGGCGGAGGGAACAGGGGAAATAATCTTACCGCCTCGAGTCTGCCTTGCTATGACCCGCATGTTAAAACATGCCGCGGTCAAATGAAAAATTCTTCCCGAGATACAAACAAAGTGAAAACTCTATACGACTGCAAATATAACTGCAACACGGTAAGATTTTACTCCAATGCCAACACTAGTTTCCCCATAAGGCAGAAAAGGGGAAACCCCATAAGGCAAAATTTGTGCGGAAAAGGGGTTTCCGCACAAAGGGAAATCTTTACAAAAATACTCATGACAGGGCAAACGCCGCAGTTTTTGCTGTACTCACCGCCATTGACGATTCATTCACTTCACTGAAAACTTTATTTCGTCAATTGACACAAAACAATTAGTCATACACTGGGTCTTATTTGACTTATTTCTAATTAGTCATACGTGGTTTGAATTGACTAATTTTAATTAGTCATGAAAAAGGGTCTTATTTGACTAAATTAAAAAATGATTAGTCATGCGGGAAAATTAATTTGTCATGCAGGAAAATCAATTAGTCCTGCATAAAAATTGATTAGTCTTGCAGGAAAATTAATTAATCCTGCCGTAAATTAATTGGTAATGTCAGTTAGTCAGCCTGACAAACTTAGTTTGTCACGTGCAATACACGGTGTGTTTCGTAAAACGGACTGAAATAGGCCTACGCAGATTACGTGCAATGGCTGCACGGTGTGTTGTGTTAATGTAACAAAGATATCCGCAGTTTCATAATGGGGACGACATCAATGGAAGAGGCAACGATGTACCCAGGAAAACATCCAGTGACTATAATCGTAGCTTATTGTATAAACTTACTCATAACTGCAGCGAGGAAAGGAGTCCTGAGTTGTCCTTACAGATCATGACTATTTGTGTCAATACACGGATGTGGAGACCCGAGGCACGGCCTCAACTATATATCTTTACTCCGACACACGACATAGTTTGAAACATGCAAACCAATGATTGCTTTATAAATCTCTGAGTCCCGCACAATTCTTTCGTGTCACACAAAACCCGTCACACGCTTAAGCCCCAGTCACACCAACGCCGGATACGACAAGGATTATCCCGGATAGCCACGGACCCAGAATGACCCTCTTCCGGGGCGAATCGGGATGAAATCTTCCAGACAGTCTCCTCGACGGTGGAAAAACCCAGACACCCCTGTACTGTCCCGTACCATGACGGACCCAACACGGAAACAGTACGTTTTACCAAGGATTGACTACGGACCCAACACGAACCACCCCGTACTACCACGGACCCAACACGTTTCACCACGAACTGCCCCGGACCCAACACGAACTGTCCCGAACGAGCTACGGATGCACCTTGATTCATCCCGGACCCAACACGAACCGTCACAGAGACTATAAATACAGGTGCATTTTTCATTGTTTTTTTTTTACTTTTCCGTGTCCGTGGTGGTTCGTGAAGATACCGTGTTGTGTGTGGGGTGGTACGTGGCGACAACGTGTTGTGAAAATTATGCCGTTTCGCCAAGCACCATCACGTTGCCACTACGGATTCACTACGTACTGTCCCGAACCCAGCACGAACCGAACACGAACCATCCCGGATTGGGCTACCGTCCCGAACCACCCCGACTTTTTTAAACAGTTTAAAAAAGTCGGGGTGACCTCCCGAACCGTCCAGGACTATCCCGATTCACCCAGTACCATCCAGAACTACCCCGGACGCGATATTTTTTTCCGTACCGCTGTTTAGCGAACATTGCTTCTGATTGGTTCAACCCCTATGCATATGTTGCATATTGATGTGTTTTGTCGATAACTACCTCAACATAACCCCACACCATACAACACCCTTTCCTCAATTAATAGTGAACAAAATTAATACGACTCAAAGAAGATTCGAACCTGCAATCTCTCGATTGATAGTACTACGTCTTAACCACTAGACTACCAAACGACTCGACAAACCCTTACATTTTCTTTGTTATATCCTTTTATTTAATAACTCTTGAAGGCGCTATATAGAAAATATAAATATTCATTTACAATGCACCAATCAGATACCTCTATGAAGCCCCAAACTAACGTTTTATTACATTATCAATGGCAAGAATAATCAAGAATTAGTGCGCTCCATAATTATATTCAAGAATCTACACTTCTCGTCCATTCTCCTTAACATAATTAAGTACACAAGATTGAAACCAACCATTTAACACCGGCTCACTCAGTTGTCAAGGGGTTTGCTCTTAATGCATACTGCATGTAGTCGGGGTTCGAGTCCCACCAGAACACATTATATATTTTTAACACAGTTCCCAGGAAAGCACTTGGCACAGTGCAGATAAATTATGTCGGGTAAGGGGATGAAGAAATTCCCAATTAAATTCATTCACACAGATGGAAGTTATAACATCATAAGGAATACATGTGCATGTACCGTATCTACATAATTATAGTGTACATGTGTTATTTCCTTACTGTTTGTGTCTTTTTCCTGCAGATTAAAATGGAAATGTTATCCTTTAAACAGGTGGGCTCTAGATGGTTACCCTATATTCCCCATTAGAATTGAGATGGTTTGACTTTGTTCTGTTTCATAGGAAGCTCTAAATTTCATATCAGAGCAAGCCCAAATGACAAGCCCATTCTTCCTGTACTGGGTGCCAGACTCTACCCATCGCCCTCACTTTGCCTCCCGAAGGTTTCTGGGCACAAGTCAGCGTGGCTTGTATGGAGATGCAGTGCGAGAGTTGGATGATGGAGTTGGACAGATCTTGTCAGCACTTCGGAAGCATGATTCTGAGAGAAAGACCTTTGTGTTCTTTACATCGGATAATGGCGCACCACTCAATCCACGAACTGATTGTAGGTTTTGATCAAGCATGCAACAATTTTGGTTATGTAGGCCTACATCAAGTTGAACTTTAATAACAAGTACTCTCAATGTTAACATTCTGCTGTCTTAAAGGCAGTATACATCATTGGTAATCTCGAAAATCACAAATGTTCACAGATTTACGCCTAACTTACACAATATATACATGACCGTAAAAAACTTTCCCTTAAATGGTTTTGTCTGAAGTGCTATAGTCTTTGAGAAATGAGTAAAACAATTAGTTTTCGTCTCATTAGACGAAAATTCAATTCGCCCCAAAACCATTTCGCCCAAGTGCCATTTCGCCCCAAACCACTTCGCCCCAAACCACTTCGCCCGAGTGCCATTTCGCCCCAAATTACTTCGTCCAAACACTACATCGCCTAAATGCCACTTCGCCCCAAAACCACTTCGTGCACAGGCCGTGGTTCAGGGCGAAATGGTTCAGGGCGAAGTGGTTTTGGGGCGAAATGACTGCAAACCCTTTTTTGACTGTTTTCTCAAAAGTTAGACGAAGTACGGAGCTGGTTTTTGCTCAGGTTGGTTTTAATCATGCATATCTTCAATCACACAGGGGGATAAAACTATTTGTAACAGTTTACCAATCATGTATACTATCTTTAAGGACTGTATTTGTTCCACTGAGGGTAAATCCAATAAAGGGTGGTGAACAATATGCCGTTATGTATGTACGTGTATTTTTAAATTTGTGACATGTCAGTGAAAAGCAATTCAATCAGTGTCGGTGAAAATCAAACGGTGAAGCCTATGGATGAATTACTTGTGAAAAACCTTTGAATAGCCATCAATTGAGGGTCATCATGGGGTGATGAAAAACCCTTTAAAAATCTGTGATTGTGAATTGTTAAACTTCATGGATGACCACAGACCCTAGCAGCAAAGATAGGGATAAATCTTTGTAAATTAAAAGAAAACAAGCAAACGTTGCAAACATATTTTCATGTATAATTAAGTGACATGTGTCCAAGATCCACAGGCCAGCTTCTTTCCCAGCTTGGGGTTTTTGTTTAAATGTATAATGTTTTATAGTCGGTGCTCAAATTTGCAGTAAACATTCAGGAGACTACAGGGCTAGTGGCTTAAACATGTTGCGAGACCTGAGATAATTACTAGATCAAAGCCAGAAAAACACAAGTTATTGTTTGGATTTATAAAATAAAAGCACCAGATAATTATTTAAATTACTGGACTCCATCCAGCAATCCAGTGGGTATTTCGAGTGCTGTTAAAGGCCCAATGTGACACCCCCAATATTTATTTTATTCGGCAAAAATCATGGTACAGTCGGCAAATTCCTGGTGTTTTGGGGCACAAACAATTTATATATTATATCAGCACTAGTCCCGCGAGGGCGCTCATCCGTTAACCAGCCACATCCGTTCACCCCTCCCCTCCCCTCCCCCGCCCCCCAGCGACTATGCGAAGGCCCTGTAGCTGCATTTCTTCCCTAAATGCACTAATTCACATAATAAAGGACAAACTGCACGCCAGTTTGGGATTTGGTTGGTGTATTTCGGCCCGTAGGACGGTCTGCCTACAAAGGCTATACCTACTAAATTCACAATTTACATAACACATTACACTTATACCTTTCCATAATATATATTACACTAACAACTTGATATAAAACAACCTGTCATCCTCAATCTTTCAGCCATTGCGCATGGAAGACAAGAAATTAAAGGCAGTGCTGATGAGCCGGCTACGAAAAACTCACCCCTTTTGGGAGAGAAACGTAGGTCTGTCCCAAGCATCACAGCCTCATCCCAGACAGGACTAGCCTTTATTTCTGACTACCCCGCCTGTTTCATTATCGATCTTTTCGTCGATTTTTACCCAGTACAAAACAACGTGACTACTCACAATTTAATTGTTAGGCGATTATTCTCGTTTTTGAATTTGCCTTACACGGTTTTAAGTGAGGATGACAACAAGAACTTAATTCACAGACCAAGTGATCTTGAAACAGACAAAAGGTTGTCAACATTGTCATTAACATAACCATCTTTAACATTCTCTCCCTTCCATCTGCCATGTCTCTTAAACAATCTATCTGGGACACCAGATTGAGCAGCCGCGGTGGCTCCACCTGCACGGAGACTATGCACTCCGAACTTAGACACATCATCCACGACTGGACGAAGGGCATCCAATATTAGCTCCCTGACACGGCTATAACTCATGGGTTGATTTAAGTCCCTTAGCCTGTAACCTCCTTTAATTTTAGATAAATTACGGAAAATATATGAATCTGGACTTTGTATCTGTGCTACATTTACATAAGTCTGAAGAATCTGGACAGGGCAGTATTTTGTTCCTGTCTTACTTATGATAACTGACTTCCCTTCGTGATAGATATCTGTTTTGCTCGATGGGATTGACATTTTTAAACCATCTGGATTAAAGTGTAGATGTTCGAAACGAATGTTGGATAACTCATTGAACCTGAGAAAGCCGGTATAGGCTAAAAGACACATTGTTATTGTCCTTAACTTCATAAGATCTGCTTTTACTGGTTCTACAGTCTCTTTTATGTGCAGATCTACCAAGTCTCTTAGCATCAAAGGTGTTACGGGCTCCTTTTTTACTATAGGCTTTGAGCATGTTCTTTTTAGACCTTCTAGTGTATATTTTACTAGCTGCACCTGTGTAGGATCGTTCACCCCAGCCATCTTATGTGCCCAAGATATGGACGACAAGGCTTTGATTAAGGGGGCTGGTGAACGACAAGAATGACTTAGATGAACCAAGTACAGGGAAATATAATAAGGGTCTGGTTCAAGACCTTTAATATCGTGGGAATTTGCCCATTTTGTCCAATTATTGAATGCAGACGAATACTGTTTCACTGTTGAATCTGCTCTTGACTTGAGAACGACTTGCGGCAACTCCCTTGCAAGTTCCTTCAGATCCTGGCTCATCTCCTTTGGTTTAGAAGCCCATACTCCGCTGTTGAATATTACCTGCAATAAAAAGGAGAAAGCCAGTTATCTATGAACTATTCAGCTGGCTCTAAAATCCAACCTCACTGCCAATACTTTACTCCTGACAATATTATCACCAATGACTTAAGTACTATGTCAACTGCCATAAGCTCTCTCCAAGTGGAACTCTTACTACAATCCATACTGTTCCACATTCCATGTACCACCTGTTCACCTGTGTCCACTACATATCCTCCATAGCCCGAGGAGCTTGCGTCCGAATAGACGATTTTTGAACATTCCTTTCTAGCTCCTATCATACCTACATTCATGTTATCTACACTACTTTCCCAGAATTGTAGCTCTGCTCTAGCCTCTGGTGTAATCGCAACCAGTGAATCCCATCCTGACCTAGTTTCGACACATAGGTGCAAGTATTTAGTCATGACATTGGCCACATTGCCTATAACCAAATTAGCTGACATTACTTGTCCAACCAGTTTGGCCACTACCCTTGCTCTTACTTTGTCTGTTCTCATGCTTTGAATGGCTTGCTTTATTCCCTTGATGCGTCTCTGTGGTACGCAAAATGTACCTCTGTCTAAATTTATTTCATATCCCAACCATTCAATACATCTTGTTGGTATCCAAACACTCTTCTGGACGTTCGGAATAAATCCTGAACTAATTATATCCTCTTTTACCGCTTCACTAGCTGCCAGTGCTTCCCCAAATGTGGGTGCAAACCCCAAACCGTCATCCAGGTAGACTACAAGAGATTTTCCTTCACCTCGCCACTTTTTTACAAGGGGTCTTACGGTTTTGGTAAATATGTGTGGAGCCGTAGATAGGCCAAATGGTAGCTGCTTAAACGTGTAAAATGACTGCACACCGTGCTCTATCCAAGCAAATCCCAGGTATTTTACATGTTCTAAGCATATATCCACATGGTGGTAACCTGATTTGAGGTCAAACTTATAAACATACCCACCCTTATTCAAAAATAGGAGTGCAGTGCGCATATCTTCATATTTTACGGATACTTTTTCCAAATATTCGTTAAGTAGTCTCAAGTCCAGAATCAAACGCTTCTTGCTATTACTTTGAACAGAGACAGTCAAAGGGCTCACCACCTTGGGTTGAAATGTTGTTTTCTCTATTGTACCCAGCTGCATTAAGTCGTTAATAGCTGTAGTGACAAATTCACTGTTATTTAAGGCAGATTTGTTATTTTTATTAAACATCGTCGGGGGTTCTGAAACAAACGGTAAGACATAACCATGTTCCACGATGTTCAATATATGACTAGGCGGGGAAAGAGTCCGCCAAAAAGCACTATGACTTCTTAATCTACCGGCAACCTTGATATTCGGTATACCCTCATTTTGTTCGTATTCATAGTAATCTTCAACAACACAGATCAACGAAGCATCTTTAGCTTTAATTCCCCGATTTAAGTTACACTTAACTTTATTGGCTTGTTGTTGCTGCGACCGAGGATGCTGGCCTGCTGAAGGTAAATCTTCTTGGGCATGATGCTTTCCAATGCGTGAAACTGCCGCACATGAAGCAAGCTCCTCCGCTCTTGGGTCGGCTGTAACTGGCGTTGGCTGTGTGGGTCTGGCTGAAGCGACGAAAATTGCTAGAGCCAGAAGGATCCAGGTCTGCCCATCTAGAACGCTTCGCCTGCTGAGTGGCCGTGGCCGTCGCAGCTCGCTTCTGCTTAACCTTCTTTGCTGCCCGATTCTCTGCTCTTGTAATCTTGTTGTCGTCATCTTGGTCGTCTGCCAGCTGGTGCGCCTCGTACTCCGTCACTGTGGCCCACCCATACGTACTGGAATCTGCCAGTCGAATCAACTTCTGACGCTTGTCGATTGCTTCCAAGGCGCTCGTCAGGGTAGCTTGTATCTCCAACTCCGTCGTAGCGGAAGGATCCGCTAAATCTTCTTTGGCCGTTTGAATCAACTCTCTAACCTCTCTGTACAAAAGGAAATTACAATCATTCATTATTCCCTTTTTTTTTTTTTTTTTTTTTTTTTTTTTTTTTGACGATGCGCTGCTTGTGCCGAACCAACCTGAAGTGTTTCTCCTACCACGCCCTGGAGCAGGAATTCCACCCTGTAGGTGCAATTCTTATTTGCATATCAATAAGGGCCCCTCGCCACCACGCTATTGTTAGCGAATAGCGTGCCTATACACCGTGAAGAAAGCAAATATGTTCTAATTCACACCTGGTCGTTCAACCGAACATATTTATATGTAACCCTCCCCAAAATGGTCTAGCTTCGCCCCTGCATGCATGTCCTGTTTTATAACGTTACTAACCGAGATTGACATATTTATTAAAATTCACACAATAGGGGCAAATTACTATTTTCTTTTACATACGTGTAGGTGGGAGCAATGGACCATTCCTCTGTGGAAAAGAGACAACATTTGAAGGCGGTATGCGAGAACCAGCTATTGCTTGGTGGCCAGGTACCATCAAAGCAGGCCAAGTAAGCTAGTGTTTCTTTCCCCCTCATAAATTTAACTCAATAGCTCAATTGGTAGAGCGTCTGCACGTTAAGCAGCAGGTCCGCGGTTCGAATCCCTGTGAAGCCAAGTTTCTTTTTACTGTATCCAGATTTCCCAAACTCATGGATATTTGTATCGAATTTATTCACCCCGGCGGTCCCTGGGTTATAATCCCTAAAAAATAATCACTTATTCATACTTAATAATTGGGGCAAACAGGGCAGGGGTTTGGGGCGTATCTTAAAATGATCTGTGGGAGGGATGGTTATCTCATTGAAGGGTTTATCCCTATGTAGGGATTGCTAAGCTCATGTGATAGCCAATACCAATCAGTGAGAAACAACTGCACTATCGTGATTCGAGACCACCAGTTGGCTTCATAGCTCAATTGGTGGGCCGTCTGCACGTTAGGCAGAAGGTCCGCGGTTCAAATCCCGGTGGAGCCAAGTTGCTTTTCAGTGTATACAGATTTCCCAAACTCATGGACATTTGTCCACATTTGTATCAAATGTATTCACCCCAGCGGTCCCTGGGTCATAATCCCTAAAAATAATCACTTATTCATACTATAAATTTAACCTCACTTTATCATACATTGCAGTTGATGTAGTTCAGCAGTCGGTTTTTTAACTCCATCCATGTAATAATAATAATAATAATAATAATAATAATAATAATAATAATGAATATTTAAATAACGCAACGTTTCCACCCTCAAGGGCGCTCAAGGCGCTGAAATACAAATTACACACTATTAAAGAAAACTACATTTGTGACGGGCTCTAGGAAAATGAGTCACAAGTCGCGCTGGCTAGTATTTTTTTTGCGACCATAAAAAGAAATCTGTGGCATTTCTACGCTCATTAAAATACCTAAACACAAAAGAAATTCCAGGCGTAACACAGACATTCCAGGGGAAACACAGACATTCCAGGCGGTATCTGGGCACCGCCAGGAATTTCCATTGTGTTTTGGTATTTTATTGAGGGTGGATTTGCCGCGGATTTCTTTTTATGGTCGCAAAAAGAATACTAGCCAGCGCGACGTGTGACTCATTTTCCTAGAGCCCGTCACATTTGATCAGATGCCTTGTGCATGAGGTGGGTTTTGAGACATGATTTGAAAGAGGATAGTGTATCACTTGATCTGATCTGAAAATCGAGGTGCTGCCACTGAGAAGGATCGACTTCCCCACGTGCGATGTGATCTTGGTTGATGGAGTAAGAGTTGACTACTAGAGCGTAAAGTACGTGATGGTTTGTGATAAGAGAGCAGATTTGAGACGTATAATGGAGCCGTGCCATTCAATGCCTTAACAACAATGAGCATCATCTTGAAGATAATACGATATTATACCCGAAGCTAATGGAGTTTTTTTTAGGACGGGTGAAATGTGAGAGAATTTTCTAGTTCGTGTAACCAGACGTGCCGCCGTGTTCTGAATGCGTTGTAAACGTGAAAGTTGAACCGTCCTGTGGAATGCCAAATAAAAGCGAGTTGCCCATGTCTAATCTGGATGTTATGAAAGAGTGAACAATTTGTTCTGTTGAGTCACGTGTCAAATATTTCCGAATTCTGCCAATATTACGAACATGTAATGATGCAGAACGAACTGTGTGAGAAACATGTGAAAGACACTGCCGAATCAAATATAATGCCAAGGTTACGAACATGATCAATGGGAATGACACGAGAGTCGCCCACTGTGATGAAGGGAATTGTAACTTTGGACAACTGGTGTGAAGAACCAATTATTAATTCTGTTTTGTCGTCATTAAGTTTCAAGAAATTGTTTCGCATCCAATTGCGTATTTTAATTCACAAAGACAAGACTCAAGGCGCGAAAGACAGGATTCAGCAACTTGTTGATTGGGCACGAAAGACTGATATAGTTGAATGTCATCGGCGTACATGCGATATTGTGAATTGATGTACAAAGTGAACCATTGTGGGCCAAGAACAGATCCCTGTGGATCAATGGCAGATATTTGTTGGTTATCAAGAGTGGTCAAAATGTCGTTCTGAACGCAGCAACGCCGTCTCCGTGCTATGATTCGGTCTGTAAGCAGACTGAAACACATCAATAATAATAATAATAATGATTAGATTTACAAGAACTCTGGATGCCGCAATAGGGCGACATTTCGGGAAGACTCTCCCCGGGGACCACCGAAATTTCGGCAAGAGTCACTCAAAATGACACCTTATTTTTTTACCCAAAGCTTCCAAAAATGGTTACAGACCAAAGAGAAACAACTCTAGTCCTAATAAAAATGTTTTTTGACCTAAAAAAAAAATTGTTTTTGACCTTAAAAAAAATGGTTTTTGACTTTAAAAAAAAATGGTTTTTGACCTAAAAAAATTATTTAAAATATATATATATATTAGGGCGACACCAAAATGTCGCCCTATTGAGCATGTCGCCCTAATATAGCTTTTTTACACACAAATTGTCGCCCTATCCTAGCATTCATAGTTTTTGTATAGCGCACATATCAAGGCGCCGTTACCATTATTACCGCTGCCATCAGGGAATCACCAGAACCATTTCGCTTCAACTAGGTGGCTGCTGGTCAGGCGCACAACCCTATCAGCAGTTAGATTGTGGCATTCCCCTTAACAGCTTCCCATATATCGCTTGGGTTGACGAGGCAACTGGGATTAAGTGCCTTGCCCAGGGACACAGAAGACACAACTCGTTCAATTATTTTGGCGAGAAATTTTAGGTTCTTAATGAAGGATGTTGGTATGGTGTCCAGGTCACACGACTTCGATGGCGAGTTGGAAATTAACTTTTTGATTTCAAACTCAGAAGCTGGATGAAAAGTAGTGATACCCCTGGAAATAGGCTGGCTATGTGGGTGATCGACATAGTTGGACGAAAGTTCGGAACGGATACGAATGATTTTATCAACAAAGAAGTTCGAAAATTGACTTGCTAGGATGTGATCAGATTCCGAAGTAGGAAGTACTGGAGTCCGACTTTTGTGAAGCAGTTCATTGATGACAACATACAACTGCCTATGGTTTCCATGACAACCAGTGATCTGAGAAGAATAATACTTCGCTTTGACTTTCTGGATTAGACTTGCCAACACCAGTCGCTGGGAACGATAGTTCTGTCTATGAATTTCCAACTTTGTAGATCGCCACTTCCGTTCTAACCGCCTCAAGCATTGCCGTGCTGCACGTATATCCTCGTTGAACCAATATACGTTGGACTTAAGTTTGTTGACGTCGCGTTCGGCAAGGGGCGTGGTTGTCAAGCACAGACAGGAGGGCTGATTCATACTGGCCGACACCTGTGTCGAGATCGATTGCGTCAATGTCGACACAGTAGAGCGCAGTGGATATATCCCGACGAAAATTGTCGATTTCTCTTAACCGACGAGTAGTAACAACGACTGTGGGCGCTGTTGGTTTTTCCATTGATAATGTACACATGATGGCAAAGTGGTCAGATAGTCCAGGGTGAATATAAGGGTCATTAACCAATGATGAATATCACCGTGTAATGAGCAAATCCAAGCAATGTCCACTGCGGTGTGTTAGCATTGCGTTCGCACTGTGGACTCGAAACCCATTCAAGTCAACAATTTGCGGGAAAAAGTGACGGATTGTGGACTTGCACTCGTTCGCTCAAGTCCACAGTCAGGTTGACCAAACTTGGGGAAAGGGGTTAGGGTGGGGGAGGAGGGTTTAAAAAAAGGTTAGGGTTCAGGAGTGAAGTTTAGAAACATGGATTAGGAAAAAAATTGGGGTGTATGAGGGAAGAATTTGGAGAAAACAACGATTTTCCGACCAATTCTCTTAAGTGCACGAATACAAAGAAACGTCCACAGTGCGTACGTAATGTACACATGTGTGAGTTGGTTGTGTGACGTGATGAACGAGACCATATGATAATAACAATGAATTGAAACGGTTGGCAGCGGAGTCGGAAGGATTTTCAACATGAACGTTGAAATCACCGGTGATAGAATGTCAGGTGCGTAACAAGTAGGATTCTGTCAGAGTTTCGAAATCTTCAAGGAAGGAGCCGATGTTAACTTGACGTCCGTGCTTATCCTTCCCAGACCGGTAAATGTTAATGATACGGACAGATCTTGATCTGGAAGTGATCTCAACATGAATGGATTCAAAGGATGAAAAATGAATGTACATGAATGTATTATACACCCGGGTGCTTGTGGCTCAGGAGTGCTCTCATCAGGTACATGTACATGTAGGTACGAACAAGCCAGCCTAAATTCACTGATCCCAAAGCACCTTTGCCAAATTCAGTAACAGTGTTCTAAACTCAGTTTGTTATGTACAAGCCACTTTATAAAATGTTTTAGTCGGCTTCTTCGAGAAAAAAAGGATTTTGAGCTCTCATACACGTGTACATGTATTTGATGTTCCTTTTGTGCTTGTTTGTGTGTATGAATTGTGTATGGTACAAAGTGAAAGATTTGGTACCGTTGGCGTACAAAACAAAAGCTACCCTTTAATACTGGTACTACTTGAAACAACTTAAGGAACTTAACAGTTTCTTTTTTCCTCAACAACATGTTTGCAGAGAGATTAACTAGTTCCTAATGTGCAATTTTTATTAATGGAAGGTAAGGTTCCATGCTTTATTTTAATGAATTTATATCAACAGATATCTCATCAGTTGGGCAGCATTATGGATCTCTTCACAACAGCTCTCAAAATAGCAGGCCTCAATCCTCCCTCGGATAGAATTATAGATGGTACAGACCTTCTCCCAAGTCTTGTGAATGGGACCATTAACAGCAAAAAGCCAATCTTTTATTATCGTGGCAATGAGATGATGGCTATACGAATTGGCTTGTACAAGGCACATTACTGGACTTGGACCAATTCCATTAAAGAGTTCAACAAGGTAAATAATTATTTGGGTGTGTCAGAGGTTTTGCACTTATTGAAAAATAACTCTGCTTGGTCACAATTTGAGCACCATGCCCACCACATACACCAATTTTTAATCTTTCACCAAGTAAGCCTCCATGCAGACACTTATACTGCCACCAACCTCACAGCCCTTGCAGTGGAAGCAGGGTTGTAACGAGTAGTTTGAGTCCCAAGTCAAGTCGAAGCGTCCTCAAAGTTAATGCCGTTGAATATATAGGTTTTCTCGGTCTATTTCGGCAAATGAGCAGCCGATTTAATTTTCGTGCGTTCGAATTAAAGCTATTTTGCCTCTCCAGTTGTTACTGCGTTTCAAATTCAGAATTCGGCCATTCAATTTCGTTTTGAGGCATTCAAATTCCTTTAGCACTGTGTTCAATTTAGCATATCGTCATTCTTTTTCGTGACACTAAATCAGCATACAATTTAGCAAAGGTGGTTCGACTGGAGATTTTACTGATTTTTTTTTTCTTCAATTTCGTAAAGAGACAATCAATTTCGCTAAATGAGAATTCAAATAAGTACGACTAAAGAAATACAAATAAACAGATAAACTGTACTAGGTAACTGTTTTGTACCTTCACTTTAATTCAGGCAAACCTTATTTTCTTTAATTATGTTTCCAGTAGACTTTACATGGGGCCCTTGAAGTTTTTTCTTCTTCTTTGTTTTCTTCTTTATTCTGTTTTTTTTTTGGGGGGGGGGATCTTTATTGGTTAACTGACCAAGACCTAATTTTGTATTGTGTTTGAATGGGGTGTTTCTTTATGTTTTTCCTGTTTTTTTTAAATTGTTTACGTTGTTTCTTCCTCAACCATCAATCTGTTGGCGTGCCAGACATCTTGGCATATATGTTTGGGTATGGTTATACCACTGCATGCACTTCACTTGGGTGATGGCATCAACGCTCTGAATGGCTGCTGGTTGAAGGAGATCGCACCTCCACTGCTGCGTGTTCATTCCTGCTTGCCGGGCAGCCTGTCTGTCTCCGACACGTTGTTGCCACTCAGGTAACCCAAGGATGCGTTTAACTGCTGCATTGAATGCAGAGTGTGCCATCTCCGTGCTGTTCAGGAATGGGGAGTAGGGAGGGAGGCGCTTCAGCTCGATCATTGGGTTGGCACCTTCAGGGAGTTGGGCTCGCACGTGAGGCCTTGCATTGTCGTATATGAGGTAAATGGGTTCGTCTTCTGGGAAAACTGCATCATACTCTTGAATTGTGTCCGCAAGAAACTCCTCAAATCTCTCTCGCGTCACAGTTTCGAATGCGATTCGGTGGTGCACCAAGCCTACTTAACTAGAAACGGCGAAGGTGACATTGCAATTTCTCCCTCGTTGTCTGTCGACGACACGTCTTGCAGCGATCCCTCGCGGAGCTCTACCCTGGGAGCGTCGAGTCCATACGTTGTAACCTGTCTCGTCAATGAAGACTAGATGCGCCAGAACACCATGCTGCAGGAACCATTCACCATACTGGACGCGTTGATCAAGAACTTCAGGTGAATTTCTTGCATCAGGGACGTCCTCCACTAGTTTCAGTGTAATCACCATCCCATCCAAGGCCCTGGCTATGGTGGCAGTAGACACCTGGGGCTTCTCTGGCAGATGCTCACTCAAACTAGCCTTCATTTGTTGAAGTGTCAAGACGGGATTAGCGTCAAGGATGCCTTGCAGATGGTTTCGCATGTCATCATCCATCTTGCTGTGGGTTGCTCCTCCTCTTGCCAGCGTCTCTCGCCTTCCAGTCCTCAAATATGTTGCAATAATTGATCTTGCTGTGGACTCGTTGATGTTTAAATTGACCGCATGCTCAAGGTAGTCTTGCTCGTTTCCCTCGAAGGCCTCAATCAACCTTTCTCGATTTACCTGGGCCACTCTAGCGTAGCGACCACGAGCTGCCATTCCTATAAATATGCGTGTAAAACTGTAGCGAAAGATGTCTTCGAAGTACATCGGCAAAGTGACTCAAGTGCCAATAAGTGAACCGTATTTATGCCCTTAACATTCTTAAGGAAACAAAAGTTTAACAAAGCGTTTTTTAGATTGCAAAAATTCAAGAATTGACTGCCCAAAAATGAATTTGAATGACTAAACACACGCCTCAAAAAGCTCCTGCGAATTTGAATGCTGCTTTGTTGAATTGTTAAATTTAATGATATTTTGTTAAATCGAATGACGCAACAGTACATTTGACTGGTCATAAAACGAAATCAAATGACCCTTTTCAGTAGCATTCGATTTCGCGCGAAATAGAATAGCGTAGTGGATAAATTGGCTGCTCATTTGCCGAAATTGACCGAGACAACCTATAAAATCCAAATATTTTGTTTTTATGTGGGTGAAATAGTTTTCAGATTAAAAAAAAAAGAAGATGAATGACACATACCGCAAATGTCGTCGGCATTTTAATTCTGTAAAACTGTTATTTTTTTTAGTCGGACTCGAGTTGGAAAATGCTCGAGTCTGAGTTAAGTCATTTGCTCCAGTGACTCGAGTCCAAGTCGAGTCATTTCCAGTGGTGACTCGACGTCAAGTCATTTGAGGCTGGTGACTCGAGTCAAGACAGTAAACATTTGGGACTGGAGTCTGTGAGTCCGAGTCACAACAACCTTGAGTGGAAGCCAAGGGAACTAGTTTGTCAACCGCCAATTCAAGTAGGTTTGTGTACATGTACCGTACTTCATTTATTTTTGACCACATTTCTCCCAGGGTGTTGATTTCTGCAGGGGAGAAAATGTCGAAGGAGTGATGACCCACCAACAGACAAATCACACCGATGCTCCACTGCTCTTTCATCTGGGAAGGGATCCTGGTGAGAAGTACCCTATCAAGTGAGTAATAATTTCTCTTGATTTTAGGGCGGTCAGGTTGGCGTAGTGGTTCTTTCCTCGCCTTTCACCACTCGTGTCTTGGGTTCGATTATTGTGTGTATATGGATTGGGTTTGAAGTCCCTACTTGATCGCGTGGTTTTTCTTCCAAGAGATTTCCCTGGAGATTTTACTCCCACTTCTAAAACTGCATCTCCTTTATCTTTTTTTTTTTGGCATTTGGTATTAAAGCTTGCAGCTATATTTTATAAAACATCCATGCCTGTCTTTTGCTAACAGATGAGTGTGCATGCTCATTTTTTTTTCTGCACATAAAAGGCACTATTTTGGACAGAAACAAATTCATGTGGATTTGTTATCATTGCTATGAACACTAAACAAGTAAAATTGTGCGTCCATGCAAGTGATACAATGGGCCTTAACAATTTTAAATCTTTATTTTAAACCTCAGCAAATCATCAGCGGAATACAAAGCAGTAATGCCAGGCATCATGGCAGTGGTTGAGGATCACAAGAAAAATCTCATTCCAGGTCAGCCACAGCTAAACATGTGTGATAATGCTGTCCAGGTGAGATTTATGCTTCCTTTGAACGGTTTCAATAGACCGTATTGAATAGCTGCCATCTTGTACTTTTATTGTTTAAATAGGTCAAAAAAGTAAGCACAACATGCGCGTTCATCCATGTCCTCATGGAACAAAAAAACTGCCCTACAAGAGGCAGCTATTTAATACGGTCTATATGACATGACTCTTTTAATGCCACTATTTCTGACGGAATTTGTATAAAAATATCAGGAAAATAATAAGTCTACTGATTAGAACATAAAAGTTCCATTTGATACGCACAATATTATTGCACCCTCTTGCGTACACATATCTTATAAACACACAAACTGTTTGAAGTGTGTATCAGCTTACTAGCATCATCAGAAAATGCATAGTTCATGGCCCCAAGCTATATGGCAAACGTACAGGAAAGAAGTCCCTAGTTAATAGACTGGTCTATATATATATATTTTTTAAAAAGCATCCCTCAAGTGCTTTACTTGTGATCTTTTCCAGTCTCCTATCAACCTTATTTTCCTCTAATCTTTGGCTCACCTGACAGGTGAGACATGGAAAGATAGATTAGGGGAGATATATGTTAAATTCCTCCGACCAATGCATAATTGTTTTTCTCCAGGCATTTAGGATTTTAAGCAGGTGCAAATTCAAAGATTTGTTTTTTTAAAGAAATCCTGGAGCAACAGCGCTTTACACTAGATGCCTGCAGAAAATTCAAATCCATACCGTATTGTTTCTGAAAGATTCCAAATCCATGACATGCTTTTTGTGCTAAGTGAATTCTAAAAAGATGAGCATACATGTACGTACAAGGTTGTTAATTTCCTCAATAAATGTACCACAGAAAAGAAATTGTATGGAGTTTGTTACCGACGCTTTGAGTAAAGTCTTCCTTGCGATGTCAACTCACGAAGTAAATATCTCCATGGCCTTCAAAGCTACTGTAGGAGACATTTACACTACTCACAATAAGTTACATACGTGTACTTGGGGGAATTGTGGAGTATATGCAGATATTTTATTGAGGGTATGCATCCTGCTTAAATGATTTTGTATTATGATTAGACACTTGTATCTGCATAAAAGACGCACCTTCTCACGGGAATAGGTGAAAACAGTCATTTGAAGAAAACAAATCCAAAATTGAACCACACCAATATCCCTAACTTATTGTGAGTACAGGTGTAAATACAAACTACATACATGTACAAGTTGCAGGCCTCAAAGTTCATTTTCAAAAGGGCACGGCAATTTTCTCTTAGTAAAGGGCACCTTAATGAGAAAATGGAAAATTTGTGTTTAAAGGGAAACACGGCAAAAGCATAGGGCACCGACGGCAATTTGCCGTGGTGCCGTGAGTTATTTCGAGAATGAGTTTTACGTACCTGTTTAAAGTAAATTCTCTGTTTGAATATCTTGAAATTAGAACTGGGCTCCTCCGGGATGTGAAAAGCTAGGAGAATGTCTTCCAATTCCTAAGTCCCAGCCATACAAATGCATATGGCCTCATTGAATCCAGAATGATACCACGAGGTAAGATTTCGGCAGTTCATCTGTCTTGTAATTGGTACACAAAATTAGTGGTGCCTGGGATGTGGGTTTCTTAGAACATTGATTTTATCTTGATGGTTTGTGTCAAATACTGTGTCAAAAACTGGAACTAATGGGCCTACATCCCTTGATTCAGAAGCTACCAGAAAGAACAGACATTAAACAAAATATTTTATTTTCATATTTATTTTCTAAAATGAGGAAAAGTAAAGTTGTAGGGATGAAGAACAGTTGAAGAAATATCTTTGCAGATAAAAGTCACTTTGACAACTGCATAAATTGAATTTTACCAAATCGGTCTTTTGCGTAACCCTGCTTCATACTAGTCCTGACTCGCCCTTAAGGTCCACACCGGCCTATTGTTTACGTAATTTAGGGATACAGCCACTATGAACATCTAACAATGGAAATTGGGCACACACCAGTGTTACTAACAATGGGGTTACAATGAACATGTACATGTTCTTGCTCATAGTGAGCATCCTTGACAATAATTTTTTTATGATCCTTGTGAAAAAAGATCGTCAACATGTCCCGTAATTAACCACAAAAGCTTAAAATTAATAAAAACGGTCAATAGAGCTTCTGCGCCAGCGGCCATGACAGGGGGCAGGTTTTCTTATTTAAATGATGTAACAATAGAACCACAAAGCACCTACCGGGTACTCATGCATGACACATGGTAACAATGTGACTGGCCCCTGTCTCGGCCACCGTGCAAAGGCTCTATAGTCGAGTTATATGCTTTACCAATAATTACCAGCCGTTCACTATCGCGCGAGACTCACGACTTTGTCGGAAACGATTCGCTCTTCACTTGGCAGCTCTGGATATCTCTCATTTTCTGCTGAAGATTTCACTGGACAGCCTATAGACGACCGAATAGGTTTTTCCGGTTTCCGTAAAGGAGCTGATGACATTCATGGTTTGTCTTCACGAACGTACAATTGTAGTTCCACGGCTAAATGTCACATTGTCCGGTAGACTGTTCACGGTGGAACTTGCTTCGGTTCCTCGGACTTTGTGTCAACATTTTATGTTCGATTTTTCAGAGTTAAGTTTTACTTTGTTTCATAACCTGAATAAATAGTCTCTTTTGTCAAATACTCATAAATATTTTGAAAAAATTCAGAGCTGAATTTGATGCAGTACTGCAGTAATAAACTTCAGGAATGAACTATGTATCACACGGCTATACGTCTGGAAATAAAACTAACTCCACGTGATTTATCGGAACCAGAATCTGGTTCCGATAAATCATGTGACCTCGAGCTCAAAAACTGCAAAATTTTGCGGTTTCTTTTGAGGTTCTATTTCGGAAATACTTTCAGAATCATGTATGTGTCTATTTCAAACCCAAAATAGCCCAACAAAGCCGGTGTGTCCCTTTATTAGTCTCCCACATTTGCTTTGACTAAAAGTTAAATATGTACAGAGTGGCTGAAGAAGTATGCATGGTTTTATCCAGAATGTGGAGTGGAAATTAATCCTGTGCAAGAAAACTACAGCTTTAAAGTAAAGGTAGTGAAGGTACACCCAATAAACAAAGGACTTTGCGCTAAACAAGCGCAACTCTAGTTTTATTTTTAAACGAAGAACAAGAATTGTGACCCACTGAAAAGTGCATACGGACTTTACAAAGGATGGCAATTGCATTGACGCCTTGAATGAGTATGAGCTCTGCCATTTTGTCTGAAAACTAAGCAAAGGATGACATTTTGTGTACAACGTCTTGATGCATTTCTAAGACAATACACAACAGGTCATTCTTTGCCCAACATTTCTTCAGAACAAAATGGCAACACCCATTGGCATTTTTGAAGTCTATATGTGTCTTTTACTGTCATGTTTTCACTTGTTTAGCACGTTGTCCTTTGTTTCTCGGGTTTACTTTTTTATTTTTGAAAAACACGTACATGTACACATTTATTTTGGTTCCATGTCATTAGAACCTGTTTCCTTCTGGATGTAAGAAGCTGCCTACAGGAGGTAGACGACTTGGCCATAAACATGACTAAATCCAGTATGATGGTCACACAGTAGAATAATGGGAGTAACAAATAATTTATATATCAAGATAAATTTATTTTTTGTACTTGTATATTATACATGTATGATGGCCTATTTGTTCTTTTGATACACGTACATGTACTTCATCAGCTTTAAATTGTGTTTTGGTTACCCTTCTATTATACTTGGATTCAGTGCTGCGATGAAGAGAATTTAGGGAATTTCCTCTCAGCCATTATGTGGGGTCTCTAAATCCATGCCTATAGGTCCTTCTAAATGATTTCAGGCTTGTATAAACGCAGTGCAAGCACTGCTTTTTGGAAAGAAATATAAATTCATACCAAAATACAATTGCGCTCTCTCCTTTTGTTCAGCCATACATGTACTAATGCTTTTCCTCATATACTAATATTACTGCAAAATTAAGTGAAATGTGGGATATGGACGAGGGACTAGTCTTAGTAAAGCATTGTTGTGCTAGTGTCCCGATAGCATACCGTGGTTTCACTTCTCACAGATTTTGTTCGCACAAATGGCCCAGTGTACATGTACATTAAGTGTGCCATGGTCCTGTATGAATTAAGATATAGCATGTTTGTTTTGAGCATAGTGAGCAAATATATTAATTTTATTTACAAATAGTTGTATGCACCGACGCAATAATTACCTTACTATATCAACAATATCAACCTATATTGTAACAATTGACGGTCAACAGTGTATCATCATGGAGAAAATATACTCTTCAACATTTGATTACAATCACCTGCTAATTTTGAATTTTTGAAAGATTTTGCTTGAAATTCTGAAAGATGTGAAATGTTTTGTACATGTAATCTGTTTATTTCGTATATATGTACTTCATTTCGTATACGTGTACTTCATTTAATGTTGCTGTAAAGGAAAATAAAAACAAATTTGTTAACAAAGGTAGCATTAGTTTTTATTTTCTATGTTACACCCCATCCACAGTGCACACTCGGGTTCTTTTACGCTAAATATAGTTGAACCATTGACCCGCAGCTCATGTTTCTCTTTGATGACATGGCTACCTGTTTCGAGTCACTGACCAACTTCTACACCGCAAGAAACCATCTAAGCTTCCTTCCATGAAATCTGCCGACGACCTTGCTTGCAGATTTTCCGACTTCTTTACTCAGAAGATTCAACATATACGTGACACTTTCCCAAGTACTGCATCAACTAAAGAAGAATTCCTAAGCTCCGCAATTCCATCCACAGAGTTAACTTTATTTGAACCAGCATCTTCTTACGAGATTAAGAAGATACTTCTTCATTCTCCTCCCAAGACTTGTTGCCTCGACCCAATTCCGACTTGCACCAATTTTAACTCGCGTTTTGAACCAATCACTTGCATCAGGAATTGTCCCTTCATCACTTAAGTCCGCCATTGTGCGACCGCTGCTTAAGAAATCCAACCTCGATCCAGAGACAATGAAGAATTACCGCCCAGTCTCCAACCTCCCATTTATTTCCAAATTGCTAGAACGTGTCGTGCTTGTCTTCTCGACAAATGTCAGTCTGCATATCGAGCCAATCACAGCGTTGAAACTGCATTGGTTAGAGTTTAGAATGACATCTTGACTGCCATGGATAATGGAAAGCTCGTTGCACTTGTTCTTCTTGATTTGTCATCCGCTTTTGACACTGTTGATCACCACATACTACAACGACTTCAGCAACTTGGTATAGATGGTATGGCATTAAAATGGTTCCAGTCCTACCTCACCAACCGTTCGCAACGAGTACAAAGTTTCGAACCCAACGACCCTAACAACAGGTGTCCCCCAAGGATCCGTCATTGGACCAGTTTTGTTCTCACTCTACACTGGTCCTCTTGGAAACATCATCCGCAAGCACGGCCTCCATTACCACTTTTATGCCGATGACACGCAAATCTACGTTTCCTTTGATCCCGACCAAAATAAAGCGGAACTGGCCATTCATCAAGTGGAGCAGTGCATTGAGGAAATCCGCGACTGGATGTCAGCTAACTTTTTGAAGCTGAATGATGATAAATCTGAATTTATCATATTTGGCTCAAAACAACAGCGCAGCAAAATTAACATTGGACATATCCGTATAGGAGTTTCTGATGTCCCCGCATCATCTGAAGTACGGAATCTGGGAGCCATTTTTGACTCCACGATGTCACTCAAAGCACACATATCTTCAATGTGTAGGTTTTCGTCAATGCACTTTAATACGCAACATTGGGCTCATCAGGAAATACCCTACCCAGGACGCAACAGAAATCCTTATCCACGCCTACGTCACCAGCCGCCTTGATATGGGAAACTCACTATTATACTCACTACCGGAAAATCAGTTGAGTCGTCTGTCTCGTCTTCAGAACATTGCTGCTAGGATTGTCACTAAGACTAAAAGAAATCAACACATCACTCCGGTCTTGAGGAATCTGCATTGGTTACCTATCAAGGACAGGATATGCTTCAAAATGTTAATGTATGTTTACCGCTCCACTACAGGCAGGCTACCATCATATCTTTCCGAACTAGTCCAACGGCATCATTCAAATCGTGAATCCATGAAATCCAACAACAAACTCCTCCTAGCGAAAGTTTATTCCAAGAGATCGTGGGGTGAAAGGCCTCAGCAGCTTCATCCTTGTGGAACTAGTTACCGGAACACATCAAGCTATCGCCATCACTTGCAACTTTTAAAACATCACTTAAAACACATTTGATGAAATCTCATTAACTGACTGAACTCCATGATTGTGATATTAGATTTTTAATGTGTCTCGCTGTGCCATGAGCATCTTTTTTGATGGATACTTTTTTTCATTATTATTATTATTATTACCTGTATGCCACCACCTTTTTACCACTGGGTTAACTTAGGTTTTCAATGAGAGGGAATTGGTTTCACAGAGAATTTGCTAATTGTATTATTCTAACACCAGCAACTGCATTTGCAAGATCATTTGTGAAACCAGCTATTACCATGTGGACTTCACAGATGAACAATACGTATCATGCCGCAACAAACGAAACTGGCACTTCGTCCTTTCGACAATCTGCCGGCTTGAAGATAGAGCTCGATTAAAGCCACGCTGCTGCATGGGCACTCATGATAGAGGGGCCATTGTCTTTGAATGGAGTTATTAGCCACCCCTTCAGTGGGTATGTACTGTCAGCAATAATGAAATAATCCCCTCTGCTGATGAAGAGGTCCCCTTTTTCTCCGTGGATATAAAGTGGATAAAGTTTGCCTTCGGCCAGCCAACAAAAGCATTGGTATTAATAAAACCCAAGTCATCGACAACAACTTGAAGCTACAGTGAAGGAAAGCCCCTTTGCTTATTGGATTCTTCTAACACCAGCAACTGCATTTGCAAGTTCATTTGTGAAACCAGCTATTACCATGTGGACTTCACAGATAAACAATACGTATCATGCCGCAACAAACGAAACTGGCACTTCAGATGTCTTATCGTCCTTTCGACAATCTGCCGGCTTGAAGATAGAGCTCGATTAAAGCCACGCTGCTGGGCACTCATGATCAAGTGGCCATTGTCTTTGAATGGAGTTATTAGCCACCCCTTCAGTGGGTATGTACTGTCAGCAATAATGAAATAATCCCCTCTGCTGATGAAGAGGTCCCCTTTTTCTCCGTGGATATAAAGTGGATAAAGTTTGCCCTCGGCCAGCCAACAAAAGCATTGGTAATAATAAAACCCAAGTCATCGACAACAACTTGAAGCTACAGTGAAGGAAAGCCCCTTTCTATAAATATAGGCTGGGTCTTGCCCCGGTGCATTGATGATCCTTATGTGTGTACCATCTAGCATACGAATACATCCCTTGAGACCTGACTAAGACGCCACTGCTCTGGAGATACGTGCTTGCCGTTCAGCAGTGCACTATAGGCCATTTAATGAAATTTGACCTGTAACTACACACGGCTGATGAAACGTGAATTACCACCTTGTGAACAGTGGATTAGCTCACATCAAACATCATCGAATTTCCTCGCATTGGTGACTGATTGCTGATGTACCAAAAACCTTTTTTTTTTCTCAGTACAATTCAGTCTGAAATTTCGCAAACTCAATATGTACATTTCCGAGGATATCATAAAGAAACCACTGAAGTTTGGTAAACTAATATATCCGGCACATAAGGCAGTGCAGTAATTGCACCAACCTATTTGCTTTTGTTCCAAATTTGAGATTGCAGACTTCTTGCTTTCTTCCTATCATAATTTTGGGGATATAGCCTATGACTGCTAAGTTAGATTAAAATATATTTTCCAGAAAAATATGAACACACTCCTTTAAGTACAAGCCAAGTGCAGTGTTACTTTAGTAACCAAAACACATGCTAAAACGTGCTCTTCAACACATCTAACCTGTTCTTGAACAGACAGGGAAGAATAACCACCAGAATGTTCCTGAATTAGAGCTGGCCCAAGACATTCCACCAATGCATCAAAAACCGCCTTATACTGATTCGGAAGTGCTGTCTGAATTCATTGCCATCCATGGTTTGTGAGCATCCCTGAAAGAGATAAAAGAGGTGGGGTCATATAAGGCTATTGAGTGCCGAAGTGTGACGTATGTTGCCATGGTAACTGGCTCCAAACACTGGCTGCCGGATAAAACACCATTGCAAAGCACAGGGACACAGTTGAGTGATTTTTAGTGTAGAGCCATTGTCAAGGCAACAAACAAAGGAGTGACGTATTCACTTCGGCAGTCTATAAGCTGTGTGGGAATGCGGCACGTGCTCCCACACCCTGACCTGGTCTGTCCTGGCCTGACCTGACCTGACCTGAATATTCCTCAACAATTGATTGAAAATGTTAGTTTGCATGAACATTTGACAGATTGCAAGAAAAACTTGGCTAGTCGACCAACAAAAACCAAACAAACAAACAACCCAACAAAACAGCCCAACAAAAACAACAACAAAATTCATTTTTCCGCATACTTTTCCTGGTGAGGGTATATATTTGAACAAGGTACATGTAATTAATTCAATTAAATTTCAATTCAATTACATTTATTTCCATATTTTCATAATTTGTCTCGAACTGCTAACGGGCTCTTGTTTATCGCGGCACAAACTCGGAAGCATAATACGGTACCGTGCTCAGAAATACGTTCCAAGCTAACGCATATAAAAAAATCGAGAGGTCTAACAATTTATCATTTGAATATTCAGAGCCTCTTCCCAAAAATAGAACATTTGCGTGTATTTTTGGCTGAACACCACATCCATTTACTTACCCTTAGCGAAACATGGCTTCATTGTGGAATTGATGATACTGAAATTCATATCCCATGTTACTCCTTAGTCCGTAATGACCGTTAGGGCCTTGACAAACATGGTGGTGTTGCATGTTATATTTCTAACAATGTTTCTTATAGAATAATGTCTGAAGTTACTAGCGAAGCTGAATCGTGCTGGATTGAGATCATGCAAGCAAACAAATCGGAATCCCTTTCTTCTGGGTGTTATTTATCTTCCAAACAAAAGAAGACCGTTCAAAAATTGATGATCTTTGTTGCGAGTTCCAAATTAAACAACTTATAGATAGCCTACAAGAGTAACTTCAACCTCAAGCACATGCATTGATTTGGTTTTTACCTCACAACCACATAATATTAATGTTTTAAATGTACTTCCACTCGGTCTGAGTGATCATTCCATGGTTTTGTTTAATAGGAAAACCAACTTGCATATCAAAGTTCCTCCCAAGGTCTCTAAAATACGGAATTTTAAACACTTTGATGAAAATTTGTTTTTAAATGAATTGTACAGTATGCCATGGGAACGTATTAACAACAAGGAAAATATTGACGATGCATGGAACTTATGGGAAGAAATTTTCAATGACACATGCAGTAAGCATGCGCCGTATCAGGAATTTCGCCAAAGAAGTAATCACATGGCTCCTTGGGTCGTAAACGCGATGCAATGAGAGCTAAGGCTCAGAAAACCTCCAAAGCAGAAGACTGGCATGTTGCTAAGCAGCTGCGAAATAAAGTCAATAACTTGGCGAGATTCCTTAAAAGAAATTATTATGAACGTGAAATAAAAAACTGTAAAAAGAATTCCAAGAAATTGTGGTCATTGGCTAAGGATGCGAGCTCTGTAAAAAACAAAACTGTTCTTCCACCATGGTCAGATAAACTCGCCTTAGCCGAACAATTCAATTATTTCTTTGTCTGTATTGGTGCTGACCTTGCAAAAGCGTTTAGGGAGGACAATGCGGGTAATATGGACACTCAACTTACTAACAGTGAGCTAGATAACAATGTTTTTGAATTTTCTCCTGTTACAGACGCCTTTGTTTAATCTCAGATCAAGCAAATGGATTCATCCGTTGCCACAGGTATTGACGGCATTTCATCCAAATTATTAAAAGCAGCTTGTCCGGCTATATGCCCATCGCTGGCGCATCTTATCAATGAATCTTTAATCTCTGGCATTGTTCCACGTAAATGGAAAATAGCCAGAATTACAGGCCCATTTCAGTCCTCCCACTCGTATCTAAAATTATCGAAAGGGCTGTTAATAACCAATTGCGTGATTTCCTGGCGAAGAATTATTTTTTAGCAGATGAACAATCAGGATTCAGAGCACAGCATTCCACTCAAACCACTATTCTTTATGTTTCTGATTTTATTTTACGTAACATGGATGATGGCGATGTAACGGGTGCCATTTTCCTAGATCTGAAAAAGGCTTTTGATACCGTTAATCATAAAATTCTCCTGTCAAAACTGCGAAATAACGGTATCACGGGACGTGAACTAAAATGGTTTGAATCATACTTGAATGGTAGAATGCAAACCACGCAATTGGACGGCGTCTTATCAAAGCTTGCTAGCGTCACAGTTGGCGTCCCACAGGGCTCGATCCTATAGGACCTTTACTTTTTACTGTTTTTATTAACTCTCTCCCGAACATCATACAAATCCCTGGCTCCAAAGTAAATATGTATGCAGATGATACCGTTATGCTGTTTAGCGGAACGTTTTCTATGATCGTCCAAGAAATGGAGACAGGCCTGGATCACGTGAGCAAGTGGTTACAAGAGCACAAATTAACATTGAATGTGAGCAAAACAAAATTCATGATATTTGGAACTAGATATCGGTTGTCTCGTCTAGAAGAGATTACTATCTCACTGAAAGGCGAGATGATTGAACGCGTAAAGGCTTATAAGTATCTTGGTGTCATGCTCGATGAAAACCTGTCCTGGTCTGATCACATCGACTACATAGCTAAGAAAATCTCCAATAAAATAGGATTTTTAAGACGTTCCGCTAAACCGTGCATCCCTGCATCCACATTCAGAGTTCTAAGTAATGCCACGGTCTTGCCTTTATTCGATTATTGTAGCGTTGTTTGGTCTGGCTGTCCAAGTACAAAAAGTGACAAACTCATTTAGCTGCATAACCGCCTCGCGAGAATGATTCTCGATGCTAGTCCAAGAACGCACATTGCAGAACTACACGAGGCGTTATCATGGATTGCCCTTCCTCAACGCTGGCACAATCATAGAATGTGTGAAGTTTACAAATGCGTTAATAGACTAAATCCCAAGTATCTCTGGTCTCGTTTCGAGGTTCCCACTCACCAAATTGGCACCAGGGCCCATGTGCATAAAAGGCTACTAGTTTAGCTGCCAACTAGTGCTTAGTAAGATTATAAATTCCCTAGTTTATACCTACGGAGTTGGCAACTAATTTGTGTTGCATAAAACCTCACTAGGCACATTGCTTACTAGTTGCATACTAGGACAATTTGGTTTGTAACTGATTTGGGTGCTATGGCCTTGGAGAGGAGGTGATTATGTCAGATACAATAGGCTTGTAGACAAGTTTATTGTGTTTGAGCTTCGAACCACATTCCAACTGAGCATAACTCATTTCTAAGGGTTTTTGTAACATTGCATTACTGCCCAGTACTTACATTTTGTAGAAATACATAAATTCTCTATACAAGGTTGCTACAGCTAGTACATAAAGTTACAACTACAACCATGAGTCTCAAGCGTGAAAGAAAAATTAATTTTACCCAAGACGAAAACCTGTTCTTGGCCGACAAATATGAAGAGTTTAAACATGTCATAGATGCACAACACAAAGATGCGAACACCAACAGAAAAAAGAAGGAATCTTGGGCTGAGATTTTACAGCAACATCAAGCCAGATTCACAGTGGAGAGGTCTTTGAGTGATTTGAAAACCAAGCTTGGCAAATTAAAGACTGCAGGAACAGAATGTGTTATGTCTCAGAAGAAAGCAAAGACAGCTACTGGCGGAGGAAAGCCCCCAAAGGACCCAAGTCCCGCTGAACAGAAAATATTAGATCTTTGTGCTGATACACCGGGTTTCAAAGGCCTGCAAGGGGCTGAATCTGGAGCATCGACATCTAAAAATAAGCAAGGGGAAGCACCAGTGGCCAGTGTTCATGATGAAGAATTAGGTGAGTAGATATAAGTTCTTCAATAATTGTTCTTTGTACTGTTGGATTGCTAAATATGAACTTCACGTCTGTGCTTATTACATGAACTTATATTATTGTAAACAAAATAATTGATGTAGAAGCTATTATTGTTGCCTTCCTAAGTTTCACTTAATTTTGCATATACCAATGGTATTAAAATGTTGTCAATTTGAACAACATATTTATAACATATCTTTTTGGCTGTTAAATTTTGTTCTACAGGCGATGTCTTTGAAGATGACCCGGCAGGTTCAGATGAGGAAAGTGATCCACCAACCTCAACACCAGCCCAGAACAAAACTCCGGCAGAGAAGAAGGCCAAGCAGCATGAATCCTTCGGTGCTCTAATTGACATTGAACGGTCAAATGCTCTTCTAATAAAAGAAAACTTGCTACTAAAGCAAGAGAAACTCAAGCTGCAAATTGCGCTATTGCAGCAACAACTTGCAAACACAAGTGGCAGCAGTAATGATCCAGTATATTTTAATTTGTAAACTGTTGGACCTTCAATCAAACAACAACAACATGTGTCTACTGTGTCTTTATGTGGCTGGTCTGTTTCATAATATTTAAAGAAGTTGGTGATATATTAAAACAAGTGATAAATACTTAAATACTTATTTAATTATAATTTAACATGAAAAACGAAATTACACATTGAATTTCCTTTGGAACAAAAATAATTGTTGCCACATGGTTACTCACAAGATAGATGTGAGTGAATAATAAATGAATTGTTCTTGATTCTGAATATCAATCAACCCTGGCATAAGTTTTGGACATGGACGTTGACGTTGATATGGTATTTTTTCCTGTAAATTTTATATTTTTTGAAATAGAAATTTCAAAGTATAGTTCACAACAAATGCTTGTGTTTTCTTAATTGCAAATATATTACATACGGCATCACAGAAAAACAACATTTACTTTGTAATGCGCATTGTTGTTATAAGCTGCAATAAATGAATAATTATTTTTCATTTTCTTCTTCTCAGTTAACTAAAGGTGTGGTGACACCTCGCCGCAGTTGCGATGCGATGGATTGATATGGACCAAATATGGTATTGCTTGCGCCATATTTGGTCCATCGTAATCCATCGCATCGCAACTGCGGCGAGGTGTGAACACACCTTTAGACAGGTATTATTTGAGCAGACCTGTTTACATACAAAATTAAGATCAAAGTCAATGTTTTGCTTGTTTTATCTTCATAGCCTGTCTGAAGTGCAAAAACGTCCAATAAATAATTACTTGCTTAGTTAGATATAATAATACATTATATACAGAAGCATGACATTATTCAGACATAATGCTTCCTTTTTCTGAGTTAAGTTTCTCATCTCTTAAATAAATTGAAAACCTTAATAAGTATTTTGACGCCGGTACTTTGTTCATTTTGTGATGGCGCTGTCACCACGAAGTGACACCCAAGTGAACTTCAGTTACAGTTCGTGAAAACCGCACGTAGTGGGGGACACAAGTTTTCACGAACTGACATCCAAGTGTGCGCGCGCACTCCGTACACTGCACCCAAAACCATGAATTTTTGTTTCCACGAACTGACACCCAAGAAAACGTTAAATTTATCCGAAAAAAAGCCCTGAAAATGCTTGATACGAATGATATCATCCGAATACTTGTAGAATAATAGTAAAATATTTACCGCAACAATCCCTAATTAGTTAATTTACGATAGGTGTCAGTTCGTGAAAACAAAAATATTGGGTGTCAGTTCGTGGAAACAAAATTACGTGCTGTCAAAGTGCATGTTATTTTGTTTTCACGAACTGACACCCAATATTTTGGTTTTCACGAACTGACACCTATCGTAAATTAACTAATTAGGGATTGTTGCGGTAAATATTTTACTATTATTCTACAAGTATTCAGATGATATCATTCGTATCAAGCATTTTCAAGGCTTTTTTTCGGATAAATTGAACGTTTTCTTGGGTGTCAGTTCGTGGAAACAAAAATTCATGGTTTTGGGTGCAGTGTACGAAGTGCGCGCGCACACTTGGATGTCAGTTCGTGAAAACTTGTGTCCCCCACTATGTGAGGTTTTCACGAACTGTAACTGAAGTTCGCTAGGGTGTCACTTCGTGGTGACAGCGACGATGAATAAGATAACAAATAAAATCATGGCCACGTTGGCCAATCTAGTCAAATTAACAAAAGAGTCACTGTTCCTTTCTGGTAAACATGATAAATGTCACTGCCATGCAAACATCTTTGGATGTATATACATAGTGCTTCATTCAAACCTATTACGTATGAGCATTGCCCTAGCTCTTGGCCCATTGAGTTCACCATTGTAGCCATCCTCTTCAGGCTGAGGTATGCCAGGTCGTCGGTCTGCACCTAATGGTTCATTTCTGTCTACTGCAATGTTGTGCAACACCGCTGTTGCCGCTATGACTTTGCAAGTTGATTCGGGACTTCTCAATCGACTCTGTAGATGCAAAAGGTGGAACCGACGCTTCCATCTTCCAATCGTCTGCTCCATCAATACTCTAGTGCCTTTATGAGCAGAGTTGTAGCGTCGTTCTTGTGCTGTATGGGCATTCAAGAGTGGTGTCATTAACCAGTTGCGGCATGGGTATCCACTATCACCAAGGATATATCCACGAAACATTTCGCCCTCCATGATGTCCCAGACTTGGCTGCTTCTCAGAATTCTGCTGTCGTGAGCTGAACCAGGCCATCTAGCAACAATGTTTGTAAACTGTCCTCGATGATTACAGATTACTTGAACGTTGATAGAGGAGTAGCCTTTCCTGTTCACGTAGTCTACCTCGTTCTCATGGGGTCGCTCAATCCATATGTGTGTACCATCAACACATCCAATGACCCCTGGAAAGCGTCTCATATTAAAGAAGCCATCCTTGATCTTGCCAATAGTATTCTCATCAGGGAACTTGACAAAATCATCCAATCTCCTACATAATGCATTAGTGACACGATGGGTGGCGCGATTTGCAGTACTTGCAGTATTTGCGGTGTACCTGCAGTGGATCACCAACTACATTATGGAATGTTCCAGTTGCGTAATACTGCAGCGCAATTAGCACTTGCTGATATGGTAGCAGCGCATGGTTTCTGACAGTGTCATGTTCAATGTCTGGTGCCACTATGTCAGTAATGTGCATTATGCCTTCACGGGTAAATCTATACCGCTCATACACCCTATCATCATCAAAGAAGTCTAATGGATTTCTCCTGTCTCGGAAGACGCGTTCTTTTCTTATTTGACGACGCAGTTCAAATAGCTCCATGATTCTACGAGCCATGTTGTCCAAAGGCAGACTGATTAGTTGTCATCTAGTGACTTAGAGGTACCCCAGATCAACTCTAACTTTTGCCAGAATTTTAGAATGTTACTATATCTAGTTGGGTTTTATGCATCACAATTAGTAATCAACTAGGCTTAGTAAGCAACTTAAGTCCATTTTAGTTGCCAACTAGGCCTAGTAGCCTTTTATGCACATGGGCCCTGGTCACTTTCTAACGGCTCACTGAGCATATCAATTCTTCCTAAGACAAACGCAGGTAAACGAACTTTTCAATATATGGGGACCTCGGGATGGAATAAATTAACAACTTCACACAGGCAGGCCGAGACACTATCGAAGTTTAAATTGTTTTAAGTTTGCCACGCAGCACCTATATTTATTGATTGTGTTCATTCGTTTATTTTTTAACGTGTACATGCATAGTAATGTGTTTTTTAATTTTTCTTTCGGTTTTATTTAATATAGTTTTTCTAACACCTTACTTTAACTGCATTTTAAATTGTACTGGTTGTTTTATATATATATATATATATATATATATATATATTTTTTTTAGAGACCTTGGGATTGAACGAATTAACTTTTCTCATACACAGACCGAGATACTTTCTAAGTTCAAGTGGTTATTAGGTGATCGGGCCAACAGCCCGATCACCTATTACTCTCGTACGATTTCTTTGTCTTCTTTTTTTGTTTTTTTTTTTGTTTTCCACTCAAACGTTTCCAGAGCTTTTCTTCAAAACGGTTCAAGCTATCAATTTGAAACTTGGTAGGAACATCAACCCCAATGTGAAGGTGTGCATACAAGTGTGACGTCACTGTGACGTCATCGGGTATCAAATTACAACCCAAAAATGACCAAAATATGCATGTTTTAAAATGCTTCCGTCTGGAAAACCACGTGACCCATGATCTTCGTATTTGACAGGCTTATATATCAGATCATGGCCTACACTTTTCTTCGTGTGGGCATTTTCATCTGACCCTTCCTTCTGGGGTCAATCTGAGGTCAAAGTTCAACGAAAACGAAAATCTCAATTTTTGCACTTATTGAGCAACAATGCCCATCAAACCAAGCTGAATCTTTAAAGTGGGATGGCAAGCTCGCTTCACTTTCATAGTTTTCAACAGAATTCCCTTCTTTGTATAGTCCTTTATGTGGTAAGAACATCAAAATTAAAATTTCTCTCTGAAAAAGTCCGAAATTTTCATGTTTTTTCTGAAGCCCTTTTTACGAGAATCTGAAAACGAAAGGTCACGTCAATCAACCCGAGCCATGTGTGTGACGTATTACGTAGGAGACACACAGAGCAGCTTTAACTGACTATGATCGTGTACCTTGCTTCTCGCAACAAACACGTACACGTTGTATGCGCTATACAGTACATGCACAGAACTTCCGTGTTGACGTGGCCGATCTGATCGGGTTTTGGGACGATTTTTTAGCGTAGAATCAGCCGGCTTAGCGACTCAAATTTGTATTTGGAAGATGCAGAGAACCCAAGTGAACGTCCTGTTGAGGGGAACAAATTTTCCGCGGTGCCGAACTGTCACCTTTGGAGCCGCTTTCCATGCTGCTGGTCGCAGCCTAGCCGTGGGGCGTGGGCGATGCGA
The DNA here is from genome assembly GCA_037783545.1 of Henricia sp. BOLD:AAB3569. Taxonomy (NCBI): domain Eukaryota; kingdom Metazoa; phylum Echinodermata; class Asteroidea; order Spinulosida; family Echinasteridae; genus Henricia; species Henricia sp. BOLD:AAB3569. Next base: position 209,486 of record JBBELK010000422.1, on the reverse strand, counting down.
TGAGATCGATCATGCCGATAAAAATGACTTTCCACCGGGTCCATTTATACGTGTAGCTTCAACCCAATGAACACGTACAGTTCACCGAAGCCGTTTGGAATTATCGACTGGTAAGAAACTCTCAAAAGTTTCCGTGTTTTCGGTGGTTGTTGCAATGTGTTAAGAGTATTTTTTGAAAAGCCTCGAGCCTAAAGTCTATGCACTTTGTTTCACATGCATGTCTGAGAACCAGGCGGATTTGCCAGCAGCGCCTGCCCACTCGTCCCCTGCCCACTGTACTCGTCCCCTGCCCACTCGTCCCCAGCTGTGCCAAGCCCTAACCAGGCAATTGTGTTCAGTTTTGCCACCATTTGCAAGATTGTGATCTGATCATAAAAAAATACATGTTTTTTTCTCACATGCAGGAAATAACACCAAGTTTCGTAACGACAAGTCATGAGATCTTGGGACTTCTTGGGAAAGCATGCACAACCGTCATCAGGAAAGTGAGGGAAACATCAATCTGGACACTGATGAGAACTATATTCTGGTTTTAAGTTCCTGATTTGGACGAATTAAAAAATGCAATAAAGCAAGCATTTCTTTAATTAAAAATTGTAGGAAATTACATGCGTACATGTACGTACACTCATTTAGCAGTGCTTTACGCAACCGCTTTAGCTTAATTGCTCGGCTCAACCACTGCTAAAGATTGCGACCTTTCCTGCGAAGCGCTTGTGTGACATCACTCAACACCAAGCCTGGATGACACTTGCTACGATTGGCCAGATTCGAAGTGGCCAAAATCACCCTCATTGAAGTGGCGGTGGGGCGAAGTAATAGGGCGAATTGACTGTAAAGCTATACAATTTACTTGATTTCTTGCAGTAAGCTCCTTTCAAGTATCATATTTGCATCGTTTGATAAAGTCCGAGTCCTAACTTGAGTTTTGTTACAACGAGACTGGTGATTTTGAAATACTTTATTTATTTATTTTTATTTATTTTTATTTATTTATTCACCACATCCAACAGCGGAGGGACCGCCAATTACAGGAATGGGAGCAAGTGTGGTTGAGTGCCTTGCTCAAGGGCACACACAGGTGCCACAACCCGTCACGGCCAGGAATCGAACCTACATTCTAGTACTAGCACAGGAACTTAAGTTCGACGCACTAGACCGCTCGGCCATAACACCCTACTTGTACAGAAACATGTTTATTTTCCTTGTCGCTGGTAAGGGGTCGTCCATAAAGTACATACGCATGAAATCCCAACTTTGTAGACACCCCCCGCGCGCCCTCCCCCTCCCCCGCCCTCCCGTACGCAAAATTAGTAACGTCACCCATATATACTTTAATGTTTGGTGTACGCATTGGCTATATATGACCCCCCTCTGCCCCTCCGTGCATACACACTTTATGGATTGCCCCTACATGGTCTTACAGTTTGGCCGGTATCACTGCTGCAGTTAGTTTGGGGTCCAGGGTTCGATTCAAGTTTGTTTCCTCAAGTCTTCATGGTCGCCGCTGTTCTTGATTCGGACTGACTCAGAACCAGACTAAGTCGGACCAAGACCGAGTAGGACCTATGCATGACCGAGTTATTTTGTTATCCGAATAAATGAATTTTACAAATGAATTTTATTTTTTACAGTAACTTTAATAATTTACATTATAAAAAATCATAAATTTTAAAAAGTGGCAACAACCTGACTTGGTCCAAGTCAGCCAGGGTTCGGCTCGACTCAAAACCCAGACTTACTGTACACGAACAGACTTTTTGCCAATGGAATATAATTGTAATAATCATAGTTCCTTCAAAAATATTAGAAAACACTTATTGGTCATGGCTTCTTTCCTTGTGTACAAAATATACAGACAGACTGAATTTTGTTTTCACATATTCCTTACTTGGTCTCTCTCCTAATTTTAGGTTTTCTCGTCAAATAATGCACTAACCGATGCTTGATGAGTCATTTGAAAGAAAACAAATATGATCAACTTTTTAACCCTTCCTCGTGTGTTTTGCACACACGGTCTGAAGACATGGTCAATTATTCAGTTCTTTCCCAAGAGGGGAAGTCAAATGACTCGGAGGACGAGTTGTCCAATGACTAGGAGGACGAGTTGTCCGTAGCGGGTACGAGTTCTGTTTGGCTTTCCAAACTGTGAAAAAGAAATGAAATCTCACGTTCTGCCCAAACACCATTTGAACTACTTGCTACTCTATCTCCACCAAAATATATGAAATAGATTAACCTCTAAAATTTAGTGTTTTTCTTACTCTAACACGTTCGCTTTTAAGAAAATAATGAATCTCCAAAACGTCGCTGGTAGCGGTTGGTAGTAGCGGAAGCACGGTTCAGTGTAGGCCGCATGGACAGCACGCACAGCCCGCGAAGCGGACATGATGACGGCTGCATGTGGGCAATTCCCGGACTTCTTGGAATCCCGTTTTCGTGCACTCGCTAGGTGCTGTCACGGACCTTGCTTTCCCCTTAAACCTTTCTGTAAACGTGGGATCCCTCTTCAGTTTCTCTCTATCGTTGATGGAGTCTTGGGTGAAGTCCTGGGTGAAGTGTGCCGAAGAAATTTGGTAAGTTTTGCTGAGCAAAAATTCCGCTCGGGTGTTGTTGACCGAAAAGACATATCGCACATTCTTTCTTTGGAGATCGCAGATTTTGGCAGTGCTACCACCAACAAGGCACGAAGCTAGCATTTTATTGATATCCAAAATGAATTCAGTGTAACAACCACTGGGAAAATACACCGAAAACTTGTGAAAAGAAAACGACTATGAGTGTGTTTGTGCATGCAGAAAGCATGCAACTTGCTTTGCAACTAGTGACTGTCTCATACGTATGACGTGCGGGGTCAATGCATATCATTATGACGTCATCACCCCGTTTTCATTTTGGCCTGTTGCCGGTTGACGAACACGGTCTAGTTTTTCATTTCTCTCTCTAACATAAAGTCAGCAATGAAGATAAGAAAAACGCAACATTATTAAATAACATCTGTTTTATAAAATAACTTTCTTCCTCGCCAAATAGCTCCAAGCTTGCCATCCCACTTTAAGAAACTAAGTACAAGCATAGGTCCTATAGCAGACTTTCACCAGCGTGTTTAATATTATGATGGCATCAAGCGTGACGTCATCGTGACGTCATCAAGTATCAAATTACACAACCCTAAAAACCAAAATATGCATATTTTAAAATGCTTCCGTCTCGAAAACCACGTGACCCAGGATCTTCGTATTTGGCAGGTTTATAGATGACATTCTGTTCTACAATGTTTTTTTGTGTGGGCATTGTCATCTGACCCTTCCTTCTGGGGTCAATTGGAGGTCAAAGTTCAACGAAAACGGAAATCTCAGTTTTTACACTTACCAGTAACAATGCCCATCAAACCAAGCTGAATCGTTAGTAAATTAGATACAGACATAGGCCCTACGGCAGACTTTCACCAGAATGTATAGTATCATGATGGCATCAAGTGTGACGTAATCATGACGTCATCAGGTGTCAAATTACAAAAATTCAAAGGTTATTATTTTCAAAATTCATATCTCAAGAACCGTAATAGATACTTGAACAATTCTTTCACAACATGATAAGTCTAAATGAACTGAACAAATCATACGATGTCATGACCCCTGTGTGACGCCTACTTCCGGTCCAAACCGGAAGTTGTTCGAAAATGTGCAATTTTTTAGCATTTTGAATGCAAATAGATTCAAAGTGGTAGTGAATTTGACCATATCTCTACGGAACGAAATGTTTCCACACATGTGGACCTTTTGACTATACCATTGGTGACGTCATTACATGGACGGTGGTTACGTAATGTGGTGTCAAATTACGCAAATTTGGAGCTGAGATGTTTTAAAATGCTGTATCTTGAAAACTACAACAGATATTGGTATGATTCCTTCGCCACATTTAAGAACTTGATGTTCAACATATTGTTCAACAATTTGTGCACAAAATTGTGACGTCACAGGTGTCACATTACAAGATTTCAAAGGTTATTATTTCAACAATTCATATCTCAAAACGGTGCAAGCTATCAACCCCCCAGCTATGGCGGATATGCAGGGAGGAGATATTAGTTACCGGATTAGTGTATACAGCAGCCGATTTCACGAAACTTTACGCAATTGCGCAAGTCCACTTACGCCATAAGTTATTGCGCAAGTAATGGCGTAAGTGGACTTGCGCAATTGCGTAAAGTTTCGTGAAATCGGCTGCTGAACTTCCATTTTTGCCATTCCACAGGTGATAACAATTAACAACGTCTGAAATTCATCACAAAATGTTCATTTAGCCCGATCACCTGGCGTTTGTAACAACAAACGTCATACCTCTAGTTTGTTTATGTTTTTCTTTTATGTTATACTGTCGTATGTTTTGTTAACCGTTCTTTGGATATGTTTTACTCTGATTCCCGGTTTCATCTTTCCCCCTTTTTAGACTTTCGTTGTATACTTTATTTGTACTGATCTTGCCTGCTGTGTCTCGTTACGTTAAATTGTATTAATTAACTTTAGAAATATACATTTACTTGTACATTTTTATTTATTTATTTATATATATATATATATTTTTAAATCAACTTTGATTACTCTTTGTTTCTGTCATTATTTAATTCTAAAGATCTTGGTTGTTTCTATCCTAATTATTGTTTTCCTTTTATTTTATTGGTTTCTTTTTATGTTATCCTAGGAATGTACATGTCTCATTTTTATCTTTTCATTTTTTATTATTGACAATATCAGTGTTATATTTTGTTTTAATATTCAATTTTAGCATCCAGGGCCCTTAAGAAAAGCAGTTCTTTTTATAACTGAGAAGGCTACCCTTGTTAAATAAAACAGATAATAATAATAATAATACCGTTGGTCTAATTTCTTCTCCGTTTTGATCATCCGTCATAGCTAGTCCATGTGCCAATACCCAAACAAATTGATGTCGGTACCATTTTGAGCGACAAAGGCTCATCATATTTTTTGGAAAGATGACCTCCTTGGGCACATTTTTTGGTATGATGGACATTCTCAAGTTGTAGTTTTGGTGAAAAAGGTTTTTTTGGTACAAAATCACGTTTTTAAATATTTCCCTAATAAAAAGAGTTTGCAAAAATGAAAAATCAATAATACAAAAATGACAAATCTAAAATATGGATATTGTGAGCAGTGGAAGCGTTGATTTTTTTAAATGGTTTGTTTCATCTTTTTCTCAATGGTTGCCATGGCAACAGCCGTTTTGGGGCAAAAAACACCATTTTCGGTACTAAAACTTTACAAATTAATATTACCAGAGTGGTGGTTTAACCCTTTCATTCCCGGAGGCGCCAAAAGGAACCATTTGTTTTTTTCGCTTTAATCCCAAAGGCACCAAATGGTGCCCGAGATTGTCTTTCAGTTGAGACCCAAGGCGACTTTTGTCACCACCTGCAAATGCTTTCAGAGTTTTTTGTTTGGCGCCCTCTATTGGCATGAATGAAGACGGTTCAAGTTTACACCAGTAGCGCGCGCGCGCGCCCTATGTAAATTCACAAAACTAAAAAGGGACAACAATATAGCGTGGGTTTGCCGTGAATACATAAAAGGGGAGGACGCACAGTACAGACGCCATTTGCATCCTGAAACTATGATGGCAACAGACGTCGATGGCATGTTGGCCGAAATTTTGGCAGACAGTGGCTCAGAATCAGAGGAAGGTTCCATTCAAGATGAGTCTTCTGACGACGATCCAGAAACGGCAGAAGACGGCATTACTGCAGCATTTCGTGAGGTAATAATGGAATTCGGTAATAATTAATACTAATTCTTTGGTGAACATTATCAGCAGCATGATCGGTGTTATGTTAATGAATCAATTAGGCTAATGTAATTCACCAGGCCCAGTATTTTTGTAGGCCCACCCCTAACGTCGGCCTATATAGGTCTATGGGGTTACAAATGCTGAAATTGAGAAATGTACATCATTACATGTAGTAAAAAAATGGCTCAATCAGTCTTGGTGACCAAATCCCTCCCCCCCCCCCCCCCCCCCCCTGAAAATCTGAAAGTAATTCCCAACATTCCTACAACACAAAAGAAGGGGGGTGTCCCGCTTGCCAAATATCTTGCAAATGCTATAAGCTGCTTTGAAAGAAATGAGGAAATTTGCATCTTCAAAATTTCGCATTAAATTGAACAGTTATTGGCAACGACCTTAAGATACTAGAGGGTGCCATTGTTTTCTTGTTTCCTTGTTTGCAACTACAAAGATTATACTCTAATGTTATAGTTTGTTTTTGTTGCAACTTACCGACCAACCTGACCACCTGCCAAAATCGAGCAAGACTGCGAAGGTAGATTTCCGATCCGGTTGGGAGCAACGAGACCATTTCCAGTGTCCGACTGTGCCCTTCACGGGGAATCCTGGCCCGACCGGCGACTTTGCTACGCTCTCAGCAGTGGAGATCTTCAAGCTGTATTTCTGTGACCTTGTGTGGCAGATGCTGGTGAACGAGACGAATCGCTATGCGCAACAAACAATAGACTCTAACCCTGATAAACAAGTTTCCTGGCACCCGACCAATATTCCAGAAATGATGGCATTTGTGGCACTTATCGTTGCTATGGGCATGAACAAATCATCTCAATATAGAATGTACTGGTCGACATCTGAACTGTTTAACTTGCCATTCTATCCGTCGATCATGTCACGCAATCGGTTCCTTTCAATTCTGAGATTCTTTCACATATCCAATAACCAAATTGCTCATACAGCCTCGGCTAAACGTGATAAACTTTCCAAAGTTCGACCCTTGATAGAAGTACTCGTCCCGAAGTTTCTAAACCTGTATAACCCTGCGCAGAATTTGTCTCCAGACGAGAGCATGTTAAAATTCAAGGGACGATTAAGTTTTGTTCAGTACATGCCGAAAAAAACAATCAAACGGGGTATGAAAGCCTTCTCCCTGAATGAATCAAAAACAGGGTACACATGTAATTGGAAACTATACACGGGAAGTGAGAACACCCAAACTGTTTATGTTGCACACATAAGTTCAGACTGCCCGCATCCAAAAATACTGACCATGCCCGCAAAAGTAGTCATTGATCTGGTCCAGGGACTTGAGAATAAGGGTCATATACTATATTGTGACAATTACTTCAATAGCCCAGCTCTTGTAGCTGAACTGTCTGAACTAGGATTCGGGTGTTGTGGTACTGTTCGGTACATGACCCAGGGGATTCCCCATGTTTCCAACCCCAAAAAACACAAAATGAAGAGAGAAGATGTCCCCCTTTTTTTGGTAAAAGGTGGGCAGTTGTGTATCGTTTGGCAAGACAAAAAATCGGTAACACTTTTAACAAATATCGGGAACTCTGATGTGTCAAAAAAGCAAATTCGGTGCAAGAAGAGCACAAGTGGATTTCGTGACGTTCTGAAGCCAAATTGTGTTGACCTGTATAATTTGAATATGGGAGGTACTGATGTTGCAGATCAATGTTTTCAGTACTACAATCATACGCACAGGAGTTTAAAATGGTGGAAACGATTTTTTTTCCGTATGCTCGATATTTGTATCGTCAATAGCCGAGTAATTTTTAACGGCATAGAGGGCAACAGACATGTCAGTAACCTAGATTTTCGTGTAGGTATTGTACAAGGCTTGCTGTTAGGTTGGGAACGTACTAATGCAACAAGTCGGCCGAGATACCACATTCCTATTGATTTGGCAAGACAACAACACTATCCTGGCAAAAACCGCAATGGAAAGAAACGCGACTGCATTGTTTGTAGCAACCGCACATTAAACAGGCGAAAACAGACCCGGATGATCTGTAAAGAATGTAATAAACCAATGTGCACAGTTCCTTGTTTTGAAAAATATCATACCAAATGATTGTAAGTATGTATATGTACAATCTGCTCGCCTTCAAATCTGCTCTCCCCTCCCCTCCCCCCCCCCACCCCATTCAATGTTGAAGACTGGTTCGACAAGCCACGGATTCAAACCAACATTGAATGGGGTGGGGGGCGGGGAGGGGGAGGGGCGAGAGAAAATACAAGTACATGCAGAAGTAGGGTTGAAGACACATCTTTTTAGACAAGCATTTTTAATTTCTTAGATTTTTAACTTTTGAGTGCTTAATTTTCTTTTGTATTGTATACTTTTTAGGTATTTTCATTAGGTTTTTCTTTTTTATATTGATGTACGAGTACAGGGCCTTGTATTACCAGTTTGTATTACTTTTGTTGTGTAAAAACTAGCTTGAAATTACACTTAATAAATAAAAAGATGCACACTAAATTTCTCTCCTTTTTGTGTCATCAGGTGTACACAAAATCATCAGAGCTATTTAGTGCATATAAACCACAGAGGGCTCACTTCAATGAAATGTCTCCCAAACCAGTGGGTCTCTAGTGACACTGGGCTCGTAATTGCTGTGGTAAACAAGGGTACTGTCTTATATGAGTGGGTGGTATTGAAAGGGTTAACGCTGGCTACCGCTAGTGGCCTGCTGGCAGTTTTAGAACGGCAGACCACTGGTGGTTTTCCGCTGGCTACCGCTAGTGGTCCACTGGTAGTTTAGGAGCGGCAGACCACTTGTGGTTTAACGCTGTCTGCCGCTAGTGGCCTGCTGGCAGTTTTAGAACGGCAGACCACTGGTGGTTTGCCGCTGGCTACCGCTAGTGGTCCCTGTACTCTAAGGTATATAACAACTGCCTGGGTATATCAGAATGAGTTTGCCGTTGGAAGTAGCCCAATATTCCATGTGAATCCTGTAATATGAATTTTTTATGTTTTATTACCAGAAATTGTGTTTTTTGCCCCAAAACGGCTGTTGCCATGGCAACCATTGAGAAAAAGATGAAACAAACCATTTTTAAAAATCAACGCTTCCACTGCTCACAATATCCATATTTTAGAATTTTCATTTAAGACTGCAAACTCTTTTTATAAGGAAAATATTTAAAAACCAAAATGGTATAAAACTACCACTTGAGAATGTCCATCATACCATAAAATGTGCCCAAGGTGGTCATCTTTCAAACAAATATGATGAGCCTTTGTCCCCCAAAATGGTACCGACAAGTGTCTTGGCCCATGGACTTTCACGCGAAACCCTGATGTTTCCTCCAAATTGGAATATATTTGCCGAGGGTCAAAGTTCGAACCTTCCTCGAGTAAGGAATAATAAAGCGTTCGTTTATTTTGCTCCACTGCGCAGTACCGCCACCACCGACGGTTAAGCTAGGGGAAGGTAGTCGAACGCGCTAAAGTGTTTGTTGCGCTTAGAACAAGGCGGTCACGCAAGTATATGTGATTTGCATAAACTCCTGGCGAAGTGAGGTCGCTGTTCACGCTTGAGAAGCGCCGCGCCCCGTCAGACCGGATTGGCGGTGCCACTACGGTTTTTGGTCAAAACCGCCATCAACGTAGTGACACCGCCAGTAGTTTTTCATAGTTTCCCCTACCCGTCACACATGTGTTTTTCTTCGCGGTGCTACTGTCGATCTGAACTGTTTGAAGACTTTTAGAACACTGAAATTGAAGCAGAAACCGGCGAAGCTTTTATACTACAAAATATGCCCGCAGTAGCACCGTGCAAGCACCTCAGTGCAACCTCAGTGGAAACGCCATTGCCGTACAAGCGCCTCAATAACACCGCCGGCACCGCCGTAGGAACGCAGTGGCACCGCAGTAAGATCGCCAAATTTTCAAAAATTATTTCCTGGCTCCGCAGTGGCACCCCATACCCGCAGTGCTCCCGTGGTAGCACCGTGGTAGCACCGCCATAACCGCAGTAGAACCGCCACGGGATCGCCGTAGGGTCGCCAGTCTACTTTTTTCGGCGATTGTACGGCGGTTGTACTTCGGAGGCACGGCGGTGATGGAGGTGCTACTGCGGTCCATGTAAAGTCCCACGGCGGTCATGGCGGTGCCGCGGCGATCCCACTGCGGATTGGCCCAACCCGCGGTGGCACTGCGGAAGTTTTGAACATGTTCAAAGTTTCCGCCGTGCCACCGCGAAGGTTCGCGGTTTTGACAGTTTTCCGCGGTGCTACGGCGATCAATGGCGGAACCACTGCGGAACCGCGGCGATCATGGCGGTGCCACTGCGGTTTATGCCGTACAAGCACCGCAGTGGCACCGCGCCTCCGGTGTGACGGGGGTATTAGATATGGAGCCAGTACAGTACGCCCTAGACTATCGATGACAGCCTGGCCAAGGCTAACAATACTGATGGTCACTTTTTCGGCTGTCCTGTAAAGCAAGATTGCGCATTTGGCGAAAAGGACATTATTTTAGGTTTGCCAGCTGGCTACACTGATTCACTTTTTGATTCTTGACAAATCTCTGAATGACCTTGACCAACTTATAGGAAGCACTGATCGGTTTGCATCCCTATTCTTGTATCTTTGAGATCTTTAGAAAGTTCTTTGCCATAAGGTATCACGCTGGTCAGTCAGTGACTGTATTTGTACCGTATTTCTGATGCAAGGTTTTTTGTTTATATGTAGTTAATAAACTTTTGAGTAGTATGTATATACTTCCATGGGGTAGTATAGTTATGTGGAAAAAATATATAACAAGTATTTCTACGCTTGGCCTAGAGCTAAAGAGTTGCCGAGGTGGACTGACTTTGAAACATCTGTTGTATGCGACTTTATTCATGGGCTAGTAGTTTTGCACCTAGTGCACACATAATGTCTGGCGATACTGGACTTCTCTTCCATAATTAGGCAATCGAATATACTTGAAGATAATTTGTTTTGTTTGTGGGAATCCTTGGTTGATTTTCTTAGAAACTTACTTCGTCCGATTTGCTTCCAGGGAGATGGTCACAGAAAATACCTTGGAGTAGACGTGGTATTAGTGGGTACTATTTATATGTCTATATATGTACGTGTTTGTAAACCGATTCAACTTCGGAGAGTGCTCTACTTTACACAAGGAGCGGTACAAAATCAATCACAAACTAATATTTTATTCCGACAAATCTGTTTCGTGGATACCTCCACTCGTAAGGGAATTGTAATGGCGTTCTCGAAACATTCTACCTGTGCATCAATTTGGGGGACCCGCGAACGCAAAAACACAAAAACGCGCGCTGGGATTGCAGGCGTATGTTTACTACTTGACGCGGGCGTGGGGAAAATATGGCCCTGCCCGAACTACCCGGCCGCGGCTCGACATCGCACACGAGTCCATGGGATGTGGCTGCAGTCACCACCATAGACCCGCGTGTAACTTGAAGCCGCAGCCAAAAAATTCGGACACGGCCTAAAGGCCCGGTCACACTGCAGCGATAACGAACACGATAACGAAATCGCCGTCAAAAACGAGAACGATATATCGTTTGCCACACTGGTGCGAGAAAGGAACGATAAATCGTTGGGCATGTTCATCTGGTCTATTTAAGGAGAAGTAATTCTTTCAATTGAATTCGACGTTTTTATACCTTGTGAAAACGGACACCCCCCTAGCTAAAGTCAAGGAGTAATTAACGCATGGATCATTACTGATATACAGTTGTGCTAAAAATGATAAATGTCCAAAAAATGTCATGTCATAATTATTCATACCCCTAATAAAGTCACTTTTAATAATCAATAGAAAAGCTTTTGTTTTTTATCACTGCCTCAAAACGGTTCCTGTATCAGCTTATTACAAGGCTTGGCATGTTGCCACCGGGATTTTCACCCCGATCCTCCGATCGATCCGTCGCAAAGTCATTGAGGTTGGAAGGTTTCCTTGCCATTACCCGAGTCTCGAGTTCCCTCCATAGATTCTTGATCGGGTTGAGATCCGGGCTTTGGCCCAGCCACTCCAAAACGTCCACATGGTTGTCCTCGAACCATTTCGTAACTGCCTTATATTTAATTGAACAGATGTTAATGATTCAAATCTTATTCGAACATGTTAAGATAACTGTTGAACGACAAAACGGAATCACTAGAATGTTGAAAGCAGGTGCAATATCACAAAATAAATTGCCTAAATGGTGAGATTCTGTAAGGGGTATGAATAATTTTGAACAGGCACTAACAAATCAAATCTGGACATCACTATTGTTATGCAAATGATGCGAAGCCAAAACACGTGGTATTGTGCAAGGCAGCAACTAACTGTCCCAGGATACAGTGAAAGTTCCTTCACAATAGTTTTTGGGAGAGGAAATTTAAAATATGTTAAATATTTTAATGGTATGAATAATTTTGAGCACAACTGTATGTATATTCACCGGTTTAGCCGCATGGGTATTTTATTTCTAAATCCTTCTGGGACGAGACCAAAATGACAACGCCAGCTTTGTCTTTTCGTCAGTTTAGTTTTGTTTTAGGCAAACTGTAATCCACACAAAATAAAACATTCAGTAACATCACTGGTAGTATTTAGACGATTTTATTTACCCGTTTCACTGAATGGTCTTACATTATAGCATTGATATTGAAATTTATATAAATCCGAATACAAAAAGTGTATTGTTTGTTTGCACTCCAAATACCAATTTTTCAAGACCCTGACAATAGCGAACTTACCTTTACAATAAAAAATACCTGGTTTAGAATAACAAATTAAATTGTGCTAAACTATATTTGTCAAACGGCAAGTACATACACTTTGAATGTCATCTGCAAGCTGGGTTTCAACAAAATCACTACTATACACCGTGGAGAAAGATTGAGAGTAATTCACTTGAAAGAATTGCAAACCGGTTTTTGAATCAACCGTAAATTTTTATCCCTAGTTAGTCACCTTAAAAAAGAGGCCACTTTTTACATTGGCCACTCGTCTTTGGTCTCAAATGTCATTTGTAAAAAATGCTTAAAGGCAGTATACATCATTGGTAAGCCCTTACAAACAGTGTCATATAGTGTCATCTTCCTGTATGAATAAAGATATGCATTATTAAAACCAACCTCAGTAAAATCTAGCTCCATACCTCGTCAAACTTTTGAGAAAACAGTGAAAAACCGTGTCGTTTTTCTTCCGAAATTGTGTGAAACAAAATGTCGAGGCGAGTTTTTGTACTAGCGCCCTCTTGCGATAAAATACATTACTGCAGGGATAAGCAGGCACTGTTTCATGTTTACGTAGTTTCTTCTAATACAACAGCCGTTTGATATGTGCGCAAATCAAGTAATCCGACACCGTCTGTACGCGCGCTAGCTGGCCGGCTGTTGGCAGCCGAGGTCAATTATATATACTGTATACAGTGTATATGGCATGCATGTATAGTAAACCGTATTCGTTGTACACGGTACGTGTTTTTTAGTAAATGTGTGCGTGTCATTACAAAAAAAAGAGGAAAATGCAGGATTTTTTTTTTATTTTCCGTATAAATACCATACACCCGCGCCACTAATCCTTCATAATATGACATAACACCCCACTGAGAAAGTGTAAATATGGCGAGGAAACATGAATTTAGGGGTGAAAATGTAATGTTTTTCTTTGAATTTTTATGCCATATGTTCCATAGATTTAGTGCATGAAGTCAATTTTCAATGGGATATGAGGAAACAAGAGGAAATCAGCTGATCAACTGAAAAGTTTTGTGAAAACAAGGTGACGAGTTTGTTGAAAAACGCATGTTTTTGTGAATTTCAAACTCTCGGCCGGTTTTGTAGAATATTGGCAATTTTTGTGACATTTTCACAAAAGTGGTAAATTAATTTCACAAAACACTTACATGTACTTCTGCACCGCTGACAAAAAGAGACAAAGACCAAAGACATTCTTTATTTTTCTTAAATTGTGTTTATTTCAAATAAAGGCAGTATACATGATTGGTCAAATAGTGTAATCTCCCTGTGTGATTGAAAAACAACCTGAGTAAAAAAATCAGCTCTTTACTTCGTCTAACTTTTGAGAAAAGTCAAAAACCGGGCCGTTATTGTCCTAAAATATTGCGTGGTTATTAATCTGAGAATTTCACATCAATATAGGCCTATGTACATGTACACTTTCGCTCACTTCTTGAATAAACACGCAACATTTTGATACAACCACCCGATTTTTCCGAGCTGCATACGTTTCCCGTACGCGTATCATGGTCCCTTGCGATGATGTCACGCGTACGGGAAACGTATGCGGCTCGGAAAAACTCGGTGGTAATAGACAGTTTCGGCAAGCTCAAAATCCACGCGCGTATAGCTATCTGCCATGCATTATCTAACCTACATACAAAGTGACTTGCATTCATATTTTTGATAGAAGGTTCACAATGTCTACTAAGCTCCATATGGGACTAAACTTCAAGCTCGTGACAAAATCCCATTCCTGTGTAAAGTTTGTGCACTCCCAGTAGATTAGTGCACTGGAAATGTCGATTTAGTTTGTTTTGCGGAAAATAGGCCTAGTCACACCCGTCTATTGAGATAGGCATGATAGGTGCTTGTACATTTTTTAATATTAGTGGTTATTGATTGCAATCCAGATCATCAGTCCCAAGGAAACAACCAAACTTGAGATGAGAGAAAAATCGTGAGGGCCTAATCAGGATTTGAACCTGATACCTCTGACTCGCTAGACAGATGCTGTACTAGCTGAGCTATAAGGCATATTAATCCTGAGGGGGTATTACCATATAGTATTCCATATCAATGGTGATCGGGCAACATACCACACATGTATGTTGTGTTCAGTCCCAAGTAAAAGAACGTATGATGTCAATTGCCATATTGATTAGCCGAAAATATGAAACACCAATTAGTATTATACAGTCAACATGGTCAAACACTGATAATAAGAGCACTGTTAAATACAAAGTAGTCATGCCTCTAACAAGGAAACATTTAGGTCCCAAGTCTTTGTTTTCGTTTGTTTTTAAGACTGATAATACTTGATTACTCTTATAACAAAGTAATTTATCAGTGTTATACTGTATTTGGTAACACACAAAGGGTGGCGCTTTCACTTGAGTAGATTTATGCACATAGCAATTGCATCTGGAAAATTGTATTGAATTATGTATAAATCTGTACCTATCTTGGCAGCCTGAAGGTGCTAAATCCGTCACTGGAAGGGGAAGGGGGAAGGGGGAAGGGGGAGAGGTAGGCCTTCCAGAGGAAGGGGTCAAAAAGGCAGCCAGGGGAGGGCCAGAGAAGGCCTAGAGGCAGAAGAGCTGCTCTCCAACCTGTTAGACAAGGCCAACCAGTCATCGATTTACCAGATCAGCGACGGCAAAGACTAAGAGTATGCAAAACTTAGACTGGGTGAAATAACACAGTAAACTCTTGTCATAACACCCCTGATATAAAGCTCTTCTTGATATAAAGCGCCCTGCCATTATTCTCCGCATCGTGTATGCATTGGTTATAGCACTCTCTGGATATAAAGCTCAAATTATTCCGGTCCATTGAAGAAAGCTATAATGAGAGTTTACTGTAACCCTAGAGCTCATTACCATGCACGGACACCCAGAATTTCCCATGTTATAATATATATATACCATATATATACTCTCCAACAAAAGAAACTGTGCATGGAAAAAATTGCTGTATTTTTTCAAGAAGGTAGAAAATAAACACCAAATTCACAGACAATATTCTCTGACATTGTTAGAAAAAGGTTATGCACTCAAAACCTGCTCATGGCATAGTGCAGGACTTAGGCATGCCTGGGTGTTGATTTCACAATAGGGGTCCTACAGGTTGTTATGTAACAGAATTCCATAAAGTTCAGGTCTCGTCAGCAAGCCGTATAAAAGGACTACCCAAATGCCAGAAGAGCATTTTGCAAGATTGTGTCCAGTACTCAAAACGTCATGCCGCGTCTGTCCTTAGCTGACCGTCATCAGGCCATTGAGCATGTTTGGGATGAGATGGAGCGCCGATTATGTCATCTTCCTCAGCAGCCAACAAACCTGCAACAGCTTGGTAGAGATCTCGTCCAGGTGTGGAATGACATCCCACAAGACTTTCATGCGCGTGTCATTGGCTCCATGAGGCGAAGATGCACAGCAAAGATTTTGTAAGCATATGTTCATGTACTGTTATTGTGTAAAGGAAAAGAGATTATACAGTCAAACACTGATAATTAGAGCACTGTTAATACAAAGTAATGCCTATAACAAGCAAAAGTTTAAGTCCAAAGTCTTTTGTTTTCAAGACTTATAATACAAGATTATTTCCAAGGACCTCGTATTATCAGTGTTCCATCGATATGAAGTTTGCAATTGATCACGTTCAAATGACATCACTTCCTACAAGATGTCATGGCATCAGGATTTTCAGCGTAATTTTTGGTGACGCGCTTCGGTTGCGCCGTGTTTCGAACAAATTTTGAGCAACACGCACGCATGTTTGGAACAATTTTCAGGGTGTGCGTGCGCGTACTTGATGGCGTTTAATACGCAGTAGCATTTTTCCTACGAAGATGGCATCTGTGAACGTGATCAATTAGTGGCCAGTTTGCATTAGAAGAGTTATGTTGCATTATGAAAATTATATATTATGCTGTAAAAAAGATGCAGAAAAATTGCGCAAACAAAATAGGCATCATACCGGAAATTGACATAGTACTCCATGTTGTTCAAGAACCGCTTGTCCATGGTGATAGACATCAGTGCTGAATGGGGAGCTTCTCCTGGTGTCAGGTAGTCTTCCCGGGGCTTTTCCAGTGGCTCATGCTCACACTGACCTAACCCAACAGACCCACCCAATGCCCATTCATGTTTTCCACACACATGGTGGAGTAGGCCCCTCCATTTCTCCTGAAAGGTACGGGAAAATTCACTTATTAACCCTCGTAGCAGGTGATCCTTGGGACTGTTTTGAACAGTCTGTTGTATTACGTGTACGGTATACACATATAAGCTTGCCGTGGGTTAGCGCAGGCGCGGGCACACACCCCATAGGGGTGTAAAAACCATTTTCGTATCTGTATACAAATTGGAGGAACACAAATCTGCATGATACATCTTGAATTCGGATTTTCGAGTAGTCCCATCGAGTTGTTACTGAACTTGTCTATCGACCGTGCCTGGATGAAGAGCTTTTTCGTTATAAATTTAGCTTTGCGGTGCTTTAGAAGCCATGCCTTTGTTGGGAGAGCAAAAATATTCACGTGCGTAACTATATGATGTACGCCAGCGCAGCACGCGCTAACCCGAAATTGCCTGTGAACCCTTACATGTTACCCCTGGTTTCTCTCTACAATGCTAACCCTGGGGTTTTGGCCGTTAACCCCGAGATTGCCCTCCTTAATCCTGGTCACTGGCAGGGTTAACCAACCCGGCGTAACGGTCTTATTTTGTCTTAACCCGGGGCGGAAAAACAGTAGTGGCCCCGGGCATCTCGGGGTTAAGGATTGCAAGTACCTTACATCCTGATTAAATTGGCCTTTGTAAGGGCCCGATTGCAGATTTTGTTTCGGCAAGGTGGCAAAGTGATGATGGGGTGAAGAAGTGATGGGCATATTAGCAATGGTGCAAAGTGGATGTGGGGTAAATTCACTCATACATTCCTGTATTTTTTGGCGGCATTCACTAATGACTGATGTGTCTCTGACAAAATTTGCAATGTGTTCACTGACTTGGAATGAAATGCATAGCACATGCATTCTACTCTTTATAACAACCCTAAGTTTGCCCTTTGAGTTACATACCTGGCAAATGTCTTTTTTTTCTCGGAAGGGTTCCACTCCAGACACCACTGAGCTGTAAGAGGACAATATATTTGGAAATACTCAGCTCTGGCAAATGGTAAAAGAACGAGAGAGCTTGGCTGAAGCATACCTCATATAATTTTCTCAAATATAGTTAGAGGTCCAAGTGCTCGATAAAAGCCTACGAAACACAAATATACATCAGACAGTTTTTTTTAGACAAAGACTGGACAGTTTTAAACCCTTTTTAGCTTGGCACGTGCTCATGCCCAATTCAGCGAATATGGAACATGCCCACATACAAACTACATGTACATGCCCCCATAAGCAAAACTGGAATAAACATGATACAATACAGACAAGACAATACCTGTCAGTAGAGTGGGCCATTTCTCCTCCATGTTGTTGGCTCTCAAAGGCGATACACCTATCATGGGACTACAAAGAAAAACCCATAAATTTTTAATGAACTGTTGTCAGCTATGTGTTTCAATCACTGTAGCACAATCCCACTCAATTAATTTAAATTATGCATACACCAACCAAAAAGGTGCATAGTGCAATGTGAACATGTAGACTTGTTAGAAAATAACCAATGATTCTTAATCTGTTTTCCTTATGTCCGCCCCAAAACAACTTCGTGCACAGGCAATCAGGAGTGCAGGCCGTGGTTTAGGATGAAGTACATGTAGTTCAGGGCGAAGTGGTTTTGGGGACGGTTAACCCTTTTTTGACAGTTTTCTCAAAAGTTAGACGAAGTACAGAGCTTATTTTTGCTTAGGTTGGTTTTTATCATGAATATCTAATAACGACACAGAGGGATAAAACTATTTGTAATGGTTTACCAATCATGTATACCGCCTTTAAGTGTTTACTGAGAAAAGGCATTATCTGATTTTCTTCAACTCATAGTCTTACCTGGGAGCTACACCGGATAGATGTGGCAAATTTTAGTCCTGCAGATGAACTTGGTCCTGGAATGCTTGGTGAAGAACTCCTAAATGCACAGTAAAACATGTTAGCAAAAAGTTAAACCATGCAAGATTCCAACTTTGCCTTGTCCCATGTTTTTCAGAAAGACATCGATTTGGAGGTTAGAGCCACAGTCACAAACCAGTCACAAACCATTCTGCCCCAAAACAGAATGAGTTGACATATTATTACAGTCAGAATACCCTAAATGTTATTTTTACAATATGACAGTTCCATTTTTCAACAGCCAAATTTAAATGCCTCAGACGTGTGGCTTAACTTCCTCCTTGCCAGGGCTAAATATGCAAGTTCAGCAACAAGATCAAAATGTATTTTATTTGCCGTTAATTTCATTACTTTATACCTTGGGTAAGACAACAAAATACATGAAACAAAAGTACTGGTTTGTAATACTACATGCATATTTGTTTAACAAGACCTCCAACACTGTACCTTGTACCTGTACACACACTAAATCACTGCATCATGATATAGGGCGATATAACTGATAGAAGCATACAATGTCGCAAGGCAAACTCAAGATTCGGGTGCTTCATATTTTGGCGCATGAGGGCTATTCAAGGCTACTATTTCCGGTAGAAAATATAAATGTTCACCCATGATGCGGAAGACAGAGTTCCGCAGCCTTGGAAAGCCCCCTGCCAATGTGGAATTCGCAGGAAACAGGACAAATCGTACCCGGGACAACTTGCAGCGACCTTTGTCAGGAATTTACCGGGACATTTTGTCTGGACATTCAGACTTTTGGCAAGAGTTTTAGTGCCACTTTTGCCGGTACTAAATTCTTATCAACGCTCCAGTTGGCAAGAACTCGACGGTATTTTTTTAGTTCATGCCACAACTCGAATTTAAGGAAAATAATTATTGGAATCGATAACTTGGACGATTTTAAAATACCTTTTCCATTGGCATTTCCGTCGCAAATGTTGCGTTTCCATTAGCTAAGATAATCTCAGCTCTTTTTTTATCATTTTTCATTGGGATGTGGTCTTTTAGCAGTAGAGCTGAGAGAAGTTAAGAACATGAACCCGCCATCGCAAAACAAATGTGTCATTTTCTCACCGTGACACACTAATTCCCCCTAAAACTCACCCAAACCTTGCCAGGCATAACCACTACGCAGGTCCTTGAGGGAAATAACCAGCCACGATGATTATTTTGCCAACAATTCTAGCGAAACACACCGGTATGCTCACAGCCTAGCCGTTGTCATGTTGTGTTCAAAAAGTCTATCTGCCTAGTATGTGTACAAAGGAATACCAATGCGCATTGGTTACCAGACGTGATCTAAAAATAGCATACCGGTTTGTTTCGCTGGAATTGTTGGCTAAATATTCATCGTGGCTGGTTATTTCCCTCAAGGACCTGCGTAGTGGTTATGCCTGACAAGGTTTGGGTGAGTTTTAGGGGGAATTAGTGTGTCACGGTGAGAAAATGACACATTTGTTTTGTGATAGCGTGTTCATGTTCTTAAAGCTTCTCAGCTCTACTGGTGAAAAGACCACATCCCAATGAAAAATGATAAAACAAGAGCTGAGATTATCTTAGCTACTAAAACTAAGCTTTTGCGACGGAAATGCAACTTATTCTAAAATTGTCAAAGCTATCGATTCCAATAATTATTTTCCTTAAATTCGAGTTGTGGCATAAACTAAAAAAATACCGACTCGACTGTGAAGTCTAGTTGGTACGACGGTCGAGTTGGTACGACGGTCGAGTTGGCAGGCAAACGGTCGAGTTGACTGTAAACCTTTCAACATAAGTGGAGACCAGTAAATGGAATTCTTTCTAAATTATAAAATAGGACTAGCCTAGGCCTGCTAGGCTACTTTTAATACTTACTTATCATGCATATCCAGATTAAACATTCTGGCTAGATTCGCATTGGACATGTGGAGACCGACAGCTTTTAACTCAGAATAAAACAACCTCGCGTTGTACAAACATGTACGTACGTACGTACGTGAACAATGCGTGATGAACCAAACCAGCAAAGACGCGCGTGCATGCATACCATTCGCGAATAAAAAATTGCCTTTTTCCAAATCTCGACTTTGACTGAGGTTGAGGCTCGGGCTAAAACTGGAACTTTTTCGCAAATACTGCTTGAGTGAACTTGGACAAAATACAGAGTTACACTGGGCAAAGGTTGTTGAATAACTATCATTCCCACATTGCAGTACTGTTGCAGAGGATATTTGCAAAAAGGTGTATGGCCAAATAGAGCCGGAGCCTCAGCCCAAGTTCAGATTTAGAAAAGGGCCATTTGCAGAGTTACAACCTGACAACCTTGTCCCGGGGGTGGTAGAAATCGTTGTGTTGCAGAGGACGAGGTTGTAATTCCATCGCTATTATCGGTCGTGTGAGGGCAGCATTCAACGAAATGTTTTTAAAAAAACGAGTTTTCGTCTCATGAGACGAAAACTATTTCTTTTGCTCCATTCTCAAAGACTATAGCACTTCAGACAAAATCATTTTAGGGGAAGTTTTCTACGGTCATCATGTTTATATTGTGTAAGTTAGGCGTAAATCTGTGAACATTTCTGATTTCGAGATTACCAATGATGTATACTGCCTTTAACGGAGCGTGTTCAGATTTTTCTGGAAAATGCATTTTGTTCTAACCTAACTGTCATATAAAATACCTCCCCAAAATGGGAAGAAAAACAGACAAATTGCAATCTTTAGGATGTGGAAGCAAAAGGTTTAGTGTAAATCACTGCACTGCTTTACATAGCTGGATAAAAAAGTAAAAAAAATATCAGTGTTTTTTCTTATGACATTTCGGAGTGGTAGTGAGACAAATGATATGGTATCAAAAAATATGGGGAGGGGGTTAAAAATGTGATCTGAACATGCTCCATTAAAGGGCCCTGAAATGCTCAATAACTTTATTCACAGTATAGCTGTAATATGAAGGATTACTTGTATAGAAAGACAGTAGGCCTACTACTGTTAATTGTTATGCCCCATGAATAAAAAGTGGCATTTTTTAACTTTGAAAATTTCTTCACATAAACTCGCAGAAAGAGGGCGCTGTCGTCAAGGGTTACAAAAGTTTCAGCAAGTTGGAGACAATTGTGGAAACTTTTGTGCACAGTCGAATGAGGTTTTCCTGTGTTTTCCTAATGTGACCACTTTGCTCATACCACTTTGCTCATACATATGTAAATTTGCCTTTAATACAAATTTACATATAAATAAAAAACCTTTTTTTTTAACCCAACCCCCCCCCCCCCCCCCCCCCCCCCCCCCCTACTGGGGATCCTGGGGGAAATGGCACCATCATGAACGTCATTTTAGCACAGTGTCCAGTTCAGCATCCACAGCCAGTTGAATGCTGTTGCTTGCTGGAGAGTCCTACATCATTAAAAGAACAATTGTCATATGTCACTAGAAAGTTTAAGCAAAGTTCAAGCAAAATCTAAAGTTGAAGCAGTTATTCCGAAAGCCACTGGACGTAGATAACAATGTACCAATTTCGTACAGCCTGCTTATATTTTGTTAGCACTGGCGTTTTCAAAGTGGAGGTCGATGGGTGAAACAACAAGTTGTAATGGTATACACAGAGTTTTTCCAAAAATCAAATCTCATTTCGGGGGTGGGCACAAAGAGGTAGCACAAACCCTTTGTTGGGGGGTGGGGGGGGGGGGGGGGGGCATTGGGCATGTGACCTCCACCAGGCTCCCCTTTGATTGGTAGATTCAGAATATAAAGAAAAGTCACTTCAACACACCAATGAAAACCTGAAGTGACAGGATTTATCAAGATTTATGTTAGAACAAAACCAAGTGAACATGAAAATCCTACATGATAGTACAATTAAGAAAACTTACTGTATGTTTGAGATGTGGCCCAGGGGAGGCTCAATATGTCAGCAAATTTGTATTTCGTCAAGACCTTTGTTGCAACACCGCGTCTGGACACTGATTTCTTCTTCTTGTGGTACATGTAGGCATGCATGTTTACAGTGAAACTTCACCTGAAATGAAAACAATAGGCCTACATTTAATGTAGCTGTGGGGCTGTCATTCTTCAAGTCTTATCTTAGCCAACTCATCAACTCGTCATGTACAATCTGTTACATGTAAATGATGTATAAACTCGTACCATATACATGGCCTGTAAATAGTCAAATCGTACCCTAATGCCAGCGCCTACCGGTAGCTGAAATGATTCCAGCTTTAATGTACAGCTTTACAATCATCTTGAGATTGCAGCAACAATAGAACTTGCCCCCAACATTCCAGCTGTCACCATAATTAAGTCAAACATGAACTATAACTATAAGTTGCACAAGCTGTTGTACGGTGCATGATGTCTTAACTGAAGGAACGAGTTGGCAAGGGTACGAGTTGGCAAGGGTACGTACAGCAAAGGTACAAGTACGAGTTGGTAAAGGTGCGAGTTTTCTCATGATGGGGCACAAAAAATGTGACCATGATTATGCAAGCCTTGGGGAGACGTGTGGGAGAATGGAAGGAGAAACAAAGTTTCTACATAACTTTCTCATCACGAACAGTCTATAAAATGTTATGTCCTATCCACATGCGCTACATACATTTGTAAATTCATAATGATTGCATGCGCTATGGATAATGCATACAGTACATGCACAAAAATGCGTGCAAACAAACAGGGCGGTCGGTCCGAGCCGATTCTCGCTGATGCGCAACAAAAACACAATATTTTTCAATAAAACGAAATACTCACCATTAAACCCAAGTGCACTGCCGATGTCTCCCCAAATATATGTCTTCTGATGAGTGTTTTAAAAGTTTTAATCCGTCTTATCATACAAAACTTTGTTCTTTTCTACCTCAAAAACTAGATTTTTGTCGTCCATTTTTCTTTTTCTTTCAAGCAGCAACAAAAGTGACGTCATTGCAATGGTCGCGCCTGATTGGCCAGAAGACAAATTCGTCCGATAACAAAATTTAAAATCGCTCCCTGAACGATTCATCCGATTTTGATCGTATCGGTTTTGAAGCATCGGAATCGTTATCGTTGCAGTGTGACCATCTGCGTCGGTTAGCACGGTGGCGATTTATTTTTCCGTTATCGTATTCGTTATCGTGTTCGTTATCGCTGCAGTGTGACCGGGCCTTAACATTACACTATGCACTTTGGATCTTTTGTTTAGAGTAGCCATTTCTGGGTGGCAGATAATATAGAATTTCTCCATTGTGCACAAGTTGCATATTTTACTGATGTTAGAGTATGGTTGAGCATTGCTCAAGATTTTCTACTTAGTTGTGAAATCAGTGTTTTTGTCTTTTAGCGTCCGTACATGTTTAAGTAGTTCTGTCTGGTTCCGCGCTTCTCTCTTGAATGATTGCCGGTGGTTTCCGAATCTTTGTTTAAACTCGGTGCTTGTTAGGCCTACATACGTCTCTTCACTCGTGTTGGTTTTCACAGTGGCTATAGACGATGTTTGGTGTTCTGCATTTTCCATCCAGCGGGCATTCATTCTTTACCCTGCAGTTGCATTGTTTGGTTTCTGGTT
Source organism: Henricia sp. BOLD:AAB3569 (assembly GCA_037783545.1). Taxonomy (NCBI): domain Eukaryota; kingdom Metazoa; phylum Echinodermata; class Asteroidea; order Spinulosida; family Echinasteridae; genus Henricia; species Henricia sp. BOLD:AAB3569. The sequence continues at coordinate 185,385 of JBBELK010000422.1, read as the reverse complement.
CGGGTGCCTGCTTCTTCATTATATTTTTTGTTGTGAGCGTCCAATGTTGACTTCATGTTTGGCATACAACTGTATGACAGCTTTAGTGTGTTCTTGTTGAATATTTGTTGCAGTGCGTGTGCTTTGGGGAAACTCTCGTTAACGATCTTTAAGAATTGGCGTCCAACGTTGGTTTTTACTTTTGAGTCAAACGGCGGGTTGTACCATGTGACGTTTCTTTTTCTGGATCGCTTCTTTCGTGTATTTTGCTCATTTGGTACTAGTCAGGGAAAATTAACTGATATTTGGCAAATCTGGGAACTAAATCCTTACCAAATAATTTCTTCACCAATTTGTTACTAAAGGTGTCTACTAACACCCCTTCAATTCCCCTAGGAAAGCCCGGGACAGCTTCTTAAAAATGCAGTACAGACTTAAAAATGTAAAAACTTTAAAATGCAGTACACCAGACAACAGCCATTGGCAAACGCAAAGTGCCCATTTGTTGTGAATAGCGTAAATGCCGACAGCGCTATGTGTAGTTCTCCGGCCATGGGATTGCAAAAATAGTGTCACATAATTTGAATAGGAAAACCCTGGCTACGTTCCATTTAACCAGAGACGTAGAGAGAAATCTGATTTATCCATGTGCTGCCGTCGTTCGCCACTGGTTACAGTAATTTTGTGCACTCGTCTATGAAAAGCCGGGCACCCTTGTTGGCTAACGTTTGCAAACTTTCGCGTATGTGGAACAGCAGAATAGCCAGGATTGTTTTCACTAGGGGAGGGGGGGGGGGGGGGGAGGCGGGGAGGCGCATGTATAATCAGGGCATACAGCACTATCAGCAGACATCCGTTCAGTTACAGGTATAGGTATAGTTATCAAAAAACCTTTATTTTCCACATTTTCTTGCCTTTTTCAGGGCAATACAAAAAACATGCATCACGATTTTCCGTGGGGGGCGGATGGAGGGGGAATCTGACCCCCGTATTTACGCTGCTGATGTGGAACGCAGCTCCGGTACGTCACTAGTCTTTGTGAAAGACGGTCTAACGTTGCTTGGTTCGTGTGGACAGGGAACTAGTTTATGCGCCGTACGTGCGGTCGATATTGCACTGTGTGGACAGGGAACTAGTTTATGGGTGTTATTCGTAAGACCGTCTTTGGAATCCTTTCACGTGTCACATGGTTTGCTCGCGAAATGGCGAGCACATTCCTACGTGACGTAATGATTAGCATAACCTGTTTCCGAATGTACGGCGTGTGAAGGTCGTGTACCTGTACCTCGAAGTAGTTGTACTGTATGCAAGACTTTCCACACGACGTAACGATAAACAAAAATGTGCGTGGTGATATTTTGAGGATTTATGATGGCGGATCGTCACCGTGTTATAAAAGCGACGAGGATTATATCAAAAGACAGACAGTTTAGCAAAGGATGCAGGTACTTCTCAGCGGCGTAGGTGCAAGATTTGAAGAAAGGTAGGAATGCTGTAAAATGTGTTTACAAAATATCCACATAAAGGAGAATTGTAACGAACGACATGTTTGCACAGGCCTACACACATGACACACTACACATGCTACATGATGCAGATTCACTCGCATCGTGGTAACATTTTACTGAAATGCTTGCACTACATTTGTCTTAAGTTATTACGGCATAATATCACCAAAACGTGAAATTCCGTTAAGAAATCGTAATTTTATTGTGGAAATGTTAATGATTTCGAAAAGAATCGGGAAGTTGATCACAGCTTCAGACCTTGCGTGCATACTGCTTGCAAAACATATGAGACAGGTTTTTAAATTTCTAAGTGATTCCTCGCAAAATCTTAAATTTTGCCACTCGAAATGTTGTTAATTTCCCATTAAATATGCACATTCCAATGCTAGATGATTCATTTTAAAGAAACCAATTATGATCAACTTCCCAAATCTTGTCACGGTGACGACCCTCCTGAGTTTGTCCTCCAGATGGGGGGCTGGGGGAGGGGGGGTTGGACAAGGTGGGGGGGACAAGGTGGGGGGTGGGGGAACAAGGTGGGGGGGGGGGTCAATATAGCCATGTGGGGAAACGCACATAGCTGCTAGCAGGGAAGCATCATAGCATGGGCTCTATTTGTTCACACTTCCAATCTGGAGGACAAACCGGGTAAATTTGGTCTGCAGGAAACACGTTTTAACAATGAAAATATTTCATTAATTATGTCATGCTCCATTGCATTCTAACCATTTCTTTCACTTTCGTTTCTCTTTTTTCTCCTCAGACCCACAAATTAGCAGAGTTTCAATAAAGTACGGTACAGAAGATGGAATCTCTGTCGGCAAAGTATTTCTGCGAGGTAAAATTTGTTGTAATTTATAATCTTTTCTTTAACAAAAATTCCAATGCCACAAGATAGCAGTCAATCCACCCATGATGGCACACACAAACCCCGGGCACAAACCCATGTTGAGCATTTACTGGTATTTCCTTTTGCAGTCTCTGTACAGGGGAACAGTGACAATAATCACATAATTATTAATACAAGATCCACCTTATAACAAGCGTTTCATGCTGATATTACAAAAATCATGTTAAAACAGGGCACTTTTGCCTACAAGTGTTCAGTTCAGCTTTATGCATGAACAACTCGTACCTGCTTGAAACAGTGTAGTAGTAGAGACCAGACCTGTGGAAAATGCTGTGTCCTTGATGTGCATTTTTAGACAGATTCTTACCAAATTCTCACGATTTACTATCGTATGCGATTCTTTTGCTTTTTTCTTCAGAAAATGAGGAATAAGATTGACCTCCATCTACACGGGATTCTCATCAGTCCGTATACTTCCTGACTACTTGCGGCTTCTCCCAACAGAAGAGTGTGCAATCCTTTGTCTCCACGCTTTGGTCTTCTTTTAATGTAAAATGTCCTGTTGCTGCTTCGTGTCTGGGGTTTCCATATTTGATGAATGATGGAAAATTAAAGCTAACAAGACTTTTTATTTCAAATGTCCTGCAGCTAGCTGCACGACTTTGTGACTTATGTCAATTGCAACGGACAGCCACACACAAAACAGTAGTCTTTAATCAGAATGAACTAGACTGTGTTGAAGCCTTGCTTGACAAATTATTTTTTGAGCATGTAATCAGCTACATGTAAGTACATGTACACTCCATGGTGTATTCACATAACATGGAGGCCTAATTGAAAGGTACAACTTCCATGCAGATGTACATGTAACTAGGACAGTTCTTTAATAATCATGAATGAACCTACATGTTGAAATTTTGAGCAAACTGTCCAAGGAGGGAATTTCGTGGTGATGCTTGGCTTACTGATGTCAGGAGATTAGCTAGTGGATTTTGAAAGTTCATTTTTCTGAGCTATAAAGGTACATGCACATGTATATTCCTGCTTAAACTTAAAGAGCAGAATGAATTTGGGCCATGGGGTCAAAGACTTGCGACGTGTCACAAGTATACCAAATCCATCACATCTCGCAACGGGTTCAGCGAGTTCCGATGGATTTGGCTACTTTTGCGACACGTCACAATTCTTTGTGATATCAACCCCTGCTTCTGTATAGAAAAGCGTACATGTGAACAAAATTTGACAGTTTGAGTCCACTGGGAAGAATGCCTCCAACTACACAAAATAAATGCTACATAACAATTGAACTCTGACCTCCAAGTTTTTGTTTATTCTTTACATGTATAGTCATCAGTGCTTGGGACAATTATTTTTTTGGAAAGACAAGTAAATTCATAAACGTGCCTGCATTGATATAGCAACACAGCAAGCTGTATTAATAACGTCACTTATAAGATTTGTACTCATTATTAGTACTATAGTAAAACAATCTGCTTATCACAAGAAAATGTTTATGCCCTATCTTTCAATCATTGCTTTCATGCCTTAGGTTTAAAGACATGATTGGTAAACTTTCAAAAATGGTACCAAACGCATTACAGAACTAAAGTATGCCTTTTAAAATTTCACTCGGCCATAATTCAAAACCCTTTAAAATACATGCATGGTTTTTGTGTTGAATAAATGGTAAATAATTTATTTGCAAATTGTCAACAACAAAATAGTTGGCAATTTCTCATAATAAGGTACCAGTACCCGAAAGAATTGAGAAGGTGATCATGGCTTCAGACCTTGTGTGCAAAACATATGAGACAGGCTGATAAATTTAACGTTTTCTTGGGTGTCAGTTCGTGGAAACAAAAATTCATGGTTTTGGGTGCAGTGTACGGAGTGCGCGCGCACACTTGGATGTCAGTTCGTGAAAACTTGTGTCCCCCACTACGTGCGGTTTTCACGAACTGTAACTGAAGTTCACTTGGGTGTCACTTCGTGGTGACAGCGACGAAGTATACCAAATCCATCACATCTCGCAACGGGTTCAGCGAGTTCCGATGGATTTGGCTACTTTTGCGACACGTCACAATTCTTTGTGATATCAACCCCTGCTTCTGTATAGAAAAGCGTACATGTGAACAAAATTTGACAGTTTGAGTCCACTGGGAAGAATGCCTCCAACTACACAAAATAAATGCTACATAACAATTGAACTCTGACCTCCAAGTTTTTGTTTATTCTTTACATGTATAGTCATCAGTGCTTGGGACAATTATTTTTTTGGAAAGACAAGTAAATTCATAAACGTGCCTGCATTGATATAGCAACACAGCAAGCTGTGTTAATAACGTCACTTATAAGATTTGTACTCATTATTAGTACTATAGTAAAACAATCTGCTTATCACAAGAAAATGTTTATGCCCTATCTTTCAATCATTGCTTTCATGCCTTAGGTTTAAAGACATGATTGGTAAACTTTCAAAAATGGTACCAAACGCATTACAGAACTAAAGTATGCCTTTTAAAATTTCACTCGGCCATAATTCAAAACCCTTTAAAATACATGCATGGTTTTTGTGTTGAATAAATGGTAAATAATTTATTTGCAAATTGTCAACAACAAAATAGTTGGCAATTTCTCATAATAAGGTACCAGTACCCGAAAGAATTGAGAAGGTGATCATGGCTTCAGACCTTGTGTGCAAAACATATGAGACAGGCTGAACAAATGTGTTTTTTCCCAAAATCTTAAATTTTTGCCACTTGATATAGACCCCTTGCACGGCGGCCATGACAGAGGGCAGGTTTTTATATTTAAATGTGTGACAATAGATCCATCAAGTGCATACTCGTGCATGACGCAATGTGACCAGGTGACTGCCTTCTGTCATGGCCGCTGTGCAAGGGGTCTATTTTTTCCCATCAAATCTGCACATTACAATGCTAGCCGAGTCATTTTGTTTTTAAAGAAACAATTATGATCAACTTCTCAACCCTTTACCAATGGTATTATTTTATATGAAAAAGGAAAGAATTTACAAGTCAACTTCATCTACTTACTAAGTTTTGTCCAAATTAAAATATAATCGTCATTTCTTCCTGCCAAATTTGTTTTTCTATCAGATCTGCACCTAATGACGGCTAACATTGGTTATTTAGTCATTTTGTCACGGAATAGTGATTGATGTCCGACTTGTAAATTCTTACTCGTTAAATCAACAGAGGAAGGAAAACATTTATCGTTGCTGCATGGCCCAGTTTCCGGACACGGTTCGATTTTTTTTATTTTTGTAAAATGTCCTTCGAAGATCTGTCCTTCGTCTCTCCTAATTTTGATTAGCCCCTGCTTCTGGCGGTCATTATTTATACTCGGAAATCTATAGAAGCAAACCTAAAAAAGTCCAACGACGAACGTTTTACGCTGCCAACTTGGACTTGGGGAGCACATCGGTACATTCGTAGGGGCGTACAGTGCGCTTCCGTACGTACGTCCATATCCGTTATCATGTCACCAGTCTTACATCATTATTCATGAGCAATATCATCTTTGCGATTGGGCGATTCCAAAATGACCTTCGTTTGAATATGTATGTCCAGGTCAAAGTCCCTGGTCTCACGTGACAGGTGGAACGATTCCAAAGACTGTTTTACAGACAGAACCCAGATAGCGCATAAACTAGTACCCTGTCCACACGGTGCAATGTCGACCGCGCGGTACACAAACCAAGCAACGTAAGACGGTCTTTCACAAAGACTAGTACGTCACATGCAGGGCTGTCGGTTGAAAGGCTCTACACTCTCAGAACGTTGGTTAAAAATTTTAACCAACTTGGTTAAAATTTTAACCAACCATGTATTACCAGGTGAACATCCTAACAGTTGGTTAAAACCTTAACCAGCCCAGGTTGGTTACATTTTAATACGTGGTTGGTTAAACTTTTTAACCAATTATTGGTTAATTTTATTTTAACCAATCTGTTGGTTAACGGCGAGTTGGGCAAATTTTAACCATGCAGTTGGTTATACCCGAATGGTTGGGCATTTTACTGAAATGCTGTTCACAGTAATTGGGCAATATTTTACCAACAGTTGGTTAATTTATTATGGTAAAAGTTTATAAAAAAGATATTTGGGTATAAAGGACACTAAATAAAGGCAAACACCACACGATGCACTTGACAGTTTTACATTTTTTAAATTTTATTTATTTTGTGATATTTGATGTACATGTATGTACTTTAGCAGCAGGTGTAGGCAAACATATACTGGTATTTTCTAAATGAAAGTGTTTGGCTTCCTTCAAACATTTCCATTTTTAAATGTTTCACATTATACAGTGTTAACAATGAGTTCGAGAATGCTTGTGTGACGTTTAGCTCAGCTGCACTATATGAAGTCAGAGAGCGTACTTTTATTTTGGTGGTTTACACAGCCAAAGAAAGGTTAAATTCAGATTAGGAAATAACAATTTCCGAGTTGCAATTACAATTAATGGCAAGTTCGTTCTACAGTGTGAGTAAAAAAAAAACTATTATACACTTTTAAAATTACTTTTTGTGTTTTAGTGTACCAATATTTATATGAGATGTTCTGACGTGTATTTTGGATAGGTTCTCCTGTGTCCTTTAAATTATGTTTCATGCATGACCGCACATGAGGCAAATAAGGAACACGACTTGCGCCAACATCAGAATAGAAAAAAAGAGACCACCAAATTAATTATTTTCCGAAGAACCTGTTGCAAAATCTGGGACGGATGGCAGCTCTGCACTGGTTCAAATCCTTTTATTTGTCCTAGTCATACTGAATTGGCGCAAGTCGTGTTCCACCCGACACCCTTATTTGCCTCATGTGCGGTCATGCATGAGACATAATTTAATTAAACTGCTACCAAAAGACACAGGAGAACTTGTCAAAAATACATGTTGTCAAAACATCTCAAACAAATATTGATACACTAAAACACAACAAGTAATTTTAAAAGTGTATAGTATTTTTAATCAACCTGTAGTTGTGTCGATAAAGTGGCCAAAATGCAGCTTTGATCAAAAAGACGTGGTTCACGCCGAAGCCTTGCTTAGCAGTAGCCTAGTCAGATCAACTGTGATGTGCATGATGAGTGGTTATGGCCTTGGCTTCTGTTGTCATAGTTGTTGTCGAGTAACAGTTGCTGCCAAGATGCCAAATCCGATCCGATCAGCCCCTCCTGTGTGGATAAACAAAATGAAACAAGGACTATTAACAGTAAGATCCAAAGGCGGTAGGCCTATATGTGACCCATCCATTCATACTACTATTAAACTAATAGCATCTGATAATCTTTCTGATGGATACCGGCGCATTACAAATATTCATTATTATTATTAATAATGCACCTATCACTGCCCCCATCCCTCCCCCGCGCTACTCCACCCCGCGATGCCCCACCCCTTAGGTGGGGATTTGGTCCGACGATTTCCGTGCCCCCTGCAGGGTGGAACTTAAACGCATGGAAATCAAATTTTCAGCGCACAGGGAGAAAAACGTGCATCTTTTGGCCCATGGGTGGGGAGTTTGTAACCCAAATTTTGCCCCACGGGTGGAGAATTTGTCATTCGAAAAGTGATAATCCCTACCTCTTAGGTGGGGCAGCCCGGCGGGAGTGGTGGGGAAAAGTTACACGTATACAGGCCGTGCGTAGCGAGTATGGTGTACTGTACACATGTGATGTAGTTTGTGGCCCGCACTCGCTGCACACGGCGCGCTGCATGCAACGTGAAATGCGGCCTTCCCACATACAGGTATAATACGGCGGATGCGGGGCGGAACGTAATTTGGCGGATTGGTGGCGGATGCGACGGGAAAAATGCAGTGCACGGGTGAGTCGCCGGGTGTGCAGGATGTCCGCCGACTGCCCGGCGGCTGTCAGGCGGGTGATACGCCGAAATCGGTGCAGACGAGCAGGGGTTAGGCCCGGCTGTGACGGACGATCCGTCGGGTTGTACGGATCAGTCGGCGGATACAAGGAGTACAGTAGGGATGCCTCTAGGGACTCGTCGGCAAGGACAGCTAATACGGCGACTGTCCGCCGACTATGACGGCTGGTCCGAAGGATACAACACGACTGTGGCCAGTCGCATATATAAAGGACCTGCCGCACAGCCTCTGGTCATTCGTTCACAAGACTTCAGAGAGGCAACATGTCCCAGGATACAACAGATGAAGATGTCTACCTTGCCAGTGCCCAGGTCCTTTGTACGACTGCCCTTGTAGTGGTTCTGGACGAGGAAGAAAGGGAGAGGAGCAGAAAGAAAAGAGAACAACAGGCAGCCCGTAGAGCAGCAAGAAGAAGATGGTGGGTGCGACCATGGTTGCTTCGCAGAGTGCAGCAGGGCCATTACCACACTCTACTTCAAGAACTGCAGAGAGAAGATGAAGGCAGACTGAGGAATTTCCTGCGCATCGACGCTGCAATCTGGCAAGAAATTTTAGAGAAGATCCAGGGGAAGATACAGCGACAGAACACCTTCTGGAGGAAGGCACTGGAGCCTGGCCTGAAGCTTGCTATTACCCTGAGATATTTGGCAACAGGAAGCAGCTACCAGAGTCTGATGTATGGTTTCAGAGTGGCCCACAACACCATCTCCAAGTTTATTCCGGAGGTCTGCGAGGCTATCATTGACGCCTATGCTGAGGAGGTGATAGTCTGCCCATCAACACCAGATGAATGGAGGCAGGTGGCGAAGAAGTTTGAGGACCGCTGGAACTTCCCCCACTGCATAGGTGCAGTTGATGGCAAGCACGTCGCCCTGAGATGTCCCAAGAAGTCCGGCTCCATTTACTACAATTACAAAGGCTTCTACTCTATAGTGCTGATGGCTGTAGTGGATGCTGACTACAAGTTCATCTACGTGAATGCAGGAGCGAATGGAGCTGGATCCGATGGCGGGGTGTTTGCTGAGACGGACTTCCGGGAAGGGTTGGAAAGTGATACTCTGGGGCTACCCCCTGCAGAACCACTTCCTGGTGACCAAGTGCCTTTGACGTACTTCCTGTTGGGGGATGCCGCTTTTCCTCTTCGCAGCTGGTTGATTGTACTGGTCGTTAAGGAATTCGAGTCGGTCAATGGACAACCAGTAAGTGTCAACCAGAAAAACTAAACACGGATGGCCGAAGGTCAGGGCAACGGTTTCCAACAATGCTTTAATTTCTCGGTGAACTACAAAGAATACATAAAAAACACTAATTAAGTAAACTTCACTACATCTACATGTAAAATACACTCGCCATTTGTAAATGTAAAAGGAATAACTGGTGCTCATAAATCTGAATGCATAAAACAGCCAAAATAACTACATGTAATCGCTTCATGACATGAGATGTCATCTAAAGGACACCGTAGGATGCTTTAGTCCTTCAGAATGGTAAAATGCGAAGACTACTAGAATTCATGGTCTCAAAGTAATCTGCCAATGCTTCTATAACTTACCGTACCGAGGTATATGGAACTAAAAATGCTCTTTACTATTTATATCAAGGCAGCAATTACTATAGATGATAAATCCTTCGATCTAAGCCAAGAAACTAGCTCTATTCTCTGATTCTTGTGTACAAAAAGACGTACACAATGCACTAGTCTATGCAGGCACACAAAGTGTGATTTCCAAAGTTCACACAAAGTCCGTCTAAATACAGGAAAATATGAAGAGAAAACAATAAAACTTACATGACTGTGGTGCTGGGATGTTCTTCTACAAAATAGCTCTTTTGGTAAACATTTCTAACAAGGGATGGTTGAATTATACTCAAAAATCTTACGAGTGTTGGTCGAAAATGGCAATATAAAATGGCTACTCAGCAGCATGGCTCTTAGACTGGTTTCCTGTCCACAGGACTGGTTTCCTGTCCACATGGACTCCAAACAGTAGAAAGGCTACAGCGTCCTCATGGGGACTTACCATGACATTGATGAAGCCATTGCCTCTACGCAACATGACCATGGAGCAGCACATCTACAACTACCGATGCTCCAGAGCCAGACGTGTGGTAGAGAATGCCTTCGGCATCCTGGCAGCCAGATTTCGTTGTCTCCTGACAACTATGCCACAGCAACCAAAGACTGTGGAGTCCATCGTCCTGGCCTGCTGCTGCCTGCATAACCTGCTGCGAATCCGGTTCCCTGCCCAGACCCACAACGAGGTAGATGGAGAAGACGGAGCCACACATCAAGTCATCCCAGGTACCTGGAGGGATGTAGGAGAACTGCAAGATGCTGCTCCAGGACCCAGAGGCAATTATGGGACAACACAAGCCAAGAGACAGAGACTGTACCTGGTGGAGTACTTCAACTCGGAAGCTGGCAGTGTTGAGTGGCAGGGCGACATGGTCTAGTCTCTGCACCTGTGGATTTCGCTTTGTATATTTGTATTATATGTCATGTATATAGCTATTGTAAGTAGAAATGTATATAGGTATTACTAGTAAGAAAATTGTACATATTACTTGTGTGTTGTCAAAACTTGTACATATTATTGCTGTCATGTGCTTCTCATTAATTATTACCATTTTAAAAAGTAGACACTTGTACTTGTGTCAGGCCCCGCAAAAAAGAAGAGTGCTTTTGTCATGGCCCAAAAAAATTAAATAAAAGACTTTAGTTGTTAGGCCAAAAGAAAATAAAATTCTGAGAGTGGTATCAGAGATAAAAAAAAGTAAGAAAAGAAAGTTGAAGGGAAAAGGTCATTGAAATGGAAAGTGCATAGGGGTTTTTTCATTAGCAAGTGGGACTGAGGGAACTTTTTTTTTGCCAACACACTGTGATGATTGGTTTATTCTTTTTGGAGGATTTGGTGGCCCTGAAAAGGGCCGGGGGTTTCAGTTGGAGCAAGACTTGCTCACTGGTAACGGCTGCTGCTGGACCTCGCTGGTGATGTTGTTGTAGGGATCCTCTGACTGGTGAAGGAGAATGGAGTCCCTGGAGTCATGTTGTCCAAAGAGGCCAACAGGCTGCCGATGGATGGAGGGCCGGTGTCGGTCGCTGCAGGTCCTGATGTTGAAGGCACCGGCTGCTGCTGCTGTGGCTAATTATAGAACCCATCATGGGCGTTTTTGTCCAATGACAATATAAACATTCCGTGAGCAACAGGCATCTTTGAAGAAGGCCGAGCATGGGGCCCTAATCCTCCTGCCAGATTATTCATATACCTTTACTCCCCTGCCCCGCGCCTTTATAGGGTGTGGGTTCAGGATTTAAGTTTTGTACCCAAAATATTTATGTTAATTATTTTTGAAAAAACGGTCAAGAATAACCACATGAGATTAACTAACTCTCCAGGTGATACTTAGCTCATTTTCAGCCTGGTCTACTTTACATAAATCCGAATGTTTGCGTACAGTGTATTCTATATTATTTTAGACTAAATATTTTTAAAATGGTTTGCCAATACACTAGCGATAACTGTCCTGTCCGTCATTTTGCGACGTTGTAACAGACACAATGTACAGAAAATGCCCCTTTGTCGTTTGTGGTTCTGTGTGCATGAAATTTAGAATGCTCGCTGGTAAAAAGAATGGACATACAAGAATGGTCAAACTGCCAATTCGGCGTATTTATGTTTATATAGGTCTTTTCAACCAGCAGCGATGTCAGGGACGAGGTTTTCTTAATCAAATTATTTAACAATAAAACTATTTTAAGGATTTAGTTCCCAGGTTTCAGCAAAATCCTTAAATCTGTCTACAGACGAAATTTAAATTGTCAATCCACCATTGTAAGTCGGATTTTGCTTCCCCTGCTAAGGGCATTCTGGCTCGGTAATTCTCTTTGTGAGTTTTCAGAGCAAGATCTTTGGCAATTTCTAGGTTCCTATAATACAACGGCCCCAGCGGGACTGCTGGAAAACAGGAAACAAGTTTTCTTATTATTTGTGACACTTGTAAAATAGTTGGGTTGTCCTGCTCTTTGAGGTTTTTGCATATTTCTATCGCATCAGAAATCTTTTTAGGTGGTAACCGAACCGTCATTTCTGTCGAGTTTAAAGTGAAACCCAAAAAATCCAACACCTGTGTCGGTTCAAAATGTGATTTTTTCACATTGACCACAAAGCCCAAGTTTTGTATTAGTTTACATCTGTCCCGCACATTATTAGCGCATTCTTCATGTGTATCGCCAATAAGTAATGAGTCATCAATATAGTTGGCCGAAATATGGCCCATATTCCGTAATGTTGCTGCTACGGGTTTCATTATTTTGGTAAATATTCGAGGAGCACTCGCTAGCCCAAAACACAAACAGGTAAACTGCCATAACTTTTCACTCCTATAAAATCGCAGAAATTTCTGATGTTCTTGAGCGATAGGTATTGTGAAATATGCATCTTTTAAGTTTATTGACGCCATAAAGCAATTCGGCCTCATCAAAGTCAGAGCAAATTCAAGTGTTTCCATTTTAAAATGGTGGTAAGTGACAAATTTATTCAAACTCTTTAGGTTTATAATGGGTCGCATGGAACCATCCTTTTTCGGTCTTAAAAAGATATTGGACACAAATTGTCCTGCACAGGGGAGAACAGGTATAATGGCCCCTTTGTTTTGCAGGGCTTTTATCTCCGCATCTACTTGGAGAGATTCAGATGCATTGAATGATATAGGCAGTGGTGCATTCGTTTGCACTGGTGGGGTATCAAATTCAATATGGCAATGCTGGACAGTGTCCAATATAAATTTATCGGTAGTAATCATTTCCCAGGCAGAAACAAATTTGTTCAGTTGCCCTGCCATTGCCGTTTCATTTAGCAATTGGTACTTACTTACGATTTCTGTTGCAGTGGTATTTCCACTTCTGTTTTGGTTTAGTTGGTCGGTTTCTTTACCGAAGTGCTGGAGTTTGATGTTCGCATTTGCCGTTGATCGTAGTCGTAGCTTGTGCGGTAACCCCGTGACATCTGACTCCGGCTTCGCCGGTAGTGGTATGGCGCCCTCTGGCGGCTGTAATTCGACTGTTCGGGGTATATGCCCCGAGTTCGGTAGTTCCCCGAACGATAGGTGGATTCTTGGCCAAAATACTGGTTTGAACGACGAATGTCGTAAGAAGAGCCATCAATCCTAGAACCAATTTTGTTGGTCTCTTGAATAGCCTTACAGGCTTGAACCAAATCATCTCCGAAGAGAAAATTCGTACATGCTACTTGAGACGAGCAAAGTGGGGTGAATTTGGAACTTAGTTCAGGACGGATATTGTCACGTCTGCGCAAGTTCAATTGTGAATTGCCCGCCCCCAAAATAGCGACTGTATCCACAAGCATTCTAATCATTTGTGCAGTGTCAATGCTTTTCTCGTCTCTATTGTTACGAGCTTTCAACAGCTGTTCTGTGACCATTGTAATGGCAACCATTGCTTTGACAAAAGAATTCTGAATCTTTTGAAATTTCACGTCTCGTGCTCTAGTCTGTGGCTTGAGAATGCCCCATATTTCTGGGTTTACCTCTAGTTAAACAAACGTTTTCACAGTTGCTTGGTCTGTTATACAGTTTTAGTTTTTCTTCAAGCTTTTCATTCTGTACCTTGCCTCTGGCCAGAGAATTAATTGTCTTTTCCAATTGTTCATTAATAGAGGGGCTGTCTTGGTCATCGCCTCCAATCAATGCCGCCATTTCGCGTTCGGTCAGCAATTCATCCGTTTGTCCGCCAGCCAGCAAATTATCCAGGCCACCTTCGGTGTACGTTTCGTCACCTTGGTCAGGGTGTACATTTGAGGTTTCGCCCCTTTCGGGTACGACACGGGTGACATTTGGCAACAAATTTTCATAATCCTCAACAATTTCGCCGTCACTTAGTTCTGTACCAAAATCGAGTGCTTGAGCAGCGTTGGCGGGACCCACATGTGCATATGCGTTGCGCTGTGCAAAAGCTTCAGCCAAAGAGGCAACCGTTTGCTGCAAAGACGCTACTGTTTCGCGTAGGTCGGGCTCTTGTTTTTTAGGCAGTTTCTTTGCAGATGTGCAAGCCGTATCGGGTTCCAAATGTTTGCGTTTGGCAGTGCGCTTTCCAGCCGCAGTTGGTTTGTTCGTATCATGAGGCGTTATTGCTAGTTCATTCTGCAGCTGCTCAAGTAGTAGCCCTTCGTCCTCGGCGTGCACGAAGTCGGCCACAACGTGGTCCGGCGAAAGCGTGTGGCACGAATCAAAAAGGTGTCCGCGTATAGCACTCAAGCGAGTAGCTCGCGCGACAGCCACTGAAAATACACTGGCGACTACTATACTCTGAGAGGGTGCCTTTATATAGGGGTTGTTGTTGTTGTTGTTGTTGTATATTTTATGGCATATTCGGCAACTAAGGCCCCTTATGCCATCAACTACACGGTTTTAGCTTTAACTATACTATATTATCAACTTGAGATGACGAAGAGGGAGTTGCAGTTTTAGAAGTGGGAGGAAAACCCCCAGAGAAATGCCCCAGGGGAAAACCCACGCGGTCAAGGAGGGACTGCAAACCCAATCCACATACACGCCCCGGATTCGAACCCGGGACCCCAGAGGTGAAAGGCGAGGAAAGAACCCGTACGCCAACCCGACCGCCCTTTTTATATAGGGGCTTTTGCGCGTTCTTTGAAAGTGTGGCATTCCTGTGTTACTGAACAATGCAATCTCACGTGATTCTGAATGGAGGTAATGGTGAGGTAGAATCAGTTGGTTAAAAATCTCCCAATGTTGGTTAAATTCTATGAGTTGGGTAAATTTTTCTTTAACCAGGGGTTGGTTAAGAAATATTCTGCTTTCTGGTTGGGTAAACTGCGGGTTGTGTAAAATATAAGATCAGAGGACTGTATTTTAACCAACTATGGTTATAATATTTACCACCCGCGAAGCGAAGTTGGTTTAGTGCTCGTTTGTCTGCAAAATAGCAGCAGTGACAAAATGCCCTCGCGCACGCTGTGTGTACGTGTCTGTGTACATTGTACGTGTAAAACTATACTCAAACATACGGTAAATGGCGAATGTGTTGACGTCAAATTTGCAAAATGTAGTGGTGTTTCCGAGCTGAAACAACTATTTCAAGGTAAGTTCTGCCTCGTTATTTGTCTGGGTCGATCGGTGGATGGTGGGGAGAAATTTTAGTGGTTGCTAGCAGTCGATTTTGGAAACCTTTCTCGAAGATTTAAGCCGAAAGTGTTATTTTTTACCCGTACGGGTTGTCGTACTATAACGTTACTTACACGTTGTATAGGCCGTGTGTAGCGAGTAGGCTACAAACTACATTGTGTACACCATGTACCATACTCGCTACGCACGGCCTAGCCTACGTGAAACTTTTCCCCACCACTCCCGCCGGGCTGCCCAACCTAAGATGTATAGAGATTGTCACTTTTCGAATGATAAATTCTCCACCCCTGGAGCAAAATCTGGTTTACAAACTCCCCACCCATGGGGCAAAAGATACACGTTTTGCCCTATGTGCGCTGAAAATTAGATTTCCATGCGTTTAAGTTCCCACCCTGGGGCACGGAAATCGTGACCAAATCCCCACCTAAGGGGTGGGGCATTGCGGGGTGAGGTAGCGCGGGGGAGGGGTGGGGCAACAATTGATAGGTACATTAGTTTAATAATAGTATGAATGGATGGGTCACATATACCGCCTTTGGATCTTACTGTTAATAGTCCTTGTTTCATTTTGTTTATCCACACAGGAGGAGCTGATCGGATCGGATTTGGCATCTTGGCAGCAACTGTTACTCGACAACAACCGTGACTGACAGCAGAAGCCAAGGCCACAACCACTCATCATGCACATCACAGTTGATCTGACTAGGCTACTGCTAAGCAAGGCTTCGGCGTGAACCACGTATTCTTGATCAAAGCTGCATTTTGGCCACTTTTTCGACACAGAACGAACTTCCCGTAGTAATATAATGGCAACTCGGAAATTTTGCAAGTGTTATTTCCCAATCTGAATTTAACCATTTTTTTCCTGTGTAAACCACAAAAATAAAAATACGCTCTTCTCTGACTTTATATAGTGCAGCTGAGCTAAACGTCACACAAGCAATTTTGAACTCATTGTTAACACAGTGTGATGTGAAACATTTAAAGATGAACATGTTTGAAGGAAGCTAAACTCTTTCATTTAGAAAATACCAGTATATATTTGGCCTACACCTGCTGCTAAAGTATATACATTTCCTTAAAATATACCCCCACCACCCCCCCCCCCCCAAAATATATATAAATAAACAATGTAAAACTGTCAAGTCCATCGTGTGGTGTTTGCCTTTATTTAGTGTCCTTTATACCCAAATATCTTTTGTTTAAACTTTTAACATGATAAATTAACCAACTGTTGGTAAAATATTGCCCAATTATACTGTGAACAGCATTTCAGTAAAATGCCCAACCATTCGGGTATAACCAACTGTATGGTTAAAACTTGCCCAACTCGCAATTAACCAACAGATTGGTTAAAATAAAATTAACCAATAATTGGTTAAAAAGTTTAACCAACCACATATTAAAATTTGGTTAAGGTTTTAACCAACTGTTGGGATGTTCACCTGGTAATACATGGTTGGTTAAAATTTTAACCAAGTTGGTTAAAAATTTTAACCAACGTTCTGAGAGTGTAGGGGTGGGTGCTTGATGACTCGGTGAGGGCTTAAATCACCCAGGGGTCGGACAATTTGAACCCCACTATTTGACCTCAAATCAACTCAACAAAGCAAAAGAAAAATATCAATTTTAGCACGGGATGACATTTCATACCACTGTGATGGCTATGCATACCTTAAATAGTTATAATACTTGTTGTTCATGCAGCAAACCACAGAGTATCTGACTGACATTTCAGGAATGTACGGTATTTTTAAAATCTATAAAAACGCCCCTTGGGAATTGAACCCTTGTTCATTGTCAAGAAGGCGTGGCTATGTAGGGCTGGACAGCTTGTCATCCTGTGGGTTGCTGCATGTTGGTGGGTCACCAATGTTTGAATTAGTAAGTTCAGTTTTGTAAAATAAATTGTTTGGACACGGAATATTTGTGTATTGATTTTCATTTAAGTTGTTCCGTGTCTATATCCCGGTTGGTTCTGATGGCCTAAGGGTCGTCATCACATATGGTGGAAGATCCGTTTGAAACCCACATAACCCACTTAATGCAACCGGCCCTACGTGCACGCAGACGTGAACCGCTGGTCACATTTTGGTATGTATAATGGATTTCTTTGACCAGCGTAATTTATTTCCTAATTAAAATAAAATATTTAAAATAAAATAAAAACGTGTCCTTAATTGTAACTTAAAATGGCCAGTAAATACGAATGTAATTTTAGCGACACGTACTCGGGGGTTGAAGATCTCGACCTTTTTCTTGATAGGTTTGAAACGTATGCAAAATTAAGAGATTTTGCTAGTGATAAAAAAGGCTTGGCTCTAGGACTTCGTCTTAGTGGAAGGTGACGGTGCGCACTGGGTTCGAGAAGCTAAATTGGCCGACCGTACCCAGGGTGAATTCGAAACAATTGATTCGTATTTCACTGATATTGTACAGTGGAGTAGGCAACTACACTGTACTGAAAACGAACAATTGGCAAGATTTGTACGGGGGTTGAGATCTTCTCTCCGAGCATTTGTCATTTCAAAACAGCCACATAACGTAGCTGAGGCTATTGATTTTGCACGACTAGGATAAATTATTGAAAAATTATCTACTCCTTCTGTGAAATCTGTTGAAGTGACGACTAAGAGTGATGAACAGTTTGCTAAAGTTGAGGAAAGCTTTAAACAAATGCAGTGCCAACTAAACAAGATCGAAGATGAGGTCAAAAAGACTAAAAATACAACTCAACGTTAGCAACCAAACTATAGTCGTCAAAGTCCAAAGAAAAGGCAATTCACACTTTCTCGCAATGTGAAATTTGATGGCGTTTGCCATAAGTGTGGCAAATATGGACATAGGAAATCGGAGTGTTATTCGAAATTCCACATTGACGGCTATAAGTTAAACTAGTAAAGCCGTCTGCACATTGGCAAAAAGGGGTCAAGCCAGTAGACGGCAAAAATTTAGAAAGTGATCCAGTTGAAATTGACTTTACTGATCGAAGTAATATTCGGATTTCAGTTGGCACAGATAAAATCGATTGTTTAATCGATACTGGTGCCACAATCAATTTGATTTCCGAAGAATACGTCAAACAAAATCAGTTCTTGAGAACTAAAACTATACGTGACACTAAAATTCACTCGGGAAAAATTGCAAATGGCGGAAAGCTCGAACTAGTCGGTCTTATGTCCGTCCCCGTGGTTATTAGTAACAGGCAATTTATTGTGCCGTTCTATGTAGCCCGTGGTCTTACATGCCGTATATGATATTAGGTGTGGACTTTTTAAACACACAGGAGGTGACAATTGACTTTGGCAAATCAAAACTGAAAATCTATAAAAAGAACAAATTGCGAACATCTCAAGCAATTGAGATACCTGCACGATCTCAAACAGTTTTTCATGTTAAAATAAAGAACAATTTGCCTTCTGGTGTGGTTGGTCAATGTCGTACTGGACGAAATGCTCAGAATCTAGGGATTTTCCTTGCCAATTCAATTTCTACCACTCAAAAGTCTAAATTGGGAAATTAAGTTGTTGTTATGGCTGTGAATCCGTTGGATAATCCTGTTGTTTTATTTCCACGAACGAAAATTTGAACTTTTTTCACTGTGCATAACAACGACATCGTGACGCTGCCAAATTTTGACAATTAATTGGACGAGTGTGAAACACCTTGTGAAAACGAGTCAAAACACTCTGAACAAACTGAGGTTTTGAATAAAGTGCACATATCAGATGGGCTGCAACCACACCAGAAATAGCAATTAGAAACTTTGTTGGTGAACAATTCTGATGTATTTCAAGTAAGTGGAAGTAAGCCTGGATTTTATGATAAAATAAAACATGACATAAAAACAGGTAATAACGCCCCTGTTAGGTGGCATTCTCCACTCTTGCAGCAGACTATCCGAAAACACATCAATGACATGCTTGAAACAGGTGTAATTTCTGAATCTACTTCGCCATTTTCAAGTCCTATTGTAATGGTGAAGAAAAAGTCTGGTGACTACAGGTTCTGTGTAGATTTCAGATCCTTGAATAGTATTACCGAACGTGACACTTTCCCTTTGCCAAATATTTCCGATACCTTTGACAATCTTGGTATGGAAAGACTATTGTATTTTTCTACTTTGGATATGGCATCGGGATATTGGCAGATCGCTTTGGAAGAAAATGCCCAAAAGAAAACTGCCTTTATTTCACAAGATGGTCTATTCGAATTCAATGTAATGCCGTTTGGTCTTCACAATGCGCCATGTACATTCCAACGAACAATGCAAGAAGTACTAAGAGGTTTACATTGGGAAATTTGTCTTATATATTTAAATGACATCATTGTGTATAGTCGGTCATTTGAGGAACACCTGAAGCATTTACAGCTAATATTTGATAGATTCCGTGAAGCCAATATTAAGCTTCAGCCACACAAATGTACCTTTGGTAAAGATCATATCAAATATTTGGGTCACATAGTAAGTTCTGAAGGTGTGTCAACTGACCCAGATAAGGTTAAGATTGTTAAAGAGTACTCTACACCAAAGACCGTAGCTGAATTACGGACCTTTTTAGGACTGGCCGGATATTATAGACGGTATATTAGGGATTTTAGCACAATTGCTTTTCCTTTGACCAGTCTAACTCGTAAAAATGTCAAATTTGTGTGGACTGAAGAATGTAACAATGCATTTGAATTACTAAAATGTCACTTGATTCAATCGCCTATTTTGGCATACCCCCGATTTGACGGTACTGAGTTTATTGTACAAACCGATTCAAGTATGAAAGGTCTCGGATTTGTATTGTCACAGGTGCATGACGGTATAGAGAACGAGTAATAGCGTATGGTGGACGATCCTTGACTCCTTCAGAAAAAAGGTATACAGTTACTGAACTAGAAGCTCTGGCAGTTGTAGAGGGAGTCAAGCGATTTTCACCATACCTACTCAGTCCTCAAAAATGTACAATTGTTACCGATCATCAAGCTTTAAAGTGGTTATTCGATGGAAAACACTCTTCAGATCGTTTAGCCCGTTGGTCAGTTTTTACAATCGTTTAATTACGATATTAAACATAGACCAGGTAAAAAGCAGACCAATGTTGATGCTTTAAGCAGAATACAGAATGAAAAAAACCAAAAACAATGTCTTGAAGAAAATGTACCAACGTGTGAACCACCTGAATTGGAAAGTCCCTCTGTAAATTATTCTGGGGAACCAAGAAATGTAAAGTATCAGTTTGGTAAACGAATTAACCAGAATTTCAGTTCTTACGTAAAGAATTTGCCAAATGTACACGAAAATATTGACTTAAATGAAGTTAAGAAAGAACAACAAAATGATGTTTTTGCTAAAACAATGTTTGATCTTCTTGAGTCAGATATTTTACCTGAAAACGATAAGAAAGCAAAACGATTGTTGTTGGAAGCGAATCAATATTTTGTATACAATGGTATTTTGTATCACACATGGCATTTGCCACGAAATGGCAAAATGCCACAACGGGATATTATCCAATTGTATATTCCAAGTAGTGGATACAGTTCTTTACCATCTTCATGATAATGTTTTGTCGGCCCACTTTGGATTTCACAAGACATATAGTCGGGTCCGACAAAGGTACTTTTGGAAATGTATGCATAGAGATGTTGACAACTGGGTACGATCATGTGATTCTTGTGCCAAAACAAAAACACCCAAACACAAAACAGTAGCTCCATTGTTATTGATGAAAACAGCTGAACCCTTTGAAAGAGTAAGCGTAGATGTTCTAGGTCCCCTTCCGCTTACAACATCAGGGAATAAGTACGTATTGTGTTTTACAGACCACTGTACTAGATGGCAAATTTTTGTCCCTGTAAAATCCATAGATGCAGCTACTGTGGCTACTTTACTTAGTGATAGAGGTACAAATTTCCTAAGTAAGATCGTGACTGAGGTATGCAAACTCATGAAAACAGATCAAATTAATACAAGCCCATATCACCCCCAGTGCAATGCTGTACAAGAGCGGTTTAATACAGTTATACTTGACACAATAAGGCAATATGTAAATGAGACGCAAAGTAACTGGGATAGGTTTATTCCTGCCATTCAATTTGCATATAGAACGACGCCTGCGCACAATTCGACGGGATTTAGCCCATTCTTCTTGTTGTACGGGCGGGAAGCGGTACTACCCATAGATGTTTCGTTGTACCCAAAACCACTACCAAGATCGTAACGTGAGAAATTATATGCACGATCTCATTTCCCAGTTAAAAATGGGAAGACAGGTGCACTTGGCCAAACGAAATCTTGAAATGAATCAAGGTTCAATGAAGAAACGCTATGATGAGCGTACTCAACCTGTTCCATTTCAAGTTGGTGATGTTGTATACATTTATATTCCAGCTACACAAAAAGGGCTTTCGAGGAAACTCACACAGTTTTGGTGTGGCCCATATTTGTTAGTCGAACAGACTGGTCCAGTTAATTTCAAAGTCCGAAATTTGGAAAAGAATAAATTAATTAAAACTCCAATACACGTGAACAGAATGAAGTTTGCGTATGACAGATTTGCACGACCTACAAATGATCAAAAACCAAGTGATGCTAGTCAACAAGGTTCTGTTGATGACTTGGAGGACATGGATTGTCCAACCTCATCATTTGAGCCTTTGAGGGCCACTCGTAAGGTACAAACGAAATTGCCAGGGTTACTTAAATTGAAACCACAAGAATATGAAGTGGAAAAGGTTATTCGTGGCAAGTTTGTAAACAACAAATTACATTATTTAATCAAGTGGAAAGGTTATGATAATTCAGAGAATACTTGGGAACCAGTTGAAAATTTAAATCAAACTCTTATGGATTATCTCAGAGATCACCCCGTAGGCGTACGTATAACTGGCAAATGTAAAGTGTAATTATATGATTATCTATTTTGATACTCTCATCTATCATCTTTGATACTCTCAACTATCATCGGATCCGGATCCTGGAGCAAGTGCAAAGAATTGACCTTTAGAGATGTCCTTAAAAAGCTTTCCAATTCATTTTGACCTTCCGACGAATTTCAGCGATAAATTTATGAAATTGGATAAACAAAGATGAATTCACACCTTACGTGATGTAGATGATCGTTAGTCGAGACGAATTCAATTGAAATTTTAAGACATTGAATAGAAACATGTTAAAATTTGTTGACCATTGATCAATTGGAAAGACCAAATCAACTGTAGCATTTGAGTGTTTCACACGTCTTGGGACGAAATTGAAGTTAACCGGATATGATTTTGAATGTAAAAGTTTTAAAATGTGCGGGAAAAACCTACATTATTGAATGTGTTTAATGAACTTCAATTCGCAGCGCGTAGGCTGATTTGCATGAACAAGTTTCTTCCACCTAAACGGCCATAGACACCGGGAATCCTGTAACACTTCAAAACAAATGCTCTGGGATCTTTTAAGTGCGTTACACAGCACACCGGACCAACGGTTTTACATCCCTTCCGAAGGATGGAGCAAATGTGCTCAAGGGTACAGGTACCCAAGCTGGGTATCCAACCCACAACCCCAAGTTTTTACCCGAGTATTGCGAGTCAGTGACCTAAATCAGTCGGCCACGGTACCCCACCATTGTCGGTTGTATTGTAATATTTATGTCTTTCTGCATTTCATTTGAAGGTTCTCTCTCATTTTATCAGTTCGATCATCTATCCGCCAATTTCAGCACAAAAAAACGTTCACTTTGACACGAGGCTCATTTAAATTCTTTTTAAAATGAATGCTCCTTCATATGAGCATTCGAACATCAAACGAAGTCATTCGATTTCGCTATTTTAACAATCCATTCTTTCCATAAATGCGTTTTTTTCCTTCAAATTCAAACAGTCGTTTCGCTCATTCAAAATCGTCCAAGGCCTTAGAAAGAGGTTGATCAAGAGTTCAATTTGATGAATAAGCAAACATTTTCCCACATACGTGCATGCAAATTCGTTCGTGTGGCATGCGTTTGTTTTACTCCTATTTTCCTATTTATAAAAGCCATTCTTTCAAGACAAAACTGCAGAGGAACTAAGCACAAAAAGTTTCAGAGAAACAAAAGCGTAAGTAATCCAACTTTGAAAGGTTGCTTTGACCAGACTGTACACTTGCCAGTAAAAAGCATGATACCATCTAATGGTGCCCTCACACCATAGCGATCACCAGTTGCGTATGGTTGCGAATACAAAATAGTGGTCATAAGTTCCGAACGCAACCCACACGAGACTAATAGGTTTTATAGGTTTGAAGTACGCAACAACCACGCAGGTGATTGCAGACACACGCAGAGTAAGTTCAGAAATTTTGAACATGTTCAATAATTATCTGCTAATGCCTACGATCAATTTATACGCAACAGGGACGCAACAGGTACGCTACGCACGCAATACGATCGCAACAGGTACGCAACTCAAAAGTTATGAACGCAGGTGATCGCAGGTCCAAATTTGAGGTATCTGGCCAGGTTTGGATAGCGTACATGTTGCGAATGTGTTGCGTACCTGTTCTGATCATGTTGCGTGTGTAGCGTACCCCCAACCTATTGTGCGTATTCCCAGCATATCCACAACCTATAAGTTGCGTATCCAACCTATTAGTTGCGTGTGAGTTGCGTACTACATGCGTGTTGAAAAATTGTATAAATAGTGGGCATTTTCTAGATCGGTGTCGGTTGTTGGTGGACCTCCAAGGTGACCACATATGGAGCTACCTCTTGCTGTTATTGGACATCAGTTTAATCTGGTCAATTTAGCACTCCAACACATACGTGACCGATATTCGCAACTACCACGCAACTAGCACGCAGGTCCAACGCAAATTGTAAGTTTTGAACGCAACTCAAACGCAACTCGTAAGTTCTGCACGCAACTTACACGCAACTCGCACGCAACTCGTACGCAGGTGATCGCAGGTATTGGGGATCATAAGTTCAGTTCACAACCCACACGCAACCCACACGCAACTCACACGCAACCCATAGGTTGAATAGGTTAGAAATTGACAAAATTGTTGATTTGGGTTGCGTTTGGTGCGTATACAAATATTGTTTACACGCAACTCATAGGTTTCAGTATACGCTATGGTGTGAGGGCACCATAAGTAGAGGGTATGGTTACCTTCCGAGGGTGAAAAATGGGGGTTGGTTCACTTTCATGTTAAACAAAATCGAACAAAATTGACAATCTTATTCAATGATTGGATTGTATTCATTCACGCTTTTCAACACACCTAACCACACACGTCTCATTTTGTTTTATTCACCACGACCCTCCACGTGTCCACCTCCTCTCCAACTGACATCAGGGGCGCATGTCGTTCACGACATTTTGTTATCTATGGCAGGCGCAAGATGGTGCACCGCACCGTCTCATTG
The DNA here is from genome assembly GCA_037783545.1 of Henricia sp. BOLD:AAB3569. Classification (NCBI taxonomy): domain Eukaryota; kingdom Metazoa; phylum Echinodermata; class Asteroidea; order Spinulosida; family Echinasteridae; genus Henricia; species Henricia sp. BOLD:AAB3569. The sequence continues at coordinate 160,583 of JBBELK010000422.1, read as the reverse complement.
CTGTTCGATATCGTCTTCAATAACTTTCATGAGCGAGTGATTGCCATGAATCACTCCTTCGAGTGGCCCCCAGGTCCAGGGGTGGATTGCAATAAGAAAGTTAGGACATCCTAACTCCTAGGACGTCCTAACTCTGACATCACTAAGACATCATAGATTATTTTGCCTTGCAATAAACATTTATGTATCCTAACTTGTGTCCTAGGACACATCAAATTTAAGACACCTAATATGTGTCCTAAGTTATGTTTTTAGAAAATTGTTCAAAATTTCCTGCTCAATTCAGACAAAAGGAGCATTGTAACTAGGATCAAAAGTTTATTTTTTGATAGTTTGTCTTTCTTAAACTCAGTTTTCACTGAAAGGAAATTACGATTCAAGCTGGGCCCATGTTAATTCTGAAAGTTTTCACGATGTTTTTCACGCCACTGTCACGCGTACGTACGGCAGTAATGTACACATGCGCGATGGTATGCAAACACACGAATGCGATTGAAACGCCGCTCACAACAGTAAAGACATACAAGCTTTTATGTCTTAGCTAAGACATACTAACTTTTGGATATTGCAAGGCATTTTTCAATGTGTCGTACACTCTCAGAACGCTGGTTAAAATATCACTGGTTAAAAATCAGTTGGTTAAAAATCTCCCAATGTTGGTTAAATTCTCCGAGTTGGGTAAATTTTTCTTTAACCAGGGGTTGGTTAAGAAATATTATGCTTTCTGGTTGGGTAAACAGCGGGTTGTGTAAAATATAAGATCAGAGGGCTGTATTTTAACCAACTATGGTTATAATTTACACCCCCCGCAAAGCGAAAGTTGGTTAAACAATTCGCCCAACCATGTCACGTGGTGTCCAGTGAAAGCTACCATTGGTTAGTGACTCGATTGTCTGCAGAAAGGCAAGAGCGACAAAATGCCAACGCGCGTTCGTTTCGTGTGTGTGTGTGCCTTGTACGTGTAAAACTACTACACAAACGTATCAGGACTCGTGTCATGGAGGATGTGTTGACGGCAAATTTGCAAAATGTAGTGGTGTTTCCGAGCCGAAACGACTAATTTACGGTAAGTTTTGCCTCGTTAATTGTCTGGTCCGATCGGTGAATGGTAGGGGGACATTTTAGTGGTTGCTAGCAGTCGGTTTTGGAAACCTTTCTCGAAGATTTAAGCCGATTTCAAAGTGTTATTTTTTTACCCGTACGCGCGGGTTGTCACGAGTATAACGTTACCTTCACGTTGCATGCAGCGCGCCGTGTGCAGCGAGTGCGGGCCACAACTACATCACATGTGTACAGTACACCATACTCGCTACGCACGGCCTGTATACGTGTAACTTTTTCCCACCACTCCCGCCGGGCTGCCCCACCTAAGAGTAGGGATTATCACTTTTCGAATGACAAATTCTCCACCCGTGGGGCAAAATTTGGGTTACAAACTTCCCACCCATGGGCCAAAAGATGCACGTTTTGCTCCCTGTGCGCTGAAAATTTGATTTTCGTGCGTTTAAGTTCCACCCTGCAGGGGCACGGAAATCGTCGGACCAAATCCCCACCTAAGGGGTGGGGCATCGCAGGGTGGAGTAGCGCGGGGGAGGGATGGGGGCAGTGATAGGTGCATTATTAATAATAATAATGAATATTTGTAATGCGCCGGTATCCATCAGAAAGATTATCAGTTGCTATTAGTTTAATAGTAGTATGAATGGATGGGTCACATATAGGCCTAACGCCTTTGGATCTTACTATGTTAATAGTCCTTGTTTCATTTTGTTTATCCACACAGGAGGGGCTGATCGGATCGGATTTGGCATCTTGGCAGCAACTGTTACTCGACAACAACTATGACAACAACTATGACAGCAGAGGCCAAGGCCATAACCACTCATCATGCACATCACAGTTGATCTGACTAGGCTACTGCTAAGCAAGGCTTCGGCGTGAACCACGTCTTTTTGATCAAAGCTGCATTTTGGTCACTTTTTTGACACAACTACAGGTTGAGTAAAAAAAACTATACACTTTTAAAATTACTTGTGTTTCAGTGTATCAATATTTATTTGAGATGTTTTGACAACCTGTATTTTGGATAAGTTCTGCTGTGCTATTTGGTAGCAGTTTAATTAAATTATGTCTCATGCATGACCGCACATGAGGCAAATAAGGGTGTCGGTTGGAACACAATTTGCGCCAATTCAGTATGGCTAGGAAAAAGAAAAGGATTTGAACCAGTGCAGAGCTGCCATCCGTCCCGGATTTTGCAACAGGTTCTTCAGAAAATAATTAATTATGTGGTCTCTCTATTCTGATGTTGGCGCAAGTCATGTTCCACCTGACATCCTTATTTGCCTCATGTGCGGTCATGCATGAAACCTAATTTAAAGGACACAGGAGAACCTATCCAAAATACATGTCAGAACATCTCATATAAATATTGGTACACTAAAACACAAAGAGTAATTTTAAAAGTGTATAATAGTTTTTTGTTTACTCACACTGTAGAACGAACTTGCCATTAATTGTAATTGCAACTCGGAAATTGTTATTTCCTAATCTGAATTGAACCTTTTTTGGCTGTGTAAACCACAACAATAAAAGTACGCTCTCTGACTTAATATAGTGCAGCTGAGCTAAACGTCACACAAGCATTCTCGAACTCATTGTTAACACAGTGTGATGGTGAAACATTTAAAAATGAAAATGTTTGAAGGAAGCCAAACACTTTCATTAAGAAAATACCAGTATATATTTGGCCTATACCTGCTGCTAAAGTACATACATGTACATCAAATATCACAAAATAAATTAAATAAAAAAAATGTAAAACTGTCAAGTCCATCGTGTGGTGTTTGCCTTTATTTAGTGTCCTTTATACCCAAATATCTTTTTTTATAAACTTTTAACATAATAAATTAACCAACTGTTGGTAAAATATTGCCCAATTACTGTGAACAGCATTTCAGTAAAATGCCCAACCATTCGGGTATAACCAACTGCATGGTTAAAATTTGCCCAACTCGGCATTAACCAACAGATTGGTTAAAATAAAATTAACCAATAATTGGTTACAAAGTTTAACCAACCACGTATTAAAATTTAACCAACCTGGGTTGGTTAAGGTTTTAACCAACTGTTGGGATGTTCACCTGGTAATACATGGTTGGTTAAAATTTTAACCAAGTTGGTTAAAAATTTTAACCAACGTTCTGAGAGTGTAGGTAAGATGTCATAAACTCAGTTAGGACATATGATGTGTCTCAGACTTAAGACTGTTATATTGCAATCCACCCCCGCAGACCTCATCCCTTGCGACTTCTTTAAAGCATAAAGTGTTCACAACGCCACAGCACAATAGCAGGATTCGGCGAGAAGTGGACAGTTTGCAAGAGGATCCAGACACCGTGAGACATGCGCCGCTGATGTCAACTTTGTTTGGAGAGAGGAGGTGGACATGTGGAGAATCGTGGTTAATCAAACAAAAAAATCAGAATCCTGTGTTGGAAAGTGAGAATGAATAAAATGTAATTACTGAATAAGATTGTGCCATTTTTGTTAAATCTTGTGCGTCAATAATCGACTTTGTTTAACATGAAAGTGAACCAACCCCCATTTTGCACCTCAATTTCAAGACAATAGTGCTCAGTGATGCGTGAACCTAGGAAAGTAACCAAGGCATCATTGGAAAGCCCATACCCTCTGCTTTAAAATGCTACCTCATGCTTTCTACTGACAAAGTTGGATTATCTTTTTTATAACACCCCGTATATAAAACAATATTAACAGTACCTGTACACACAGTAAAGGGCAAAAACACCAAACTTCCTGATTTGATTTCAAAAGACTCCAGAGACAGGCATATATACAAACAAAGGTTAAGGATACAAAGGAATTATTTATATCAAAACAATGATTTTTTGAAAGACGAATATCATAATATAGAACAACTTACAGTGACTTACACTGCAAAAAATGCGGTGTTAAAATCTACACCACTGGTGTAAAATTTGATTCTTCCTTGGTATCCATTTTGGGCAAGGATTTGGGTGTTAAGTAACACCAATTTCAGAATCAATATTTTTTAACACCAAGAAGAGTGTTAAACTTTAACACCCCTATCCGGTGTCAACGTATTCTCTTGGTGTTTATTTTGGGCAAGAATGTTGGTGTTAATTGACACCTGAATGTGGAATTAAATTGTAACACCTACAGTTGATTTATTTTTACAGAATTAGAAGCAATTGGTGTAAAATGGGAGAACCACTTTAAAATAAAACACGCATGGTGTTTGTATGCTCAAACGCGGTAAAATGATCAGAAACGCCTGTAGCCAATCAAATAGCTGGATTTCCGCGCATGCTCTCTTAGCATTATTTTTTAACACCAAAACATTTTTTTGGCAGTGAACACGTGACCGACATCCCATAATTTTCTCGAGATCAACCAATGGGATTAGAATACTAAGCGTCATGCATTGTGATCATGCGCAGTTTATCAAGTTTAACACCATGCAAATTCTACACCACTTTTTCTGCTGTTAATCTATTACACCGGTGTTCGTTTGACACAAATGTAACACCCAAAGAATGAAAAAAACCTTGGTATTAGAAATTTAACACCGCGTTTTTTGCAGTGTACCTACTCGATTAATCTATGTCACATCTAAATTGAACACTTAGAGTGCAAAATAGATTTACTGTAAACGAAAAAGAAAAACACGCGCAGACAAACAATCCTGCAGGCGTCGATGGCTTTTAATTTGTTTGCCCCTGATGTAACTTGGTACATTATATGTTAATGACCAGTCCTAGGCACTTGCCAAGTTTCAAGGTCATACGACCAATTGAGAACGTAAATGACTCTGGGTAATATATGCTTTAAAAATTTGCTCGTTTGATTACGTAATCTTGACGTCACAACATTTTGCTGATAATATACATTAGCCCAAGTCAAAATAAACCTAAAACACAAAATTTGACCTTCATTGGCCTTTTTGTTCTGTAGATATAGCTGTTTGAAGAATGAATGTTCAACTAAGTGTTATTTGACACCTGTTGACGCGTCAAAATGTTGAAGGTATACACATGTTCACTGACCCTCATAGTTAGGGCATTTTAGAAAATTTTCTAGCCATCTGTGAAAAAATTGCTTACCAATAGCTTTCTTCACCAATGTGTTCATATAGGTGTCTACTAACACCTCTCAATTTATTCCAAACCAAATCCACTGGGAAAATTCTGGGGAGCCAATCAAAGTTTGGGTACCCGGAGGGACTGGGCGAAAAAATTGAAAAATAAAAATTTGCCAATATTAGCTTGTGGGATGTCTAACTAGGGGTTTGGGGGGCTGCTGAATCGATTCCAACCATTAGTTTTGAGTAAAAACGACTCCCTGGCCATAAATATATATATATATAAAATATATTTTATAAAAATCTTACAAGCAGAAACAATTGAAATCTCGATTAGTCAGTTGAAACCTCGATTAGTCAGTTCTCTAGTTCACCCTACTCATCGAACTCCCTGGCATCTCCCTCACTTCTCTCGTCATCTGGCTGGTTGATGTTCTGGCAAGAGTTACCGTGACAGTTGCCGCAAGCAGAAATACACTTGACTCTTTGATTTTAAAAGCAGCACCTGAGTGTGCTACAGCCCCCCTCACAGTTGCAGCTGACAAACTTCAGAAGATAGTCCGGTGCAATGGGTCCGTTGAAGGGACCGGCGCATAACCTTGGTCACCGAGATTCCATCCGTAGTCCAGGACATCCAATAATGGACTTTGCAGCACCAGCCAATCTCTAGTCTGGAGATAAGCCCGGAGAGAGTGCTGTGCTGCAGCTCCTGTTGTCATGTCGGGGGCAGTTTCTCAGGTTTGATGCTCCCAGCAGCGGCCCGCTTGCTGAAGATGTCAAATCTCAAGTCCCCCAAGTCTTTGGGTGGTTTCCCGCGGAACATGAGCTTGAATAGTTCACAGCCAGCTTTGATGATGTCATCTTTCTCGGTTCTGATGTCCAGAAACACGTCCATGGCCCTCTCCGCTTTGTCAGTCTTGCAGAGCTTGGTGAGCAAAGTTGATTTGCTAAACCCAGAGATCGCGGACACTGTATCACAGCCGGAGAAGCTGTGCAAGAAGATCAGATACTTCCGGTATCTCTCTGGGAGGGCCTCCCGGATCTTTCCGACATTGTAAGATGTTTCTTTGGCTGTTGTGAGGAAGATCGGGTGGTCTGCAGCATGATGAATCAGCATAACCATGACGTCGGTGTCCTCAGCCCTCACCTCAACAGGCGACTCATATAGAGCTGCCCGGACAATAGAGTTGTCCGCATCATCGGGGCATTGCTGTGCACTGATCCCATTTCTACCGAATGTCTCAGCAAGTAGCAGAATGAGCTCGGCCTTGTTGCTCTTGTTGTCGAGGAACTTTTCTCTTGGAACGATGCTTTTGATGTCTGGGCGAATCAGAATGTTGCAGCATGCGTTCTTTGTTCGTCTCAGGTGATCATGGTCCTTGGTGGAGCTGCCGTATCCGTCAAAGACCACAGTGATCCGGAGGCACTGGCTCCCCATGGACTTCACAAACCGGAGGTAGGTCTCGGCGATGTCCTTCCAGGTGAGGTTAGCCTCCCACCTGACATTGTGCAGAAGCCACCCACCATCAATCACAAGGCTCGTGCAGGGGGGTTGTTCAACGGGTTCCACAAATGCCTTCAGGACCCTTGCTAGGTCAGCCTTGTCTGGCTTTCGCAACTTCTGGTGTTTGTCAAATAGAGACATCGGTGTTGTCGTCAACTCAAATCGCAGGGCTTGTTTGGTCTTGACTTCGCGCTCACTGATGATGATGATGCGGTTGAAGAGCTTGAGTGAGTCAACAACCAACTTCATCCCATTAACTTTGGGTCCACTTCCGAGGCTCTTTAACGATTTGACCTTGTGCTTAGTTTCCATTGTATCCAGAACAGTTTGTCCATCCATCTTGGCCTGTATGGCTCTGCCAAACTCCTCTGCCTGATCAGCGTTGAATGGGTCCTCGGGAGTGCTGCTGAACCCCGTGGTGAAGGACACCAGGGTCCTGTCCCGTGTTGCATCGAAGGGGTTGACCTCCTCCAACCATCCAACAATGGCGTTGACAGCATCATCGTCTTTCCTTATCTGGGCTCTTGTGACGTCTGTGTGGACAGGTACCCCACGTTTGTTCATGCCTCCTTCCAGCTCCTGGTGAATGAACGAGAAGTTGTTTAGCGTCTGAACCCAAGACTCATGAGCAGATTCGTTCCGGAAGCGTCCTCTGTTCAGACCGCCTGAGGACTTGGCCTCACACATGAGGCAGAGGAGGTTGGGAGAGCCATACAGGCCAAGATGGATGGACAAACTGTTCTGGATACAATGGAAACTAAGCACAAGGTCAAATCGTTAAAGAGCCTCAGAAGTGGACCCAAAGTTAATGGGATGAAGTTGGTTATTGACTCACTCAAGCTCTTCAACCGCATCATCATCATCAGTGAGCGCGAAGTCAAGACCAAACAAGCCCTGCGATTTGAGTTGACGCCAACACCGATGTCTCTATTGGAACCCGTTGAACAACCCCCTGCACGAGCCTTGTGATTGATGGTGGGTGGCTTCTGCACAATGTCACATAGGAGGTTAACCTCACCTGGAAGGACATCGCCGAGAGCTACCTCCGGTTTGTGAAGTCCATGGGGAGCCAGTGCCTCCGGATCACTGTGGTCTTTGACGGATACAGCAGCTCCACCATGCAGGACCATGATCACCTGAGACGAACAAACAACGCATGCTGCAACACTCTGATTCGCCCAGACATCAAAAGCATCGTTCCAAGAGAAAAGTTCCTCGACAACAAGAGCAACAAGGCCGAGCTCATTCTGCTACTTGCTGAGACATTCGGTAGAAATGGGATCAGTGCACAGCAATGCCCCGATGATGCGGACAACTCTATTGTCCAGGCAGCTCTAGATGAGACAAGAGAGTCGCCTGTTGAGGTGAGGGCTGAGAACACCGACGTCATGGTTATGCTGATTCATCATGCTGCATGCAGACCACCCGATCTTCCTCACAACAGCCAAATAAACATCTTACGATGTCGGAAGATACCGGAAGTATCTGATCTTCTTGCACAGCTTCTCCGGCTGTGATACAGTGTCTGCGATCTCTGGGTTTAGCAAATCAACTTTGCTAAACAAGCTCTGCAAGACTGACAAAGCGGAGAGGGCCATGGACGTGTTTCTGGACATCAGAGCCGAGAAAGATGACATCATCAAAACTGGCTGTGAACTCAAGCTCATGTTCCGCGGGAAACCACCCAAAGACTTGGGGGACTTGAGATTTGACATCTTCAGCAAGCGGGCCGCTGCTGGGAGCATCAAACCTGAGAAACTGCCCCCGACAACAGAAGCTGCAGCACAGCACAGCACTCTCTCCGGGCTTATCTCCAGACTAGAGATTGGCTGGTGCTGCAAAGTCCATCATTGGATTTCCTGGACTACGGATGGGAAACTTGGTGACCAAGGTTATGCGCCGGTCCCTCCAACAGACCCCATTTATTTATTCACCACATCCAACAGCGGAGGGACCGCCAATTACAGGAATGGGAGCAAGTGTGGTTGAGTGCCTTGCTCAAGGGCACAGGTGCCACAACCCGTCGCGGCCCGGAATCGAACCTACATTCTAGTACTAGCACAGAAACTTAAGTTCGACGCACTAGACCGCTCGGCCATAACACCCCACACATTGCACCGGACTATCTTCTGAAGTTTGTCAGCTCTACAACTGTGAGGGGGACTGTAGCACACTCGGGTGCTGCTGTAAAAAGCAAGGAGTGAAGTGTATTTCTGCTTGCGGTAACTCTTGCCAGAACATCAACCAGCCAGATGACGAGAGGAGTGAGGGAGATGCCGGGGAGTTCGATGAGTAGGGTGAACTAGAGAACTGACTAATCGAGGTTTCAACTGACTAATCGAGATTTCAAGTGTTTCTGCTTTATATTTTATAAATATATTTTGTGTATGGACAGGGAGTCTTTTTTACTCAAAACTAATGGTTGGAAGCGATTCAGCACCCCCCAAAACCCCTAGATAGACATCCCACAAGCTAATGTTGGCAAATTTTGATTTTTCAATTTTTTGGGCCGGGCCCTCCGGGTACCCCAACTTTGATTGGCTCCCCAGAATTCTCCCAGTGGATTTGGTTTGGATATAAATTGAGAGGTGTTAGTAGACACCCATATGAACACATTGGTGAAGAAAGCTATTGGTAAGCAATTTTTTTCACAGATGGCTAGAAAATTTGCTAAAATGCCCTAACTATCAGTGAACAGCTGCAGCTGCACCAATTTTGGGCCAATTTGCAAAAACTTAGCCACAGACATCTGTTCAAAATACGTTTTGGCCAATATTCAACTCGTCGCTATAGGGCGCTGTTTTGTGTCACGTCTTAACATTTGGTATTTTCTGAATGCCCAAGGGGTCCTGAGACTAACAAAGAAGATTCCATTTCAATACCTACTACCAGTTTTAAATGGCGAGCCAGCCTCGTTTTCGACCAAACGGAAGCGAGGTCCAATGTCAAGGAACAAAATGAAGTACTCAATGAATTAAGCTCAAAACAGAAGAAATTTTGTCCTTATCTCAAACGGTTGATTTTTTACAGATTTTTAAACATGAAAATCACCGATTTTTGACTGCCTGTAATCCGACACCTGGTCACGTGACTGTGAAATTACACAACGGTGGTACATCCTCAGGGGATATACTAACTATCTGCCACGTTTGACTGGAATCCGATATGCAGAAGTGTGAAAACTGTTTCTTAGAAAAAAAAGGTACAAAAAAAAAAAATAATACAAAAAAGATAAAAAAATCGAACGAAAACAATAGCTGTTTCGGCCCTACCGAAACAGCTAATAATCCGAACAAAAACAATACCTTTTCCGCAGGATTTGCAGAAAAGCTAAAAGAAATTATTGCATTATAAGCACTAGCCTGCATGAAGTATATTACAGGGTGAAGGTATAAACTACTATTTCATGACTTAAATCGCATACAAATGGGAAAGTTAGTACACCATACAGCATGATCTGTTCCTATGCCAATACTTTGTAAGCACCGTTGTTTTCCAACAGCAAATCTCTGAATGAACTTGGCCAGTGTTGCAGCTTAGTTTAAAAGAAACACCGATTTTCTTGTATCACTGGCCACCTTTATGAAGGGCAAATATCTTGCTTTTAAGATCTTTACAGAGGTCTTTCTAAGAAACCTCATTTGTATTCACTTGTATTATGGGATAGTAGTTTTTAACCTACATGTACACACAAATCACATAATGTCTACTTAGTCAGGGACAATTAGCTGATATTTGGCAAATCTGTGAACTAAATCCTTGCCAAATAATTTCTTCACCAATTTGTTACTGAAGATGTCTACTAACACCCCTTAAAAAATTGAAATTCAATTCCCCTAGGAAAGCCCGGGACAGCTTCTTAAAAATGCAGTACAGACTTAAAAATTTAAAAACTTTAAAATGCAGTACACCAGACAACAGCCATTGGCAAACGCAAAGTGCCCATTTGTTCTGAATAGCGTATATACGCTGGGTCAAACGGCTGTTTTGTGTTTCATCTGGCGCAAATGCCGACAGCGCTGTGTGTAGTTCTCCGGCCATGGGATTGCAAAAATAGTGAATACGAAATTTGAATAGGAAAACCCTGGCTACGTTCCATTTAACCAGAGACGTAGAGAGAAATCTGATTTATCCATGTGCTGCCGTCGTTTGCCACTGGTTACAGTAATTTTGTGCACTCGTCTATGAAAAACCGGGCACCCTTGTTGGCTAACGTTTGCAAACTTTCGCGTATGTGGAAAAGCAGCATAGTCAGGATTGTTTTCACTAGGGGAAGGGGGCGGTGTGGTGGGGGGGGGGGGGGGGGGGGAGGCGCATGTATAATCAGGGCATACAGCACTGTCAGCAGACATCCATTCAGTTACAGGTATATATGTATAGTTATCAAAAAACCTTTATTTTCCACATTTCCTTGCCTTTTTCAGGGCAATACAAAAAAACATGCATCAGGATTTTCCGTGGTGGGCGGATGGAGGGGGAATCTGACCCCCCGTATTTACGCTGCTGATGTGGAACGCAGCTCCGGTCCCTCACATACAGGGCTGTCGGTTGAAAGGCTCTATTATAATACTGTACTTGGGCGATTCGGCGCCGGAATCGGGTAGAATCTATCCCACTTTATACCATTAAAGCGGAGGCCGGGCGGCGTGTGCGATTTATAGGCATCGGTCGGCGTGTAGAGGTCGGCGAAAGATCGCGCGATAGGGCGGTCACAGTCACAATTAAAAGTGCCCCGCACGCTGCCATGACGGAATGGGGTCGAATTCTTGGCCCGTTTATCGGCCGGTGTCCGGCAGGCACTCGTCCTGTTGTCCTGCCGATGTCCTGCCTATGTCACTGCCATACCCCGGCCGATGTCTGGGCGATTTCCGGCCGGGCGCCGCCAAGTCGGCCGGACGCATAAATTTGCATAAATGCTACTAGAGTCCCGCCTTCGCGCTATAGACCGTATCGAATAGCCGCAATTCTGTGGGGCAGTTTCTTTGTTCCTTGAGGACATGCATGATTGCACATATTGTGCTTCCATTGTTGAACGGTTTAAGTAACAAAAGGTGCCGACGAAATGGCGGCTATTCGATACGGTCTATACCTGGCAAATCGGGCCGTTTTCAGGTGGTGCACGCTGGGTAAAAAGACAAGTTCCTGGAAATGACCCTGATCCTCAGCCTAATCACGTGACCCTGAACTTTCATCGTTATAAAAACCTCGGAATTGGATTCAGCACCATGGAAAACCAAAGTATCATCAACACCAGGATCTTTAAAATCGGCCGACTCTAGGTATACCTACACCTGGCACGGCCTACACATGGCACCTGGTAATTTTAATGGCGGCCATCTTGGACATAACCCTGATTCTCAGCTTAGTCACGTGACTCTGACATTTATTTTAAACAACCTCAGAATTCGATTCAGAACCACAGTAACAGCACCATAATCCTTCAAATCGGCTGATTAGGTGGCTCCGTTAAAACTTGGTATATGATGGTGGCCGTCTTTGAAATATATGCTAATTATAGAACCCATCATGGGCGTTTTTGTCCAATGACAATATAAGCATTCCGTGAGCAACAGGCATCTTTGAAGAAGGCCGAGCATGGGGCCCTAATCCTCCTGCCAGATTATTCATATACCTTTACTCCCCACCCATTCCCCTGCCCCGCGCCTTTATAGGGTGTGGGTTCAGGATTTAAGTTTTGTACCCAAAATATTCATGTTAATTATTTTTGAAAAACCGGTCAAGAAAAACCACATGAGATTAACTAACTCTCCAGGTGATACATTTTCAGCCTGGTCTATTTTACACATCCTCTTGCAACAGTGCCCCCTTTAACGCACTCCCTCACTCCTGCGTACAGTGGCCCTGTTGAAAAAGGCCCCATTTGGCGGTGGGACTAGCGACAGAAATCTTGTCGCCTCTCTAGACCAATCATGAGGCTTGTTATATGTGGCGTTCGGTGTTTCCACGATCGACCTTGTTACCAGTGCCACACGTGCGCGCAGTTTGTAAACACGGTCCATGTCCGATCTAACGCGCTCGCCGATTGGTCGCTATTTCTATTGAACAGGACATTACGTTACTCGTTCCGCATCCCTCTGATTAATGTTGTTAAAAAAATGCGTAGTAGACACAAATGTTGCAGGAATTATCGATATGATTAACGTGACAAAGAACAAAAACTCAAACAAATTTGTAGAAAATATAGATATTTGGAATTTTGACCAAAACATGACTAATTTCATTTAATTACATCAAAATGACTGGGGCGTGAGTTGGCTAAAGACAACAGCCGGCTCACACCACAAATGTGCGTGTATTTCCTCAGGGTATATTGTTACGTCGCTTTGCAGAGTGGAAATTCCCTGAGATCTCAGGATGATTTTACATAAATCCGAATGTTTGCGTACAGTGTATTCTATATTATTTTAGACTAAATATTTTTAAAATGGTTTGCCAATACACTCTCATAGCGATAACTGTCCCGTCATTTTGCGATGTTGTAACAGACACAATGTACAGCAAATGCCCCTTTGTCGAATGGACATACAAGAATGGTCAAACTGCCAATTCGGCGTATTTATGTTTATATAGGTCTTTTCAACCAGCAGCGATGTCAGGGACGCGAGGTTTTCTTTATCAAATGATCTAACAATAAAACTATTTTAACCATCCCAGTACCGGAGATTGCGCTCCGAATCCGATCACAGCGCTGCCCGCATTTGCGCCAGTATGAAGCACAAAACAGTCGTATGCTTAGGCGCACACCATTCAAAACAAATGGGCGCTTTGTCAACGGCTGTTGCCTGTACTGTATTTTTAAGGTAACACTTTTAGAAGCTGTCACGTGGTTTCCTAGGGGAATTGAATTTAAACTTTTTAAGAGGTGTTAGTAGACACCTTAACTAACATTGGCGAAGAAATTATTAAGGATTTAGTTTCCAGGTTTCAGCAAAATTCCCTGACTAACTGTATAATATACTTCAGGCTTGAGCTTTTAAATGCAGCCGGCAGCTGTTTGGAAAGTGGCAATGACATATTTTTTAAAATTTTATTCTAAAGGGTGTACTCACTGATGTGAGCTACTGTAACTCCTGAAAGCAGCAATGATAAATTTCAGTGATTCTTTCTTTTTGAAGTGTGGGGAAACTTGCTCGTTTTAATACGCAGTTCACTGGCGAATCATTTTGGGGGAAACAATAATTGATCAATAGCGCCACTATTATTACGTCACTTGTATTACGATATATTTACATTTCTAAACATTCAATCATTGGAAAACGGCAAACTCTTCCATGTTTGTATCTGTATGACATCTTACAAGATTGGAAGCACATTGGAGTCAAAGTGACAAAAGGTCGCTTTGGGAAACCGATTTTAAAAAAAGGCTGTTAACTTTACTTGTTCTCCACAAGGCTGCTTCTTAAACTGATAGGATGGGAAACCTGTTTGTGTATAATGAAATTTTTATTTGGCAAAATAAGGAACGACAGCCATTTAGAGGGAGCTCATAGTACTGTATTTAAAAGGAAAGGACAGTTCTGCACAGGCTGTTCTCATGTAGTACAAAATCATAATGTACTTTCAAAATTTTTTCAATAACATAAACTGGGCTCAAAAAGAAACTTATAATTTTTCACAGAAAACACCCCATACAACCCCATACAAACTCATTCATGCACAACAATAGGGTCATACAGGTGCTGAGTTCGAATCTGGCCTTCACCATTGTGTGCTTTGATTCTTGAACAGCTTTGAACAGGCACAGGCTCGTCAGCAATGCGCGCCCGCCAAATGTGTGTCACGCAATACGCAGCTCCATAGCAAAGGCATGGAGCTGCGTGTTTCGAGCACGAATTTGGCGGGCGCGCATTGCTGACGAGCCTGTGCCTTTAATATCTCATGTCAGAGTACATGAATGTGTAGCACCACTCGGTAGCCTTCATATATACACCCCACCCCAAAAAAGAACGACTGTTGGAAGCAGGACTGCGTTTTTGACATTGACTGTATAGGCCTTCTCGACCGGTGAGGTCTCAGGTTGATCCCATGTCGTCAACATTATTCGAATTGGCTTTCTTCAAAGCGTTTTTTGGTGTTTAATCGAATAACAAGTCGCTTTGTATTCGCTCTTTGAAACGTCTCTTATGTTCCAAAAACAGTATATAAAGAATGTCTATTAACCCTTTAATACCTTTTAAAAACTCAAACCTTACGCAAATGTAAGTGGCTGAAAGCTAAGAAAAAGTACATGGGACCGGCTGTCTTGAATGTACGTATTTTAAAATATATATGTCACAATATCCGACACTCATAAATACCTCAGACAGTTACGCAATTCTGTTGGTGGGGAGCACATCATAATGGCACTCATTTTTCGGCTCGGGTCATTATTAGCGTCCACGTACCTAAACAATCCCAAACGTGTAGTTTAAGACCGTTCCCCCACACCTTGGATCGCGAAGAAACTTCAAATTGCATTAAAAATCAGCAAACTTTAAATTGCACTAGCCCGTCTCTCTTTTCCAACTTCATCAGCTCACCATGAAGTCATGGTGTTATAAGAGTACACCATGCTGTAGCCTTCCTGGGAGGAAATTGTCAAGCTGACTGTATATAACCATCTTAACACACAGTGTTACCCATCTCTTGGCATCAACAAAGTGATGTGGAAGTATCGGAATCCGATCCGCGCAACAACAAACGTACAAGATATCAAAAGTGAACCTGAACATCTTCGTTTGGTGTTCGTGGATAGATTGGATTGTTGGAGCTCCGCCGGAAGGACTCGTTGTATTGGTTTGCCCTCACCCATGGAGAGTCAGGTACCATTAAGATCGTTCTTTGCTGTCGTGGCTCATAACCAAGCTCACTATCCATAATCCACTCATATTCCTTCAGCTGTGCCGCTGTCATTGGGTAGTCATGACTGCCACTTGGGGACCTGGTCCTTGTCCCGTTAGCCGTGCTCCCAGTCCGTGACACTTTGTATTTGTCTTCGAGGTTGTTCATTTCATTGGCCTCGTTGTTGCCATCGTCCATTAATGTCTGTACTTGTTGGTTAAGCTGATTTTGCCTGGTGGCCATCAACTTGGCCTTTTCTCTTGTCCGGAGACAGGAGTGCCTGCAGGTAACTATGATTGTGATCACCATTATTATCAGTATGATTACCATGGTAACAGCCAGTGCAATGTTCACACTCAGACTGGTCTTAGGTTGAGCCTCTGAAATAGAAAAAGATATAGCCATGATCGCTTTGGTTTCTATACACTGATAAAGTATTGTACCTGGCATTCTTTTCGCTTGAACACATCCAATGATATGTCTAAATACCAAAGCATGAGGAACATTAGCTGCAAGGTTAAACCAGCCTTGCCAATTTTGTGTATCTGAAAGCTGTGACTGGATTTATTACTTGTTTTTTTTTCGTTTTGACTATATACGCAACAGATGATTGTTGTTTTCTCCAACTTCTAAAACGAATGTATGTGGGTGATGTACAAAAATACATCAAAATACTGACGGTTTCATACGTTTGCGTTCCTCGATCTTGGAAAAAAGCAAGAAAACAGTGCTGTCATCGTATGTACATCGGGTTCCCTGACGTATACACCGATGGACAGTCTGAAATGCATAAATGACAGGACCTACATGTACTCCCCTTGTGGATGTCTGCACATTTTCTTACCTGTACCCCCTGCCCCATGTCACAAATTGTACCAGGTATAATGCGTGGGACGCATGCTTACACGCCAACATCTATGGATCTTGTTTAGGTAGTACCATTTTGAAGATTATAGAAATCAATTATGAAAAGCCACAAATGTGGGATACACTTACCACACATCTCGGGCTCTTCATCAAAGGCATAATTCCAACAGTTCGGTCTTCCATTGCAAACCAGTGTTTTATTTAAACACATGTATGGGCCACAGGGAAATGTCAGATCGCATGGTCCTGAAAAATTAATAAGGGGAATGTACAGTATTTGTTGGCGTTCAATGCACATTCATTGCAGTATGGAGTGAGCAGAATTAATGGCCGCAATGTTGACAAAGAGGGAGAAACATGCCATGTCTCATGATAAACAACTAAAACGCAATTAATCACATTAAAACGGCAAACAGCGCAATATTTAAACTCACACAGCCATCAAAATTAATCATTTGAAGTGAGATGGGGTGGGGGCGGGGGCGGGGGTTGGGGCGGGGCCGGGGGTTGGGGCGGGGGCGGGGGCGGGGGCGGGGGTGGGGGTGGGGGTAGGGGCACCCCCCCCCCAGCAGCTTCGGCTGGCATGCCCTCCCCCCTTCCCCCATCTGCATATTTCTCGGTACGCCACTGTAAAAATTGGTACAATATTATCCAAAATACTTTTCGTCATGGTAAGCCGTCTACTCATTTGCGAGGAAAGTACCACAAGACTAACCCGATTTCTCATATTGTACTGTTAAGGTACATAGTGGGGTGTTTTGGCCGAGCGGTCTAGCGCATCGAACTCAAGTTCCTGTGCCAGTAGTAGAATGTGGGTTCGATTTATAAATAAATAAATAAAATGTTGTTTCCATGCCACTTGATTTCATGTTTATAAATATAGCTTCATGTTGAAATACACGAATTGAAATATCCAGTGCTATAATATTGTAAAAGGCAGATTGTGCCATGCACCGATATTTTTTATGCAGAAACATTTGAGAGATCACTATATTTTCGAGCTCGCTCTTTGGCTTAGATTATGTTACACACAAAAAGTGACAGAAACGAACTTACTGTCTGTGTATGCTGTGTACTCCATTTCGACTTGATTGTAAGCACTCCGATTTGATGCGATAAACCTAACGAACATGCGATTGCTGATGCTCATGGCAGCGGGTGCCGATATGCTGCAGTACTCCCGTATCAGCCACTCCTGGGAAGAGTACTTGTCGTAGACCAGAATACGATTCTGCTCACAGTGGTTCTTTGTGTTCATTTTAAATGTTGCGAACTCAATCTTGATCTGCAGAAACATTTTAGACAATTTTAACTTGTACAGAAGGATGAGGGTATTCCGTCAACCCCCTTATTTACCAAAAATGCATAGTAAGGACTTTCGTAATCGGAGCATGATGACCGTATCGTGCACATGAACGTAGCGGCCGTGCACACATTACGGTTTTCGGCCATGCAATGACTTGAAATGTTACTTCATAGGTCGACAAGAAAACCCTTAGCGATACAACAAATACCACATGGATTTATTTCTGTGCAAGATGGTACTTCCTGTAGGAAATTAACAATTGCAGGTGTTTAAAAAATGTGTGTGTGTACACACATTTTTACCATTCACTAATTTCACTTAACACAACAAATTCATGAATTTTAAAGGTTTTCATCTAGATGCAGCTGAAATTCCTGTGGGCTACTTTGCCATATAATAGTTCTTCTTTAGATAATGCTGTGCCCTTATTCCAGGAATTCGTAACAAGTTCCATCCTGCAAATGATACACTGGCCTGAAAGCTGATGTCAAATATCGATTCCCCCTTGTGGTCAGCATTGGAAAATATATACCTTCTGTTCGTACCTATAAACTTTCTTAAGTGGCAAGGTACATACCGACAACAAAATTGCACAAGTTGTGTAAATGTACTGTGTAAATCTATTTGCAAAGTGATATACGAACATCCAAATAGTCCGGTAAAACTAATCACACAGGTGATGGGCAAGATTGTTCAGGTAAGGCACTGTATATGTATTTTTACCTGGTTTGGTGAAGATATTTAATTAAGTTTATGGTAAAATGGTTTGTATTTTTTTGACACAACACGTTTTTACGTTATTCCTGCGCTGCCTTACGTCAATCAATCATGTGAAGTTTATTTTACTAAACTCCCATTACCCAATTACTTGTTACTACTTACCCAGTGTTGGAACACTAACCTTGTTCACCTCGGCCACGTCAATCTGCCACACGCAGTCAACGGGAGCATGCTTGTCCTCCTCTCGCATCAAGTTGATTCCCGGTTTAATGGAAAAGTTCCCATCATATGAGCCGGAGAGATGGAAGAAGCACTCTGCAAATAGGATTTATTTTACAACCAGTTGTCAAAATGACATTAATGACGAGATTTTTCAGTGCATAATTATAGACTGGAAACCCACTGATTGCAAAGGTACAAGATTATTAATGCATTCTTTGTCCTCACAAAGATATTTAAAATGCATACTGCATGTCACCTTTCCAATCAGCAGTTGGCATTAACGATTTACACCGTACTTCTAAAGAGAAACCACAAAATTTGGCCTTTTTTGAGCATTTTTGCTACAAACAAAAACCCAAGGTCACGTGATTTATCACATGTTCTTGCGAGTTAGTCGTATAAACGTTTGCTACTGCAGTACTGCACCAAATTCAGTCCTGAATATTTCAAAATATGCATGCATATTTATTCAGGTTATGAAGACAAAGTGATAAATAACTGAAATATTTTGATTTTGATTCAGTAAGTCCGGGTAACGAAAGCGTGTTCCACGGTGACAGCGTAGTGGTAAACGAGGCATAAGCCCCCTGCCAGTGATCTCCTGCATGCAACCGGTGCCGTGGTTCGTCGGCTAGCGAGACATTGAACGTGTGATGGGGGTAGGGAGCCAGGCCGCCATGTGCTTCGTAATTAGGTGTTTTAGTCTGTATACCTAACTGTCAGCTCCACGCAGAATTGTCGCAACAGCCGGTTGCTTGAGTGGTACGTACGTAAAGAAAAAGCACGATGTCAACGGAAAAACCTATTCGGTGGTCTGATGGGCCGTCCAGTGAAATCATAGGAAGAAAAACGCGTAAAAGCCGACGCAAAAGCTGCCAGGGAAAATGGCGAATTATTTGTGACAAAGTTGTGAGGCAGGCACGATAGTTGCAAAATTTTAAGTTAATTACGTAACATTTTGATGATTTTTTTCACAACAACCATCGAAAATCATTGTCAGTGATGCTACATCACTACATTATGTAAACAGAAAGTGGTGTGTTCCTTTAATTTCTAACAGAAAATAGCATCTTAGACACAAAATAGATTCATGTGCTGTTTGTCACGATTCCTGTTAACACTTTGAGTAAGTTTTTATAGTCATCCCATGAAGTAAATTTTTTGTCACTGCGAATGAAATAGTAAGCCTTTAACCGAAAGATCGAATTAGCCAACTTGCCTTCGGGTTTTAGCACTGTCGTTGGTGGTGCTGTCACTGCTGTGAAACGTTTGTAGAAAGAAAAAACAAATATTTAAATAAATATATCCGTTTATATATCCTTGCTGAAATAAATTGCTTACCAAAAGTAGAACTGTGCTGTGTTTACATTTTGGCTTACAGGATGGTTTTAACATTTTCTCATGGAAAATATAAGGATTACTTCAGTATAACGCTAGTTTCTGGTGAAATAGCAATCAAGGCTAAATTGGACGTTGGAACAAGTATACAATTTGTAAGTAATTAGTGGTATGTGCTTCGTGTCAGCAGAAAATATTCTTTGAGGAGAATTATGCAAAATTGCATTTCGTCTATAATTATGCAAAATGCTCATTCGTTTCCCGGGTATACTGTTATCAAGAACATAACATTCAGGCTAAATGAATACAAATAAAATGTTTCTTACCCCTTTTTACGGACCATCCGAAATCGTTTTGTTATATTTTTTTAATTGAGAAAGCATTTACCACAAAAATGCTTCCGGAGGATAACCCCACTTTTTTTTAAAACTCCACTTTAACCGATTAAGCATGTCATTTGGCATCACTTACACCGTAATATAGTTATACGAGACTATAACATTTATAAACAAGGCTAAAACACCAATGAATGCCAGATTAATGCAATATTCCTAACCTGGCTTGAACCTTATCTGCGCTTGAAATCCAGTGTATTCCAATTCCTCATCAGTCACGAATAAGATCCACAAGTAGCGGCCGCTGGACGTGATGTTTCCCGGTGATCTGTCACCACATAATCTGCCAATCAAAGGCGAGAAACCG
Source organism: Henricia sp. BOLD:AAB3569 (assembly GCA_037783545.1). NCBI lineage: Eukaryota > Metazoa > Echinodermata > Asteroidea > Spinulosida > Echinasteridae > Henricia > Henricia sp. BOLD:AAB3569. The sequence goes on along the minus strand of JBBELK010000422.1, from coordinate 139,958 downwards.
AAACGCCCGTCCCGAATCTCCAGGTAATCATACTTGCACCCAGTGCTCGGTTCGATAGAAAACAACGGATTGAACGATACTTCTACAACCTCGTTCTCTCCCGCTGGCAAAAGATAAAAAACATGGGCGTATAAGGTCGAACCCCACTAAATAGGCAAAAATCAGTGCGCCGAGCTCATTGCAATTTTGTGTGTTCGAATTCCTTTGCAAAAACAGATAAGTGCCTTAGTTTCAAAATATGTACCTCAAGATTATCGTTGGCTTTCAGAAAATACCCAGCAAAATGCAGACACGAGGCATTAATCTGTAGATGTGACTTGATTTCACCAAATTAATACCATTCTTTTACTTTTTATTGGATATTTTCTTAAATGTGCGACAAAAAATCACGAGGTAAATTTAAAAAAGAGTAAATTGGCGCTTATCTGTTGTTGCAAATGAACTCTTCATTTGTTTAAAGGAGAGAGTTGAGAGCTAAACGAGTGTAATCAAGTGTCACAAATTGCCTGTCATCTTGATGTGGGGTATTTTGACATCATTTTACAGGTGGTCCTTTTTTTTGCCACTTATCGTAAAAGACTTTTTCGAAAATGGCCGCTGGTCTGATTGGCAATTTTCACTATTGCACGGATGGTTTTATTTTAAGTGAAAATTTGTAAATAAAAGTGACCAAGGCCAGTTATGCCATTAACTACACGGCATTACCTTTATCAACTTCAGATGACGTGTATAGAATGATATGCAGTTTTAGAAGTGGGAGGAAAGCCCCCAGAAAAACCCAAGCGGTCAAGTAGGGACTGCAAACCCAATCCGCATACACACCCCGGAATCGAACCCGGGACGAGATATATGAAAGGCGAGGAAAGAAACACTACACCAACTCCACCGCCCTAAGTCGCTTATTAGGAACGGTATCCTTATCATAATAATATTCAGCTTTGTAAGGCAGCTCCAGTTTTTATGTTACTACTCGAATATAGTTTGGGGTTCAACATACAAATAGCCATTCGGTAACCTGGTTTGACAATACGCACGTCGACCAAGGATGGAATCGTTCGTCTCACGGAGGGTTTGAACTGAGTATTAAGCTTTCTAAAGCACTTCTCCCTTATTTGTTTTCAATGTTGCTTAGGAAAACGCTTTTTTTCATGATGTTTCATTATTCTCTATATTCGTTTGCGAGTACCTTTCGGTCGTATACTGATCACAGTGATTGACGTCGGTTGTCAGGTATGATAATTACTATGTTTGGAATTCCGAATTGTGAATTGTAGATCCACGAAACTATAGGTTTTCCCGGACAATTTTGGAAAATCCGCATTTAAATTTGTGAAACATAAATTCCGTTTCGCGCCGATTTGGTGAATGACGTACCGGTATATCCCGGTTTCATTTTCGCAATAACTAGCATTTGATTTCATTTTGCGTCATTCAAATAAACGAATGTGCATAACGTTTCATTTGAAGGATTACAAATACGTTATTATGCTTTCGGTTTCAGTATACGTTGCCAATTATTACGAATGTACAATCCAATTCGCAGAAAATAAGTTTTTATTGCGAAACGGGCTGAATTGAATTTTCTTTTTCATTTGTTATGAAGAAAATTCGCACATTTTGCTTTGAATTTAATTAAAGTATACAGGCCTATATATATCATGATACAACTTCGATTGATTAATTATTCAATGTATTGTAGACATAATTGAGAATCATTGTGTTTGTTCTTATATTCATAAGATGAATCAAAATGATCTTGTAAAGGAAAACAATCATGCTAAAACGTGTTCTGTTAAAACGCATTTTGATGGTATCTTAAACCCGAATTTCGATTGTCAAGACATGTCAAGAATAGCATGCAGTGATAACGTTTTGAAAAGTAAGTTTGAGGACTCGTAAAGAGTGCATCATTGTTTTGCAACCGGCGACCGGTTGCACTGATCTGCAACAGTGTAGACGTAAGTAATTCGCAAAGCTGACATAGTGACGAATGTATGCAGTGTTAAAGCCATTGCATATTCGTCACTATGTCTGCTTTGCGACGGTATGTGCAAGTACATGTCTGTGCATGCGTATAATACACCTCTACAGAATACAACATGGTTTGAGGGCGAGTAGTGAAAACTACAGGTCCAAAGATTTTTGGAAGATTGGGACAATCTCCACAGGGGAAACTGAGAGGGGTAGTCCCAAGCATCCAACATTCAGGGAGCAGTAGTTTTCACTTTTCCGAAATAACCATGATTTACCTATTTTGCTATCTAGAACATTCTTTAAATGTTTACAATAAAAATAGAAATCAATTAAGTTTTTGCAAGTTTGACTGAAACCTTTAAAATAATCGCTGTACTTATAGGATAAGCACTGCTGTATTCAAGATGTTTATGTACGTATACGTATAAAGTGTGTTTTAAGACAATAAAACTGACACGTCAATAGACGTTGAATATTCCAACATGGCATTGATATTTTAGTTACCATGGCAACAAATGTTGTCCATAGTGTGGGATATATTTTTCTCCAGTTGTTGTGCAAGTAAGCCATTTCTAACCAAAAATAACGGTTATCCACAAAATGCACAACAAAATAACGCATGACATTACCCAAATGTATACTACATGCCCAAATGTTGGTAGAGGACAATTCGCCCAATTGTTGGGTATTTTATTTGCCTAGTGTTGATGGGCAATGTTGTGCCCAGATGTTGGATGGGTTAACTATTCAACCAATCGTTTATGAAAAGTTGGCCCTTTTTTGGCCAACCAGCGTGTCATGTTACATGGTTCTTTGTCTTAATTGTATTTTTATGTCTTTCTGCATTCCTTGAAGTTCTCTCTCATTTTATCAGTTCGACCATCTGTCCGAAAATGACCTGTCTCAGTATCAATATACATGTATGTCTGAGAATGGTTGTGCCAGGCTTACGTTAAATACTACTGCGCGGGAAATCGGCTGCTCATTAGCGATAAATTAAAAGAAATACAGGATTGCGGATGTGCCTTCGATTTCGAGCTAAAATTAAATGCCATTAGGCTAAATTCACGCACATTCGGGAAATCGTATGCTGATTTTTTACGACTGAATGTACCTTTATGGAAATATAATTATCATAAATAGAAACAGGAATTTTAAACGTTCATTCTATTTCGCACGAAAACGAATGCTTCTTTTAATAACAAATGTACAAATTTTCCAAAATTGTCCGGGAAAACCTATATTTACACTTTTAAAGGGGAATGCAATTAACAAAAACTACGTGTAATTGCAAAATCACCTTCGAAAAAGAAAAGGCATTGTATTTCGGGAGTGTAGATGAGCGGGTAGTACCAACTGTAAATCACATCTCCGTTTTCCCACGTTGAGTCAAACACCCACTCGCACTTTGTGGCTGAATCGTAAGTATTGGGTTCTGGAAAGACAATACGGGGTCCATCGTCGGCTGAAATTAAAGGCCATGGAAAACAATTTTGTTTTTAAATAAAACTAGGTGAACAATGGATGGGGGATACCCTCTGCCGCATATCGTGCTGCATATGTTAGGCTACAGTATCTTTTGCTTAGACTGTCGGAATGTACCGAGCATCTGGCGTGTGTGGGCAAGGCTAAGAACGCCACATAGCTGGAGGTTTGCAAGAAGGAATTGTGTGTAAAATTAAGAAGATATCGCTCGTATCAGGATTCCGTGGTGTAGCGGTGATCACGTTCGCCTAACACGCGAAAGATTCCCGATTCGATCCCGGGCGGAATTATTTTTGGTGGTTTAGATGTTGGGCTTTAGCCCTTCAAGATCCATATACGCCGTGGTCAGTCGAGCGTACTCAAATAATTATCTGACCTGTAGCTGCGATGGCGGAAAACGTGATATTCTGACCCAGAACCTTCAGATTCCGTAATGTAGCGGTTATCACATTCGCCTCAGACGCGAAAGGTCCTCGGTTCGCGCCATATCAACAACAACAATGATCACATTTAAATTGTATTTTTAATTGAGCCTTTGCACCAGCGGGCCTGAAAGGGGGCATGTTAAATGATGTGACAATAGATCCACAAATTGCCTACTCATGACGCACAGTGACAATGTAACTGCTCCCCGTTATGGCCGGCCGTGCAAAGGGTCTATTGGTTATTTGCACTGACCATTTTTGTGCGTAGATTTGACGCGTGTCCAAAAAAATATGGGGGGTGGGTGGCAATTTGGAGAAAAACGGTGCACTACAAATCACAGAAACACTTTCCGTCCAAGTTGATTCTGTGGATTTCAGTTTGTCTTTTCACTTCAAATATCCTCCATGCTCTCAAATTTTCGCGCAAAAGGCTCAGTGTGAATCCAGCTTATAACAAAAGGGAAAAGTGGAATCAGACCACCAAAATCGTGGCGCAGCTCCGTCAGGAGCCCGGCACGCCACTGATGTACGGGCTGGAACCCCCGGAACGGCTCCGCGCTGCACAGCCCTATGTGGAGCTGCTCCGCACTGCACAACCCTATCGTGCGGAGCACGGGGAGCTGCTCCGCACTGCACAACCCTATGGTGCGGAGCATCGGGAGCTGCTCCGCACTGCACAACCCTATGGTGCGGAGCACAGGGAGCTGCTCCGCACTGCACAACACAACCCTATGGTGCCGAGCAGGGGAGCTGCTCCGCACTGCACAACCCTATGGAGAGCTGCTCGTCCGCACTGCACCACCCTATAGAGGGGAGCCCCGCTCGGAACTCCGCACTGCACAGACCAATGGGAAGCTGGGAACCCCATCAGGGGGTCGGAAACCAAAGATGCTCGCAGATAAGTTTGATGGAGTTTCTTCATGGGCCGATTACCTAATCTATTTTGAAAGCGTCGCAACAGTCAACCAGTGGGACGAGGCTGAGAAGGAAATGTTCCTTGCCCCCCACCTGAAGGGCTCGGCGCTGGAGGCCCTGGCTGACATGGCACGATTGGCACGAAAGGAGTACCCCCGCCTCCTGGAGTACTTTGAACAACGATTCGGGATCACGGCCCAAATCCCATTACATCGGGCCCAGCTGTCAATGCGCACCAGCTGCAACGCCACGTCTTTTCGAGAAAGGCGACGACCCTGACCGAAGCCATCACCCTGGCCACGGAGATGGAGGCTTTCCTAGACTCCCAGGTGCAGAATAAGAAAGGGAAACAAGGACCCAGAGACGTTAGGTTGGTGGTACAGCCAACACAACCTAAACCAGAGTAGAACAACGATAATACGGGCTACGTGCGCAGGCTATCCGACCAATCGATGTTGAAGTGTTTTGGGTGCCACGAAATCGGTCATTTTCAGCGTGACTGTCCGCACAGGAAGCCTAAATCGACACAGCAGACAACCGGTACAGGACCCCCAGGACAGGACCAGACGACCAAGGGCTGTATCCACTGCCGGCACTGCGGGAAGCCGTTCAACAAGTCAAGCAACCTGCGGAGGCACTACCGAACTGCGTGCCCGGCGCTACACCCGACGATGCCGTTCGAGTGCCCGTTCGGTTGCGGGAGGAAGTTCTACCGGGAGGACATGCGGCAACGCCACCTCCAGTACTATGCCTGGCGACTAGGGAGGGTGTCGACCGTGACAGCCACCGACGAACTGGAAGTGTAGGCCAGCAACGATGAGCTGGACGGTGAAGGCAGGGAGCGGAGGGGGGCTGGCGACAACACGGAGCCGCCCCCAGCCGCTGCGGCACTCCGGCCGGAGTCCAGCCTGTCTGAGCCACCAGTTCGTGGGGGAGATAGCACCACCTCGGAGCAACCCCCGGTCATTGCGGCACCCCAGTTGACTCCACCCGTCCCCGACCGCTGGCACAGGGGAGAGGCCCACGCCCGGAGAGCCCCGATGTCGCCCCCATCGCGCCATCGGCACCACGTCCCGGACCCGGTCCCGGACGAGATCTCCGCCGCGTCTGCGAAAACAGCCCCCAGAGGGGAGCCGCATCCGGCCGGAGCGGTCCCCGACTTCACCCCCATGTGTTTCTTTTTCTAGCCATGCTACCATTTGTAAAGGAAGCATCTCCCCGGCGAGACGGCGGGGTTTGCTGCCTGCTTTGGGGGACAAAGCAGGGTCCTCGAAGAGGGCAGTGTAACGCCAGTCCCAATCGGCTAGCAGAGGGCGCCAGCACCAATTCACGGTTAGGCCGGCTGACGAGCTGACGGCGCTAACACGGCTCCACGGAGCCGGTTGGCGCGAGCCCCTGCTAGAAGGTTGGGACACCCGTCTCGGCGGGAAACGTTTCCTGAGCGCCATTGTTGTTCTGGACGTGGTTGAGTGAAGAGTGTTGAAATAAACGTGGAGTGTTTTGTGTCTGAATAAGTTTTCCTGTGTGTTCTTTCTTGTGTGAGTATCAAATAACAAGTGGGATAAATTATTGTTACAATACTGTAGCCTAACATATGCAGCACGATATGTGGCAGAGCGTATCGCCCCTGCCATTGTTCCCCCATTGTGTCTCAAACATCCAAGGAATTTCCAAATAATTCTCAAAATTCATGTTTATTTTTATTTATTTAATCACCACATCCAACAGCGGAGGGACCGCCAATTACAGGAATGGGAGCAAGTGTGGTTGAGTGCCTTGCTCAAGGGCACAGGTGCCACAACCTGTCGCGGCCCTGAATCGAACCTTCATTCTAGTACTAGCACATGAACTTAAGTTCGACGCACTAGACCGCTCGGCCATAACATCCCACAACAGTCTTATAAGAGAGTACATAGTCTATTATTTAATATATATCGCTATAGTATACATGATTGGTAAACTGTTACAAATAGTTTTATCCCCCTGTGTGATTAAAGATATGCATGAATAAAACCAACCCGAGCAAAAGCCAGCTCCGTACTTAGTCTAACTTGTGAGAAAACAGTAAAAAAAAAGGGTTTGCAGTCATTTCGCCCCAAAACCACTTCGCCCTAAACTATTTCGCCCTGAACCACGGCCTGTGCACGAAGTGGTTTTGGGGCGAAGTGGCATTTGGGCGATGTAGTGTTTGGACGAAGTGGTTTGGGGGCGAAATGGCACTTGAGCGAAATGGTTTTGGGGCGAATTAAATTTTCGTCTCATGGGGCGAATTGATTTTTCGTCTCATTAGACGAAAACTAATTGTTTTACTCATTTCTCAAAGACTATAGCACTTCAGACAAAATCATTTCAGGGGGAGTTTTCTACGGTCATCATGTTTATATTGTGTGAGCTAGGCGTAAATCTTTGAACATTTCTGATTTTCGAGATACCAATCATGTATACTGCCTTTAAGTCTACATCAAAACATGCACTTTGAATAAGCATTAATACCGGTATCATTCCACAGCACTGAATAGCCAATATCATCTAATAAAGACTTTATATAAGAGATCCATTTGGAATTTACAATGTTCAAATCAAACAATGACCTCATGAGGCGATACATAGTATTAAAAAGACTGTTAGCAGTGATTACAACATAAAGGCAAAAATTCAACATTCCCATGTGAACAGTATGTTTTAGCTCTAGTCTACCTAATTCACCATACACAATGCAATTTGCTGAACGGTAGTTAACTAAGTAGAATTTTCAAAAATGTCTTATGAAAACTCTCAATATGAGAAATATTAGAAAAACCCCAAACCTCACAACCATACAGCAAAACTGGAGTCACTAATTGGTCAAAGAGTTGACATTGGATATCAATAGGCAAATCCAGTTTGGTGGCCTTTCTTGAGGCTAAACATAGATTTTTCTTGCTTGGTCAACCTACTTGCTTATAGCTTTATTGAACAGACCATTATAATTAAACGGTACTCCGTGTAGTCAGACACAACGTCAAGTTTTACATCCCCGAAGTCTGGGAATAATCGAACCTTTCCTCTTGTTGAACGGTTTAAGTAACAACAAAATACCAAATGACCTTGGAGGTCATCTGCTTGTGCGCATTCCCAGTAAAAACTCCGTACTCGTTTAGTGTCCAATCATGACGAAAACGCATTTCAATGTCATTAAACACGGTCATGAAGTAGACTATAAACATCAGGGAAATCCTTTCGTTCGAAAAGAAATATTATAATGAGACCACACAGCTTTATTCGACAAAGACTAAAATCGCTTCGTTCGATGAAGCAAAATATTTTTTTCGAGGAAGAGATGCGCGCATATAACCAAAGTGTGACGTCATTATAATTATGTCTTAGCTCTACAATATGCCAATTTTTGCAGTAGATGCTTTGGCCGACTGCGCAATGTTTGAAGCATCAAGACAAACAATGTAACAGTTCGGCTCCCTATATAGACCAATCCGGTACCCAAGGACGCACTCCGCCCGGGAACATGAACTGTAATTTTGTTTGCTGTTGGTGAAAACAAAACGCGCATGTCTGTTCCACCGACGACACAATGCTACACAAAGAGATCCACACAAAGAGTGCATATGCGCATATGCCCACACTGGAGTTCATGTGCCCCGGACACCTCATCAGAATGGCGGATACATAAAATAAGAACCGGATCGGTCTATTGAAGCCGGAGTTGGGCTTAATAAATGCCGTGCAGTTTCCGTCGGTGTGTTTAGAAAATACAGTTTTAACCTAAAGCGTTTCCCTAAATAAATCAAATAAAACTCAAGCAGCAATACTTACCTCCGTCTTGGCCACAACACTTCAGCACGACTATCATTAAGAACACTGCGAGAAAACAGAGAAATAAAAAAAAGATTAAGTAAATTAATAACATAACATAACAGGCATATCAAATACCTCCCAAAATCACTATCCATGGGAAGAAAACAAGAAATCAAAATAGTCGGTGTAATTACTGCATTGCTTTTTTTTTGAACGGATAAATTGCTTTACAAAACGTTAGTGGTTTTATGACGATATCCATACGGATTGAGAGCGCGAAATGTTAAAATGATAATGAGGCCCTTTGTGTCATTATACATGATTACTTTAAATGATGAAGAACGTGATGCAGTTTTAGAAGAGAGAGGGGAACCTCAATGATTTTGCCTGGGGGAAAACACACGCGATAAAGTAAGTAACTGCAAACCCAATTCAATTACACGTCCAGGATTCGAACCCGGGACGCTACGTGGGGTTTCCTCCGCGTGGTTCCCCCACAGGAGATTTCCCTCGAGCTTTTCCTCCTACTTCTAAAACCGGATCTCCTTCTTCGTCATCCCAGCTTGATAATAGAGTATAAATTCGATAGAAATGTCAATGAGTTTGGATGGGGAATCTGGATGCAGTTTTTAAAAAACATGGAATCCCCATCGTATCAAATTATGCGTGGTTGTGATTATTTTGCGTCGAATTGCCGCAAGTTGTTTAACAAAACTCAAAAGATCTGTTCAGTTTTACGACCTGAGTTTTTCGCTTCACGCCAAGTGTTCCGTCTATGCGCAATAGATTCACAGGTCAAGCTGAGAGTAGCCTTGACCAAGGCTTTGGGCTTCTAGACGGCCCGCTGAAGATAAAACTGAACAAAGCGCTTACAAGCTATACGGAATCTGTTGCACGTATATTGGCTCACAACGCGCCGCGCTACGACTATGCACGTACATGTATCGGTACGGTCCTAAACCCAAAGCCTTGATGGTTCTGCATTCAGCCAGCGAAACTCATTACAGTAATAGGGAAACCACCCCAGTGTGAGCTGATATTTCATTGGTCGACGCACGCCAGGCTATGTTTGAAAAACGCTATGATCTGCGATCCCCAGTTTGTTCATCCATGGAGCTATCCGAGGCAGTATTAAGAGCTCCCACAAAATCATTCAGGAAAGCTGTCATATTACGACCGTTGTCCCCCAGAAGTGTAATCAAATACGTAAACAGACAAGCACAATAAATGCTACGAACCCGAGAATATTGTTGTTTTCGTCCATCGATCATGCCACGGTTCTCGTAACATGAGGACGCCATTACATGCATAATGCATGCTTCGCGGCATTACGTGCTACTCATGAAGCTCTTGATTGGCTGAAGACAAATGTTAAATATTCATACCTTGCATACCCGCATATCCAAAGCCCGCACATTTTCGGCCAAAACCGGCCGAAAATATAAAGAAACACATTAAACCCGGAAGTTACAGACTCCACAAGGCTGTCTATCGAGCTAGACCAGGGGTGGATTGCAATAAAACGCACTTACCAGTTAGTGCACTAAAATTACGTCACGCGACTTCAAACGCGTCACCCCAAGTACGTTTTGATTAGTGCACTTAGTTTGACAGTTTCAATAAAGAAAAGTACACTAAAACATAGTGCACTAACACCACTTTCTCTTAGTCTACTACAAACCTGTCTAACCAATGCTTTCCTATTACGTTTTGTGGTGGGAGGCGGGGGAACGACCGTGTTGTCTAAATCGCAGATTTCCGAGTCGTCTGCTGCACCTGAAAAATGCACGGACAACTACACTATGCTTGTATTTTTTCCTACAGCATGTGCCGAGTACCCTTTTCACGAAAACATGGACGTGTCATGGAAAAGAAATGATTTTCTTTTCGAATGTATTATAGACAAAGCAAGGCATATAATGCAAAAAACCTTATTGAAAAAAATAAGCCTACCATTTATCGCACATCCGCCAAATGTTTTCAAGACGACTTTTGGATATTGAATGTTTATTTATTTATTTGCTTGACGGTATCATTCTGTATAAAGTACATGTATTACTTTACTCGCACACGCGCGCGCGTAAAAATTAAATTGATACATTTTGTGGCATAGCTGGCTCGTGGCCGGTGGTACATGGTGTGTGTACGTACATGTACATACAATTGCCCTACACATAGGCTATGTACGTGTTTTTCCGTTTAGACCACTGTGGTGGAGACAAACTTTTTGCAACTTGCTACGTCTACTGAAAAATCCTGGATGCACATATGTACGTGTACATTTGTTTTGAACACGTTTCAAGAATTAGAAACTGACAGTAAACATCAATAGCGTGCCGGTGTTTGAAGAAGGTTAAGGTAGGATGACACATTTCGTCTGTAAGCTTTTTATTCCCGTGCCTTGCATGTCATTCATGATTTTTTACAACGGCACTCGCGCGCACGCTCGATAGCTATATCGCATATGTTGAGCCGAGTGCGATTGCTCCGGTTTGGGACCGAAATCGGAAGCCATTTAACACATCCATACCGGATTAACTTTAAACTGCCCATCAAAATAGCGACGTACTCGACGTAATACTCATCTAACAAGCCTGAATCGCCAAGGAAATCTTCCCGTTTCCGCTAATTTTGCGATTGAAAACGATTTTATCGCCGAAATGACCGCCATTTTGACAGCAGCAAAAAGTACACTTACGTTAGTGAACTTGGAAATTTGTATTGAAACTGGCTAGTGACTTTGCGTAAGTGGACTAATGCTAGTTCATTTTCTAAGTGCACTTTGGCCATAGTGCACTAACTGGTTAGTGCGTTTTATTGCAATCCACCCCAGGCCGTACGCAGCTAGTACGCAGTATGTATTGCCGTATACGGGTTTACTACAGAAGTCGTTATCTCAAAGTGGCTCGTTTTCATGCCGTGTGCAGTTTGCATGCGCTAGACTAAATATTCCCTCGTACAGCAAAAAAACCTGCAGACGGCCTTGGACAAGGCTAAGCTGAGAGCGGTTTAAGACTGCATGTATCAGGGGGTATCGGTATGATTATCTGCAGACATCCACTGGAGGGGGTGGGGTAGGTCCTGTCATTTTTACACTTATTTCAAGTCTGATATCGCGTATAATTCACCAATCATAGGAAGTACAGTTGTGCTCAAAATGTTTCATACCCTTGTATTTTTTTGAGTATTTTAAATCATGTTAATAAATAAGTGGGTTTTGTCTGGCTTACTTGTGATAACTATGTGACAAACAACTGACAGAATAACAACAAGTGACATTTTCTGTAATATATTATTTTAGTGGTATTTTAGTGACATATTTCCAAAAAAGTCATGTCCATAATTATCCATACCCTTAATAAAGCCACTTTGAATAATCAATAGAAAAGCCTTTTTTTTATCACAGCCTCTAAACAGTTCCTGTATCGGCTTACAAGGCTTTGGCATGTTTCCACCGGGATTTTCGCCCACTCCTCCTTCGCAAAAGTCTCAAGGTCGTTGAGGTTTGAAGGCTTACTTGACATCACCCGAGTCTTGAGTTCCCTCCATAGATTCTCGATCGGGTTGAGATCCGGGCTTTGGCTCGGTCACTCCAGAACGTCCACATGGTTGTCCTCGAACCATTGCGTGACTGCCTTGGCAGTATATTTGGGATCGTTGTCCTGCTGGTAGGTCCAATGCTGACCAAGCTAGAGTTTCTCAGCGGACTGCTTGATGTTTTCATCGATGATCTTAATGTACTGCTCCTTTTTTATGACCCCATCCACTTTGACGGGATTCCCAGTCCCATTTGCAGAGAAGCATCCCCACAGCATGATGTTACCGCATCCATGCTTGACGGTTGGGACCGTGTTCTTTGGATTTCACGCTTCCTCTTTCTTTTGGCAGACATAAGCAACATCCATGTACCCGACAAACTCCATTTTTGTCTCGTCTGACCACATAATCGATGACCAGAAGCTTGGATCCTTGTCCAGGTTAGCCTTTAGTCAAGGCGTCCGTGGCGAGGTTTGTTTTGTGCACTGTTTTGCTAGCGCTTGAGGAAAGACTAACATTCATACTGCAGACTGTTCGCCCCGAACGCCTTTACCAAAGCGTATATGTGACCTTCGTGCTGAATAATTCAACAGCAACGGAGGTGGTGAATTATTCATAAATTGTAACCAACCAGCGGCGGGGAACTTCTGGAATCATCCATATAAATATAGGTAGCATTCACGAAAAAAGCGAAAGTTATTATTCGTACCAGGAAAACAAAATACAGGAAACATGATTAGTCAAAGTTCTATAGAGTAACTCCACATAAATTTATTAACCATTTTTAAAGTTATAAAATCTCGCTAAACAATGCTTTTCGTGTGGCAAACAAAACACCGCGCGTAGGCCTAGTAGTACGCGAAACGGGACAAGTCGTCCCCGAGTCAACTCGCTCCCCTCAATTAACACCTAGGTCAAGTCATCCCCAGGTCAAGTCGTCCCCGAGACAAGTCGTTCCTGGCTCAAGTCGTCCTCGAGACAAGTCGTCCTCGCACCCCATGTACAAAACCTATAGCCCATATGACAATTAATTTGAACAAAATCTGACTTTTCTCCTAGGTTTTTCTCAAGTTGCAAGGATAATCGGTTTGGGCCTGTCGACTACCATATTTTGTATTTGGAAGCAAAATTTCAAGACGTACAAGCACAAATTTCACTGTTCAATTTTGCTGAGATTACCTGCAACTTTTTATACGATATATCGCAAAGTGAGAGGGTTACGTAAAACACAGCTTTTCGAAGATTGGTCGTGGCTTGTCGCAGATGTTGTTGATTTGTACTGTCATCGTAACTAAATCTTAAGGAATTGTAATGAATCGCACAATGCGTAATCATGATCGCAGACATTTGTATGTTTCTGAACAAGTCGCAGATGTCGTAGATTCGCACTGTCATCGGAAGGAATCGTAATGAATCGCAGACATTTGTATACTGAAAATGCATATATCGTTACAATACGATAAGCGCTAAGCGTTACAATTTTCTAAGATTTGTAACAAAATGATCGACTGTCTGAACAACACGCAGATGTCGTCACAGTAGATTTGTACTGCGTCATCGTAAGAAATCATAACAAATATTAAGGAATCGTAACAAATAGTAAGGAATCGTAATGAATCGCACAATGTGTGATCATGATCGCAGACATTCGTATGTATCTGAACAAGTCGCAGATTCGTACTGTCATTGTAAGGAATCGTAAGGAATCGCAGACATTCGTATACTGAAAATGCATTTATCTTTACAATACGCTAAGCGTTAAAATTGTCTAGGATTTGTAACAAAATTATCGACTGTCTGAACAATTAACACGCAGATGTCGTCACAGTAGATTTGTACTGCGTCATCGTAAGAAATCATAACAAATAGTAAGTAATCGTAATGAATCGCACAATGTGTGATCATGATCGCAGACATTCGTATGTATCTGAACAAGTCGCAGATGTCGTTGATTCGTACTGTCATTGTAAGGAATCGTAAGGAATCGCAGACATTCGTATACTGAAAATGCATTTATCTTTACAATACGATAAGCGCTAAGCGTTAAAATTGTCTAAGATTTGTAACAATTATCGACTGTCTGAACAATTAACACACAGATGTCGTCACAGTAGATTTGTACTGCGTCATCGTAAGAAATCATAACAAATATTAAGGAATCGTAACAAATAGTAATGAATCGCACAATGTGTGCTCATGATCATGATCGCAGACATTTGTATACTGAAAATGCATTTATCTTTACAATACGATAAGCGCTAATTAAGTGTTAACATTTTCTAAGATTTGTAACAAAATGACTGTCTGTGAACAACCCGCAGATGTCGTAACAGTAGATTTGTACTGCGTCATCGTAAGGAATCATAACAAATAGTAAGGAATCGTAATGAATCGCACAATGTATGATCATGATCGCAGACATTCGTATGTGTCTGAACAAGTCGCAGATGCTGTCGTAGATTTGTACTGTCATCGTAAGGAATCGTAAAGAATCGCAGACATTCGTATGTGTCTATAAAAAAAATCCATATCACAACAATACATGCGCTAAGCATTACGATTTTCTAAGATTTGTTACAGTGCAATCGTAACTTGTCGTAGAGTTTTGTAAGCTGTGGCTTGTCATGGACATTTAAACAGGATCAACAAATTTTCTGATCGTACCGTGTCATCTCTTAAGGAACTGTTAAATTGGGAGATCACTAACAAAAATAAAGGGAAAAATTTGTATGTTTTCGGAATAAATTGCACATTGTAACCATATCGTAAGCGTTAGAATTTGCAAATTAAAAGATATGTCGTGAAGTGGCTGAGAATCCTTACGACACGTACAATACTTCCTACTTTTGCATGTGTCGCAGTCGCAACAAATTGTGGCAAATCATGCAGTGGGTGACCAAAAACTGTACAAACGTCTGTGACAACCTGCGAGACGCTTCATTGCCTTAGTACATCATACATTGTACGCAAAACAACAAACAATGCACCGTGCGGCATTGCCATGCACTAGCGGGGCGGCCGCCGCAGACGACCGGCCGGCGGCATTTACCGGCGCGGCACGGTGTACTGTGCGGCCGGCTGGTTCGGGAGTACGAGTAGGCCTTGGTGAATTTAATATTCCCCTAAATCGCGATCATCTCCAGCGAGCAATTTCTTGGCCTGGATATGTTGGGACTTATTAAGTTTCCCGAAATATTTAGCTTTTTATTCTTCGAAGATTCACACAAACTACAACTGCCTAATTTTCTATGCGTATGACGTCATGCAGTTTAACAGTTCACCTTCTCATTGGTCAATGGGGAATCCTGACCTCATGCATTATGCACGTAACCCCTCTACCAAAACGGTAGACAGAAATAAAGAAAAACATAAGCTCCAAAAAACGCTATGGTAAAGGCTGTCTGGGCGGACAGTCCGTGCGTGCTAGTCTTTCCTCAAGCGTTGGAAAACTGAATGCGCGCGAATATATAACTCGCCAAGGCAGCCTTGACTAAAGGCTATGTCCAGGTGTGCTTTAGCGAACGCCAGACGATCTTTCCGATGTCTCTGCCTCAGGAGTGGCGTCTTTTTAGGTCGGTGGCCATGGAGACCTCCCTGATGCAATGTGCGCTGAAGTGTCTGCCTGGATTTCTAGGTCCCAGACTCGCCGGAACTGTTCAAGAGACCCTTCATGGTGATGCGGGGATTGTTGCTGGCTTCTCAGCACACTTTTCTTGCCAGACGAGGTGACACCTTCGACTTACGACCACGCCCCATTAAGGTTTTTTACTGTGTGGAACTCCTTCTACTTCCTAAGTATGCTCTGAACGGTGGAAACTAGCACTCTAAACTGCTTCGAAAGGGCCTTGTGGCCTTTCCCTTCTTTGTGGTCATTGTCAATAGCCATGCTGCGCAAGTCCAGAAACTGAGAATGAAGGCATCAACTCCCCTCATTTTATAGCCTACAAGCATAGTGCTATTCTATGACATTCTTTGATTTAAATTTATTTGAACAGATATATGTTAATTATTCAAATCTTATGCAAAACATATTAGGATAACTGTTGAACAACAAAAAGGAATCACTAGAATGTTGAAAGCAGGTGCATTATCACAAAAATGGCCTAAATGCTGAGATTTTGTAAGGGAGATGAATACATTTGAACAGGCACAAAAATGCAAATCTGGACATTACTATTGTTATGCAAATGATGGTGAGCCGAAAACATTTTGTCTTGTGCAAGGCAACTAACTGTCGTAGGATACATTTAAAGTTCCTTCACAATAGTTTTTGGGAGTGAGGACACTTGAAAAATGTTAGATTTTTCAAAGGGTATGAATAATTTTGAGCACAACTGTACCTTATGCATAACTGGTACATTATATAGAAAGTCAGACTTGAAATAGGTATAAAAACGACAGGACCTATAACCCCCCCCCCCCTCCCCCACCCCCCCTAGTGGATGTCTGCAAATTTTCTTACGGGTACCCCCTACATATATACATGTACACGCCACCTTTAGCCAGACGCGTCTCTGACAACGTTGGTTGTCATCAAAATTACCGCTCCAAAGTTATCGCGCGCATGTACTAATTTAAGTGATAGCAAAATATTTCGAAGAGATCTATCACTATTGGGAAGCTTAGATGGACAGCGGAGAAATCTTACTTAAGGAAACGTGACTTCAATTATGCTTTGTTTCTTCACCTTTTATCACTGTAACTGTGCTACATCTGTCTTGGAGACTTACTAGCTGCAAGCAAGTTCGCTGACCGCATGATACAACGAACCGAAACACATGCTATAGCCCATTGATTTTGCGTGGGAGTCAACTTAGTCTTTACTAAATCCGCAAAACAGCTGCATGCACAACATTTTCTCGTAGCAGATTTTGGGAGCAATCAGCATGCATAATGCATCTTAGAAATTAACTAAATAAAGTGGTTTCATTCACTTGTTATTTTAATTTCGGTTTCTACGGTTGGAATTCATTTTGCACGCATTAGTTGTTGCTAGGTAGAGGACAAACCCCGGACAAACTTTGTGGCTGTTAATTCAGGTCTACATTGGCAAACACCTGCAAACATTTTGTTTGCAAACATCACCAAACTGTTATGTCATTAAAGCCCGCCGCACACCATGCGATTTATCGGATAATTGGACACTGGACCATCGGATCCGGAAAAATCAAACAAGTTTGATTTGCTACGGTCTATGGTGTATACGGTCAGAACGGCCCGAATTGTTTCAGCGCACACCTTTCGGGTATGTGGTCCGATGATCCGATGATCCAGAAAGACGCAAAGGTGTGCGGCGGGTGCAAGGCCGTGTAAACTTTAAGTTTGTAGGCCGTGGGTCGAAGGTGAAAAAGTGCTCTAGAAGTGGGAGAATGCTCCTGTCAAAGAGGTGAAGGTATGAACTATACACCAAAATGTAGCGTTTGAAGTAAATGTCCATGTGAACTTACTGGTTCATGTAGCTGAAATCCAAGACAGAAGATCCCAAACCAAGATGGTCGCCATAATATTCCAATATGGACATAATGTACCTCACATTATAGTAAATACAAATAAATAATTTGTATTATTAATGTTATGGGGGAGAACTGTTATTTTGAAGTAAATGAACCGTAATTGCCAAAGTACATAATGGCACCCTGTCATTGTTCTTAAAATGTTCAAAAAGTGATATTATTAATTATGGTTTGTAACATGGCCACAATCACGGGTACACTTTTACAATGCCCAAAAGGTGCTACTGTAACATTTTTAAAAGGCACATGAACCAGTATTTTCACATGAACATTAATTTTTCTAAATAAGGGCATCAAACGCTACATTTTTTTTGTGCACATTTCATGAACTGTCCATGCCTTCATCTCTTTAACAGGAGCATTCTCCCACTTCTAGAGCACTTGTTCACCTTTGGCCCACGGCCTACATGAGATGCAACAAAGTACACATTGTGGAACAACGTACACGTTCAAAATCCTGCGACACGATCAATCATTGTTTTTCTTTAACTTTTCCAATGATGCCTGGGATTCATGTGTAAAGAATATATTGACGTACGGCAAAGCACGAGGATGGCGCGTGCATCTTTCAGCGTGTATACGATGTGACCTCATGACGAAATAATTTATATTTTCTCCCCCGATATCCTCATAGATTTTGTGACAGTGCACCTTTCAGTAAGGTCAATTTTTAAAACTAAACTTTCGATTATTATGCCTGAGGTTTATTGCAGAGAACCGTAATCGGTAATGGACCCGAAGCATAATGATGTCATGGCTTGTTTACATGCGGCGCAAATCTATGTTGGAGTCTCAGGGTGCCAGACCACTTAGGGCCAAAGGAAAACATGTATGTAAACAAGCCGTGAGGTCATTATGTTTCAGGTCTATTAACCAGACCATGAAGCCAGACTACGAAGAACCAGACTACGAAGCCGTCACGCAACCATAAGCTATCATCAGCCGTGCTTCGTGGTGTATTACAGTGTTGTGACGTACGTTCAACTTTCGAACCAAATAACAATAAATTACCGCGGATGCCTCATGTATATTTATGAGGTATTGTAACAAAATATTTTAATCGTGTTTTATGTCATATCATGGTCACGTGAAAAATATACAACGACCACTCTGCATCTGACACTGCACAAGCTAGTCTTACACGACGAAACAGTGCAGCGCTCATACATGAGTACAAACTATAATATATAAATTCTTCACTACAAGCGTTGTCCAGCTGTGCGTTATTACAGGTCCGGTTTTGCGATCATTAAGTAAAAATGCTCATCTTTACGCTACATGTAGTTTATATATATGGAGTTTAAATGAAGCGTGGGTGATTTATTATTCTTTGCAGAGAGGCAGACCCCTGGTAGGCATATGCACGGATAAGTCTCCAGTCGCAGTAAGGTTACGCCGCTATGTGTTGTATTTGAACAGCCTATTGAAGTGGGTCGTGGATATGTTGTAATAATAGATTCATCAAGCATGTTGCCAAGAATTGCTAAATATTCTGGATATTAATCGGTAGAGGGGGGTGTGGGGGGGGGGGGAGGATGATCCCCCCGCCCCCCACTTATTCAGTCAGCAATATCATGGTATACTGTCGGCAAATTCATGGTGCTGAAACAAATCAAAACGCCACGGCTATATCGACGACAATGGTATTACGGCGCTGGTAATACAATACATTATATTATATCGGCACGTGTTGTTCCGCGAGGGCGCTCAACCCCCCCCCCCCCCCCCACAATCCCCCGCCCCCACCCCTAATTAAAAATGGTCTAGCGGCGCCATTGGATCGGTACTTGGCCGTTTTTAATACACTGTATATAACATGAACAATTCTTTATTTCCCCATCGAGTCCCAAACATCCAATGATTTGGGGGTGGGGGTGGGGGTGGGGGTTGGGGGATGGTAATGTGTCAATGCACTTTTTGACAATAGCAATGCATTTTGTGACATTTCACTTTACACCCGCCCCCGTATTCAGCTGTGCTGCACATCCCCCAATTGCTTAATCATAATAAATGACACATCTTCGTAAAGATGAATAACAGGGCTTTCCAATGATATAAAATTCAAGGAAAACTAGAAATGTGTTCGTTGAAAACGAACACATGGCTGTTCCCCTCCTTTTTATAAACATATGTGGTGTTCGGGATGACCTTTGTTAGTGATTGTATATGAAGAAATCACGATCGTATGTCAAACGGTTGAGTTTTTATCGATTTTTAAATATTGAATATTATTACATGCCACTTTAATCTGACATGTAGGGAAGGTCAAAGGTGTTGCTATATGTTTGGATACCCCACCCTAGTCGAAGTGTAACACAGTTGACCCCATCGTGATATATTGTACCCCTTTCAAATGGCAAGGCAAAATCTGTTTGACCAATAGGAAACGAGGTCAAAGGTCAAGCCATGTGCGCATCTTAAAGACATTTGTTAGTGATCGTATATGCCACAGGAATC
Source organism: Henricia sp. BOLD:AAB3569 (assembly GCA_037783545.1). Classification (NCBI taxonomy): domain Eukaryota; kingdom Metazoa; phylum Echinodermata; class Asteroidea; order Spinulosida; family Echinasteridae; genus Henricia; species Henricia sp. BOLD:AAB3569. The sequence goes on along the minus strand of JBBELK010000422.1, from coordinate 119,860 downwards.
AAGATCGTAGGTCAAACAGTTGATTTTTTATTGATTTTTGAATATTTAATTACGTAATCATCTTGTCGGTAGAGGGCGCTATTTCGTACGATGACGTCATCACTTATATTTTTGGAAAGCTTAAGGGCCTCTGGTAATAACACCATTGACCCCATCTCAATACCTCCTTTCACTTTCAAACTAAGGGCCATTTCCGGTTTCGACCGGAAGTGAGCAAGGTCAAAGGTCACGACCACATTTTTTGGATACACCACCCTAGGTCGAAGTGTAATACAGTTGACCACATCCAGATATCTTGTACCACTTTCAAATGGCAAGGCAAAATCTGTTTGACCAATAGGAGACGAGGTCCAAGGTCAAGGGGTGTGCGCATCTCAAAGACCCTTGTTAGTCATCGTATATGGCGAAGGAATCAAGATCGTAGGTCAAACGGTTGTTTTTTATTGATTTTTGAATATTTAATTTATTAAACTTCATGCCCCTTTAATCTGACACGTGATGACGTCATCATGACGTCATTAGTACTGTGCACAACTTCACATAGTGACCAATGTCCATGTGAAGTTTGAAGTCAATCATGAATGTGCAAGTGCCCGAAATAGCGTCTGAAAAAAGTGGAAGAAGAAAAAGAAAAAAAAACTAGAAATGTGTTCGTTGAAAACGAACACATGGCTGTTCCCCTCCTTTTTATAAACATATATGGTGTTCGGGATGACCTTTGTTAGTGATCGTATATGAATAAATCACGATCGTAGGTCAAACGGTTGAGTTTTTATCTATTTTTAAATATTGAATATTATTACATGCCCCTTTAATTTGACATGTAGGGAAAGTCAAAGGTGTTGCTATATGTTTGGATACCCCACCCTAGTCGAAGTGTAACACAGTTGACCCCATCGTGGTATATTGTACCCCTTTCAAATGGCAAGGCAAAATCTGTTTGACCAATAGGAAACGAGGTCAAAGGTCAAGCCATGTGCGCATCTTAAAGACATTTGTTAATGATCGTATATGCAGAAGGAATCAAATTCGTAGGTCAAACGGTAGATTTTATATTGATTTTTGAATATTTAATTACGTAATCATCGTGTCGCTAGAGGGCGCTATTTCGTACGATGACGTCATTACTTATATTTTTGGAAAGCTTAAGGGCTTCTGATAATAACACCATTGACCCCATCTCAATACCTCCTACCACTTTTAAACTAAGGGCCATTTCCGGTTTCGACCGGAAGTGAGCAAGGTCAAAGGTCACGACCACATTTTTTGGATACACCACCCTAGGTCGAAGTGTAATACAGTTGACCACATCCAGATATCTTGTACCACTTTCAAATGGCAAGGCAAAATCTGTTTGACCAATAGGAGACGAGGTCCAAGGTCAAGGGGTGTGCGCATCTCAAAGACCCTTGTTAGTCATCGTATATGGCGAAGGAATCAAGATCGTAGGTCAAACGGTTGATTTTTTATTGATTTTTGAATATTTAATTTATTAAACTTCATGCCCCTTTAATCTGACACGTGATGACGTCATCATGACGTCATTAGTACTGTGCACTAATTCACATAGTGACCAATGTCCATGTGAAGTTTGAAGTCAATCATGAATGGGCAAGTGCCCGAAAAAGCGTCTGAAAAAAGTGGAAGACGGAAAAGAATAAAAAACTAGAAATGTGTTCGTTGAAAACGAACACATGGCTGTTCCCCTCCTTTTTATAAACATATGTGGTGTTCGGGATGACCTTTGTTAGTGATTGTATATGAAAAAATCACGATCGTATGTCAAACGGTTGAGTTTTTATCGATTTTTAAATATTGAATATTATTACATGCCACTTTAATCTGACATGTAGGGAAGGTCAAAGGTGTTGCTATATGTTTGGATACCCCACCCTAGTCGAAGTGTAACACAGTTGACCCCATCGTGATATATTGTACCCCTTTCAAATGGCAAGGCAAAATCTGTTTGACCAATAGGAAACGAGGTCAAAGGTCAAGCCATGTGCGCATCTTAAAGACATTTGTTAGTGATCGTATATGCAGAAGGAATCAAATTTGTAGGTCAAACGGTAGATTTTTTATTGATTTTTGAATATTTAATTACGTAATCATCTTGTCGCTAGAGGGCGCTATTTCCTACGATGACGTCATCACTTATATTTTTGGAAAGCTTAAGGGCTTCTGATAATAACACCATTGACCCCATCTCAATACCTCCTACCACTTTTAAACTAAGGGCCATTTCCGGTTTCGACCGGAAGTGAGCAAGGTCAAAGGTCACAAAAATATTTTTTAGATACCCCACCCTAGTCGAAGTGTAACACAAGTGACTTTGTCCAAATATCTTGCACCACTTTCAAATGGCAAGGCAAAATCTGTTAGACCAATAGGAAACGAGGTCAAAGGTCAAGGGGTGTGCGCATCTCAAAGACCTTTGTTAGTCATCGTATATGCCGAAGGAATCAAGATCGTAGGTCAAACGGTTGATTTTTTATTGATTTTTGAATATTTAATTTATTAAACTTCATGCCCCTTTAATCTGACACGTGATGACGTCATCATGACGTCATTAGTACTGTGCACAACTTCACATAGTGACCAATGTCCATGTGCAGTTTGAAGTCAATCATCAATGTGCAAGTGTCCGAAATAGCCTCTGAAAAAAGTGGAAGAAGGAAAAAAATAAAAAAACTAGAAATGTGTTCGTTGAAAACGAACACATGGCTGTTCCCCTCCTTTTTATAAACATATGTGGTGTTCGGGATGACCTTTGTTAGTGATTGTATATGAAGAAATCACGATCGTATGTCAAACGGTTGAGTTTTTATCGATTTTTAAATATTGAATATTATTACATGCCACTTTAATCTGACATGTAGGGAAGGTCAAAGGTGTTGCTATATGTTTGGATACCCCACCCTAGTCGAAGTGTAACACAGTTGACCCCATCGTGATATATTGTACCCCTTTCAAATGGCAAGGCAAAATCTGTTTGACCAATAGGAAACGAAGTCAAAGGTCAAGCCCTGTGCGCATCTTAAAGACATTTGTTAGTGATCGTATATGCCACAGGAATCAAGATCGTAGGTCAAACAGTTGATTTTTTATTGATTTTTGAATATTTAATTACGTAATCATCTTGTCGGTAGAGGGCGCTATTTCGTACGATGACGTCATCACTTATATTTTTGGAAAGCTTAAGGGCCTCTGGTAATAACACCATTGACCCCATCTCAATACCTCCTTTCACTTTCAAACTAAGGGCCATTTCCGGTTTCGACCGGAAGTGAGCAAGGTCAAAGGTCACAAAAATATTTTTTAGATACCCCACCCTAGTCGAAGTGTAACACAAGTGGCTTTGTCCAAATATCTTGCACCACTTTCAAATGGCAAGGCAAAATCTGTTAGACCAATAGGAAACGAGGTCAAAGGTCAAGGGGTGTGCGCATCTCAAAGACCTTTGTTAGTCATCGTATATGCCGAAGGAATCAAAATCGTAGGTCAAACGGTTGATTTTTTATTGATTTTTGAATATTTAATTTATTAAACTTCATGCCCCTTTAATCTGACACGTGATGACGTCATCATGACGTCATTAGTACTGTGCACTAATTCACATAGTGACCAATGTCCATGTGAAGTTTGAAGTCAATCATGAATGTGCAAGTGCCCGAAAAAGCGTCTGAAAAAAGTGGAAGAAGGAAAAGAATAAAAAACTAGACCTGTGTTCGTTCTTGACAACGAACACATGGCTGTTCCCCTCCTTTTTATAAACATATATGGTGTTCGGGATGACCTTTGTTAGTGATCGTATATGAAGAAATCACGATCGTATGTCAAACGGTCGAGTTTTTATCGATTTTTAAATATCGAATTGTATTACATGCCCCTTTAATCTGACATGTAGGGAAGGTCAAAGGTGTTGATATATGTTTGGATACCCCACCCTAGTCGAAGTGTAACACAGTTGACCCCATCGTGATATATTGTACCCCTTTCAAATGGAAAGGCAAAATCTGTTTGACCAATAGGAAACGAGGTCAAAGGTCAAGCCATGTGCGCATCTTAAAGACATTTGTTAGTGATCGTATATGCAGAAGAAATCAAATTCGTAGGTCAAACGGTAAATTTTTTATTGATTTTCGAATATTTAATTACGTAATCATCTTGTCGCTAGAGGGCGCTATTTCGTACGATGACATCATCACTTATATTTTTGGAAAGCTTAAGGGCCTCTGATAATAACACCATTGACCCCATCTCAATACCTCCTACCACTTTCAAACTAAGGGCCACTTCCGGTTTCGACCGGAAGTGAGCAAGGTCAAAGGTCACGACCATATTTTTTAGATACCCCACCCTAGTCGAAGTGTAACACAAGTGACTTTGTCCAAATATCTTGCACCACTTTCAAATGGCAAGGCAAAATCTGTTTGACCAATAGGAAACGAGGTCAAAGGTCAAGGCGTGTGCGCATCTTAAAGACTTTTGTTAGTCATCGTATATGGCGAAGGAATCAAGATCGTAGGTCAAACGGTTGAATTTTTATTGATTTTTGAATATTTAATTTATTAAACTTCATACCCCTTTAATCTGACACGTGATGACGTCATGATTACGTCATTAGTACTATGCACTAATTCACATAGTGACCAATGTCCATGTAAAGTTTGAAGTCAATCATCAATGTGCAAGTGTCCGAAATAGCGTCTGAAAAAAGTGGAAGAAGTAAAAGAATAAAAAAAAAAAAAAAAAAAAAAAAAATCTTAACGAAAACAAAGGCTGTTCCGACCGTATCGGAACAGCCAAAGACGAAAACAAAGGCTGTTCCGACCCGAATCGGAACAGCCAAAAAAATAAAATAAAAAAAAATCTTAACGAAAACAAAGGCTGTTCCCAACCGTGTTGGAACAGCCAAAAAAAAAAAAAAAAAAAAAATCTTAACGAAAACAAAGGCTGTTCCCAACCGTGTTGGAACAGCCAAAAATCTTAACGAAAACAAAGGCTGTTCCGACCGTATCGGAACAGCCAAAAAAATCTTAACGAAAACAAAGGCTGTTCCGACCGTATCGGAACAGCCAATTATTTTGCAACAAGAGAGAAATCGTCAGTCAAACTTGACTTTCCGAACTTTTTTTGAGGAGTTTATATAAAATTATGGAGGGGCCATTGCAGTAGAAGGGCGTGGACTCAGGAAACTCTCAACTTTACCTTAGATGAAAAGGATAAACACTCGCAGAGGGTTGATTAATTCCCCTAAAACATTCACCTTTATAGCAAATTTTATCCAATCATTCTGTATGAAAAAAGGGACTTGTATTTCGCATATATAGGCTAAATAATCATATTGCAACATGGCCTCTTTAAAGCTATCCCATACTCGCACTTCCGAGCCCGTTGAAATTCGCATTATTTCGTTGTGGAAGCAGCGACAGAAATCTTGTCGCCGCTCTTGGTCAATCAGGACGCTTCTTAGTGCATTGGGCGCTCAAATTTCACTTCACGTGCACAGATTGTAAACCATAATTATAAATCTGTGTTGTAAACATTAACAGTGCATGTCCGCGCTCGACGATTGGCTGCTTTTTCTATCCACAGGGCATTCCGTCCCATTACGTTTGTCATTCTGCATCGCTCTTATTAATTTGGGGGGAGGGGGGAATGGAAAAACAATTCTGTAGGAAAGAACAAAAACTCAATTTATATATTTTTTTCCGAAATTGGATTGTTTCTTTTCAGCATAACATGATCCAACCTGGTATGAGAAACAATCAATAAGGCCCTAACGATTTTGTTTTAATCTCATACCAGGTTTCATTTCAGTGGTGGTCAGGCACCATATTGTGTTTGTCCCTTTACCGTGGAAAGACCCATATACTACAAATTGGATCTCTTCTTTTCAACTCATGAACAAAACGAGAATGGTATCGATAAACGTTATCGATATCATTCAGCTTTGCGGTCAAAATGTCACGACCCCCTCGTTGGCCACATCGTGAGACAGCAGATGAATATTTGTTTATTCCGATTACCACGATGATTAACCTATGTCGTTTTATTAAACGTTATAATGTTCCCATCGAGCCCCATAGGGTTGTGTATAAGTTGCTAACCATGCATGTTTGTTATCCAATCCCACGATACATTGGTACCTTGAGAATGTGCACAAGGTTGATTGAATTGTGATTTTTGCCGTTTAACTCGAGGATGTCTTGATTGTTCATCAAAATCCGCACCCCGACTGCAACATTAGACAGCTGCAGAGGAGTTTTATTAACTGCCGTTCGGACGCAGGAGAAACTGGATACACCTGGGTCCTATTTCATAAAGCCCACTTAGAAACATTTCTAAATAAATATTCTTAACTCATGTATTTAAAAATTGGAAAAATTAGATTTTATTGTTCCTAAATTCACTGAAGAATGTTTTTAACTTTTATGAAAAGGGACCCTGATTTCTAACGCGTCTTTCCCACTATATAGAGACTTGAGTGACGGTCTTCCTTATATGTTAATGTTATTCCGTCGACACGGATACGGATATAGCCTTTGTTAAGGCCTCACAGCTGGGTGAGTCGCGCGCCAGAACGAGAGCGCCACCATGCGACGAGGACGGGACGAGCAGCGCCAGCTGTGAGGCCTTGCTGACCCGGAATTTTGCTACCTGAGAGGTAGCAAAATGCTAATGATCGTATGACACAGTGTGCGTGTTGCGTTGAATAACTAACAATGCGAGCTAATCAGGTTCGCGCGCACCGGTTTGTAATCACGCGCGCGCGCCAACACAAACATACATTCGCAGCATGCACAACAACGCATGGATGAATAATGTAACGGGGCTGTATACATTAATAAATAATTATTCCGGGACAGCAAAGGCCTCACAGCTGGCGCTGCTCATCCCGTCCTCGTCGCATGGTGGCGCTCTCGTTCTGGTGCGCGACTCACCCAGGGCCCAATTTCATAGAGCTGCTTAAGCGCTAGCTGAAAACGTGTGCTTACTGTAGCAGAAAAGTTGTGCTAACGTTAATGCTATTTCACGGTCACGGCGTGCATGCGCGCGCTTGGAAACTGCCATTGTTGCGTCACTATCTTAAGCAAAATTTGGCTCTGCGGTTAAGGCAGGTTTTCAGTTGCTTACCGTTAACGATGTCTATGAAATAGCCTGGCGCTCGGTTAACAGGAAATGGGCTGTTAAACAGCTCTATGAAATTGGGCCCAGCTGTGAGGCCTTAACAAAGGCTAATACGGATACGTCATGACTCTATGCGCTTCTCGTGACGCGTAACCGTAGTACACATGTTTTCATACGCGTGAATAACGGGTATTGGCCTCCATACGCGTAGCATAAAAACGGATACCGGTTAAACATACACATAATGAGAGTGATTATTACATTTATGCCAATTTTAACACTGCATCAGAACCTATTGCTTGCAAAATTACAATCGCACTGAGAACAGAAATTTTTGGAATGGCTTGGTCTAATGTTTGATTTGCATTTGCATTACATTAACCATAGGCATCACAAGGGCTATATCAAAAAGCTACATGTCTAATACTCTACGGAATTTGGGTAAAACTTTAACATTTGATGGCGGGGAAGATACCAGTATTTTATTTTAATTGAAAGCACAAGTATTACACGCATATCTGTGTGCATTCTACAGGACCTTTTTGTGTGCGCTGGCTTTTTGGTACAATTATTTTTATTACCCTTATTTTATTACCCTTTCAAATTGCCCTCATCTTTATTATGTACTCTGTATTCCAAGGCAAAAATAAACGGAATTAACTTAATTTTTAATTGTGTGTTTTTGTTTCTGTTTTTTTGTTGTTCTTGTATTTGTTTTCGTTTTTATCACGCGCTTTCTCTTGTTGGCTGTTCCGACACGGACATGAATTTAGTGCACAGTACTAATGACGTCTTGATGATGTAATCACGTGTCAACTGCAGGGGGAGTCAACTGCAGGGATGAGATTTGTTCCGGTTTTTCCCCGGAATAATCTTTGTCACAAACCAACCAGACAAAAGAAAGTTCCACGAAAAACCGCAACAATCACATCCCTGCAACTGTGTTACACTTCGACTAGGGTGGGGTATCTAAAAAAAAAAACCGCAACAATCACATCCCTGCAACTGTGTTACACTTCGACTAGGGTGGGGTATCTAAAAAAAAAAACATGGCTCTTTTTCCCCACACAATTATCTTTTTCTCTGAAATTTTGCCCCGGGTCACTTACCCTAATGTCGGCCCACTTCAGCAAGCCGCCATTGAGCGGACACGGAAGCGTATAAACCGCAGCATTTTCGCCGTGTTCCGCGGATTTCCTGGGGGAGTCATTTGGCACCCCCAGATAGTTTGGTCTAAGCCCGAGTTGTTTGTAACAGATGGCGCCCACTTGACCGATATTGGTCATCACTGCATACTTCGAAATTTCAGGGCTGCTATTCAGAGTTACCTTTAATTCTTACTGGGTGAACCGACTTGCTATAAAGTTTAAACAGCTAGAATCCCCCCTTCCACATTTTTTTAGTTTTTCTGTTTATCATGGAGGTGTATGTGTCTACATAATGTACCGCAGGGTACATAATGTACCGCAGGGTAGCTTTGACCGGGTACAAACTCATTTTGCTGTGGGATTTTAATATGTATTGCGGGTTTATCCCATAATGTAACGCGGGGTAGCTTGGCCCGGGTTCAAACTCATTTTGCTGTGGGATTTTAATATGTTTTGCGGGTTTATCCCATAATGTTCCGCGGGGTAGCGTGGCCCGGGTACAAACTCATTTTGCTGTGGGATTTTAATATGTATTGAGGGTTTATCCCATAATGTAACGCGGGTTAGCTTTGACCGGGTACAAACTCATTTTTTGCTGCGGGATTTTGATATGTTTTGCAGATTATTGCCAAAAGCGTTTCGTGGGTTGCTTTGACCGGAATCGCAAAGTTTGCAGTTTAGAAGTGAGTCAATGTTTGTGAGACCCTTAGGACAAATGCATTATTTCAGAAGGCTTTTGCCAAATGTCTTGTTCAATTAAATGATATCGGCTGCTCAAGCCATCAAAGCAAAGAAGAAATTTGTCTCAAATTTTTCTTTTGTTAGTGTGTCTTGGATTTTGGCGCATGCGGGGATAAAATGGAAAATTTTGGCATTGTTTTTGGTAATAACGTTACCCCTGAAGATAATTGGGACGAGAAAGTCTGTAAAATAAAACGAGTTTTTGGGAGGTGGAAAGGAAAAGTTTTAACTTTAAAGGGGAAATCGATTGTTGTAAATAGTCTTGTGGGAAGTATCATTGCCTTTTATGGTTCTGGCGTTTGTTGGGATTTTTTTGGTCTGGTAAAATAGATAAATTGAAACGAAGTACTGTTAGGGCGCCCTCTAGAATGGGTGGAACCGGAGGTATAAACATAGATTTGAAACTGAAGGCTCTGAAAGTTCAATGGTTGCAACGATTTACCCAATGGCAAAATATAAGAAAATGGACGTATTTATTTAAATACTGGATAAACTCAGCAGGTTGCAACTCTAAGTTAGGATGGGGTGTTTTTAACGATGGTACCCACCTAAGTCCCAATACGCCCCCCTTTTACAGGGAATTGATCAGTGCATTTGGTAAATTGGAAGGTAAATTGTGTATTGAAATAAGTTGTATGAACGAAGTTATTGAATTACCAGTGTGGGACAATACTGTCGTTACAAATGGAACAAGGACACTAAATTCAAACATTTTGAAGCCAGCTGGGATGTTTCTGCTCAAAGATGTTTTAGATGAAAACCAAAATCTCAGTGTACATAAATTAGCTTCTAAATGTAAAATATTGCCCATCAACGCCGGAAGGATTCGGGCTAAGGTCCAGCTAATAATTTTTCAATTTTGTTTAAGGGTTAATGTAACAGTTTCAAAAATAACTGTGAGAGATACTTACCTGAGCATGATTATGGAAGATTTTACACCATGTAAAGCGCATAATAAATGGCAAACAATACTTAATATATCAACTCCCCTGGATTGGGAAGAAATATGGCACAAATCATGTAATAAAATTATGGATCATGATGTTTGGGTTGCGTGTTAGTGTTAGTGTAACATATCTGTTAACTTAATCATAATTGTGACCTCAGAACAAACCCCGTGTTAACTCGATGTTAACATGGTGTTTAGGACGTGTTAGTGTTACATCTCATGTTAGTTCAACACCTCATGTTACAGATCGTGTTAGTAAAACAGATCTGTTAAGTTAATCTGAACGAAGTGGGTGGTGTTAATTTTGATTAATTTAGAACTTTCGTGATTTTCAATAAATTGAGTTTCATTTTTCAACACAACTTATAAATGTGTTGGATCTTGCATTCTACCCACAATTGAGAATTTTCTTTGGCTCCGTAAAGGTTTTGAAAATTTCAATCACTAGTGGTTAAGCTCGTGTAACACGGACCGGAGGTCACAATTCTGTGTGTGTTAGTGCTGCAAGTCGCGTGCAGAACCCTATGCCGACTTGACATTTCCCAAGATGCCGAGTCAACAGATCTGTTACACTAACACGGTTTCCCGAGACGCCGATTTAACTCGATGTTAATATGGTGTTAACAGATCTGTCACACTAACACTAACACGCAACACGGGATTGCGCCCTCACTCGCTGCAATTTGCGGTTCTTTGCATGACTTTTAACACGTCCTGTTAACACGGCGTTTGTTCTGAGGTCACAATTCTGATTAAGATAACAGATCTGTTAACAGATCTGTAACACTAACACGTACACGTCACACACACCGAATTGTGACCTCACCCAATGGCTGCTAAACCGCTTGGATCTGGACCATACATATTTTACGGACTACAAAAAAAACGGGTCAGATTCGACTAAAGAAAATCTACTATATCTTTAGTTTTAATAACCGTCTAGCATGGAGAGACCCCTCAATTGAAAGGGTGTTTCAAGCACTATAACATGAACTAAAACGTTGTGCGTTATAATAAATTATATTTTTAAAATGAATTTCCATGTTTTGTACACGAGGTCTGTAGCTAGCCGTGGTTCGCTCCGTTTTTGCGGTGTTGCGAAATCAATTGTCCCGCAGACTGTTCCACTTTGAAATAGGGGTGCCGCGAGATAAGTTTTACGTTGTCCACTTTTGGGGCGCCGCGAGAGTTGTCGAAGTATAAATTTTAATTTTTGTGGCTAGCGTAAAAATTTGTTTTTTTTTGAAATACTCTTTGCGAAACCAAAAATGTTGTGGCAGCAATTTCTTTCAATGTTTTCTTGTACTGAGAACAGTACAATTAACATTTCTTTAATTTTCAGATAAACTAAAGACATCTGAAAGGAATTATTGACTTATTTCTCAAATGTGCCATCATTACTGTGGAAAGACCCAGATACACAGGTGGATGACGCCATTGGCAGCCGGCGGCCAGATACGCTGGGGAATCCCGTTACTCTTTACGAAAGAGTGCCCTAGACCAACGGCTATCCCTTCCGAAGAATGGAGCAGCTGTGTTCAAGTGCCTTGCTAAAGGGCAGGGATACCACAGCCGGATGTCGAACCTGCAATACCAAGCCTTCACCCGAGTGTCGCTAGCAAACGACTCAAACCACTCGGCGTTGAAATTAACAGCAATTTACATTAGTTGAACTTACACCGATCTGCTTAATTTGACATATCTTATACCAATCAATTCAATTAAATACAAGGTCAACAAATATGTCGCAAAACCGTATATATGTACTGATCAGCATTTTAGAACTATATTTCCGCCATAAACACTTTCATAACCACAGCTTTTGAAAATATCGCTAGGCCCTACAAGCGATCGTATGAACCTGGAAGCAGTCTAGGCAAAGCATTGTCTTGCCTGAAGATATATGACCGATGCGTTGCTTCAGTTTTCGTATATGCAACTGCTGTTATTGTACGCCACTCCGTGTCTAGAGGTTATCATTATATTTTTTACCCAACCGGCACTACTGCATCGAAATGCCGGAGCTGGTTGGCTAAAAGGCAATTATGGTGTCTGGTAAACACCCGAGGCAGGTCCACGGGCGTCTTGAAGTACCCTCTTAAGCCTTCTATGGCCCATCGGAACAACCCCTTGACATCCCAGCACCATCTCGAGTATGAACACCCTTTTCCCAGGAGGTATACAATGAATTACAGAAAAGGCTCTTCGCTTTGCTCAAGAGGCACCCTATGTGTAGAACACAAGTCGGGTGTAAACGCACCGACATACATGATTGTACGCAAGTATCATGCATAGAGGCCATAAGATAGACCACTCATGCGAATTATACATATAATGAAGTGTAGGCTAGTACAGAACGGAGCCATTTTAGGAAGCAAAACGCGCCTCGTGTCCGTTTGACATGACTCCGGTGGTGTATTCTGTGTTGTGCCGGGAAACGGTGCGTGTAATGATGCTATAAACGTGCAAATATAGGCTCTGTCAATTCATTTTATATTAATTTTATTTTTTCGTTTCCAATTACACGTTTTCCCCTTTGTACAACACACGTAAACCGGTACACGCATTACGAATAGCAGCATCCGGGACTTCGTTTAGGCCTACTAAAAATGGCGCCTTGACGTACTCCGAAAGTCGCGGTAGAGGGGTCTGTCGGTAAAATAAAGGTAATTGCAAAACAGTTTCTCCCCACGGTGGGATCCAAATTCCACTGAATTAATTCCGCAGTATTAAGTGCATGATAGTTACAAGTAAGAAACGGACGTCTCAAACGAGTGGCATGCTGTTGCCAAACGGGTGATCAACCATCAGGAATCGGCATATGACTGCCACATAGTGTCTTTCACAATGTAGGCCTTCCTCTGTATTTACTTTATAATAAAATAAAATATACGTTATGAATAAAATAGCGTCCTTCTTGTCTAACCCTTGAGAAAAATAAACTAACGGTAATTTGATATCGAAAGTCTACCATAATAATTATACAATCTAGCAAGTTTACCACGGAGCAGCGAAATTTCACAGCATTTAGGTGAAACATGTAAATTCATCTGCACAATTGTCTGGGCTTGTTGGGTTTATAGGGCATGTGTTACGTAACTTTTATGAACATCTCATAAAATTTCAGATGACAATAAGTGTGCCTTTCTTTTCTTTGTTTTGAGTATACAAGGTGGATAACAAAAACCCAGGATATTATTGCTAATTGTGACTAAAGTAGGGCACATATTAATCAAAGGGAGATATCATCCGTTAGGGCGGAATCTCCTCTTTAAGATGACGCCCTCATCATGTCATTGTTTTTCCGGTTGACTGAGCAGTGATCAATGTTATGCAAGGGTCTAGTTTGGGATTTGCGCCACTTTCTTTAATGGCGTCCAGTGGCCTGAACCATCATGGCATAGCCTGTTTGGACGATCAAGTATCCATTGGCCAAACGTAAAACGCCTCTGAAGATCACCAGAAAGCAGTTGATGTTGTCTCACAATTCTGTAAGGGTACCACCGGACAATTTAATTAAACATGGTTGGGGCCAGTGCTAAACCATTTTGTCCATGACTGCTGCGTTCTCCCTGCTGCATGACCTGGTGAATTGCATTAATGTTCTCGGATGACCAACCAGTTCCCGTTCGCCCAGACCTTGGACTCAACCCAAAAAAAACGCTCCATTCTCATGTAGGACTGGATGTGTTCTGTTTAAAAAAAAGTGCAGGTTTTCCCCCACCAACATTTGTATCGGCATGTTAATTTCTGAGGCGTCCCAGGCCATGTTGCCAATGGATAGTTGGTCGTCCAAACAGGCTATGGCATGCATTAAAGAAAGTGGCGCAAATCCCGAACTAGACCCTTGCATAACATTGATCACTGCTCAGTCAACCGAAAACATAATGACATGATCAGGGTGTCATTTTAAAGATTCAGTCCTAACAGTAGATATATCCCTTTGATGTATGCCCTACTTTAGTCACAACTAGCAATGATATCTCGGTTTCGTTTTTTTTAAATCCACCCTGTATTTTCCGTATCGTTTCCAAATCTTTCAATGTTCTCCAAAAAGAGAATGTGACATGGGATTCTGTTCCATTCTTTTGGACCTACGATGGAGAATGCTTTGCCACCTGCAGTTTTAGTATTAATAGTTACATTTAAGCGGGTTGTATCGGATGAAGATATATTAAGTCCCTCTCGACCTGACCGATGAGAAGATAGTAGATCTGTGAGGTACATGTAGGAGGGTGATGGGCCTTTCTGTGATTTAAACACAATCAGTAGTAATGTGAAAAGTATACGATAATAACCAGTGCAGTTGGGTAATGAGGAGATATGGTATATATGACAACGGTAGTCACGGTTGAGACATCAAAAACTGGTTTTGTTTTTCTATTTTGGTTGTAAATTTTACCTTTTTGACATTGGTTGGCTTTTATATACAAAATTACATCCACAGATAACTAGAGCAAAAACAGGTATCAAAACATCAAAATGCTTGCGTAACGAATGAAAAATGCCAAAATTACTTGACGAAAAGGATTTTGTCCCCATTCGCGCAGGTCAACATGCAAATCGAGGCCAAAGCGTACTCTGTAAAAACCAACTTACTGCTGTAAAATACAGTACAATACTGCACTTTTAACAGTAACTTTTTTACATTATCCAACGTTTGGGTAAATGTGCGTGGCCAATAGTTTAAATTCAATGACCCAATGTTTGGGTGAAAATGCATTAGCCAGTTGTTGGTTAAATTAATTAATCCAATGTTTGGTAAATGTTTAAAGCCAATGTTGGTTACCATTTCACCAAGTGTTGTTCTTCCCTCCCCAAATTGCCCCAATAATTGGGCACAAGGAAAAGCTATATAAACGTTGGATGTGTGCTGACCAAAGATTGCTGTTTTCACATCGTAATGGCACCTTATAAACAAAATCAGTTGATTTGTTTTGCATTTGTATTAAACTACCATAAAAATATTGGATGAGACCATATGCATCCCATGGGAATGGCAAGATATAATTTATGGTACTCTCTAAAAACCACCGTTCCTTCATTTTCTTGAACATTTTAAAAACACACCAGACAGGCCGTTTGTCCTATATAAGTCTGTTTTCAATACTGGGGAGACTTTTGAACCAGGAGCATATCTCTGTGCAATGCCAGTTATCTTCTCTCAAAACAAAAGAAATATCTTAAGACAGATCTAAGGAGATAACTTAAGCAACAAATAGTGCACCAACATACATTTCTGACAACCCTTTGTACAAATTTCGTATTTAACGTATGTAACATGGGATACATACTTTGTGACATTTGTTGGTGTCCTTGTTACATACGACATTATTGGAAGTTTGCACACAGGGCTTTCAGGAAGGTACGTTGTGGCACTATTCGTTGCAGTTCTTTAGCTGAAGTTATCTACTTAGATCCATCTTAAGATATTTCTTTTGTTTTGAGAGAAGATGATGACATTGTACAGAGATATAATCCTGGAGGAAAAGGTCTCTCCAGTATTGAAAACAGACACATGTGCAGGCTGCTATACATGTACAAGTTTAAAAGTGTGCGGTTGCTCGAATGCGTCGTCCTGTCTTGTGTTAAAAAGTCCCCAATAACTGGAGATGTCATAAGTGTATATTTTGCTCAGCATTTTAATACCTTTATCACACGTTATAATAAAATGCCCAATAAATATACATCACCCTTTGACCAACTTACAGAACTTCAAGTGTGACAACGTTGGTTGGTTGGATGTTTTACCCAAAGAATATTTTCTGCATATGTTGAAGAAATATGACCCTGCAGATATCGAAATGAGTTTGCTCAACTTTATTTTACCCAGGATGTTTTGCAGTGTAATTATAGAAGCATATAAATCGAGCATTTGAAATATAACAATTTGACCAACAGACTCTCTGAAAAGTTCAGTGCACTGGACCCAATATTCAGTCCCTGAATTTGCGAAAGATATCGGTACACTTGACAAGGACTACATGATTATCGGTTGCACCTAGGAATATACATACTATATATGTGTTTAACATAATGCGTGCATTACAGTTGCATGACTTTCTGAACCTTCTGCAAGTGCACTTTCGCTCTGCGGTAAAAATAGGTCACCTGCTATATATGGCACGAAGTCAATTAGTCTACTTTCACTACCCTACTGAAATCCTGCAAACCTCTCTAAAGGTATAGGCCTAGTGGTGTGCTCCGACCCACTACTCGCCTGTCAAACCATTCCTTTGACATTCTGAAATTCAAATTGAATATTTTGGTATATGCAATTCGCGCGTGCACTTTGGACCCGCGGCTACCATTATCTGTCGGTCACAGCACTACCTACATATGTACGTCGTAACAGTGCTTACTCATCAACTTACCCCGCTCTTTCTAATCTCCGCCCGTTGTCACAACATATTTTCCTATCTATGATCATGCTTATATAGGCTAGATGCAATCCTACGTACGTAGTGATTTTCATAATTTGCAGATAAAACTCTTTAATGAATTCCTAGCTCAACGCCATTACGTGTATGAAGAGGAATGTTGGTAAACCAGCAAGTATAAATTTCATCTGCATGAATGCAGCAATGTTTTAAAACCTTTAAAATCCATGCATGGTTTCGTGTTAAGTGAATGCTAAAAATAAGTGTGCAATGTGACCTTTTATACCAGCTTTAGTTCATGTATAAGGTATCAGTTTGAACAGAGGGAAAACATTTAAAATAATTTAGTGTCGGTGTCCATTGATAAACACTTTAAGTAAGGCTTTTTCTTTTGTTTTTGTCCCACTCCTGAATTAAAAGTTTGAGTCTTTGCAAACGATATAAACATAATAACATGACAAGCCTTCAATTTTTTTTCGTGTGTTGGAAAGGGGGATTCTCAAGTGAGTGGTCTGCCTGAAACGATACGTGTACTGTCACGACGGTGCCTTTACCGAAGAACTTTGGAAAATGCAGAATTTATCAGTGTGACTCAACGGCAAACTGGCGCCAATGGCCTTTTATGTGCATGCACGTGCGTTTTGTGTCCACATGGTTTATGCAGCGGTATGTAATAGACCCCAACATATCGAAAGTTGCAAATAATATTTATAATAATAATTTATGATATTCATATTCCGCATAATTGTGTACGCAGACTTATAGTATATCAAAAAAACTGATTTTATTTTTTTAATAGGTTTATTTGAGGTCAAAATGTGGGATTCAAAATTTCCGACCCCTCGATGACCCCTTAATTGGGGCAGGGTCTTTATATTCCCCTTTATATTCTTCAGACCGACCAGGCGCCTAATATCTGGAAAATATTTAACTGATTTACACAATGTTACGGTCGTTTTAGATGTTTTCGAAGGTGCCAAGTCCATTTATTACACTTTCAAAGTGACCGGAGGTCGCTATTTATGGCTTTAAGTTGAGAACTCCCGTATACCATAACCATTATCATCCACATCAGATTCAAGGTCATTTTCACATCACCCTCTGAACATTTTGTTACCATGGAGCAATATTGAAGAAACATAATGCCCTGCATTCACAAGTCAAGCTTAGGATGGACGCTGTAATGACGTAGTAGCCACTAAAATACTTAAAACATTAAGAGCTGGTTCGGTGGATGCTATACCTGCCCGTTATCTAAAATTCACCCATGACTCTTTGTATATTTACCTGTCTGCTTCAGGTAGTCATCAACCCTGGCCGTCTTTGTGATAGTGTGACAAAATCGGGAAGACGGGGAAGCTACGACCAAGAGAAATCCCACCGCTGCCACCATTGTGGCAACAAATAACCGGAAAGAATGAGATTAACGACCATAACAAATCCCACCTCTGCCGCCATTGTGGCGAAAAGGAGAGGGGGGTCGACCAATTCCCCGGAATCAGTCGGTCGATACCGTATCCGACGATACCCTATGGTGGTGCTGTCACCCAAACTACAAACTACTTGTCACCCAAACTACAAGACTACTTGTCGCAAGCAGATTGGGAAGTGTTATCAGCTTTGTCATACAAGCACTTACACCCAAAGTCGGGCAACATAATATTTTATATTCTCACATCCGCACTGAACTTTGCCATCCCGTCTGAGACGATCCCAGTTTGACAGTTCAGTCAACGGATGCGGCATTTTAACACATCAACAAGACGGCTACAGATAATTTCCGCATGAAAATCCACCAAGTTCTCAAGCTAATTAGACCAAACATCTCAAGAGGGCTGTGAACGCACAGCTAGCCCTCTCTCTTGACCAGATCCATAAAGGGTTGCTCACCTGCGTCTCACCATCCGAGTTCAGATGGAAAGATAGATTCTTTTAACAAATAAGCAGGACCTCCATGGTATCTCCTTTTCATCCCGGGTCTTAAAACCACTACACACCTCACAGCAGGCCGCTGCCAAGCACTTGGCTTTGCCACGTAGACGACACCTTCATCATCTGGCTACATGTACCGCAAGACCGCAAGTTGTTGCTAGACCATCTGAACAACTTGCATCTCATCAGTATGAAGCTCATGACGGAACACGAACAAGGTCATCCCATTTCCCTCCTGGACGTCCAGATTTACCGACTTCCAGACGGTACCGTCAGGCACGCTGTCTGCAAGCCAACACACAAAGACTGGTATCTCCACAACTCATTTTTATTATTCCGGAATCAACTTCTCGGTGAACCACACCCCAAGTACAACAGGCTTATAACAACTACGACCAAGAACATGTTCAAGAACTTCAACACAGCACTCAAGCTCAACGATTACTGGAGACAACAAGCCAAGACCAAGAATCGGAAGACCTGTGGCTGTCGGATCTCCTATACCCAAAGTCGGCCAATCACCTGTAAGACCACAGTCTCCCTCCCTTACATAAGGAGTGCTTCTCACAAGATTCAACGCATTCTTTTAAACACACGCCAACATCAAGGTATAACACTTATCGACCAAAAAACTCCAAGTCACTATACAGACACGTTCTGTCTTGGACGAGCGTAACAAGCATATGTGTACATGGTTCCCTGCGATGGGGAAAGGTTTGTATTGGCAAAACTGGTCGAAGCCTACCCACCAGACTCAATTAAAACATCGCTCAGGGACGCAGAGACAATGACAAATCAACCATAGTCAAATACTACAGAGTATGAAATAATTGAACTATCCAAAGACCTGAAAGCAGAGAAGAGCCCTGGCTTTGACGAGATAGATCCAGGAGTACTCAAGTCAGTTATACACCAAATTGCATCCCCACTCTCAGACATTTTCAATTTGTGCTTTTTAAAAGGAGTTGTACCCCAACAAATAAACAAAATTATCGAGTTGTGTATACAAATAATGATCATATGACATACAGTAATTATAGACCTATATCAGTTTTACCTTCAATTTCAAAGTTATTTGAACGTGCAGTTTATAATCGACCAATTAAATATGTAAACAAGCACAATATACTTACCAAACAACAATATGGATTTCAGTAAGCATTAAACTTATATGCCACTTCTTAAATTGTCTCAGGATATTGATAAAGCCTTCGATAATGGTTGTATTACGGCTGGGGTTTTCCTTGATTTATCTAAGGCTTTTGACACCCTAGATCACAGTATTTTTTTTACGGAATACGCGGAGTAGCTTCAGAGCTTTTTCATTTATATCTCACTGATAGACAACAATTTGTACAGTGTCATGGCACTAACTCCTTTTTTAGAGAAACTACAACAGGTGTTCCACAAGGATCCATTTTGGGGCCATTGTTATTTATATTGTATATTAATGATTTAAGCGTGTTTGTAACTCATAAGAATTTAGATAATGTTGATTCAACTAATAGGGTCTTGGGGCAAATGGCTGATTGGTTTCAAATTAATAAACGTTCTGTTAATGTGAAGAAAACCAACCTGGCTTGCGTTATTTCGTTCGTCCAAAGCGTACATGCACGATACAAGAAGTCTGATGTTAAGGTGTATCTTGACAATGTACAAGTACAGCAGGTTGACCATGTTAAATTTCTTGGTGTATTTTTTGACGAGCATTTAACGTGGAATAAGCAAGTTGATGCAGTTACCCGCAAAATATCACAAATCACAGGTGTTATTCCAAAAGTAAAGCCCTTTTTGCCTCAAAACTATTTGCACAACTCACTGTTCCTGTCGGCAGAAAAGCCATAAAAATCAAAAACAATACTGCATCCCAAGACGTCGGCTTCAACATCAGCAACATTTGGCACTCCCTATACTCAGCTGTACCGATGGGCTCTCTATACCCAAGTTCCTTGTCCCACTACAGCCACGATATGCATCACTGAGCACACCAACAGCCGGTCACATGATTAGGAGTTAGAGCCTAAACGCGTATGCCTAAGCCACTCCTCTTCAGGGCACTCTTTCTTCCAGCAACCCTCTCATCCAGTACTTAAGCCCTACATCATCACGAGTCCGGCACTTCTGAAGACGAACACTGTGCAGAACGTTCAGTTAACACTAACTTTTTTTTTTAGAACCTTACACAAACAAAAGTGTTCACATATTGGTGCAACTCCACTATGCGTAGTCTCAAGTCTTACTCATCCTCCTATCTCAAGTAACATACAGAAATCCACAACATATTATTAATATACATTTTCCTCGTAACTGGATGGTCAGATCAGATAGTCAACTTCCCGACCAAAAAAATGCACAGACGCAAACATGAGAACAAATGAGTTTGATTTCAGTTGGGTTGTTTGTTGGGTGAGTGGGTTGTTGGGGTTGTTGTGCTGTTTGTTTGTTTGTTTTTGGTCACCCCGTATAGCACAAGTTATGAATATGGAACTCGCTGGTAGCCTATACATGCTATTTGACAGAGGGTCTCCTCTAGTCTACTGCCCCATACGTACTGTTAATGAACCAGCCCCTCTCTCGAAAATCTATGAGTTTCTTTAAAATTCCTTGGCATAATTGAAACGCAATGGATAGTTCTTTCTGCCACGCACTGTGCACCAAATGTCATGATGAATCCGCTCCGCTACATTTACTGGAGAGTTTATGATCAACTGCCTCAGGAATACCCCTTTTTCGACTTAAGAACTTTCGCAGAACAGGGCGTTCAGAGAAAAGACCTGTCGATTTTAGAGTTATTAAGAATAATAATGCTTATTATTACTTTGGAATATCAAGCTGCATTTGGAATCTGTCCAGTCAAATGGAGCATCAGGGTATGCGGTTTTGACGATCTACCGCGGTATTCTGTAACGTCACGTATCACTTCGGAGACAGCATTAATAATAGCATTCAAGAGGAATGAATAAGGATGTGCCAGAAATAAATGACCGTGAAAAAGCACCATCATTATTATTCCGCAGTAAGACAAAATAAAGGACGCATTCGCCGTGAAATATATTGGCAGTCGGGCGTTAAATTATTGTTTGCAAATAGAAAGGCAGGTTTTCGCGTCCCTGAATGTGATTTTTTTTCCACGTCGTACCTTGGACGATTTCCTCCCAAGATCATTAAAATCCTGTATACATGATTTACATTGTCCTCAAGTTTGAATCAACTATGTGACCTAAAAATATCTGACTCAATTGGAAGATAGAAGTGGCTTTAACTGCCCATGCAGTGCAATACTGCCGTCCGAAATGTGTTTTTTTTTAAATAAGAAAACGATAACTGGATATCGAATTTTCTTTTGTACATTTTTCCAAAGTTGCCCTTGTGTGAACGAAACCAGGCTCCTGACTATTTCTGTGCAGTAAAGCTAGGGACTCTTATAAGTGAGACGGTGGCTTTGCACAGTTTTATTTCGTGAGAGCATATACACAGTATTTCATTGTTTTCTCTAAACGTAGATGAGTTACCGAGCTGATGTTAGACAAATATTGTTTAACATTATCTTCACAAACGTAACTTTCTTCCAGCAAGCCTGTAGTCTACCTTTAAACTTAAATACACAGCTGTACAGTAAGACAGGGTTAAATTATACATAGTGGGTTAAGTTATACATAGTGGGTTAAATATTTCCAGTTTGTAACTATTCACACAACAAATTTTCATGTAGTCCCTTGTTCTTTCTTGTTCTTCCTTAGCAATAATCATTTGGGTGTGGAATGTATTAGTCTGCTATGTTTCCATTACAATGTCGTAAGACTCGAGTCCGACTTGAGTCAAAATGTTCGTGACTTGGACTCGTCTCGAGTCACATTGGAAAATGACTCGGACTCGATCATGGTGACACGTGTCTCACGAGTCTAGGATTCTTGGGGGGAGGGGGGAAACAAAGTACGACGAATATATGTACATTGCCCCACCGGGCCGGCAAGGAGCGCACGATCACGTCATCATTTCGCATTGTGTGAACGAAAGTACATGTATAGCAGCTTCAGTTTCAGTAATTTGGCGAACAAGTGGCCCGTGACTCGAGACCCGGACTCGATATTGGTGACTCGACTACAACACTGTTCCATTCTGAGAATATCCCTGAGAGTTATTTATACCGAGCAACGCAAACGCAAACACATTTCCCCCCACTTTTTGATAAACAAGTAGTCAATCTGAGAGTGGGAATTTCATCCCACAGACGTTTTATGAAGTCATGCATAATTAAGCTGGTGGACAAATATTTCGATATCAACTTAATTACAAACGAAATCTGGATTAAACTGAAATTTGCGTTTCTTTTGTTAAACTGCTAACCACATGAAGCAGGAGGACGTGTAAACACGCCAAGATTTCCGCATTTGTGTAGCGGAGGACTAGTCAACACATTTAGGGGAAATTCGTTTGTTACTGCGTTTAATGTCTACACTCGCAGTAATTTCCGAGAGAAATGCCCCAAAACAGTGCATCGACATAACAACAATACCTTACCGCCCATGGTTAATGAATTTAGTTGGTTTCCTTCCTCCATGCTTCAACTACAAATAAACCCGCGCCTACGCACAGCAATGTTTGAAATAATCCCGGTGTTAACTAGTTAAACATAGCGTTATTTCCACTCGTAATTAAAAGCCTATGTCAAGAAAACTGCATTGCAGAAATTTCAGCCATGAGATGCAGTAATACTTCAGTCTGCAAACAATTTTTTTTCTTTGTCAGCTCGTGAAGTAAAATTTTGGGTAACTACAAATTATGTATTAGGGGTCCAAAAGTGTGACATTTGGTGTCCCCCGTTACACCTGATATTTGTTATTTTTCGTACAAAAATCATTAAAATGGCTTTTAAACCATTTTGTATGAATTGTACTTCATGTACACACTCTTTGAGATGGAAAGTATTTAAAGAATGTGTCCTGAATTTACAAAAACAAGATGTAAAATGTAACGGGGGAAACCAAAGCTGGACCCCTAATTTATAGAAAGACCCTATTGAGGCTTTAAGAAATAAATTTAAAAAAAATTTATTCTGCAACAGTGCAAAAAATGAATCTGTATGGACCGATTATTTAGAGACCCTTTCATCAAGCACTCGACGAGTGATTAATTTTCCAGTCTTATGCACCATCGTTCTTGTGCTGGATCTATAATTCTCATTTTATGACCGTCGACAGGATGAATTTCGTTTTTCTTGTAATAAACAGTGCATAATGACAATCCCAATTTGAATAGATGCCAAACACTTCCAGGCACAAATGTTTGCGCCATGCAGCCAATCAGCATGTTGTTTGTCAAAACAAAACATTTTGCGAAAGGTCTCTTGCCAGATATCTTCGCGACTAATCCTGATTTTGTACATTCAGACCTATACTGACTATCTCTATAAGTAGATAACGGTTGATAAAGGTAGATAACGGTTGATAAAGGTTGATAACTTTAAGCAAGAGCCTGATTTCCTATTTGGAGGACTTGAAACACTACAAGCAAGCTTTCGCATAGAGGAAAATAAGCATTTGCTCTTTAGCACTTGCTTATTTTTATATATAAGAATGTAAGTAAAAGCCTAAAAAAACAATTGCTTGTCTTTATGTATTCGGTCCATTGTCTCCGCATCCAAGATTGTGCTAAATTGATATGTGTCAATAGTGAAATAGGTTTTGTTTATGTTTAGTGTCAAGCATGGTATGTCATCGCAGTGACGATGCAGGTCAACAAAAGTACGGATTATAGTGTTAACAAGAACTGTCTGTCAATCAAGGGTACCGTAATTGCTTCTGGCATTATATCATATATGTTGCATTTATATTCCAAGGGTTACTTTTATTCCCCGTTAAACACAGCTGTTGGTGCCTCTGCAACATTCGTGCTGGAATGGCTAGTCACTCCGGGTCAGATTCCTAGCAGGCCAGTTATATACTCGTATAACCCGCAGAACCAGTTGAGGTCTGCGGTCCTATATACATGTAATTGTAAAATTATGCATCAATTCAAGATGTGGAATTTCTTTTCGTTTTAGAACGACAGGTGCCAGTGTATACACACTGAACACAATAGAATTACATAACAACTGGCTATATAAACGCCACGTTTGCTTCAGTAGCTCACTCTCGGTCAACCGTGTCAACTTTGCAGTACAATCCCGCCCACCCCATTTTCCCACTTCAATCAGAATTCGGACCTGGGGAGTGCACCCCTGTCGAGTGCCCTGGATGCACCCACGTTTCCTCCAATGGCTGGGGGTTTTTCGTGGCCACCGAGCGCCAGCACACATTGCTGGTCCGACACTCGACCCGAATTCAGTTTCAGTTCCGAGACACTTTATTGTCGAGACCTAGATACTGTGAACTTTTTTATTGTTTACAGCTCGCAATTCATACATCCAACTTGGTTCAGATGCTAGTTTGATAGCCTCTAAATCGATAGGCCTTTAACACGGCTTACACCAGACGTGTATAATTATTGTTTTCAACCACATTTGAAGGACATTACATTTGTGCATATAATTTGATCCTAATCAAGCTGATTAGCGGAGTTTAAAATAAATCGAACAGCAAGGTTCACACAACGACCTAGCCACTGTTCACCATTGGAAACATTTGACCTGTTTTTGTCCTTTTCTTGTCTCACATGAGGTATAAATAGAAAAGAAATGAATTTTCTGACGGAAGTATGGAGGAAGAAAGTAGCATTTTAGCAAAAAGATGCCGTATTCTTTGTCAATTTTGAGATACTATAGACAGTCAAAATAAACTAACTACAGAATTAAAAACGCCACACCAACGGCTGCTGGAAATTGCAACTTTAATTGCATGAAGAAATTTTGCATCACTTTAAACATGGACATGTGCACAGAAATGTACATGTTCTGTTTTGTTTAATATACTGTTTTTGATGATACAGTGTCATGTTCAGCGTGACGGTGATGTGGATTCTCGTATAAATTTTAATGGAATGCCCATATGGCGCAAGCTTCAATGCCAAATGCGCAGGCCAGCTATGAGGATTTAACTGCATGCAGGTATAATGAATATGGAGATTGCCAAAGCGGCAACTAAAATTTATGTTTATGTCACCTTTTGCAATTTTTACGAACAACGACAATTCTGACACACTAAAATATTCTTCACGAACAGTCACTGATTTTTATGTAATTTGCTTACCTCTCACCGCATGGTACAGCAGACGCTCTGCCATTCTCTCATCGTATCTTGACATAACGAACCTCCGCTGGCCGGGCTTCTCAAACGACCATAAATCCAGCCAGTCTGCGCCCGCAGGTTTAATACGACTGTGGTTTCATCTGCCGTATCGGTGCATACATATATCACCTTTGAGCCGAGAATGAAAAGGTGAAGGAACGGCAAAGGAAGATAAATCGTCCCAGTCAAGTTCCTGTGGCGTTAAGGACAGCCAATCACACTCTTCGCTTGGAATGCCAGAACGAATATTTGGAGGGCGTATACGAGTTCACACAACTGTGTTAGTGCAGAATACAACGCAGCCCCCGCTTTTCGCGCGACAAACCTCCATTCTCCCAATCATTACCATAATCCAAGCCTCTTACGTCGATTCCACATTGTGGGATTCAACGAGAAACTCCGCTTCGAGAATTAAAAAGACCGAGAGACGAAATTAAGTCCGTGCTCTACATCAGCACTGACAAGTCGGTGAACCGAAAGAGACGAGTTGGTCATAGCGGAACCTCTGGTGAATTCATTAATGGTCGTCTCTCGCCATCCGGCAGCGGGTTGAGTGGCGAGTTATCAAGTTGATTGAGCTGGTTATGCTAACGAGTGTTGTATTAGTAGCTACCGCATCCGTAGACTGGGATGCAAAACACATTGATTTTAGTCGCAGCGCCTGGTTCTGTAAACGGAATTCATGAATACCAGTACATGTACCAACATGTGCATAATATTATAGTACCTATAGATACATCGAGTCTGCTAATTTAATTGGTGATTACTCATGTCGGTGTAATGTATATGATTGTATCCTCTCAGTCTAAACTTTGCACAATTAAGGACAAATTCAATAGACCTTTATCACGGTGCGTCCATCTTTGTCTTGTTTCCCATAGGGCGTGTTTGTTTCATGACGGATCCGAATCCAGATCCCGAGTTGTTTTACCGCGCAGAAACTGCTCTCAACTATAGGAATTCAAGTTACGTGAATTGGATCTGCGCAGATCTGAATCTGGATCCCTCCGAAACAAACACGCCCATAGTACGTGTCAGGTACGATCAGTGCGTATGCGCGTCCGCGCGAAAGCGCGTGTAGGCTATCTCCCGTTGAGAATCGTTGTCCACGCTGCGTGCTCTCTTTATAGCGCAACGCCTGTGCCATTGTGATGCACACAATGAAACATTTCAAAACGTGACCAAACTATTTGTTCTGCAAGGGCGTGTTTGTTTCGGATGAATCCGTCGATCCCGAGATCTGCGCAGATGGTTCAGCTAGATTCAACTATGCATAGCGCTGAACCATCTGCGCAGATCGGGATCGGCGGATTCGTCCGAAACAAACACGCCCCAAGACTCGCTTTGGCTACGTTCATTTTAATGGGAGAAAACAAAAAGATGGCCGCACCGTGATAAAGGTCTAGCCAAACACACTAAATCCAAACATTTAGAACAAAAAAGGGGAAAGGGGAAAAAGGGTGGAATTAACATGCAAGTTTACTTGGAAATTCTGCAATCGTGGTCAGTAATTGATTAGCTATAGCTTTATTATGCCCGAACGTCCATATAATTATTGTACGTTAATTTCGTGAGCGTAAATATAATGGGTAGTATTATAATAATTTGTATTCGGAAATTTATATATATAGAAAGAGATTGGAATACATATGAATTCCGAATAAAGTACATGCATTTTTATACAGATTATTATTACATGTATACCCATTATTGTACAGGTATATATTAAAATAGAAATTTCAAACGGAAAATTAGATGTATAACTTCACGGCGGCCGTTTCCGGAATAACAGCTGCAAATACAATCGACACGAAAGTTGTTCCTTAAAGAGTTGTTAATATCGCGACAGAAGCGAAAATTGGGCACGAAAATTTGGTCCCCGAATTCTCGAAAGCATTTACTCTGGCGAACAGTTACGGCCATGTTTGTGGATCTCCCCCATTGCACACATTTGCATCATCTTGCATAAGTTTCGGTGGCACCTTTCATCGCCCAAAATTGCCAAATCACGGGCACAAGTGCATTCGAATCTTAAACAGCTAGAAAAGGGCCCCCCTTCACATTTTTTGAGTTTCTCTGTTTATCATGGAGGTGTATGTGTCTACAACACCATCACAACTTGTTTTTCACAAAAAATCGACAGACTTTTGCTTAAAACGTAAAGCAGTTCCGACCCTCTTCACCCAAATTCTGAAACGCTCGAGGTCACTCGGCTTGTTTATCAACAGGGTGTTGACGTCATCCTGAGAAACATACAAAACGGTCTGTGCAGTATTGAATGGAAAATACACGAAGTAAATGTTTATCATGCCTATTTTGTCCTTGTAATTCAAAATACAAACGTGAAAAACACTTCATGTAATATGACAGCAATCTACTATACCTGTTTTGTGAAAAAACGATGAAATTGTGGCTCACAGTGACTCTCTTTTGAAGTAAATACTGGTGCATTGCGACGGGTGGTTTTGTCACGGAACGAACCGTCATTCACAAAAACCACCAAAAATTTAACACACCACTAAAACAGTCAATAAAACACCGTTGCCCGTCACCTTATAGCTTGGATAATGAAAGATGTTTTCGCAGTCATTGCGATATCATATGACAACCCTCACTCTCTATATTCTCCCAGTCCTAACCAAAGACATCAACGTGATGCACTATCCCCGAGGCCAAAAGACACTTGATGCAGAGTTCCACACTCATCCTGCTAAACAGTAAGTGATATTGATTTACGCACCCGAGTCTTGTTTCCACCCGACAAGCCCAAGCTCCGTCTTGTCTGTTGGTAAGTGATACAGCTAAGCAGTGATTCTACCATGTGTATCTCAAGTTGAGTTACAGGCTCAGACAACCGAAGGCTACAACAAAATGGACGGCGTGACTTTCGCAAGTATCATCTTTTATCCCCTGTGTCGTGCTACGCGCGCGTGATGCTTAGGGCGATTTTCGGTCAAGTATTTCATCAACGTTGAGTCGGAAATTAACATAATGACCAGATTATCTGGGACATAGAGTTGAATGACCTTATACAGTGAGAGATATTTTATTTTGTCAACTGAACTAATTGGCAAAGACTGCATGGAAATCTTAAAGGCCCTGTAGATGATCTGTTTTTGAGCGATTCTGCGAATAAAACCATTATAAATCAAAAGAAAGACATCAACAAACTCATCCGAAGAAATTTCAACTTTGTCAAATGTACCACGTTTAAAAAAACCATGAAAATCCATATGCGTTCTCCTGGTTTTGGCGAGGTGTTTCAAATATTCGTTCTCAGTGGATCGGGTATACTATGTGGCTTGCGTCATGCACTCTGCGGCGCACATCATATACTGCGTGTGCGCGCGATCCATAAAAATGCATCGCGTTGGAACACGCACACGCAGTACACAGCGCCCATGCATTTTGGACCGCGTAGATGCGAACCAAAAATAAGTAAATCGTTTGCAAACGATCTAAATAATTTCATCTTTACGGATTATTTTCTGGTAAATTATATAATTTTGAGCGGAAACCTTTCATTGGGTAGTTGCTATTAATTCAATCTTTACTTTCAGAACTTTTCCCCTGTAAACTCGTCGATTACTTTTTGGGGTCATTGCAAATGATCCACTGGGCCTTTAAAACCCGGTAATGTGTGGTAAACACGAACAAATATTCTCAGAGCAATTAGCTTATCTTAGTTTAAAATATGACTCAATAATCAGACTCACTAGCAATCAATGATATTCAAATATGTTATATGATAACTGCAAGTGTTATTTGGACTTTCAAGATGTTCACCCGTAATAAGAGAGCGTTCGATAAAATTTCCAAAATTTTAACATGACAATCTATATGAGTTAATAATAATTTAGCTCATCAAACCGTTTCCTTAATAGGCCGGACTGAAAATAATACCTCTTGTGATTTATTGGATGTTCTTTTTGTCAACTCTTACACGTTGATGAGCTAGAAGCGACAAACAGCATCAGTTTATGGTATTTTTTTGTATCGAATGAGCCTAACATTTTATAGTCTGGCGATAATCACAGCGGTCATGACAGTTAAGTTGCGAGGCGCCGTTTCGCGCGAGATGTCGATTAGTACGTTTGTGCAAGATCGACGACCACGGATTAAGTGTGTTTATTTACGTTTGAAATTGAACAAATCAGTAAATATACACACGCATGAGTATTGACGCTTCACGTGAAATAGGATTTCAGTAGTACTGGAAACTATATTTTTGTGCCAGAAGACGGAGTTTTCCAAGAGAGTTTTCTTTTGAACACGGACAAAGAAAACGATCACCGTACGCGTACCACATCGTACATGTACATCGCACCGTCAACCCCACTTCCTCATCATGGATAGTCTTGGTGCAAGACGATACTGACCGCCGCGAGAGGGCGCCATACACTTTACTATGAGGACAGGAAACCAGTCTACGTCCGTGCAGATACTGCAGGCACGGACGTAGACTGGTTTCCTGTCCTCATAGTAAAGTGTATGGCGCCCTCTCGCGGCGGTCAGTATCGTCTTGCACCAAGACTACATCATGGAATGAATTGGGTAGGTGGTCATGGCTTCCGATTTTGTGCACACAAAATCCTTTCATACATTTTCTCAACAACAAAAAACCAGGGGCCAAACAACCCAACAACAACCAGGGACCAATTTCAAACTCAAAGCGTTGTTCATGTTGTTTGGCACAACAATTTGCTTAGCACATAATTTGATTGTTCGGTAAGAGTTGGGAAGTTGATTATAATTTTTTGTTTAAAATGACTTATAGCATATTTGGAATATTTGGAATGTGAATATTTCATGGAAAAACCCAAAATTTCGAGTGGGAACAAATTTAAGATTTTGTGAGGAAACACTTAGAAATTTTTCAGCCTGTCTCGTATGTTTGAAGCCATACTGAACTTCTCAATTATTTCCATTTGCTTTATAAAAGTAGGTTACCAGCCAAAATTGCATGTCATGTTTTTAGAAAGAGTAGCAAAATAGTAGTGAATACACATTTCGTATGATTTTAAATGGTAACAAATTATGTTCTAAGCAGACTTTTTGTGCCAAACAGCACCATGAGATTGGCTCCTGGTGTGGGTTTTAAGCAACAATTGTGAGCATCTTAAGTTCCTCGGCATTGTTTTTTGTGCTCGGACATCCATGAAAGTACTACTGATGACATCCACCTCTTTTTAAAGGGGAATTGTACCCAAGAAACCAAAGACATTGTGTGAACAAACGCAACACATAAATTACGTTATGCAAAGAACCAGAAATATTACCCACTGAAAAACAAATACGAACTTCATAAAGAATGGCAATTTTGGCGATGCATCGCACTATGGGCGATGCCATTTTATATGGATATAATTATTATTATTATTATTATTTATTCGGCCATTCAACAACAAATTGTACAACGTGCAAACATACAAACCACAAATACAATAAACAAAACTTAACTAAAACAAAACTACCCAATTCAAGCTGGCCAGGGCCGACAAAAGTATAATAAAACACTGTTGCTCGAAAGCCTGTCGACCCTTGTTGAAGATGTGCTGATAACCAAATTCTTAAAGCCTTGAAATAATTATTAAATTCTCCCTTCTTTCACTTTATTACACAGGCGAGTCATGCAGTATTGGGGTATGTACAGCACCAAACTCGTCTCGAAGGAAATGCTTGACCAACTGACAATCTTCTGGGACTATCCAAACCACTGCTACTCTGACACCAGTATACAATGGAGACAGTTTGAAAGGACTATTGCATTAAACAGACAATTTTGCCCAGTTCATAGGTGGATTCAGTTACATCCCTTGCTTTTGAAATTTAGTGCATGTCATGTGACAGTGGGCCAGCTAGGTCCTATTGTGTCTTAAACATCCAAGGTATTCAAGAGAATCTTTTCATTCTTTTGTGGAGTTCCGGGGTTTGGCATTAGCCTTTTAGAAGTATGGCGGAACAGAAGGAGAGGGCAACATTTTATTTGGGTATGATTTGTTTTTAATAGATGTATTTCTTTCCAAAAACTGGATTTATATGTTGCAATAATAATACAGATACAGAATTATAAATACATGTACATGTACATGTAAGATAAATACATGTAAGTGCAAAGTGAAAAGTGCAGTTGTTTTGCATTTTATTCAATTGTATATCTACTTCAAAGTCCGCCACACTTCAAAAAGGCTAATAACAAAAGGGAAGAGTGTGTTAGAATAGGGTGGAGGAGATCCCATAACATCATGCTTAGTATTTTACTGTAACTGGAACAGATGGGGGCAGTTGGGGAAAAACATGTCTTACTACTCACAATGAGTTAGGGATAATGTGGGGTGTATATGCTGATGTTTTATATTGAGAGTAGGCCTATGCATTTTGCTTGAATGATTTTGTATATGATTAGTCTTTTTATAATTGTATCTGATTGACAGACACACCTTGTCACAGAAATAGGTGAAAAACAATCATTTAAAAAAGAAATCCAAAATTGACGACCAACCAATATCCCTAACTTATTGTCAGTAGTGTAGGCCTATACCATAGGGCCTATGTACATGTACTCGAAAATTTCTGAGGGATTATCTACTAATTTTGTTCTATGTTTTCCTTAATGCTGGAATTATTGTTTTATAATCTGTATTTTTCCTCTTCAAGATTGTCAATTACATGTGTTACAATAAAGAATATTTATGCCTGTATTGCGAACATGAGGTCTGCTTACGAGCCAACAGCGAAAGTTGGGGGTAAGAAAAACAAAAGGCAAAAAATGTTACTGTGAGATGATGTTGTTCAGTCCACCCCTTGCATCTTGTAGAAACAGTTCAAATATGCAGGTGCACAAATTCGAGCATCCAAAAATTCGTGCCAGAGGCCAGGGTGTTGGGCATTTACTGGGTATTTAAAGTGTCTTAAATTAAAGCAGGTCATTGTTGGTACAAACAAGCTTTGAGAGACAACAAGACAAAGTAAAACAAGAAATAAGTTTCATTCTATATTATATTTGTTTTAATTGTGCCTAGTACAATGAGATTTGTACAAAATGCAAGATTAATTATTAAAAAATGAAGTCGGATTGCATTAGTACAATGTATTACAGGATGTGAAAGTTATTTTCGTTGTGGAATTACAGCTTGTACATTCAACAGAGCCCTTGCATACATGATTATGCGCTGTGTTCCTTGCTTTATAAGGAGTGGAATGAAAAGCACGTTTTCGTGTCTCCAGTCATCACAGTTGTTCCCCAAATTCCTCTGTGTTGTGTCTTTTCTTTTGTCTTTTGCGCGAGGTAATAGATGTTTTAAAAAAATAAAAATACTGAAGAACGAACTCGGAATCTACAAAGTTATTCGAAATAAGCGATAGGATCGGACACCAGTCTATGCTTTCGTACGTAATCTCCTTTTGGTGCATGTAGTCTGTACGTTATGTACGTAATTTTGTTCGGCTATTTGAGCGCGGTGTCTCACGCGTTGAGCATGCCATTACGCTTGATCTCGGAAGAGGGACCAGACTCATCGCCGTTTCGACACGTTCACAAACTTAAAAAATAACTGTTTTTGTGAAAATGTCTGGGTTCCGTACACTAACGTGCAAAATGCGACAACAAGAACATCGGCCATTCCTCCTTCTTCTACGACCGCCTATATGCTATTATCAGGTAGTCGTCTTAAAGGCCCTGTAGATGATCTGTTTTTGAGCGATTCTGCGAATAAAATCATTATAAATCAAAAGAAAGACATCAACAAACTCATCCGAAGAAATTTCAGCTTTCTCAAATGTACCACGTTTAAAAAACCCATGAAAATCCATATGCGTTTTTCTGGTCTTGGCGGGGTGTTTCAAATATTCGTTGTCAGTTGATCGGGTGCTATGTGGCTTGCGTCATGCACTCTGTAGCGCACATCATATACTGCGTGTGCGCGCGATCCATACAAATGCATCGCGTTGGAACACGCACACGCAGTACACAGCGCCCATGCATTTTGGACCGCGTAGATGCGAACCAAAAATAAGTAAATCGTTTGCAAACGATCTAAATAATTTCATCTTTACGGATTATTTTCTGGTGAAATTATATCATTTTGAGCGGAAACCTTTTTGGGGTCATTGCAAATGATGCACTGGGCCTTTAAGTGCCCTACGGAAAATAAAAACGGCTTCACTTTTCGAAATTGGCCCACGGCCTATAAAGAGCCCCTGAAATGCTACATGTAAGTAACTTTATGTACAGTTTTTGCTGTATAGACCGTATCGAATAGCCGCCATTTCGTGGGGCAGTTTCTTTGTTCCTTGAGGACATGCATGGTTGCACATATTGTGCTTCCATTGTTGAACGGTTAAAGTAACGAAAGGTGCCCCACGAAATGGCGGCTATTCGATACGGTCTATATCACGGATTACTTGTTTAGAACGACATTATACTACTGTTAATTTTCATGCCCAATGAATGAACGGTGTTTTTCAACTTTGTAAATTTCTTTACAGAAACTCACAGAAAGAGGGCGCTGTTTGGGGCATGTCGCTTTAGGAACACAGCAGAAAAGCAAAGAAAGAAAAAACATTAGACTTCAAACTAAAATTGTGGAAAATTGCTGCAGTTTCCAGCCTTAGTTTTCTTATAGCTTACAACAGGCAACACGTAAAACAAGCCCAAAAAATCGTGGGTTATACAAAGGTTACAGCAAGTTTGAGAAAATACTGAAATCTTGTGTGCATAGTTGAATGAGATTTTCCGGTGTTTGCCCTAATGTGATATTACAACCTTGCTCATGAATATGTAAATTAATTAGCATAAAAAACAAAAACCTTGATTTTAACCCCTAAACCAACTTCCAAGTTGAGTTTTTATGCCTGTAAATGAATGGAGCAGTTCCAGCACAGATTTCATTGATAAAAACACCATTTTGTTAAACTTTGGGAGAGGAGGATTTATGACTTTTATCACAATTAAGAGATTTCGACAGTCAATGGCAAATGTTTATTAAGTTAGCTGTTCCAATGATAAAAATCGTATTTGATTGTTTGTATTTTGTATCTATCTATATATTTATTTTGTTTTTATATTTTATTTCATAACATCGCGGTTGGTATGGCTATAAACATAAATATAAGCGTAACTATATATAGGTTCCTGATCTACATAATCGGTATAGGGAAGTGAAACTGCCATAAAATCATTCACTATCTACACTGCAAAAACTGTGATGTTAAATTAACACAGTGGTGTTGTCTTATATAAATACCAAACTTGGTGTTAAATTTTAACACCACAAGTATTAGTTTTAACACATATGGTGTTAAAAATGATGCATTTATTCCAAGTGTGGAATTGAAACTAACAACTATGGTGTTACATTTTAACACCGGGCTTGGTATCTATATAATGCACCTATCAATTGTTTCCCCCACCCCCCACCCCCACCCCCTAGGTGGGGGTTAGGTCACATTTTTCATGCCCCAGGGTGGGGCATTTGACCCTTTGAAATAACATTTTCTGTGCATTTGTATACAAGACGCGCATGTTTTGCACCCGATGGTGGGGATTTTTGTCACCTACTAGTAAATGTTGCTCCAGGGTGGGGATTTTGTCACGCAAAAAGTGACAATCCCCACCTCTTAGGTTGGGTAGGGGAACAATTGATAGGTGCATAACGGGTGTTAATTTAACACCACAGTTTTTGCAGTGTAATACCAGTCCTTGATACAGATTATACTAACAGGGAACCATGCATTATATAGTCAGATACCTAATTCTACAATGTACGCAACGGCAACCAAAGGGCCATCGGGTTGGCGTAGCGCCGCGGCTCCTTTTCCACCTTTCTCCTCTGGTGTCCGGGTTCGATTCCGGGTACTTGG
This sequence comes from Henricia sp. BOLD:AAB3569, assembly GCA_037783545.1. Lineage (NCBI taxonomy): Eukaryota > Metazoa > Echinodermata > Asteroidea > Spinulosida > Echinasteridae > Henricia > Henricia sp. BOLD:AAB3569. The sequence goes on along the minus strand of JBBELK010000422.1, from coordinate 84,489 downwards.
GTTGCAGTGTGGGTTTTCCCCCGGGAGATTTTTTTCTGGGGTTTTCCTCCAACTTCTAAATCTGCACGTCCTTCTTCGCCATCTCAAGTTAATAACAACGCTTTATGATGGCATATGAAGGGCCTTAATTGCCGAAGATGTCATAAAATTAACAACAACAAAGCGGCAACTAAGGGTGCACCCAAGTAAGTAGGCAGATATCCGTGCGTTGAGCTCATGAATATTTTGTATGCCCTCAAATTATTATATATTAGGGAGAGTTGCGAGCTGAACGAGTTGGTCTATAGTGCAGAAATTGGTCATCATCCTGATGTGGGGTATTTTTTTTCCAACTGTAAACATTTTGGACAATCTAGCTCGGAAAAATGGCCCTATTTTGCCCAGTGGCGTATGTGACTTTTTTTCCAAAATGGACGCTGGTCTGTTTGGCAATTTTCATTCTTGCAGGGGTAGTTTTGTTTCAAGTGGAAATTAGGGAATAAAAGTGACGGATTACCCCCATAAAATTGTGACTATTTTTAAATGATTTTTGAAAATTGGCCATTTAGCATTGGTTCTTATGAGGGCCCGATTTACTTGGATGCACCCTAAAATACCCGCTAAATGCTGCCACCAATCGTCTCAATAGCTCCCGTCACCAGATCATTACCAATGAATAATCATTTCCACATGTAAACTTGTTTGTGTAAAAATAAAAGACATGTCACTGAATTTAAGAGTTCAATTAAATTTCAGGACAAACAAGTCCTCCTGGAAGTTTTCGCAACTTTGCGCTGTATGTTTAATTACGCAGTATGTTTAATTTTGACCCATTACTAAAATTATTTTACGTTTCACTGTGTAACTGAATGCCCACTGATCTACATGTACATTTACAAATTACAATGAAATGTTACAATCTCGAGAAACTCCATCGGATTGAAAAGACAAATTCGATGTGATAAACATAGTTTAACTATGGCCAAGAAGCTAATATAACTGCCAAAATCTCCACCGTGCGTCGATTCCGGTATTAGCGCCCTCTTTTGGTGTGGATGAAGAGCTCTCGAAAACTAAGACTGTATCCGCAGTAAACATGTTTCCTATAAGTAACAAAGGAGTTTGGATGAAAGCCCCAGTGTGCGAACAAAAATATATCATCAGCGAACAAGAGTTCCATATAGGCCTACTGATAAAAATGTGTAATTATTCCCCTGAGATTTAATTATTTTTTAAATAGAAAACATGCAGTCAGCCTTTTAGAAGTATGGCGGACACATGCAATAAGAGGGCGCACTTTAATTTGGGTATGAATTCGGAGTAAATGCAAAAAAATGCATCAATTTGTCACTTTGTACTTATCTATATTATTTGTAATTTTTTTTCTTTTTCTGTAACATATTTACGACAAGTAAATTAGGTTTTCGGAAAGAAATAGTTTTTTTACAAGAAATTCATATCGCGCCCTTCTCTTGTTTCGCCATACTTCAAAAAGGCTAATGATTAAAGATATTTTTTGGAAAAACAAAACAAACGCGCAGGCACTTGTTCACAAAGGAATTTGATTAACATTTTAAAGAATTCTAGTAAAATTACTTGGACATATGAGACGAGTAGGCCTAAATTAGGTTTTTGGAAATTGCGCCCTCTCTTTTGCTCCGCCATACTTCAGGAAGGCTAATGATTAAAGATATTTTTTTTAAAACAGAACAGACGCGCAGGCACTTTTTTTTGCAGTGCTCGATCTAGTTTAGGCAAAAGTAGGTAGATCTAAGCATGCCATAAAGTGAGCAACTATAGGCTATCCGTGCAACAATTTTGAGGCCGAAGAATTTTTATTCTCAATGACGAAAACATTAATGTACCGTTATATTTTTATAAAATATGACTCGTCTTTGGCTGTAAAACTTGGAGGTTTTTAATATTTTGTATAAAGTTTGAACAACCGGGAATTTTCCCTATTACCGTGTAACTGATTACCTTGGTAAACGTCAGGGTTTTTTTTGTAATATTGAAAATTAAACGAATTCTACTCAAATTACATGGACATATGAGAACAAACGAGAAAACAAAGGGATGTACTCCTGTCGGTATTAATAGGTTAATAAAACGAATTCATTCACAACGCTTGGGTCACTAGTAGCAATTCGCTTACATGTATCTGTTAAAGATCCCCAACGACAAGAGAGTGAATTTAAAAACGGCATGCCGCCATAATAGGTAAGGTTATGTTATTGTATAGATTGATTCCTTGAGATATATAGTGAGCCATGTAATCATATCAGTGCCTCTGATCTCGTTGATCTATTTCAGTAAATGGTAACAAAGGAACATCCAGTGTGGTTTACTATTAATGGAGGTAACGTTCCTGAGGCGGTCGGGTGGCGTAGTGGTTCTTTGCCCGTCTTTCACCTCTGGCGTCTCGCATACATGAACGTGTATGAAGATCAATAAGGTTTTCAATCCATACTTTACCAAGAGGTTTACATAGGTGTTATCACGGGGTTTCCTCCCAGTTCTAAGACTATTTCTCCTTCTTAATCATCTCGAGTTTACGGAGCCCGAAAAAAACATTATCTCGTTCCCCCGAGATAATAAGTCGTGGCCACGACATAATTATGTCGTTCCCCCGAGATAATAAGTCGTTTCCACGACTTATTATCTCATGGCCACGGCATAATTATGTCGTTCCCCCGAGATAATATGTCGTGGCCACGACATAATTATCTCGGGGGAACGAGATAATTTTTGTTCTCACCCTGTCCACCGTCCCTTCCCGTGAAATACAAAGCCCGGGAAGGGACATGGTGAGAACAAAAATGTATCTCGTGGCCACGACATAATACGCGCCGTGTCGGTGTCGGACGTTTCGCCCCATTTCCACCAGATGATATTTAGCCGGCAGTCAGTCGATAAAATAGGAATAAGAGTAACTTACTTGGGCCTAAATTGCGCCAGGTCTGGTTTTATGAGTTGATGTTTTAAAAAACGCGCCTGTACTTGGCTCATTACCATTCTCTTGCAGCCGCTGTAGGCCTACTTTGAAATCTGTAAAGTTTCATTGTTCATTATTCCAAAGTCCAAGAGTGTTTGTTGAAGAGTCCAAACGTTTTCTGATGAAGCACGTTTATTTCACGCGCGGGCCGGTCACTCTGACATGTCTGACGTAAATCTTGCATAATTTTCAAGTCGCGCAAAGTTTGCGGTTCTCTTCGCGTAAAATATTTTACGTCAGATTTATGCTAGATTTACCGGGCTTATAAGTGAATCTCCGTCATTTCGGATCTAAATCGAACGCCGCGTGCTGTGGTTTTTTTCCTTAAATTCCAAACGTTTATTACAAAAGGGTACATGTACATTACAAAAAAAGCAATAGAAAACAAACAAACACAAAACAATTACACTTGTGGCATTTGAATTGCTTTATATCCAAGCGTGTACAATTAAAAACAAGATTATTTACAGTAAGTTAAATTTCTAAAAATGAACAATTATTTCTATTAAACAAACTACCATAAAACAATTACACTATTTAAACTATTTTATGTCCAAACTATAACAAAGTCAGAAAACAGAAGTTCAAAAATAAGATTATGAAATTACAACAATTTACGAACAAATAATTTCAACGTACGTCCAACCAACAAAATCAGAAAATTTTCATCCAATTCGTTTTGAGCCGAATTTGAGTGCAGTTAATAAATTTAACGGCAATAAGTGGTTTGGCCACCTCTAAGGATGGGCCCAAACCAGCCTGCATCCCATGCCTAGAACATGCGACACTCTGGAGTCCGGGCAAGAGGAAAACAGGCGGTGGATAGATGGAGTGAAAGAAACCCTCCACAGGTGCGTCCCATTGAGCCATAGACCGCTGTTTCCACCTCCCCACGACGCCCCCGGCAGAAGTGGAAGCTACAGTAAAGTAAAGTATTGGCTGCCGTGATAGTGAAGCCGTATATACGAATCGAAATGAAATAGCGCTAGCTGCTCTGTGACATTTTTGTAACAACACGAACAAGTTTTTTTGATTGCTTTTTCAATAGCACATACATGGGGACGAACCTCAAAGCGGGACACAGTAAATAATGTAAATCTTGTATCCGCCCATTGTCCAAAATTACAACTAATGCAAATGTTTTCCTATACTTGTAAAACAAGAAACGCAACACTATTGCTTAACGTATTTTTCAGCTTACAACTGAGGTAGGTGCCGTTGGTAAATTAATACCATTGAAAATATATGTATATTTGCAAAGATATTTTCGCAAACATATTTGCAAAAACAAATATGCGACGTCGCAATGAATATTTGGAAAGATTATGTGATTTGCGATGTCCCATGTACACCACCATACGTATTTGTAATGTCCCAGAACAGTCCGAAATCACGTCAAAGTTTTAAAGATTAGCGATTGTTTTGCACTTACCCGACGTAACTTTAAATTATTAGCACCGTATACCCAGTGCTAGTGAGTATATACATTGCTAATAAAGTTACGTCGGGTAAGGAAAAAAAAATCTCCAATTAACATACGTCCCCCCACGACAATCTAAATCACCTTCCCTCAACATCAACATTAATATATTAGACACCCCCCCCCGGATTCGAACCCGAGACCTCCGACTCACTAGGCAGACGCTCTACCAGCTGAGCTATAAGGCACAGTTGGTATACTCCCTCAGGTTTTGCCTAGGGACCCAATTTTTCTCTTGGTGTTGCATGGTCGCGCAACTATGCAAAGTAACGATCACAACATCTGGTATGGTGCCTGATCACTGATCACCATTGAAATGAAACAACCAAACGTCTGCCTAGTGAGTCAGAGGTCTCGGGTTCGAATCCCGATAAGTCCTTTTAATTACGATTTTTCTTTCATCCCAAGTTTGGTTGTTTCATTTCAATGGTGATCAGGCACCATACCAGCTGCTGTGTTTATAAGTATTGTGAAATGGACAGTATACGTGCAGCCAGCATGTCCGGAGGTTGGGAAATTAGACATCCGATGTGTTTTCAAATCGGGAAACCCTCTCAGGCAACAGCTAACAAAAGTGAAAACCAAACCGGATGCAACAAACGCATATATGGAGTCATCTACACTATTCCTTGTGAATGTGGCAGGAAATATGTGGGCGAGACGGTCCGCACTGCTTTCAAATGAGAATGGCGGAACACCAACGAGCAGTTCGAAACAAAGACAAAGACAATGCCACTGCTGTGATGAAAACCCAACATAAAATGGACTTGTCCTTTCCACCAGCACCAGCAAAGATCCTGGACAGAACAATTCACAACCGCGAGAAGAGTTAGAGGCACAGACTCGTCAATGCGCGCGTGAGGCAAAATTCGTGCCACGAAATACGCAGTTCCATAGCAAAGTAAAGGCATGGAGCTGCGTATTTCGTGGCACGAATTTGGCCTCACGCGGGCATTGACGAGCCTGTACCATTAAGGAAACACTGTTTATCCAACAAACAGCCAACATAAACAATGACCCTGGGGTCCACATACACTGGACATCTGCATGGACTCGTTTAGTACCTTCTACAGTATAAAGGCCAGAGTAGAATTTGTTTCCAATCAGTCCTGATGAAGATCCACAGATCGAAACGTTGACTTAACCATATGCTACATATTATTTTGTTAAAATCAGCTCCAAAAAAAACCCTTGTGTATATTCATGTCCGGAGGTCCTAAGGGAAATTGCTTCGTAAAGGCCAAAATTAAGCAATTCGTGAAACATCCATAATGAAATAATATGGGTCCGATTCAGCTACCATGGGGTGGTTTTTCGCTATAATATGTTGGCGGAATGATGCCTGCGTCCGTCTCACAGTTTTGGCTCAAAATGTGATACCAAGACCTTCCTTGATGGAAAAGACACAGGAGCGTGCCACACATCAAAGATGTGATGTAATTTGTGTGTGTAGCATTAGGTCATCTCAGTACTTCATCTACGTTGCTTTCATCACGAGGACGCGCTTGGTGCACACATATTTATATAAATTCATATATTCAGTTATCGTTTTCTCATAAAAAAAGTATCATTTCGTGCGGTATCATTGCATAATTTGAACCAATTATATATCTTTCATCTGAGCAAGGTTTATCCGGTCAAATGAATCATTTAAAAAATGGGACATTCCAAATCCCATAAATCGGCTTTAAGAGTTTTATGGTCGAAATTGGAATCATAGAATGTACCAAATGTAAAGCATAACTCCGTTGGATTTGTTACGATGCAATCTAAAATGTTAATGGCGTCAGCTTCACCAGTGCAGAATCCAGCTGAGATTCCATTCTGCGAGTGCTTTTAAGAAACCCCTTCAAATCACTGTACTGCAATCTGACCTTGGGGGCTCCCGCGGACGAATCCTCGATAACTATTATAATACCACTGATTGCTTATCATTCCGCTAGCTCCCCGAATCCGTAACAAAAATAAACACGTCACTCCAACCCGCAGATTCTCACTGTGCCGTGCGAATGCACCGATTTGTTTTCATAATATACATTTAAATGCTATTCATGAACGCTGTGGGAAAATTGTGTCTATAATAACCGAACAACGTAACTCAGTGCATCCTGCCTGTGATACATGGGCCATTAACTCAAGTTACGCAAGGTCCATAATTATAGACCACGATGCTTCATTGTATTGGGTGCAACTCCCAGCGGCGTGGCTACGGGGGGCGGGTGTGCTTAGGGAGGGGGGCGGGTGTGCTTAGGGAGGGGGGGGGCACGTGTCCTCCCCTCCCCTCCCCTCCCCTCCCCCCTCCATGTGCCCCCCACGGAAAAATCCCGATATATGATTTGTTTTTTATATAATGCGTTAAAAATGCAAGTAAAAGTTGAGAAAAGAAATGTGAAAACGATATATACCTACATGAAACAGACTTGATGTCTGCAGAGAGTGCTGTATGCCATGATTATACATGCATATATGCAGGTGGTGGAGCGGGAAGAGGACACAGGGGACTGAGTGTGGTAAATAACATGGAAAAGTCGACCAATATCATGCCACCGAAGATTTGTGAAATCTTTGTCAATTCCAAGATGGCCGCCGTTGACCTTGAAAATCGCTGAAATGGCTGTAACGTCTTTAATGTTTGGAGTAGAACAGTCATATAAATGTCTAACCTATGGTTTTCAGAGCCATGGAATTCACTGGTATCCATAAAATTTCAATCCAACCTTCGACAAACAATAAAAGCCACAAACTCAAAATGGCGGCCATTTTGAAAATGGTCGAAATTAACGGTGGTATTTCAGATTACCACAGGTTTGATTATCCTACTTGATTAATATGCATGTTAACAGCATCATTTTCCATAACCCCAAATTTTGGGTATGGAAACCAAAATAACTTTTTAATGAGCTTAAAGGCAGTAGGCTATACAGCATTGGTAATCTCGAAAATCAGAAATGTTCACAGATTTACGCCTAACTTACACAATATAAACATGATGACAGTAGAAAACTTCCCCTGAAATGGTTTTGTCTAAAGTCCTATATAGTCTTTGAGAAATTAGTAAAACAATTAGTTTTCGTCTCTTGAGACAAATTTAGTTTGCCCCAAAACCATTTCGCCCAAGTGCCATTTCGCCCCAAACCACTTCGCCCGAGTGCCTTTCGCCCCAAATGCCACTTCGCCTCAAAACTACTTCGTGCACAGGCCGTGGTTCAGGGTGAAATGGTTCAGGGCGAAGTGGTTTTGGGGCGAAATGACTGCAAAAAAGTTGACTGTTTTCTCAAAAGGTAGACGAAGTACGGAGCTGGTTTTTTCCCAGGTTGGTTTTAATCATGCATATATTCAATCACACAGGGATATACAACTATTTGTAACATTTTACCAATCATGTATGCTATCTTTAATGATAAATTGGATAAAGCAATTTTGACGGGCGGCCATTTTGAAATTGGTGGAAATTAAGTGTACCTATTTCAAATAACCACCTTGATTTGATGATCCTACATAATAAATAACCACAACACAGGCTTCCTTGACGCAGAAAACATGGGGGTGTTGCCACCAAAATCAAGTCTGTATTGAACATGCGAGCCTAAGATATGAGGCATGTATGAGATTCTAGCCTACAATAATGGTCCTGGAGCATTATTCGTTGTTATTACAGACCATATGGGAACCTTTTGAGAAAAGACTAGGGTAGAGGTAAAGGGTTTAGTGTCCGGGGTTAGGTTTAGGGTTAGGGTTGAATTCAATAAAAAGTGATGAGCTTGCAGCGAGTTCGTTTGGTGTAGTGGTTAGAGTGATAGATTTCTGTTATGTCTGGTTCGATTCCCATCTGTGACAGATTTTGTGCAATACTCGTTACTTTGTTTTAAAAGATAAAGTAGTTAGAAGCTTGAAAGAGCTGTTAAATGTGTTAAAGAAAAATGAGAAAATTGGGCTTATGGTCCAGGACCAGTATTGTAGGCCAGATTCTCACGCGTGCAGATATGAGCTGGAGCAGTTCTGACTGGCGGCCATTTTGAAAAGCGCCCCCACGCGTCCACCCACCACCAGGCAAAGTGCAGACAACCTGTTTCCAACACCTCTGTGGACAAGGTTTCCGAAAATTATTACTGGTCTGCAAAAATCCCCCTAAGGGGCGGGGGGATGGGGGAGCCCACCGTAAAGGCCCCATTTGCAAGATGAAACTCTTTACGGATTCCTGGAATAGGAGCATAACATATCCAAAAAAGAATGTTGGTAAGCTAGCCTGCGAAATATCAGCTACATAGATGCATATATATTTTTCCAAAAACGTTAATTTCTTACAAAAAGTACCATCTTAACTGGACAAATAAATACATGTGGTGTTTGTTAAAATTGCTATCAACATGTTTCGTAAGGTTTTCTTGTCAACTCATGAGCTAAAGTCTTGGATCACTGCAAATGAAAAATAATGGGCATTAAATAGATTGCCACACGACGCGGTATGCATTATATAATGATAATCGCTTTGTGCGTCACTGTAAGATATTGGAACCGACCATTTGGCACCATTAACCTCAGTAATCGAGTGGCTCAGACGTTTGTTTGGTATGCAGGTGCTTGTGGGTTCGAGTCCCACCCGAGCACGTTTCAGCACACTACACACTGCGTCGCGTATGAATCGACGTGAACATTATGGACCTATGCTGTGCAGACAAAATAACCGCGCAAACTGTTGGTACAACCATCTAGTTTTTCCCAGCCGCATACGTTTCCCGTACGCGTACCATTTCTAATGGTCCCTATTAGCAATGGTACGCGTACGGGAAACGTATGCAGCTCGGAAAACTCGGTGTTTATTTTACAATGTTGCATGGTTATTCAGAAAATGTGCGTACTGTGTTCACGGGCATATTGGTGTGAAATTCTCATATACCTGTGTTGTTAATATGTTTCAGATAAAATAACCACGCAAAATGGTGATATAACCACCCCGTTTTTCCAAGCCGCACACGTTTCCCGTACGCGTACCATTTATAATGGTCCCTATTATCTGACAAGCAGCAGTATGGACTATTACCGATACAGCCTATTGCTCTACTACGCCCATCGATTTTAAGATTACCAACCGCGTACAATGATGATGACGCTGTCATCTTGAGCAACTATATATTAATAAGGCGCTTTATGCCATCAACTATGCGGTATTATAGCTTTCAGTATAATTTACAGTATAATTTCAAATTATCAAAACCGAGGGTTTCTGGGCTTTCTTTTGTTTTAAAATTCGCACACGAAAAGACGCGAGACGTGATACAATGACTCGGTATCTAAAACGAGGCTGCCAGTGCTAATTTGAAATTTGTCAATTATCAACTTGAGATTACGGATGAGGAGATGCACTTTTAAAAGTTGCGCTATAGGCCTATAGGGTCCAACTTCAGTTTGGTACGTACCAATCTCAAGTAATAATTGTTGAGATGGAACGACATAGCAACCAAATTTCGTAATAGCCGATATGCGGTGATTAGCCGATATGAACAGTAACCCACATGCTAGCAAAGGTACATCTCCCAATCGAAATCGGCGAAACACCTACTACTCACTCTATTCTATCGTCCTGCTAGACTCCTTAGTCGTCTGTCGTATCTCCAGTATGTGCTTATTTCTTCATGATTGACTACGGAAGACGACTAAGGAGTCTAGCAGGACAACAAAATAGAGTGATTATCACGCATTTCAAGAAAAAAAAAGGGTTTTCGCCCATTTCGATTGGAAGATGTAGCTACCCACATGCGCAATCGGGCCCAAAGCATTAAAAGATGCGGTGGATATGTGTACCTCAGGCATCAAGACCAAAGAACAAGACATTCCAACGACGGTGGATAATAATATTTTGCCGCCAAACATATTGCAAGACTTTTTGCAATTGTTACATTTTGTTGTGGGACGTCATGTGTTAGTGCACTTTATAAGCTGTATAGGTTATACTGTGTGACGCTCGTCGTATTACCTTTCCACACAATTATTTTGTTTTCTCATTTATAATACAGAATACACAAAACATTCCATGTTGTAAAGCGTGATTTATTACTTCTATTATTTCTATGTTTGCCGTAAAGGTATAAAGTAATAGTTAACACGAACAGGATCCTACGATCTTGAGGCGTTAATAAATGTTTATCATATCGCCATTTAAGATAATTAATCACCACAAACGAAGCGCAACTGTAACGTATAAGCAAAACGCCCATTACCGTATACCGCATTTTGTTTACATACTTTACGTTCATACTTACCAACTAAGACTCGAACCATGTACTGATAGCATCCGATGCCCTGTTGTGCTTGTAGGCCGCACATCGTGATGGTGCGCAAATGGAGCATGGCTTTCTGGTAGGAATTTGTATCGCACACTTTTCGAGAAATGCCCAACAAGAATATACAATTACATCCAGCTCCAGATAATTCATCCAAAAACACGCAACTATCTACGGAGTCGACATGTTATCCGCTTCACTGTGGTAGGTAATGTTAGCCGATGCTGTGTCTGGCAATATCGCGTACCTAGATGGAATGGAAGACTATGTCGTGACGCGTGCATTCTTCATTCATCTGGGGATCATCACCGTATACAAAACCAACGCATCCTATACATGTAGACTTGTGCATGACACGCGCAAATACCAGCCGTCCAATTAGAGGGACAGTGGATTTTAACTTCCATTAATCTTGGAGTGTTGAACACAAACTGAGCTGAGAACACCGCGAAATGTTTCATCCCAGCTCCTCAAACAAGTCATCAAACCTTGGATGTCGGTAAAATGGAGCTTCACGAATGACTTTGAATTTGGCCAGAGACCTCTCGGCGTGTATCAATCACCGTTGATTCTTTGAAATTGAATTATGGCCGATTTTTGTGCGTGTATTTTGGAGACCGTGGTTACTCGAGCGGACTCGCCGTGGTCGTTAAGTAGTCTGCATGACTGGACGGCGCCGCCTTTAGTATGGAACTCATCCCAGTGCAGCTGTTGCTGACGTACGTCACGTATTCCTACTGTGCTCCTTAGGAAGCTTTGAGCTTACCGCATGCATAGAATGAGAGGCGATGCATGAGCGATGTTAAGGTATTGTTGGAATCTTGACAGTGGCGAAAGCCAGTTTGTGTGTGAAGTGCCATGTAAAACTCGGCAAAGGCATTTATGAGGAATTTGTCCTCCACTGACTAAATGTTAGTGAGCATTGTTCGCTGAATTTTATGCGTTATTTCCACTGACCCGAACACACGCGAAGCAATAAATTCAAGTACGCGCTTATACTGCAGATCCAAAAATGTACTGGTAGCCTTAAAGGTAGTAGGCGCAGGCCTATACTTGTTTGGTAAAGTGTTAAAACGGCATGATTTTCACTGGTAATTGAAAGCATATGTGAAAACTATCTTGTAGAAATTTCAGCAACATACCGGTAGATGCAGTAATACTTCAAAAAACCTGAAAAATCCAAGTACGGTTTTTGTGCGTGAACGAATGGCTTCAAAGATCGCCTATACAGGCGATCTTTGGAGATTCAAATAATTTTGTAATTTTTCTCATGAATGAGGCAATTCAGACTAAATAATTTCACAGGATGGTTACTACCATTACCTTCTTGATAACAAGTAAGTTTAAAGATAATAATTCAAAACAATTTGAGGTTAATTACCGACCAAACAAGTAGACTACCGTACCTTTAACTATTGCGCTCCCTGCATGTTTTGTTGATTTTAGCAACCGACATGTGATGAGAGAAAAATCACATAGGCCTCATCTGGATTCGAACCGGAGACCCCTGACCCGCGGGGAAGATATGCTCTACGTTCAGAGCTAAAAGGCACAGTGGTATACTCCCTCGTGTTTTCCATATAGGCTATACGAACTAAATTTTTCTTTCAGTGTTGCATGAATGCCCAACTAAGCAAATTTTTTTTTTATTAGGTGATCGGGCTGTTCCCCGATCACCTATTGATATTGTACGATTTCTTTGTCTTTTTTGGCTTTTTCGTTTAGGACGAAAAAGCCTTTGTTTTCGTTTTAATATTTTTTTTTTTTTTTTTCCGTTTTCTTCTGATTTTTTGCCCATAGACAAAGCGCATAGGCGTTGTCGGCGCTTTTTAAGGTTGTTCCCAAACATTGATCTTAACCAAACTTGGTCACATCAAAGACATAGTATAAGAGGTGTGCACCCAAGAATGGCTTCATTGTGACGTCATCAGTGACGTCATTACAATAGTTTAAAAATGCCTAAAAAGCCGAAAATGACCAAAATATGCACATTTTAAAATAATTCCCTTGCCAAAACCGCGTGACGCAGGGTCTTCATATTTGGCAGACATATAGATCAGATCCTAGCCTACAATGTTCTTAGTGTAGGCATTTTCATCTGACCCTTCTTTCCTGGGTCAATCGAAGGTCAAAGTTCAGCCAATTCAAAAATCACATTTTTTGTATTTGTTTGTACTTATGAAGCAATATTAGCTATTCAACCATGCTTGATTTTCATAAAACTAGGTACAGGCATGGGCCCCATCACAAACGTCCACCACCATGTAAAACGTCACCATGACGTCAAGGATTACGTAATTAAAATAATTTTAAAATGGCACAAAATTGGATTTTTATCATGAAAAGTACCAAAATATGCATTTCGTAAAACGCTTCCCTGTATGAACCCACATGACCCAGGGTCTTCATATTTTGCATACATATATATCAGATCATGGGCTACAATGTTCTTCGTGTAGGCATTTTCATCTGACCCTTCCTTCCTGGGTCAATCGAACGTCAAAGTTCAGCCATTTCAAAATTCACATTTGTTGTGTTTTTGTGTACTTATGAAGCAATTTTAGCTATTAAAGTACGCTTGATTTTCATAAAACTAGGTACAGGCATGGGCCTCATCACAAACTTCCACCACCATGTACAACATCACCATGACGTCAATGATTACGTAATTATAATTATTTAAAAATGGCAAAAAAGTGGATTTTCTTCATAAAAATTAGCAAAAAATGCATTTCGTAAAATGTTTCCCTCTATAAAACCACATGACCCAGGGTCTTCATAATTAGCAGACATTATAGATCGGATCCTGCGCTACAATTTGCTTTGTGTAGTCATTTTCATCCGACCCTTCCTTCCTGGGTCAATTGAGAGCCAAAGTTCAGCCAAGTCACAATTTGCGTAAAACCATGCCAGGCCATGCACTCGCATTTTGCTACCGTGAAAGTGATATAGCGCCCTCATAGTGATACACGTATAGCTAAAGAGAGAATGCGCAATACGTGTAAACATATAGTACATGTACTTATCTGATTACGAAATTGTCCTCCTTGGCCAAACTCTTTTTAATCTTAACAAATTATGTGCTCTGATTTCTGCCTTTGATCACTAATATATGTATATTAGTATTTCGAGTAAACATCGCAATTTCCATCCCAAATGTGAACAAAACAAACTAAAAATGAACAGTTTATAATTCGCAAAGGGAAATCAAAATTGCCTCTAAACTGAGTTTTCAGGATAAACTTTTTAAATATTTAATTTATAACGCCATGTCACATTATTACAAATAGTACTAATTTTACAGTAACTTAATTGATGTTTTTAAAAGTGCAAAAACTGAAAATTGCCATATTTTCAAATCTAAACAATTTTTTTCTCAATCGATGAAGGCTTCTGTACTATTTACATAATATACATGTTATTTTGTTTTATATGAAATTTAGCTCAAGACTCTCTTAGTATAAATCCTGAACCTACATGTTATGATACTCCTCAAGGAGCTAATTAAGTAATCAAAAGTTTTTACCTGCACCATGACTTGGTATCTCACAGTTCATCAAACACCTTGAAGTGGTAGATCTGTATAGCAGTACTTCCCCACCCAGGCAAACTGACACAACTCAAAAACTGTTCATCATCAGTTATAAGATTAAATGAACATACAATTTAATGTTTTCCATATTCAAACATTCGTAACAAATCAGCTGATTCACCTATGATCGTGATTCCTGCGCCATATACTGTCATTAACAAAGGTATTTAACTGATGATCCCATAATGACGTCATCACGTGTCAGATTAAAGGTGATACAAATATTATAAATATAAAATATTAACAAATGCGAGCTACAACCTTGATTCCTTCCCATATACGATCACTAGCAAAGGTCGTTAACTTTTGGCTTTTCCGTTTATTTCTTCTTCTGATTTTTCCCCCATTGACATAACGCATGGGCGTTGTCGGCACTTTTTGAGGTTGTTCCCAAACTTGAGGTTGTTCTTAAACAAACCTGGTAACATCAAAGACATAGTAGAAGAAGTGTGCACCCAACAATGGCGTCATAATGACGTCATCAGGTTAAGTTTAAAGGGGATGAAATTTAATGTTTCCATATGCAAAATTTCATAAAAAATCAACCGTTTGACCTACGATCTTGATTCTTTAGGCATATACGATAATTAATAAAGGTCTTTCAGATTCCCACATGCCTTCACATTTGACCTCATTCCCTATTGGTCAAACAGACTTTGCCTCGCCATTTGAAACTGGTAAGAGGTATTTGGATGGGGTCAAAGGTGTTTGAGTTCGACTAGGGTGGGGTATCCAAAAAATATCGCCATAACCTGTGAACTTGCTCACTTCCGGTAGAAACCGGAAGTGCATTTAAATGAACCTATTTTGTGAAAGTGGGGAAAGCTGCCGAGATGCGGGCGTTAGTGTCTAAGGTAAATAGGGTTTCCAAAAATGTAAGTTTCTACGTCATTCCATAAAAGGGCGCCCTCTAGCGGCGAAATTAAAAGTCATAAAATGCTCTTTAAAAGCAGTGTTTGCGCAAATTAGCCCAGTAGTGGTGATTATAGAGTGCGTCGACCACCAAACATGTCTGTGTTGTTAAAACATTGATTACGTCATCAATCCTTTAAAGGTAACACATTAAAGGTAAACATTTTTTAAATTAAATAACATCTAATTTTGCAAGCTAAGCATGCTTAAAAAAAGTTTTAAAAATTCGAAAAAGCCCTACGATCTGTTCATAGAACAGACGTAGCTCTAGTTTTTTATTTTTCTTCTTTTTCCACTCAAACGTTTCCAGAGCTTTTCTTCGAAACGGTTCAAGCTATCAACTTGAAACTTGGTAGGAACATCAACCCCAATGTGAAGGTGTGCATACAAGTGTGACGTCACCGTGACGTCATCGGGTATCAAATTACAACAAAAAAATGACCAAAATATGCATGTTTTAAAATGCTTCCGTCTGGAAAACCACGTGACTCATGATCTTCGTATTTGGCAGGCTTATATATCAGATCATGGCCAACAATTTTCTTTGTGTGGGCATTTTCATCTGACCCTTCCTTCTGGGGTCAATCTGAGGTCAAAGTTCAACGAAAACGAAAATCTCAATTTTTGCACTTATTGAGCAACAATGCCCATCAAACCAAGCTGAATCTTTAAGTAACTAGGTACAGGCATAGGTCCTATGGCAGACTTTCACCAGCGTGTATAATATTATGATGGCATCAAGCGTGACGTCATCGTGACGTCATCAAGTATCAAATTACACCCTCCAAAAAACCAAAATATGCATATTTTAAAATGCTTCCGTCTTGAAAACCACGTGACCCAGGATCTTCGTATTTGGCAGGTTTATAGATGACATTCCGTGCTACAATTTTCTTTGTGTGGGCATTTTCATCTGACCCTTCCTTCTGGGGTCAATTGGAGGTCAAAGTTCAACGAAACTGAGAATCTCAGTTTTTACACTTACCAGCAACAATGCCTATCAAACCAAGCTGAATCGTTAGTAAATTAGATACAGACATAGGCCCTACGGCAGACTTCCACCAGAATGCATAGTATCATGATGGCATCAAGTGTGACGTAATCATGACGTCATCAGGTGTCAAATTACAAAAATTCAAAGGTTATTATTTCAAAAATTCATATCTCAAGAACCGTATTAGATACTTGAACAATTCTTTCACAACATGATCAGTCTAAATGAACTGAACAAATCATACAATGTCATGACCCCTGTGTGACGCCTACTTCCGGTCCAAACCGGAAGTTGTTCGAAAATGTGCATTTTTGTAAGCGTTTTGAATGCAAATAGATTCAAAGTGGTAGTGAATTTGACCATATTTCTACGGAACGAAATGTTTCCACACATTTGGACTTTTTGACTATACCATTGGTGACGTCATCACATGGACGGTAGTTACGTAATGTGGTGTCAAAATACGCAAATTTGGAGCTGAATTGTTTTAAAATGCTGTATCTTGAGAACTACAGCAGATATTTGCATGATTCTTTCGCCACATTTAAGAACTTGACGTTTATCAAATTGTTGAACAATTTGTGCACAACATTGTGACGTCATGATATCGTCACAGGTGTCAAATTACAAAAATTAAATGGTTATTATTTCAAAAATTCATATCTCAAGAATCGTAATAGATACTTGAACAATTCTTTCACAGCATGATAGGTCGCAATGAACTGAACAAATCATACAATGGCATGACCCCTGTGTGACCCAATCCTGCGGTCCAAACCGGAAGAGGTTCGAAAATGTACACTTTTTTAGCACTTTGAATGCAAATAGAGCCAAAGTGGTAGGGAATTTGACCATGGTTCTACGAAACGAAACGTTTCTACACATGTGGAATTTATGACAATACCAATGGTGACGTCATCACACGGTAGTTACGTACTATGGTATCAAATTACGTAGTGTTCCAGCTAAATTATTTTCAAATGCTGTATCTTCAAAACTACAATAGATATTTGAATGATTTCTTTGCCACATTTAATAGCTTGATGTTCAACAAATTGTTGAACAATTTGTGCACAGAATTGTGATGTCCTCACAGGTGTCAAATTACAAGATTTTAAAAGTTATAATTTCAAAAACTCATATCTCAAAAACCCTGACAGATACTTGAACAATTCTTTCACAGCATGATAGGTCTAAATGAACTGAACAAATCATACAATGACACGACCCCTAGCTGTGTGACCCAAACCTCCGGTCCAAACCGGAAGTTGTTAAAAAATGTCCTATTTTTGGCATTTTGAATGCAAATAGAGCCAAAGTGGTAAGACATTTGAAAACGAAATGTTCTCACACGTGGACTTCATGACTATACCAATGATGACGTCATCACGTGCTTCGTGGTTACGTAATATGATCTCAAATGACAACATCTTGAGAACTGTAATAGATATTGAAAAGATTCTTTCACCACATATTATAGCTAAGAACTTATTCTTCAGTAGATCATTGAACAATTTGTGCACACAATTGTGACGTCATGATAAGATTGACTGTGCCAATAATGACGTCATCATATACACAATTTTAGCATTGAATAGTCATGTCTTGACAATTCCAATACTGGCAATCGATATGTGAATGTTTCTTTTCAAAATCGACCAACTCAAATTTTCAACCAATTTCAACCAAGTGTGACGTCATAATAAAGTCAATATTCATATCGCCCGATCACCTTGCGTTTTTAAAAAAAAAACGCCAATGTCTAGTTTTTTATAAAATTCTTTTTTAGTATATAATGCGCTATGATTAATGCACGATGTACAGAAAAGAATGTCGTACGCATGCGGTTAAAGATCACGACAAATCCGTGATTATTAGATGGAAAATCTATACTCGGTTCTGTGTCCTCTGCTCTTAACATCAGAGAAACTACTTTGTCTAGAACGTGGCACTTTTCGGATTTCGTATTTTATTCACACTTATTATCTGCCAACACTGGCGCATAGGCCTATTTGGTCCCGAGACGTAATTCGAGACGTAATTCGGCAGCACAGTTAAAGTGCGTGACCAGATCACATATTTTGACCCCCAACCCCCTATTTTTGCATGGGTTTTGTGGTTTTGCTATACCATATCAATTGCCATACTTTTATAAATACCATTCTGAAATTTGGCGCTCCCAATCTAAATACTTCCAAGGAGATCACATATTTTGACCACCCACCCCCCATTTTTCCATGGGTTTTGTGATTTTGCTACCATGTCATTTGCCATACTTTTCTTATTTTTAAATTTGGCGCTCCCAATTAATATTAATACTTCCACCGCAGTTTAGTAAACTAATTTATCGGGAGCACTGTGATCCGGGAGCGAAAGGCAGCATTTCACCATTTTCCGTACAAAGCTGGTCTTGCTTCCTCGAGGAAGAATCTGAAGGGAAGACAGGCAGATATATAGCGACAGACTTTCTGGCAAACATGACGACTCGGATCAGTGGCAGAGAGCGGCAGTGTTATGTTCATGCAGTAGGTGGGCCACCGCAACACGCGATATCATCGGTCTTACTATGCCCGATTTACTGACAAAAATATGTTTGAGAAAGTGAAATCGTTGAAACCGGTATGGGTGTCACATTTTCACATGATTGAAACCAAACTCCAAAGAAGGTATTTTTTTTCGTTCAGATTGAACACGGATTTTGGTAAAATTATAGGCCTATATTGAAATCGATAGCTTATTCAACTTCTCAGTTGCACTTCTGTCAGAAATGTTGCATTTCTGAGATAAATAAATGATAAATATTACTGCATAAAGTAATGCACAAAATTGAGGCCCGAGCTGAATGCAATTTTTAAAGGAGAACATTTGTGCAAGTGGGAAGTATATCTTATAATTGAATAGCTATCGATTTCAATATATAATTTTACCAAAATCTGTGTTCAATCTGAACGAAAAAAATACCTTCTTTGCTTCCAATCATGTGAAAGTGTGACACCTACCGGTTTCAGATTTTTCACTTTGTCGTTTCTATTGGACAGCATAGCAAGATCGATAATATCCAGCGTTTTGCGATGGTCCACCTACTGAATATAACCCAGACCGGTTGCTCTCTGCCACTGATCCGAGTCGTCATGTTTGGTCAGAAAGTCTGTCGCTGTATTAAACTATAGTGCGAAGTGCGAAGTGCAAAGATATATATATATATATATATATATATATATATATATATAATTATAACACGCCTCTTTCTGATT
Organism: Henricia sp. BOLD:AAB3569; assembly: GCA_037783545.1. NCBI lineage: Eukaryota > Metazoa > Echinodermata > Asteroidea > Spinulosida > Echinasteridae > Henricia > Henricia sp. BOLD:AAB3569. The sequence goes on along the minus strand of JBBELK010000422.1, from coordinate 65,002 downwards.
CTCAATCCTGACTGGCTGAAACGCAGTCACGTGAGGTTCACTAATCTAGGTTATATACCTCATGCGTAGATTCCTGTCATCTGATTGGTTAAAAGTGGGGGCATTGAATCGGCGCGTATATGCCCACTGGGCAATAGTCTTTACCATGCCCTGGGCATAGTCATTTAGCGGGTTCCGGACGCGCGCATTACATGTGTTAGCATAGCTGTGCACCAACTATGCAGCTGGGCGCTTCACGTAAACATTCATCAGGACAGTAATGGCGGAATCTCGACGTCTGTCGTAGATGATGAAGTCCTTAAGAAAGTAAGAGAAGTGGCCTACAGTGAAAACTGTGTCAGGTGAAATGTGCTACTAAAGTGCCAGTTGATTATGCTACAAATATTTGCTGTAAATATACAACTTTTCCGCCGTAGACCAGCTTCCGAAATCATAACTCATGACTGTATGATGTATCGTTACTTTTAACCAACCAGATGACAAAAATCTACACATTCGGTATATAAAACAAATATTGACTGCTGTTTATTCGGGTCATGGTTAAGATTATAGGCCCTCGGTGATCTCGAAGCCATGACTATGCCCCTCGGCTTCCGCCTCGGGGCATAGTCATGGCTTCGAGATCACCTTGGGCCTATAATCTTAACCATGCCCCTCATTGCAGTCAATATTTGTATATTATAACACGCCTCTTTCTGATTGTCAATCCTGACTGGCTGAAACGCAGTCACGTGAGGTTCACTAATCTAGGCTAGTGCATGAAATTTGCGCCAGCGTGAACTAGACGCGCGTATGAAGTTTCGGGCGCGAGCATTAAGACTTCACGCGCGCGTGTTTCCCTGCTAGTGTTCCTGACCGGTCACTAGTCTCAAAAACTAGTGACCGGTTACTGCGCCCTCTGGAGGTCGCTTGTTAATGTATTAAATTGAATTTTATCTGTACGTGTGTATTTTTGCCTGAGGCGTGTTATAAAACACATACGGACTGGCATAATTCGGTCTCTAGCGCACGTCTATGGGCCCCTCGTGACTGTGAGTGACCACAAGAGGGTCCTATTTCCCTCGGCCTTCGGACCCTCTTGTGGTCACTCACAGTCCCTCGGGGCCCATAGACGTGCACTAGTGACCTCATTGCCAGTCCATATGTGTATACTAGTGCATGAAATTTGCGCCAGCGTGAACTAGACGCGCGTATCAAGTTTCGGGCGCGCGCGTTAAGACTTCACGCGCGCGTGATTCCCTGCTAGTGTTCCTAACCCTCTTGTGGTCACTCACAGTCCCTCGGGGCCGATAGACGTGCACTAGTGACCTTATTGCCAGTCCATATGTGTATACTAGTGCTCAACTTACGAGGGTGAACTGTCTTCCCTTCACATTCTTCCACTTGATAGCAAACTCGAGGAAGCGAGACCAGCTTGTACCGAAAATGTTAAAGTGCATGCTGCCTTTCGCTCCCGGATCCCAGTGCAAAATGCAGGTATACAGAGGCAACCTTTCGTCAGAATATCCCCCTTTGGATTGTCATTTGGACCCCTTCCATCCACCATTTTGGTTGTCATTTTTCATGACCCACGTGGCACGAGTGATAACCGGCCAAAAAAGCAATAAAAGCGCATTGGTTGCACTTACCTCTGTTACTTAACGTTGCTCTATGTTGTTGCGCCATGGCTGTTGTATCGATAAAGATAAAATGGATTTCTTCAGGCTAAAAATTGTGATCAAGCAAAAGCACTTTCGTTTTTACAAGCTGCAGTGCATGCTCGCGCTCAATCATTTGAACGTATGGCAACGCGCGCGTGCGGCATCTTCGAATATATGTACGCTGGAGACGCTATCTTGCTGGAATCGCGTCCGCGCGTGCGTTTTCAAAGTAGGGTAAACAGCAATATTGCGTTGTGTACACATTCAAACGAGGTTTTAAAAAAGTGTAAGCATTTTCTCTTCATTTATTCGTCAATTTGGGGCTGAAAATAGATTGTTCTGTCGAAATTGGTTTTAAAAGAGATAACAAAGATGACGGGTAGGCCTACTGCATGTATGCAGTGCACTGTTTCCAGGAAGATGGGCGAAATGGAAGATTATTTAACAGGTAAGTAGTACAATCTTTGTTTATCATCTTTCTTGTAATTATAGAAGTATGCCCATTGCCTTTGGCGTACGTACAGTGAATACCCATGCAGTTCGAAGGTATAAAAACGATAAGGGGATAAGGCTTACGGAATAAGTTTCTTACGGAATACGACATTTTGTTTCTTCCTGCATAATAGAGTATTGCAAAATAGTCAGTAATGTTTCAAGTTGTGTTAGGAAAAGTTACCCATAAAAAGAATATTAAAAATTTCGTCAGCGAATTAATTTACACAACAGTATTCGCACTGCGAATTCACTTTAATCGGTCTTAACGGTAAAATGTCCACACTATTTTTTTCCAATTGTTTTCAACAGATTTCTTCAAGAAACAACACAAAGAAAAATCATGCTGACTGGCATAACATGAGTACTGGTGTATCAGCATTTACTTTCCCTAAAAAACTGAAGGAAGGCGGCTACAGCCGATAATTCGATAAGGGAGATCTGAGATCAACGAACCAAAGAATAAACCAAATGCGACGAAACGAGAAGGGAATGCTGTATAAAAAGGGAAAAACCTGCGTCCCTTTTGTCAAACATGAGAGAAATATAAGATCCTCATTGGGATTCAAACCTTATACACCTCTTTTACACCGGGCAGATGACGCTCAGTGGTGTAGGTTCTTATACCACCTTAGGTTTTTCCCCAAGACTAATGAATCACCAGGTAGATGCACTGCATGTATAAAGGCCTGACGTTCATTTCCTCCGCATGAAAGCTAAAGATCAGTATTTTGATGTATGCACAATACAAATTGATGAAAAAGAAAATAAATTTTTAGTATCTATTTTTAAAAATCTATACACCGGCTCACTGTTTACATAATTTAGTGATGTAGCATCACTTAAATTTGTTTGATGGTTCGTGTCAAAAGAGCCTAAAATTAACAAAAACGGTCAATGCGCTTTACTAACCGTTCACTATCGCGCGAACCTCGGGCGACTTTGCCGCAAACATTTCGCTCTATACTCTTGGCAGCTTTCGATTTTTCATATGTTTTACTTTGTTACATAACCTGAATAAATAGTATATTTTGACAAATACGCATAAATAAAAAAAACGGCCAAATTTGGTGGTTTCTTTTCAGGTTCTCTTCGGTAGGCCTATATTTCGGAATCATGTATGCGTCTATATTTCAAGCCCAACAAAGCCGGTGTGTTCCTTTAACGTTTGACGATGGTAGGCCTACAACAGTCGCGCAAAAGTTAGGTGAAATCATAATTAGGTGATCGGAACTCATTCCGATCACCTATTACTATTGTACGATTTCTTTGTCTTTTTAGGTGATCGGAACTCATTCCGATCACCTATTACTATTGTACGATTTTTTTTTCTTTTTTTTTCTTTTTTTTTCTTCTTTTTCCACTCAAACGTTTCCAGAGCTTTTCTTCAAAACGGTTCAAGCTATCAACTTGAAACTTTGTAGGAACATCAACTATCAAGGTGTGCATACAAGTGTGACGTCATTGTGACGTCATCGGGTATCAAATTACAACCCAAAAATGACTAAAATATGCATGTTTTAAAATGCTTCCGTCTGGAAAACCACGTGACCCAGGATCTTCGTATTTGGCAGGTTTATAGATGACATTCTGTGCTACAATTTTCTTTGTGTGGGCATTTTCATCTGACCCTTCCTTCTGGGGTCAATTGGAGGTCAAAGTTCAACGAAAACGAAAATCTCAGTTTTTACACTTACCAACAACAATGCCCATCAAACCAAGCTGAATCGTTAGTAAATTAGATACAGACATAAGCCCTATGGCAGACTTTCACCAGCATGTATAGTATCATGATGGCATCAAGTGTGACGTAATCATGACGTCATCAGGTGTCAAATTACAAAAATTCAAAGGTTATTATTTCCAAAATTCATATCTCAAGAACCATAATAGATACTTGAACAATTCTTTCACAGCATTATAGGTCTAAATGAACTAAACAAATCATACACTGACATGACCCCTGTGTGACCCCTACTTCTGGTCTAAACCGGAAGTTAATCGAGAATGTGCCAGCTTTTAGCATTTTGAATGCAAATAGAGCCAAAGTGGTAGGGAATTTGACCATACATGTAATTCTACGGAACGAATTGTTCCCACACATGTGGACTTTATGACTATATAGTCCATGGGCCAAGACACTTGTCGGTACCATGTTGGGGGACAAAGGCTCATCATATTTTTTTGAAAGATGACCACCTTGGGCACATTTTTTGGTATGATGGACATTCTCAAGTGGTAGTTTTATACCATTTTGGTGAAAAAACATGGTTTTTGGGACAAAATCACGTTTTTTAATATTTTCCCTATAAAAAGAGTTTGCAGGCTTAAATAAAAAATCTAAAATATGGATATTGTGAGCAGTGGAAGCGTTGATTTTTTAAAATGTTTTTTTCATCTTTTTCTCAATGGTTGCCATGGCAACAGCCGTTTTGGGGCAAAAAACACCATTTTTGGTAATAAAACATAAAAAATTCATATTGCAGGATTTATATGGAATATTGGGCTACTTCCAACGGCAAACTCATCCTGAGATACCCCGGCAGTTTTTAGGTACCTTAGAGTACAGAACATGTAGGCATAATGGTACATTTTGGGCCAAAAACATCATTTTAGAATTGCCGTTTTGGGGTAAAATCACGTTTTTTGAGATTTTCCTTATAAAAAGAGATTTCGGGCTTAAATGAAAAATCTGAAAAATGGATATTGTGAGCAGTGCAAGTAGTGATTTTTTAAATGGTTTGTTTCATCTTTTTCTCAATGGTTGCCATGGCAACAGCCGTTTTGGGGCAAAAACCACAATTTACGGTAATAAAACTTTAAAAATTCATATTACATGATTCATATGGAATATTGGGCTACTTCCAATGGCAAACTCATTCTGAGATACCCAGGCAGGTTTTAGGTACATTGGAGTACAGTGCATGTAGGCATAATGGTACATTTTGGGCCAAAAACATCATTTGATAATTGTGTAAAGTCACTTTTTTTGAGAATTTCCTTTTAAAAAGAGTTTGCGGGCTTAAATGAAAAATCTTTAAAATGGATATTGTGAGCAGTGCCAGCGATGATGTTTCATCTTTTTCTCAACACCATTTTTTGTATTAGAACAATTTGTTTACAATGTTCCTTATAAAAAGGTATGCAGGCTTAAATAAAAAAAATATATATATATATATTTTGAGCAGTGGAAGCGTTTTTTTAAAAGTGGTTTGTACCGTTTGTTTAATTTTCTTCTTATACATGTAGGTTGCCATGGCAACAGCCATTAATTTTTGGCAATAAAACTTTAAAACTCAATATCACCAGATTTATATGGAATACTGGTGTATACTCTAACGGCAAACCCATTCTGAGATATCATACCCAGGCAGTTTCCAGGTACCATATTAAGCGCTACCAGATTTGTCGTTTTGGGGTAAATTCAAGTGTTATTATATTATTATTTTCTGCTAAAAATGGTATATGTACACCAAGAAAAAAAATCTCGCGACAAGCAGAAGCGTTGTTTTTTAAAGGCTAAATTAATCTTTGTCTCAATGATTAACATCGCAACAGCCATTTTGAGGCAAAACCACAATTTTTGGTAATAAAACTTTAAAACTCCACAGTCCAAGAATTTGTATAGAATACTAGAGTCTTTCCAACGGCAACCCCACTCTGAGATACGCAGATAAGTCACACCCAAGTTCATGCACGTACCAGGTATCGGATTGTTTGACAACGAGAACTAGTGACTACTATAATATAGTTAAGGGCTGACCTTTTGATTCACTTTTCTGATTATTATGTGACAAAGATGCGATAAAGACTATTTTTTTATGTAAGAAGATTCCCTATCGGGATCCGGGAAAACGGAGATTCTGATGTTGCCAGGTTTGAACTGGACGCTTTCTTTGGGACACCTTATATATTTAGTGACAGTGAACAACTGATGACGGTTTATATTAGGAGTGGCAGGTCATCATAATGGCGAGGCATACCCCTATCAACCACTGGTGGTCTACTGGCGGAGTGTGAGTGGCAGGCAACGGGTGCTTTTATAGTGGTCCGCTGGTGGTTTTAGAACGGCAGGCCACTGATGTTTGCCGTTGGCTACTGCTAATATTCTGCTGGTGGTTTTGGAGTGGCAGACCACTGGTGGTTTGCCACTGGATACCGGCAGTAATTTTGCTGGAAGTTTTGTGGCGGAAGACCTTGTGGTTCGCTGGCGGTTTTAGAGTGGCAGACCACTGGTGGTTTAACGCTGGCTACCGCTAGTGGTCTGCTGGCAGTTTTAGAACGGCAGACCACTGGTGGTTTGTCACTGGATACCGCCAGTGGTTTGCTGGCAGTTTTGTCGCGGAAGACCTCGTGATTCGCTAGCGGTTTTAGAGTGGCAGACCACTGGTGGTTTAACACTGGCTACCGCTAGTGGTCCACTGGTAGTTTAGGAGCAGCAGACCACTCGTGGTTTGACGCTGCCGCTGGGTGTCCGCTGGCGGTTTAGGTGCGACAGACCACTGGTGGCTTGCTGCTGGCCACCGCAAGTTGTGCGCTGGTAGTTTAGAAGCGGCAGACCACTGGTGGCCGCTGAATACCGCTAGTAGTCTGTGGCTTGGCAGCGGTAAAACGCTGCCACTTGAGATACCCCCGGTGGTTTTGGGGTCAGCGTGTCGATGCCGGTGGCTTGCGCACTGGATTAGTACTACTGGTTATTTTAATCACTTTAAATCAATCCATAAACCTCAGCTTCCTGAAAGTATGCATTACCGCCCGATTGCATGTTATGTTATCAAACATCTCCTTTACAGGCTTACATGTATTATTTTTTCACCTGGATAGAGATACAATTAACGGAAAAGTGCCTTGCTCAAGGGCACACAACATCATATGCGGGCAGGTGGAAGCACAATATGTGCAACCATGCATGTCCGCAAGGAACAACAAAACTGCCCCACGAAATGGCGGCTATTCGATACGGTCTATAGACCGATCCAGTAAGCCCCGCCCACGTAGAAACGCGTCTAGCAACATCGAAGTGCGCATAATCATTAGATTGTTTGGACACCAAATAACCACGTAGATCACCATTGTACTTCAGAATAATTGATGGGTGGAAATTTTTGGGGCGGGGCTTAAACGCTCCTGGATTGGTCTATTTCTCCACGGCCAGATTTTTTCCTCTACCTTTTTAGCAGAAAATTAAAAAAAAAACCGGAATTTTACCCCAAAACGGCAATTCTAACATGATGTTTTTGTCCCAAAATTTACAATTCCGCCGACATGTACATGTACTGTACCTAAAAAATGCATGGGTATCCCAGAATGGGTTTGCCGTTGGAAGTACTCCAATATTCCATATGTATCCTGTGATATGAATTCTTCGTTTTATTACCAAAAATTTCGTATTTGCCCCCAAAACGGCTGTTGCCATGGCAACCATCGAGAAAAAAAGTTAAAACAAACCACCTAAAAAAATCAACGCCCCACTGCTTACAATATCCATTTTTTAAAAGATTTTTCATTTAAGCCTGCAAACTCTTGTTATAAGGAAAATCTTTAAAAACATGATTTTACCCCAAAACGGCAATTCTAAAATGAGGTTTTTGGCCCAAAATGTACCATTATGCCTACATGTACTGTACTCTAAGGTACCTAAAAACTGCCTGGGTATCTCAGAATGAGTTTGCCGTTGGAAGTAGCCCAATATTCCATATGAATCCTGCAATATGAATTGTTAATGTTTTATTACCAAAAATGGTGTTTTTTGCCCCAAAACGGCTGTTGCCATGGCAACCATTGAGAAAAAGATGAAACAAACCATTTTTAAAAATCAACGCTTCCACTGCTCACAATATCCATATTTTAGATTTTTCATTTAAAGGGCCTGTGACGTCCTAAACAACTTTATGCCTAAGCTTTGCTTCATAGTGACGGATTACTTGTTCTGCAAGACATACTGTTGTTCGTTTGGATGTAAAATCAATAAAAGGTAGCCTTTTGCAACTTTGAAGATTTCATTGCAATAAATCACAGACAGAGGGCGCTGTTTTGAGTGCATCACATAAGGAAGACAGAAGGGAAAAGTTAAGAAAAAACATAAGACTTCAAGTTGGACTTGTGGCAAATTGCTGCAGTTTCTACCCCCAGTTTTGTCATGGCTTACAGCAGGCAACATGTAAAACAAACTCAAACAGCCATGGATTACAAAAGTTTCAGGAAAATTGAGAAAAAAGTGGAATCTTTTGTGCACAGGTCAATGTGATTTTCCTGTGTTTGCCTCTTGTGACGTCGTGACCTTGGTCATGAATATGCATATTTTCATTAGCATAAAAACTAAAAACCTTTGTTTTAACCCCCAAAGCAAGCTCCAAATAGGATTTTTATGACTTTAACTGAGTAAAGTGGTTTTAAAGCATAGATTTCATTGATAAAAATCCTAAATAAGGGGCCCTTTAAGCCTGCAAACTCTTTTTATAAGGAAAATTTTAAAAAACGTGATTTTACCCCAAAACGGCAATTCTAAAATGAGGTTTTTGGCCCAAAATGTACCATTATGCCTACATGTACTGTACTCTAAGGTACCTAAAAACTGCCTGGGTATCTCAGAATGAGTTTGCCATTGGAAGTAGCCCAATATTCCATATGAATCCTGCAATATGAATTTGTAATGTTTTATTACCAAAAATGGTGTTTTTTGCCCCAAAACGGCTGTTGCCATGGCAACCATTGAGAAAAAGATGAAACAAATCATTTTAAAAAATCAACGCTTCCACTGCTCACAATATCCATATTTTAGATTTTTCATTTAAGCCTGCAAACTCTTTTTATAAGGAAAATATTAAAAAACGTGATTTTTTCCCAAAAACCATGTTTTTTCACCAAAATGGTATAAAACTACCACTTGAGAATGTCCATCATACCAAAAAATGTGCCCAAGGTGGTCATCTTTCAAAAAAATATGATGAGCCTTTGTCCCCCAACATGGTACCGACATCCATTTTTTTGGGTATTGGCCCATGGACTAATACCAATGATGACGTCATCACGTGCACGGTGACTACGTAATATGATCTCAAATGACAAAATCTTGAGAACTGTAATATATATTCGAAAGATTATTTCACCACATGTAAGAACTTGTTCTTCAGTAGATCCTTGAGCAATTTGTGCACACAATAGTGACGTCATGGTGAGATTGACTGGGCCAATAATGACGTCATCAGACACACACTAAAATTTTAGCGTAAAATAATCAAAGAGTCATATGTCTTAAGAATTCCAATACTGGCAATCGATATGTGAATGTTTCTTTTGCAACATCGACCAACTCAAGTTTTCAACCAATTTTAAAAGTGTGACGTCATCATAAGATCAATGTCTATGTCACCCGATCACCTTGCGTTTGTAAAAGACACAAACGCGAAGCTCTAGTTTCCCATTATTTTTGTTTCAGCGTCGTGACCGTAGTAATCTTGTTCTTACTTCCTCTTTGTACATTCCTGGTGTTTGAGTGTCAATAATTGGTCCTTGGTATAATTCAAAATCCAGCTTGAATGGAATTTCGAATTACTCTTCGTAATTAATAAAATAAACGTGTATACAGAATGACGAAATTATTTAGTGTGTTTGTACTGCTGGGGGCTCAATTTCAAAAAGCTGTTAAGCAGAAGAAAAAGGATGTGTTCAGATTTTATCCAGATCATACCTAACACGCATAAAATACCTTACCAAAAGTTATTATGCATGGAAGAAAACAAGAAATTTGCAATCTCCAATTTGGCCGTGGAAGCAAAAAGGTTGGTGTAATTATTGAACTGATTTATGGAACCGGATAATATAGTTTACAAAACATCGGTGGTTTTTCACGATATCCTTGAAATATGGATTGAGAACACGAAATTTCAGAATGCACAAATGAGAAAAGTATGACACATGCATATCAAAACCTCAACCATCCACTGGAAAAATGGGGGAGTCAAAAGTTTATTTGCTTTTCAAAATCGTATGTGCATTACAAAAAGTTGAGTTAATTGACCGCAACGGTCTTCTGCTAATCTTGCTCAGGACACAAGTTTATATGACACTTTTGACTGCCGGCACGGCGACCCATTTTTATCAAGCAAACGTTTTGTATTTTTACGATTTTTCTGTTAAACAGCTGTTATGAAATTGGCCTGATCCATTGTTTAGCCGTGATCGGTTTCAAAATATACATGTATTTTCGCCTCGGGAAAATATAATGCTCCGTGGGTCACCTCGGGAGGCTAGTTTTACTATACCACTCGAAGCAGTCAATATTTGTTTTATAACACCTCTCCCACAGATTCTGCTTAATTTTGGCTTAAATAAAAATGAAATCAGTTTCAATTTGTTTTGCATTCACTTTCCTACAGTATCCACCGCGTTCGTACAACTGCTAGCTGTGTGTGAAGTTGTTTTTGTTCGATCGCGCGCGTTACGCGTAATGCAGGCGTGTTGCGCCCACACACACACGACCGAGATTTGCGCGCGGGAGTTGCTAGGGGTGTAGACCAATCCGGTAACGAAAGTCTACTTCCCTGTATACCCGCCATAGCTGGGGGAGTCCAATGCATGGGCTGTGCGTTTTGTGTTGCCGTTAGAACGAAAAGCGCTCATCCATTAGATGCACGAACGCGCCCCCTCCGCGCGTGCACGCGACGCGCCTCCTTCGCGTACACGCAACCCTACAAAGACGCGCAACTTGTTCGAAGTAAACAAATGCAGCTTCAACAACAGCAAAAACATACAGTTTATTAAGTGGAAGCCCCCAGCTATAGCGGATGTACAGGGAAGGAGACCTTAGTTACCGGATTGGTGTATAGTACTTTTCGGAATGCATGGTATAGTCTTTTTGGAGCACTTGTACAAAGATAGAAAACAATAGCCAACGTCACGTGACACGCTCTCGACCAACCACGATATAGAATATGTGGGCGAGGTTTATAAATGACGCTAGCCTATAAGGGGATTGTCAACACGTCACGGGATTAACGTAAACTTTCTTAAATTCTATGAAAGCAGACATACAAATTCCAAAAACAACAAATTTCCAAATAGTCCTACTCTACGCATACTAATATGCACTGTATACATGTACATACTCCAACAAAGCATGAGCAAAGTGACGCGTTAATACCCTTTTACTATACCTCATAAATATTCATCAGGCAGCCGCGGTATTTCATTGGTCCATTCCAGCAACTCAGCCGTGTGTTAGTTTTTATTACTATACCTCATAAATATTCATCAGGCAGCCGCGGTATTTCATTGGTCTATTCCAGCAACTCAGCCGTGTGTTAGTTTTTACTAACACACGGGTACTATCACACGGCCTAGATTTGTCCCAGTACACTGTGATCTTTTTACCAACAACGCATTCACTTTTCGTTTGTGCAGTGGAGATTAGTGCAAGAGCTCATTGTACCAGTCTATTACAGGTATAAATCAAAATGGCGTTTACTGTGCTCGCTTTGCGATCGTACAGAGGAAGAACTTGATGAAATTTTGGACAAAAAAGACGCCAAAGAATCAAAATGAGCTTTAGAAAATGCAGTTTGCATACTTGCAACGGTATTTTTTTCATATGCATTGAACACGGATTTGGGTAAATTTATATATTGGAATCGATAGCTTATTCAATTCTAAGATATACTTCCCACTGACACTTCCGTCGCAAATGTTGCATTTCTGAGATAAATAAATGATAAAAGTACTGCATAAAGTAATGCACAAAATAACGCGGCGAGCGGTCTGTGCGTAAGTGCGACAACAGAGGGCGCTGCGCGCGCGCGTGAATGGTTATCTTGTGCACTAACTGAAGGCAATTTTTAAAGAAGAAAACGTGATTTTTCTACAGAAAAGCAACATTTGCGACAAAAGTGCAAGTGGGAAGTATATCTTAAAATTACATTATGTGTTGATTCCAGGAGGTAATTTCCTTAAAATCTTTGTTCAATGTATACGAAAAAAATACCCTTGCGACAAACACTGAATGCAGGGGAATGACCATAAATAAAGTAGAACAGTTGGAAGAAAGGTAATTAAATGACTTTCTACGCCGAAGTTCGCACCAAGTTTGACAATGACAGATTTGACGGTGTTCCATTTAAAACCCTTAAAGTTGTTGCAAAACTTTAATTGTTTTAACATAATTCCAGTGTTTGTCTGAATTTCAAAAATATTAAATGACTAGACATGAACTTTCTTCTCTGTGTCTCCTTAAATTGAAAAGAATGTTTTAGTTTAACCAACTACTTACTGCACGATAAAATTAAAACACATGGTGGAATAGACCAGTGAAATACCGTGGCTACCTAATGAATATTTTATGAGGTATAGTAAAACAAATACAACATGGTTTGATGGGAGATAGTGAAAACTAACAACCCCGAGGTGTTGGATGATTGGCACTATTTGCACAACCGCCGACGTTGAGGGCTGCGTAGGAATCTACGCAGTCTCGAGTATACCAACCCGTCGGGTGGACGTGTGTGTGATCGCTCGGGATAATCAATGGTTTTGAATTATCATCCATTAGCTGATATATTTCGAGGAAAATGAAAGTGCAGCAGTGTGTTACCTAGCGTCGAGTTTGGGATGTTTTGTAAGGCGAAATCAGGTAACCAGAGTAATTTAGAGGCATTTAAACATTTGCGAGGTGTGGGCGGCGCCGCGCACCGGTGTCGTTGCGCAGCTTCAAGCAATCGCCGTTACCGCACGCATGGTTGGCACTACACGTACGTACATAGTCAAATTGGCTCTTTCTCAACAATGGTAGAGCGCGCTCCAGTAATTCCTTTTGAATTTTCGCGTGCCTTAAGCAATGCACCCCTCATTGGGCTTGCGTGTATATTATAGGCTATTGTGCCAATGCTGTGTGCGGGTTATGCTGCCTCGTCGTGTTTTATGTACCGGACAAGTTTCCAACTACATGTACTCGTTTGTTGAATGTGCTGAAGATGGACATGATTTACGCCTTAGTTGAGGTACGAATTGCTTCAATGCTTTATATGTCATAAGATATTATTCAGTTTTGGTAAAACATCTGTCAGGCCCATAAATATGGCGAATTAGGCCTAGTAGCCTCAGGCTCGTATTTTATAGGTATCACCCGTGTGGCGACGGGGGCCCAGCCATTCGACAGGTATACAGGTATACAGCCAAATATTTTGTACGTATACAAATGCATACGACTCTTTAATTAAGTTTGGGCTACTAAGCCCACCATGCACAAGTACGCATTATAACAATTAACACACGCGTCTCCGAAACAGTGCTTTTCTCCGCCTTTTCATGGAGCCAGGCGGCCAAGGTACAGCGTGGGTCGGAGAAGGCATGGGCAGGTGAAATGCTTTCGATAATTGGCGTTTACACAAACAGTTTCCGAAATTTCAATTTTCTTTGTTGCTTTTTTCGTGCTCCCTATAGGAAAAGGCGGATGCCAAGGATGGTTGGCAAGACATCGACCAATTGCAAGGTCTGGAAGACCGCTGGAGGGAGAATTTGTTCACCTTGGCGTCCTATGGATCTATATGGAGGACAACGCCGAAATCTGGAGCGAATGCTCCAACGGGTAAACAAGGCTCAGGGTGCAATGCTAGCATGTTTATAAACGGGGCACGCCCTTGAATCGTGGGAATTAAAATACCAGTTTGGCATGTTCGTTAGATGAAAGAGGGCGGGCCTCTTTCAAGATTCGTAGTTCGGAAAGTGCCCTCACAATTCTTGTTTTGTTATTGCTCGAGCATGTATAGCGAGCGCAATATAACAATAAAAAGGAGTCAGCCTAGCATTTGGGAAATCTGGTTCTGGCCTTTTGTTTCAAGGTACCTGTGTTAGCGCCCTCATAGGTAATGGAACAGGCCCTAAGTGGCAAGTGAATGGACTCTTGCTTACTAAATGTATGAAGTGGAGGACGGGCCCCCAAACGCGCAGTTTAAGCGCATCTTTTGTTAGGCAATTTACGAAGCACGGGTTGGGCTTCCGAGTATCAAGGCCTAGATCGTATTTCTATGGACCAGGACTGGTCCCTGAGTACATGTGGGCTATTTCACAGTGGGTGGTCATTTGAGTAGATTACAGTTTAACCCATCCTGGATAACTTTATCAGTGCATATACATGTTATGAGTGATTTTATATGACGGGTAATATGAAGGACAAGCTACAGAACTATTTTTACATAATTCTACGAGTTATTCGTTTTTAATTTCTCTATTTACATGCACTTTTAACACCATTTTGGAGTCTCATTTCAAGTTTTGCATTAGTTTAAGTGCAATCATTTGTTGATGATGCATTATTGTGGTGATCATTTGGTGATCAATCATGGATATATAGTGTTCAACAATATTGTGAAACTTGGGTTGGTGTAATTCGGTCAACAAAAAAACAAACAAACAAACAAACAAACAAACAAAATATGGTAATGTCCTCTCCAGGTCAAGGTATTCCCCACAATGGAATAGTTTGGAGATATGTACTCACAAAGATGTTTGTATCATCACATGACACATTTGATGGAGTAAATATGACAATTTGATCGTGGAAGAGATTTGAGTAAATTTTATCAAGATCATATTCAGGGTTGTGGAAAATCCGTTAAACATTTGTCCTCTTCAGGACAGCATTCAATTGTAATATAACATGTCAACCATGATTGAAATATTTCGTTGTTAGGTTTGTAAAATTAACAGTACCATTCCTTCTAACAGGACAGTGCATGGCATTACCATTTCAACATTTAGTCTGGCCATTATATTGTGATATTCTGTGTTTAACAAAATGTCCTCTCCAGACAACCAATTACAAATTATTATTTCAGTGGAAAAAATAAACACGTTAATCATAATGCCACGCTCTGATATTTTTTGAATTATTAGTATACATCCTGAAGTTTTTAGATCAACAAACTTTTGTGAGTTGGACAAGTTTGAAATTTTACCCCGATTTGCCAGTGAGACTGAAAGTGTACACTTATTGTGAAATAGCCCATGTCTTAATTTCCAGTTCCTTCGAGGAGGCAGAGCATGGGCCTCTGAATGCTATGCTGTTGTTCGTGAGCACGTCAATTATACTGAATGATAGATATGTGTCGCCATTAGGCAGCAAGCATAGATGCACTGGGGGTTTGGCTTGACAATACTTAAAGTTTCGTCATAACCCCAGTCAGAATCTGTATAGGCCGAGGACGGGCCTCTAAAGGGCAAGTTCAAAGTACCCATAGATTACATGTGTACTTGCCGAGATCGGGCCTCTGAATACTAAGTGGTAATACATATTCCACATGTACTCGGTACTAGACAGAGGACGGACCGAGTAAATATTGCCCACGTACTTTATATACTAGATAGAGGGCGGGCCTCCCAATGCCAAGTTTAATATGCTCATAGCTTGCATGTGTACTAGGCAGAGGAGGGCCTCTAAATGCCAAGTTGAGATGCCAAGTTCTGATGTGACGCTAATTTTGGCATGGGTACCCTTTTACTAGACAGCCGACCTCTGAATTAGCGTATCCCTATTAATATGCGCTCTTATTTGGTTTTGGTACATAAGGGCGTCTACATAGGCAGAGGACGGGTCTCTGAATTCAAAATTTCAATAAAAATCAATTTTATGAATGCCAAATTTTAATGTGCCCATGTTTTCTATGTGTATAGATACAGGTACTAGGCACAGACGGGTCCCTGTATGTCAAGTGTAATATACCCATAAATGGCGTGTGTGCTAGAGGACGGGCCTCGGGACACCAAGCTTAAAGTTGCATTGCCCGTGTTTCGGTGAAAGGATTAAAAATAAAAATTAATTTACACAAGCGAACGAATTTATAAAGCTTACGTGTCTCTGTAACGAAAAATATCAAAAACTTAAGTTTCCGACGTCGGGAGTTGGAGATGCAGGCCTTTTTCTTGAAACGTGCTTTTCATGTTGTGCATGTGCGCGTGCGCTCGTATGTACATGGTGTGTGTGCAATGTGCACATGTGCGCGCACATGTGCATTTGCGTCATGGCCCTGTCGATTGGGTGACCTGCCAGCCATTTGGTCGTTTCTTGTTTTTGATCGACTGGCGTTGGTCCTTGACGGATTTTTTACGTTCTTGGTGCCAAGTGGGGGCTGATAACTTTTTCTATTCGGGAAAGTTACCTATTTTACCCTAAAAAACAAAAACAAAAACAAAAAAAAGGGCAGTGCAACTTTGATGAGCATTTATATTGCAGGTGCGATACACAGAGGGCGGGCCTCTGTATGAATGTACCCTTGATTTGCATGTGTACTCGGTACCAGGCTGAGGGCGTGCCTCTGAATGCCAGGCTTATGGTACATGTGCAATGTAACCATATTTTGCGTATTACAATCGGGTCATGGTCTTAGATGAGAGACATTCTATGATTTGAAGCAAAAAAGCCCCTTTTCCCCTTGTCCAATCAAAATGTTTCATATATGAGTGGGACGGGAATTTTATGTAGTTTATTCATAAGTGCGAGTTGAATCTGTGTGTCACAGAGAACGACCGTGCCGTTCAATTCAGTGAGACAACCTACTGAAAAATGATCAGTAATCGTGTTGACCTCCATTGACTTTGCCGATTTTGAGGTTCAACACCCGTTCTTTGAGTGAAAAAAGCCCCTTTTCCCCGTGCATCATATATTTTATGAAATAATAACCAAACTAAAGGTAATACTCTGTACTTTGAAATGCATAGCGAGTTGGGGAGAAACATAGACGTACTTTTTTTATGTACTCACAAAAGTTCGCAGTGAGGGGCTGTTTTCCGTGTCATTTTCCTCCGCTGAGCGTAGGGTCACGGAGCTCAGCGAGCAGATGCGCGCAAGTTCATGGTGCAAATGTACTTGGCAGAGGACGGGCCTCTGAATGCTATGTTTATGGTGCAATGTACTTGCCAGAGGACGGGCCTCTGAATGCTATGTTTGTGGTACAAATGTACTTGGCAGAGGACGGGCCTCTGAATGCTATGTTTATGGTGCAATGTACTTGGCAGAGGACGGGCCTCTGAGTGCTATGTTTATAGTGCAATATTCTTGGCAGAGGACGGGCCTCTGAATGCTATGTTTAAGGTACAAATGTACTTGGCAGAGGACGGGCCTCTGAATGCTATGTTTGTGGTACAAATGTACTTGGCAGAGGACGGGCCTCTGAGTGCTATGTTTATAGTGCAATGTACTTGGCAGAGGACGGGCCTCTGAATGCTATGTTTAAGGTACAAATGTACTTGCCAGAGGACGGGCCTCTGAACGCTATGTTTATGGTGCAATGTACTTGGCAGAGGACGGGCCTCTGAATGCTATGTTTGTGGTACAAATGTACCCGGCAGAGGACGGGCCTCTGAGTGCTATGTTTATAGTGCAATGTACTTGGCAGAGGACGGGCCTCTGAATGCTATGTTTAAGGTACAAATGTACTTGCCAGAGGACGGGCCTCTGAACGCTATGTTTATGGTGCAATGTACTTGGCAGAGGACGGGCCTCTGAATGCTATGTTTGTGGTACAAATGTACTTGGCAGAGGACGGGCCTCTGAATGCTATGTTTATGGTGCAATGTACTTGGCAGAGGACGGGCCTCTGAATGCTATGTTTGTGGTACAAATGTACTTGGCAGAGGACGGGCCTCTGAGTGCTAAGTTTACGGTGCAATGTACTTGGCAGAGGACGGGCCTCTGAATGCTATGATTAAAGTACAAATGTACTTGGCAGAGGACGGGCCTCTGAATGCCGTGTTTGTGGTACAATGTACTTCTATTTTGCACATATGCGCGCTATACTTGGCAGAGGACGGGCCTCTGAATGCCATGTTTGTGGTACAATGTGCTTCTATTTCGCATACTCTGTATTTGGCAGAGGACGGGCCTCTGAATGCCATGTTTGGGGTACAGTGTACTTCTATTTCGCATATATGTACTCTGTACCTGGCAGAGGGCGGGCCTCTGTATGCCATGTTGATGGGCCTTCGCTAGCACGCTGATTTTAATGTGGTCCAGGGGCACCTCTTTGTGCCATTTTGTGAATCCCAAAGTTCAAGTACCCCGTTCGCAAAGTTTTGCTAAAAATAAAAAATAAAAAATAAAAAAAACCAACCAGTACCATTGAGTACCAGTGGTATTTGAAAATGCTGGAGAGTCATCTGTGTGAGAGAGATTTTGATCAATCTTTGATCCCATCGCTACGCACGCAGCGAAGCGGAAACGAGGCACCTCCCAGTGGGTAATTTTCAATGGCAAACCAAGTGGCTTGCCAGTCCCTTTTACACCCACCCCGCCTGAAGTTCTCTCTGGTAGACTACAGGTAGATTTATAGGCGCTCGGATTCAGAGATCCAACTATTTTGTAGCCGGCACATTAAGCAATGATCCTGGTGCTTTGGGACGATATCTTAGCAGAGTCACCCAATAGGGACGAAGTTCATGGTTGGCTTCATCATGGAATTAGTCTGTATAATTTTTTCCAGTCGTTTCATGGCAGATACAGGGGCAGGAATTGCTGTTTATAATTGCCCACCGAAAGGTATTTTAAATGCGCTCATTTGTCAAGATTATGTCGCCCTTTTCATAGACACAATCACCAGGCGGTGGATAGAGGGCTCTATATACGTTGTGGGTAGGGTCAAGGAAGTACAGCCGCCGAAATGTGTGACTGCCTTGACAGTCTGCTTCTATATCAATGAAGGGACCTAATCTTTGGCGCAAGGACACACCCTTCAGTGTGGTACCTTTAGGCAATGTTGTCAGACCCATAACCAAAGGCGATATTTTCTCAAGTACCGACAACAGCCAGGGGATACAAGCAAATCTTCTTGACCAAGGAGTCCAGAACCTTTTCCGGCTTCGAGTGGGTTTGGTTTAAAAAAAAAAAAAAAAAAAAAACCAGTGCATAAGTTTACTCATCCATTGGCTTTTGTCTTCCTGCATGGCTTAAGAACAGAGGTATACATACAGAAATATGGATAGACGACCGTTTCATTGGCAAGTGCCATCCCAGCGATGGAGGGCCAAAGTATACGAAGGTTTAAAACACTTCACTCGTGTTTGTTTTATTGCGGTGTGAACAGGACATGCATGGGGACGGTTCCTACATCAGAGCTCTAAGGGCCGTTTACGTCGTACGCTACATACAGTTAAAGCTCGGCTTGTTCAGCAACTTAAGGAAAAGTCATCGGCAGCCATCGAACAGCATGGTGCATCTCGGGTTCGGCATCTGCTCCAAACCCTATCATTTCCGATTCCTGAGCATAAAAAGGTATCATTCGCTGAGGTACGAGAGACAATTTTGCGGGAGGATAAAATGCTCTAAAAACAGGTGCAACGTTTTGTGGGCAAAGGCCAAAGTTTTGCTCTGGTGTTTGTTTGTTTCTGAGGGAATGCTCCTCCTTCATATCTACACTTGATATGATCTCGTGCCTACGCCTCTGTCACCACAAGTGCGGGAGGAGATTCTATTTTGGAGGTTTGTCGATAGCTTCTCGCAGCTGATCCCTTGAAGTCAAGGCCGCCACCTTGCTATCGCATTGCACTGTCGGCAGACGCATCTGGCTATAAATAGGGCGGTACCCTAGTCTTACCAGACGATGGAAACAGGAGCAAGGGCAGGAGGAGACTAACTTTCGTAGATCAGCTGAAGAGGGACGCAACACAACAAGAAACAACTGAGCTTAGGACGCTGATGCTGGACCGAGATGCGTGGAAAACGACCATCAGAGTTTCCCGAGAAGGCGTCGGCTGAAGACAACCTCTCGCTCAACTACGACATTTTGGGACACACGGGTATATGTCGCAAGGAGGCCCTTGATCTATATTTTGTGTGGCTCTCAGTCTTTGATTCGCTATGGAACTTGATGGTGGATGTGGTTGGAGATTCCAGAAATGTGGTGGATGCTTGGACTGGCCTCCGAGCTAGGTCTAAACCGCTTTCAAAAATGTTGAAGTTTAATTTTTTGTTTTGCCCTCTCCTTGGAGGCAAATTTTTCGCTCAAGTTGACCTAGGTCTCATCTGGTAATCCCACAGGTTTTCACCTTTGATTTGATGTCACTTTCGTCAAATGTCCCGGCGCGCAGGAACGGGTCTCCACTCAAGTTCTTCCTTTCGCCTGTCAGAGGCAGGTCAAGCAGGGGTTTTTAGAATGTCCCGAATTTTTCAAGGGCTGGGGTTTGAGCTCTGGGCCTTCCAGTGCTACTTCCCACGTATTGTCACCCCCCGAATGGATATCGCTTACGTTAAGCGTCACCATGTTCTCCTTGTGTCCGACTCAATGTTCAGAGGGTTCAAAGGATTCGGCTGGCCCAAGGCATTGAGCGTGAAAATGTTAGCCAACGGAGGCACAAAAATGGCCCCGTTATGTAGACATCTGGCGGTATCTTGCAGGGCTTTTCAGCCGGAGGTGGCAGTTCTGCGCGGAGGCATAAATGATTTCAGCCGATTGACCGACCCTTCGCAGGGTGTACTTGACGTGGTAGGGGTTTTTCGCGCTGTTGCCCAACTGATCAGGGAAAAAATTCCCAATATGCATATTTGTTCTTTCCTCAAGGTGCCAAACCAAGATGGTGGACATCAATCGCTCAGTCTCCGTAGTCAACTCATTATTGAAAGAGGTCTATCATGAATGCTAGCTGGCAGTTTTTTTCTGGAACGATTACATCGTGGAGCAGGATCTTGCGGACATTGTGCACCTATCGATGATGGGATATCTAAGCTCCAGCGCAGGCTGCGGCTGTTTTCAGATCCGTTTCGGGCTTGCCCTCGGGAATTCCGATACAATGCTAAATTTCTTCTTCAATCATGCCCTCCCCTTCACGAGAGCGTTTTGGTATCTTTTTGAAGATGATCAGTGCGGCAACCAGGCGGACAAAACTAGGAAACGAGTTGGATACGCAGGGATATGGAGTGCAAAAGAGCGGACTTATTTGCAGCATATAGACCGATTTCTGCGGAAGCATCAAAGCAAATGATGCTGTACTGAAGGGGAGGATCTGGAGTCAGTGACACCACTTGACATCCTATGCTTTTTGATCGATCGTGACTCAGAAGGTCGCACGCAGATTCACGGCTTAGGGTGAAAAAAATTGGGTAAGCACGGGATCTGCAGCCGATTTCACGAACCCTTACGCACTGCGTAAGTCCGCTTGCGCAACATTTTATTGCGTAGGCTGCGCACGTTCCTGTGAAAATTACACGCAAGCTATAGGGCTTGCGCCATTTTGAAAAAGTTGCGCAAGCTGCGCACTCTTTCGTGAAATCTGCTGCCGCTCTTGTGGGTGCCCGCTTATATTAACGGCATGCACCGTGGACTCTTATGTTGGGCAGATAAGGGCATACTTTAACTCATTCGGTAAGACCGAAGTCTGGCGAGTGGGATAAAAGTTCGCAAACCCTTGCATCTCTCACCAAGTTCGTAGATACATGAATGCAATGCAGCTGGAGCAGGCTGAGTCTCACATTACTTCAAAGCAGGCAATTCCATTGTTTTCTGATAAGTTACGATGGTCGGTGAAAGAGATCACTGACCGATCCTGGAGACTTGGCAAAGGCGAAGGTCTTTTCCCCTAGCGCTACGTGGTACAACGAGACTTGGCCCTGTTCCTCTGCCTATAATGGGCCGGAGACAGAGCTGGTGACCTAGGAGGAATCAGAACCTGAAAAATAACAAGGATCGAAGGAGGCGATTTTTTATTCAGCCACACTATTGGCAAGACGGTAAGTGAGGGTGACTCATCATTGATAATGATTCCAAAGTTGCAGGACCAAGGAAAGATGGATCCAGTCGGCGCAGTTCAAAGTCTGGTTGATCTTTCGCCCCTTGGCGGCCAATCGCAGAGTCCTCGTAAACAAACCCTTCGCCTGTTAACGGACCGAATTCACGGCTGAAGATGTATTTTGCTGCAACAGACAATCCTGAAAACCAGCTTTTGAGAGCGCACAACAGCCGTGCCTGGGCAGCAACCACACTGCGGCTCCTGGATGCATCGGACGAGCAGGTGATGGACCACTGCCAATGGGCGTCGCGGAAGACGTACAAACACTATACCCAGGTTGAGAGAGTTATGAGGCGTCAGAGCACGGTCCAGGTATTACGCGACGCCGTCTCCACAGCTGAACAAAGTCCAATGGCAGATATCGTCGGACAATTCTATAGGCGTCTGAACTCGGGCCCCGGGGCCCGCGTAGCTTTCCCGCCATCTACATGCAGCTATGATGTCTAAAAATACCATCACCTACTAACAAAACTACCCATTTTGTTTTTAAATCAATTTTATAGGCAGCGACAGCTTGAGAAAAGAAAAGAGAAGAAAATACAATGAAAGAAAGGCAGCAAGACAACTAGTCCAGTTTTTTCTTTCCTTTCTATCTGATACAGTCTCCCGCTTTCGTTTGAGGTTTGGGTAAGGATTGGGGTGTATTTGGGCAGGCTTGGGGGTTCTCGGCGGCCTAAGAGGGCAGGTTTTGGCGAAATCCATCTAACCCATATCTAAACCCTATAGATGCCGGAGTCGGACGGAAACAAAGGCGGTTGTGCAAATAGATTACTATTTGCACAACCGCCGACGTTGAGGGCTGCGTAGGAATCTACGCAGTCTCGAGTATACCAAGGTGGCAGGTGGGGAGTATTTGGACGAGAAGGAACGAGTCGGCAGAGGACGGTATACGGTTGTATGTCTCAACGGCGGTAAGATAATAGTTTGGCCTCGGCGGCCAGCTTCTGGTGAGTATTATTATATATATACCCTTTTTTTTTCCCGCCCACCCGACCTCCTTCCTCATTGCTGAGCTTTCCTCTGGCTTCGGTTTCTATGCTCAATCCATCTAACCCATATCTAAACCCTATAGATGCCGGAGTCGGACGGAAACAAAGGCGGTTGTGCAAATAGATTACTATCTCCCGAGGCGTATCACACGGGTACTATCACACGGCCTAGATTTGTCCCAGTACACTGTGACTTTTTTACCAATGACGCACGCGCTTCTCGTTCGTGCAGTAGAGATAAGTGCAAGAGCTCATTGTACCAGTCTATTATGGTATAAATCAAAATGGCATCCAGCGGTGCTCGTTTTGCGATGTAAATAGAGGAAAAACATGGACAAAAAAAGACGCTAAAGAAACAAAACGAGCAGTAGAAAAGCAGTTTGCATACTTGCAACATACGGTGAATGCAGGGGAATGACCATAAATAAGGTAGAACAGTTAGAAAAAAGGAAATTAAATGACTTTCTACTTTGCGACGTTCGCACCAAGTCTGACACTGACAGGGTTGACGGTGTGGTGAAATGGGCCAATAAAATACCGTGGCTACCTAATGAATATTTCTGAGGTATAGTAAAACAAATACCACATGGTTTTCATGGGAGATAGTGAAAACTAACGACCCCTCGGTGTTGGATGATTGGCACTATCTCCCTCGGCTTACGCCTCGGGAGATAGTGCCAATCATCCAACACCTCGGGGTTGTTAGTTTTCACTATCTCCCATCAAACCATGTGGTATTTGTATACTAACGCGCCGCCATTGTGCGGCTGCGCATTTCTACACAAACACTCCCAGATAGCGTATCCAGTGTATGTATGTATGTATGTTTAGGGAGGTCTAACAAAGAGAACAATATCGTCCGCGATTGGCAAGCGAACGTCCGCGATTCGCTCCTGTACAAAACCAACGAGAGTAAGGAAAAATAGACTATGTCCAAACAAAAGAGGAACAAAGGGACGTCCGCGATTGTCAGTGAGTTCACACCTGGGTGTACGGCGTGACCGTTGATCACCAAACATTCCCGGATGTTCTACGTCACGGAAAGCAATCAATAGACATCACGGTATTATGGGGCATGTAAACATTGCAATTATCTTTAGAAACTTGTTTAATTTACCTAGATTTCCTTTTTTATGCACAAATATTTTTTAAAAACAATTAACGGACGGGTGCACCTTAATTGAAATTGACATCACAGAAGCACACTAAAAAAACATCCATTATAACTCTGAAAATTCATTCTTGAGAAAGAATTGTACTAGATATTCCTGCATTTCAACATTTAGACATAATGGTGATTTGAAAATTATGCATTACAATTCTCCCTTCTCTGTCAATCAAGAGTTCTTGTTTTAATAACAAGGTTGAAATTAAAAGATACATGTAGGCTAAGTCTGGACTGCAGTGATAATACATTCAAAGTCTCTTCGTAATTTTTTGAAGGCTCTTTTATTTAATTTGTACACTGTACAGGTATATGTTTCAAAATCGCCCATACAGAAAGTTGCAATACTGTAGCTTAACACTTCTCCTGAAATCTGGAAAACCTAGTAAGTCAAATTTCGTACATGTATGTGGAATATGTGGAGCGGGAACCAGTCTTATTCATACGTTAAAAAGGGGGCGATTATTTTATTAAATTTAGGCGAGAACAACCAACTCGCCCGATGCTTTTTCACCCCTAAAATCTTCGAAGTGAATTGCATTTAACTCTAAAAAGTGCCACTTTTGCAAAAGTGAACATCAAAAATGTTGTTTAGTATGTCCTCAAGAACAACTTGTGAAAGTTGTATCAACTACCTCGGTGAAGAGCACGAAAATGGTTTTCTAGAAGGAATTTGCTGCTACGTCCCATGGTCTATCCCTGCTCATTTAATTTGCACCAAAGTTTCCAGAAAGAAAAGTGAGCCTAAATTATTTTAAACAAATTCTCGGTTTCAACCAATTTATAGTCATTGCTACGACAATGAGCTAAAATAGCGGAAGTATATAGACCGTATCAAATGGCTGCCTTCTTGTGGGGCACCTTTTGTTACTTAAACTGTTCAATAATGTAAACACAATACATGTACGATGTATGTGCAACCATGCATGTCCTCAAGGAACAAATAAACTGGCCCTCAAGATGGTGGTTATTCGATATGGTTTATATATATGTGCCTTTACGGTTCCCCCACAATTCACTGCGCGGGACATCGGGACTGCATGATGGGATACAATTCTAGTACACTCACAGAGGCGTTGGTTTACGTCCGTGCACAAGTGAATGTGATTCCGGACTGGAAAGCGGATCGAGTTCTTGGCCGCTTCAAACTTGTAAAAATGTTAACTGGTAATATAAAGCCCAGGTACAGATTCAACCTATACTGTCTGTTTGGGATTATATCGGCAACTAGAGGTGGAATAATTTAAATGTATTTCGAAAACCTGTCGCGCGCCAGCGCTCATTGTGACTGCGTGGGTACGTACTCCCATGAACTTGAGACGGGCACACGCTCGTTGTTAATGACGTGACTGCGGGTTTTGACGATCATCTTAATTATTATGCCCCCAGATGCCAATATAAACCCAAAACAGATATGTTGTTGTTGTATATTTCATGGCATCTTCGGCAACTAAGGCCCTTGATGCCATTAACTATACGGTTTTAGCTTTAACTGTACTATATTATCAACTTGAGATGACGAAGAAGGAGTTGCAGTTTTAGAAGTGGGAGGAAAACCCCCAGAGAAATGCCTCAGGGGAAAACCCACGCGGTCAAGTAGGGACTGCAAACCCAATCCACATACACGCCCCGGATTCGAACCCGGGACCCCAGAGGTGAAAGGCGAGGAAAGAACCCGTACGCCAACCCGACCGCCCCCAGATATACAATAGTGTACATTGTGTAGTACCTCCATGGTAGTACGTACAGTGTGTACAGAAACCCCACACATATAGGTGACCATGGCCGGCCTAGCTAGCTGTTAAAGCCATTTACATTCCAACGGAAATACTTGGATACAACCTTTTAAGAAATTACCAATGTGTCGCTCCCTATTTCAACTTCTAGCTTCTTTTGAAAGGGATGATGACGTAAACCGTCGAAAATGCTGTGAAATATAAAATACTGCTGTGTATTTTCAAGTCGGAGCACCAAACTGCAAAATATGGCAGTTTGTAACATGAATCATATTTAGACACAAATTATTTTCTGGTTTGGCAAATAAACTTACATGTGCCAATTGTAAAACAAACTTTGGTGGCGATATCCTAACATGATTGAAATTAATTATAGATAGAGGGGAAACACTTGCAGAACACTTCGTAATTTTATCATTAATTAAAAGTGGAATAAATGTTTTTTTCAAACCATAACCCTTCTGACCATTTGAACTATTACTTATAATTATTTTCGTCTAAATATACGCTTTACCATGTTTTATAAGTTGGAGCTCGCACTCGAAAAGGATGTGTTAGAGTCTGGGGAAACAAGGATTTTTTTAAAAGTCGTCCTTCATTCAAAAAGCCTTGAAAATTTAAACATGGCATATGACACATAGCCATATTTGTTGCAAAGTTTATCATCAAAATATATTGCCGATGTTGAAAATAAGTGCCCTATGCATATTGCCATCAAGGACTATCACTAGGCCATACGAAGGTATTCTTTATTAAAGTTGTTGATAATTCCAAACAAATAGTTCCTCTGCTTTTAAAGGAGCGTGACCATATTGTTAAAAAAAAATTGATTTTGTTCCAACCGAACAATAATATAAAATACCTTCCCAAAATACTCTACACAGGAAGAAATCGGGAAATGTGCAAACGTGGAAGAAAAAAGTTGGTGTAATGACTGTTATTTTGACGATATTCGTGGTCTTATACGGAATGAGAGCGTAAAAGTTAAGAATAGTAATGAGAAGAATATGATACATGATGGTATCAAAATCTCAATACCCACGAAAAAAATGGGGGCTTCAAGAATGTGATATGGTCACACTACTTCAAGTAATCCGTTATTTAAACTTAAAGAGTGGGGTAAATGACATTTTTCTCAAACTTTTTGGCAGTGAAATGTTAAATTTTTATTTGCGTGCAGCTGCTAAGCATAAATCCCGAATGCTCTATAAACCGGTTGTTAAAAATAGAAAATCACGTAAAGTTGGCTTATTATAATGCTCCCAGTCCCAGCTATTCCTGATACAAAGCACATTTTTCAAGTCCTGGTAATTACACTATCCATTGGTTATTGTGATCTGGATACAAGGCTCACATTAATCCCATCCTTTGAACGGTGGCGTTATGGCGGGAGGGGCGTGCATGGTGCCAGACCTTTTAATGATACCTGTAACATACACTGTTTAAAATGTTTACGTTATTTTACGGAAAACGTTCCGTGAGCAAAATTATTGGGTTTTTTGTTCGGTAAATTTAACGAAACTGTTTATTCTTTGATGTCAAATACGATGCTCTGATTCAAATACATATGTCAAATTGAAAAAAGGGAGGGGGAGAGGGAAGACGGCATCAGCCAGCAACCACCCACCCCCTGTGCATGGCCTCTCCCAGGCGAAATTTCCCGGTACGCCACTGTCCTTGAAGAGCGCTATATGAGAGTTTACTGAGTTTTTTCTTTTACCAAATCATGCGTGTAATTAAAAAGATGTCCCCTTTCTCTTTCTATGTAACTGCACAAATTTCAAACAAATTTACGCATTCCTCTAAGCATAGATTGTAATATAGTAACATTGTATTTTGTTTGGTATACATAAAATGCTTTCTCTTTAAATTGAAAACTTTCTGCTGTTTTCGTTATTGTGTTTCTACCCAGGACATACTCGGACTAGCTTAGCTTCTGATGGACACAGACGAGGAATTCACATTGGCATCCAAGCTGAAGTTCTCTTACATGTCAGTGGTTTTTTTTGTGGTGAGGAAATGAACACGTACTTAGTGCACATGCAATTCAGCGAAAAGCGCCTCAACATGGATGCTAATGTGAAAATCCTCTGCAAAGAAAGGGTCATATAATTAGGCCCACATCTGGCCCAGGTATGATAACAAAGAGGCCATGTACATGGATGGCCCACATTGGTTGGCTTATCTCGGGCCCACATGGGGCCCATGTTAAACCCAGATGAGACGACCAATATGGGACCCACATGGGTCCCATATTCAACCCAGATAGGATGACCAATCTGGGGCCCCACATGGGTGCCATATTCTACCCACATTGGACGGCCCACATTCAACCCAGATTATAGGACAACCCATATGGGACCCACATGGGTCCCATTTTCTACCTACATGGGACGGCCCACATTTAACCCAGATAGGATGACCCATCTAGGGCCCACATGAGTCCTATATTGTATCCATATTTGTTTCATCCCATATGGGCCCCATACATGCCCCACATGGGTCCCATGTGGGCTATCTGGGCTATATACCATATGGGCCCCACATGGGGCTTGGGTGCAAACATTTATGGGCCCCATATGGGCAGCCCATAATACCTAAGTCACAATTAAAGCGGAGGCCGGGCGGCGTGCGCGATTTATAGGCATCGGCCGGCGTGTAGAGGTCGGCGAAAGATCGCGCGATTGGGCGGTCACAGTCACAATTAAAAGTGCCCCGCACGCTGCCATGACGGAATGGGGTCGATTTCTTGGCCCGTTTATCGGCCGGTGTCCGGCAGGCACTTGTCCGATGTCCTGCCTATGTCACTGCGATACCCCTGCCGATATCTGGCCGATTTCCGGCTGGGCGCCGCCAAGTCGGCCGGACGCCGGGCAGGGCCCGGCCGGCGTCTGAGCGGCGTCTGGGCGGCGCCTAGGCGGCGCCTGGGCGGCGCCTGGCCGATATATGGATTGTCTGGGTTGTCCAAAATTTGGCCCGGAGCCCGCCCGATGTGTGCGATGCCCTGCCGGTCATCGGCCAGGCATCGACCGATTTATTGGCGATCAGTTTGCGATGCGAAACGCCGCACCAGGTTTTAAGTCCGAGTTAAAAGTAATTCGATGCCCGCCCGATGCCCAAAAATCACCCGGCAGCAGCAAGGAGTCCCGTGGGGCCCCGGCCGAAAATGCCTAGAAATTCGTCGCAAACTACTCGCAAACCCATCGCAAGCTAATTGTGACTGGGGTATAAGGGAACCCATATGGCTTAGCATATGGGCCACATATGGGCCCCACATGGGGAATGGGTGCAAAACTTTATGGGCCCCATATGGGCAGCCCTGTATGGGGCCCATATGGTGAGTCATATGGGTCCCACCTGGGCCCCATATGGGGCTCATCTGGGCTATCTGGGCTAGACCATATGGGCCCCATATGGGTGCTATACCGGGCTCTATACCGGCCCGAAAATCGCGTAAAATCGAGGGTCGACGGTCACTGTCCCCACGGTACAACACGGCAGAACGCGGTAGAACACGGTGTCAACACGGCTCTACCGTGTGTCTGCCGTGTTCCTACCGTGTTCCTACCGTGCTCCTACCGTGTTCCTACCGTGTTCCTACCGTGTTTCAAACACGATCTGCCGTGTTCTAACCGTGGTCTACCGTAACTCCCGGTAGAACGCGGTGTCTACACGGTAGCCCCGGCGCCAACACGGTGTCAACACGGTAGAGCCGGCGCCAGCACGGTAGCGCACGGTAGAGGCGACGCACCCGGTACAGTGCGGTGTCCGTGCGGTGAATTCTTAATTTTTAAACATTTTACAAATTAGAAATCCGTTTCCCGGCACAGCACGGTAGAGCGCGGTAGCCCCCGCACGGTACCGATACGGTTACCTCTGCGGTAGAGCACGGTAGACGCCGATCTTCAACCGTGCTCTACCGTACCTCCAATGTGACTGTAGCTTAAGGAACAGAACCCAATACAATTTCTTGAAAGTATAGAAATCGTTTCTTTTCGGCATAACATGACGAAATTGATTAAATTACATCAAAATGACTTGGGCGTGTGTTGGCTGAACAACATCAGCCTTACTTCACGGAATTGCGTGGATTTCCTCAGGGTATTGTAACGTCGCTTAGCAGATTGGAAATTCCCTGAGATCTCAGGATGGGTTCCTAGAAGCTCAGCGCAGTGTGGCACAGTGTGAGTGGGTACCAGCCTCTCCCATGTCCGGACGAGCTCGTTTATACTTGTCAATGTCAGTTCAAAATAGGTCATAAATGTCTTTTTTTCCGTTTCGAAATAATGATCCTGTGTATGTGGATATTTTGCATGGAGGTTCCAATGCGAGTAGAAATTATGCTACAGCTATATTAGCACTGTGAAAAATAGTCGGAAAAGCAAAATTGCGCGATATCGGGTTGTGTTATTGTTTACGGTCAAGTAACTTTTTGTTCTTGTCAGGAATAGTACTTTGGGAGGTATTTTATGTGATTGATAAGTTAGATCTATATAGGCCTAAATTTTCCAGAAAATCTGGACACGCTCCTTTAATACGCGACCAAAACGAGCAGCACACCAAGTGCACACAGTGTACACGCACTAGTATTTTGTGGTAAAAGCAACATTTGAAAGTGTTCGAACTTGTAAAGGCATATAGATTGAGCCTTTTGGGAAACCGCGATTCCAATTACTACAGCAATTCCATTTACCCACTGGCGCCGAGGATATTCCTATGCGCTATGGTGAAAAACCAAGGTGTATCAGTTGCTATGTAACTTCACCTTTTTATCGAATCTGTATGGATCTACTAGACGTTTCGAGTATGATTGCTGTTCTGTAGACGCGGCGAAGGTGGACGCGGCGGAGATGCACGCTCGAGGGGGAAACGGAAATTCGGCTTGTCTTCAATCTAGTAACCTGTGAGTAATATCTCGCACATTGTACTTGGGGTTGTTGACTTTGCTACACCCGGCACACATCGCACTTTGGGGCGACAGAGGTTCCCGGACCTCATATTCCACATACGAAAATGAATATTGGGACCGTATTAGATTATTGAATTAATGAAAAGCGTCGTTGATTGGTTGAAGGATATACGGCGATAAAAATAAGCACAGGTCAGCGTGAGGCGAAAGGTTGTGTTTCTTTACGTCGGTTTTGTCGATATAGGGCCTATACACGCACTGTGTTAACGCACCACTGTTTGTGATGGAGAAAATATCAAAATGTATGATTCACTGTGTTTAAAGGCATTTGTGGATTTAATCATCCGGGACAACATGCAAAAACCGACAATACTCTCTAACTGTGCATTGCAATGCATTTCGCTTTACCCCTGACACCGTGACACGGGGAGCGGGAACAATCAACCTACTTTATGTGGCTTTCACCACAAAACCCGTGAAGCGATGACTCAAAGTCAGGTTCCTGACTAAGACTGTGGAATATGTGGACCGGGAACCAGTCTAATGAGAACAAACCTCACGAGTCATGAAGGTTTGCCATGACGAGTGCAGCAATCTGTGTACACAGGGGTTTATGGGGTACTTGCATTGTTGTCCTATTTTCCCTTTTCTTTAGAATTCCTCTGTGGGGTACCACTGTTCCTTTTGAATTTATTTATGGGGTACCATTGTTCCATTGTGTTTTGTACCCCACAAGTAGGTCTGTGTTAGACCAGTATATTATACTCTCATATCAACCGGCGCTCTTTGAGTGCCAAGATAATTTATCTCATCAAGTCAACTTATAACGTGGATTATGTCGACTTGTCGAGATAATTTTCGTTACCAAGTCGACTTTCCAAATTTACTGAGTCGACTTGGCGAGATATTTTATGTCACAAAGTCGCCTTCTTAAATTCAATAAGTCGACTTGGTGCAGGAGCTATTTTGTAGCCAAGTCGACTTTATAAACCTACTATATGTCGAATTGGTGAAATAATTTGTTGCCAAGTCGACTTAGTAGATTTAGAAAGGCGACTTGGCAACAAAAAGTATCTCGGCAAGTCAACTTAATCCACGTTATTAATCAACTTACCTCGGTATCTAAACAAGTGGACGGCACTCACAGAGCGCCGCACGGTGGGCAATAATGTAGTCAAAGTGTGCCAAAACCTAAATCGGTTTGTGGAAACATTTTTGAAATGCTGCATTTAGGTTGGCGGGATGAAATTATATTTTGATTCCATTACAAACAAATTTTTACATTAACCCGATATGCCCTTGAATAAGAGTAAAAACCCGCGTTTTAACATGTTTCAGCTGTTTCTTATTAAAATATAGTGTCACAAAAATAACTGTGCACTTTGATTGTTTCAGAAATATGGCAAACAAAAACGTATCATCTGCCATCTGTCTATTGGGGGATCAGTTTCTGTGTTAAAATCCAGCGCAAAAAGTTTCAGTTTCAGCATTGAATTGCGATGTCTGGTCAAGGCATTCCTTGTTTTGTTGTTTGAAGCATTCCTGGAATACGACCACTTATCCAATTTGTCTTGTACGGATAGAGTTTTTAATCGTCTTTGAAGTACTTTTGAGTTCTTCTAGCATGTTGGAACATTACGATATCTACATAATGCCTTTCGCACGCCATAATGCCTGCAACAAAACCGACTCATTGGACAGCTTAAAAAGGGTGTCTTCTTGATTTTGTATAGACTCCAGATTATCACTGGTTCTCGTGAGATGCTACCATAAACATCCGAACTGCTTCAACATGTGAAAGTACTCGTTTGCGGTTAAGTATTTGTTTTTCATGTATAGGACCCTACATAATCATACCACTGCATTCAATTCTCCCTCATATTTAGAGCTTTGTGACATGTTTCGACTTCAGACAGACAGAAGAACTATCAGTGATTGTGTATTTTTGTATAAGCATGTTCATAATGTATTCAATGTCACAGACGCCAATCCTTTCAGCCTGCATGTGCCAAGTCGCCGAACTAGGTTTGCTGCCAACCACATCTTACACATCCCGCACGGAGCCGTGTTGAGGTGACCAGACAAGGCTTTATCTCGAGAATTTCATCCACTTACAACCGGCTTCATGGGATGTGTGATGTGTTTGGGGCAACGTCAGTGAAGTCTTTTCGAAGAGAGGTCTGTAAATTTCTCAGTACCACCACATGATTTTGTTCATCTTCCAACTTCAGTCAATTAAATTCATTGTTTTTTTAAGAGTATACAACGGTTTTATATTTAAGAGGCATTTGGGTGCATAAATGTGGTGGTTGTAGTACATGCATTTTAAATATGTATGTTGTTAATGTATATTAATTTATTTAAATTTTAAAGATTGGAGTCGCATAAATATTGTTTTAGTACTTTGTTTTCTTCTTATTCTTAATCCCTGTAAGTGGCGGTCATTCCGCTGTTGGTGATTGAAATAAATAAATAAATAAATAAATAACCTGCTAATAGTATGCTCAAAATGACCACAAAATGCACCACCGTTGGTTGGTGTGTGTACAGTATGTAGGCTATACATGTAATGACTGCTCCACTGGTCTGATTAAAGGACTTAATCAGACCCCGAAACCACCCCATTGACGATTTGTGTTTCCGGCTGCCACCCTGGTTTATGGCCCTTCCCCTGGGGGCTTGCCTATCACCACAAAACACCAGCACGGGCCGCGTCCCCTGATAGGCAAAGAGATTTGAAACGGGGCTTTCTTTGTGAAAACACTCATGCACGGGACAAAGATCGACATAAGATTTATTTGCCACTTCAAAAGCGGTCTTACATGTACATAGTCTGGTACCCGGACCAAAAATTCTTTGACTAGACTGAATTTAAGGTCCGGCAGCCGTCAATTTCGCCATTTTGAAACAGGAGGAATTCCTCCTTTTTCCGAAGGTTCCCGAAGTTACCCGAATGCACGTCCGGTCGTCCAGACGTTACCGTTAATCGTCGGGTACAATTCGTCATTGTTTCGAGAATTTGAATTGACATCGCGTGCACGTACGCGTGCCGCTGCGTGTGTATTTATGGTGATGCCAGGGATTTAAAACTACGCAATGGCTATATGGAGGAAGAAACAAACAACCGTTTGAATGGCTATAGTTACGGGATTGCAACAGCAGATTAAAACTCATGTACAATATGGAGCTCACTCGGTGATGCAGACAAGGTTTGAATTTTCTAGAATTTTCTTTTTTATGCTAGCCTACATGATTAAAATGGGCATATTTAATATTTTAAGGTTAATATATTAAGTTTGTATTGGTCAAATATAGAATAACCCCTGTCAAATTGTTGTACACTCATGCCATATCGCGCAGCGCGCGCGCTTTGAAAATTAACGGTTATGTGCTCCTAAAAATAAATGCATGACGTAATGCTTAAAGTGCTATTTTAAACACGACAGTAGCCGGTCCTCATATTCAGTCGTTGTAATATGTGGAGCGGGAACCAGTCTAACATGTACACAGGGTGTACCGCCCATTATGATTGATATGATTGACGTGGGGCTTCCACTGTCATTCAATGGCAATATTAAATGTTTCCTCTATTTCGCAACGTTCCTGTACGGTCGGGCGCAACCCTTATCCCCGCATATGCAATGAGATTGACATAGGGGCTTTCCTGCTATTTAAAACACTTATGTATGAGGGCGCATACAGAATGATTTGACGTGAGGTTTTTAAGCCATTTGAAAACGCTCTTGCACGGGGCGCGTCCCCATGATATGCAAAATTTGACAAGGGGATTTTCCCCTGTCATTTCAAAACACTCCCACACGGGGCGCATCATTGTTCTTTTTTGTTTGGCTAGTCTCATACGTTTTGCACACAAGGCATAAAGCCATGGTCAATTATATTCAAATAGACTTGACATGGGGGTTTTCCCTCCCATCTCAAAACACTCTCGCACGGGGCGTATCCCCTTATATTCAAATAGATTTGACATGGGGGTTTCCCTCCCATTTCAAAACACTCTCGCACGGGGCGTATCCCCTTATATTCAAATAGATTTAACATGGGGGTTTCCCTCCAATTTTAAAACACTCTCGTACGTGGCGCATTCCCCTATTTAAATATATTTGACAAGGGGTTTTTCCTCTTGCTTCAAAACACTATTGTACGGGGCGCATCCCCTTATATTCAAATAGATTTGACATGGGGGTTTTCCCCACAAAACGTTGAACCCGGGGCACTTCCCTGGCCTGAATGTGCAAATTTCGACCTGGGGTAGTTATTCAATGCGACTCTCTGAGCACGTTTCGTGCGTATTTGGAGGCCGTATATTGTCTGCTGACAAGACCGCTCTACAATGGATCTTATACATCTTAATTTTAAGGACATACCTGAGAAGACGTTGCGGGGGTGGGGGGTTGGGGGAGGTCGACGCAGGCCGCCGCCGAAGGCTGAATGGACCCGGCATCCGTGGCACTCGGGGCCGCCTTGTCTTTTCCGTCATCCGGGGGCGTGTCAGGTTGCACGCGACGTTTCTTAGGCGCGGGACCATCAAGAGGACCGGCTCCCACCCGATCCAAAAGTTTCTCCAAATTGCGCCTCTGCCCTCCATTTGGAGCCAAGGCAAGCACGAGATCCTGCCATTCGGGGGACAGATCTTGGAACTGTTCCGGGTCGTCCCAACCGTCCTCGACCAGCGCTTCAAATGTTTTTACAGATATTTAAAACGCCGAGCACAGACTCCTGAAAAGGGACCCGGCACTTTCGCTATCCACTCCGGTGTAAGGTTCCGCGTTCTCTTGGATAGGTGCGAACATGGCCTCCATGGTCACAGCAAACGGCCAAGTGTGAAGCCGTCCAAAGCGAAACTGGAAATGTGCTGAAGGCTGCAGATTGAATGTGTATGCTGGGTTCGCTCAACTGCGCATAGCGAGGATCGAGGTGTACCAATGCGTGGAATACCTGCGTAACCCAAGATACGCATCGAATACGATCACAATAGGGTTTCGCACCGCTGACTGGAATCACGCTATGCCGGTACTTCGCGGTATGCATGTCGCCGAGGCCGCCTTGTTACGCAACGATGAGCATCCTTAAGGAAAATGGGGACCAAAGCCCGAAACGAAACCCCCTCGCAACCGAGCCCCGAAGCGGTAGAATAAGAAACGGAACTACAAAATACCCCAATATTCCAAGCTAATATTTAGCAATAAACCTACAACGGAGGGCCATCCTCCTGCTTGCCTTTCAAACTTGATTTCTCAACCCAAGCAAGGTCTCCCCCGGCCAGTGGAAAAGGAGTCTCAAACCTTTGAGCCAAGAGCGAAGCACGTCCGGCTGCGGGCACGCCAGAATCGCGACTGACAATAGGCCAGTCGCCCTCTACGTCCACAGCGGTGCAGATAGAGCTCAGATACTGATTCAACCTATATATCTGCTTTGGGGTTCTATGGGCGTCTAGGGGTATTGCGTGAAGCCAAGCGTTGTTGGCGTCGCGAATCATGGGACTCACCCATGACTGGCGACGCAATGCACGCTCGGTTTCACGCAACCACAGATTTTCGACAGTTATCTCAAAAAATTCCACCCTAGACGCCCGTATAACCCCAAAACAGATCTACAGTAGGTTGAATCTGTATCTGAGCTCTATATTACCAGTTATCATTATGTGTCAAAAACACAAATTCACCGCGTTTTACGAGTTTGAAGCGGATAATAACTCCGGAAGCCAATATAATTGTGTACAAGATCCTGCTACAAACGACAATTGTCCAATGACGTCACAACGCTCCATGGGCTAACGCCGAACTGGCTTATTATTGGCGTGTTTGTTTCGGACGGATCTATATTCAGATCGGCACATATTCAATGTGAACTTGTTTACTTCGCGCACATCCTGATCGAGATCTGTGATATCCTTCTCGAGAGGTGGTTCAGCGCTAGATCCAAAATGGCGACGTAAACATCGTGGAGATTTTGTGTGAGTAAAACCGTGTCGTTTCAGTTTTCAGAGGCAACACACGATACAAAAAAATTTAGAATGCTTGTTTATTTACGACGAATGTCGTGGAAGAAATTTGGAACAGAAATTTGACAAATTTGGTAAATAAATTGCAATTCACGTGATTTGAGATCCGAGTTGAGAACAGTTTCGTTTGTTTCTGCGCGGTAAAACGGATCGGGATCTGGATTCGGATCTGTCATGAAACAAACACAACCTAAGTGTATTGATCACGTTCAAATGACGTCACTTCCTACAACTCGCCACGTGCATCAGAATATTGAGCGCATTTTGTTGTGACGCGCAACGGCTGCGCCGTATTTCGAACAAATTTCGAGCAACACGCGCGCGTGTTTGGAACATGTTACAGCGTGTGCGTGCGCGTAATTGATGGCGTTTAATACGCACTAGCATTTTTTCCTACGAAGATGGCGTCTGTGAACGTGTCAATAGACCGTATTCCTGAACGCGGGAGGGCGCTCGAACAAGGTGATTTGGAGGAAAATGTCCATAGACGACAGTAGAAAAGTGGGGGTACGTGCATACGTATACAGGGGAAAAAGTCGCGTACGCGGAGCGCGCAGACCTGTGTCGTGCGCACAGACTCCATTCAAAATAAACGTTTGGAAGGCGTGTGCGCGTAGCGCGTTTTGTGTTCGAACATAACGCACGATGGGCGCGGACCAGGCGCGGACCACTTGACAGCGCCCTCCACGTTCAGGAATACGGCCTATTGTAATCACTCATCATGAACACACACTGCCCATGCAGCACGTGCTAAGTACACGATGTAGGTAAACTGGGGCAAAATGGGACATGGGAGAAACGGGACATTTGTAATCGAAGCCTTTTTATTCGATAAACCGATTGGTTGAAAGTCTATTTTACAAAGTTTCGCTTGTTTCTTTCCCGGGGCGCTCTTTTCCTTTCAGTCACTTTTTAAATGACGGCTGTCGACAAATTACAAGGCACGTGCATCCATATGCATCATAATTCAACGTTAAATTTTTCGTGTAACCCAGTTTCACGTTGACTAAATGTTCTCTGGGCTGTATGGGTTTGATCCCATGATGTAATCGACCCCTTTGTGATACGCTTGTATACAGGCATCTTCCTTTCGCAAGGGTCTTTGCTGCACACCGAGTTTCCCAAAACCCTTGCTGAAACGAGTTGAGCTAGGCTGTATTGAGGAATATATACGAATATTGATTAGCAAGTGACAGTGATCGCAACTTACCAATCACGCGCCGCGCATGTTGCTCGGTCATCGCGGTGCCGACATACTAAAGTAGTCCAATCAGGACAGAATTAACGAACTGCATTGTGGCAGGCATCGAATTTAATAGGAACCGTCTGATTTTGCTGAGGTTTCGGATTTGAAAATTAAAAGACCGGCACATTTGGGTGATGTGAGCATTCATTTTCATCTCACTATCAAACATAAAACATAATGGCACCCAGGTTTCTAATCTTAGGAGACGGGAAAATTTCCACTTATAAGTAAGATGTTTTAGACGTGCAAAATTAGGTGATGACGCAATGAAGAACTCGGTCTTCCCCGGGTTTATCCGAAGTTTATTCTGCAAACATACACGCTTAATTGCAGTGCCTCGACACACTGACTGAGCGTGAACAATGCACATACAGCGTCCCTAGGGATGGTTGGTCAAATGAACAAAAGAACAAAAGAGCGGAACATCGTTAGCATAAATGTGGTATTAAATGGTGGGAAATTTACGAATAATATGCCAGCCCTAATAACAGATGAATAATAAGACAAAACTGAGGTCCAATGACTGATTTTTTGTTTACGCCACTGCGAGGGGAATTGGGCAGAAGACGCACTATTTCACTGCTGGTGAAGAGACTAAAGTTCCCCGTATACGTTCGTATACATGTGCTGCACAATGCGCTGTACATGTGCATGTAGATTACACACTATACCACATCCTCTTGCAACAGTGCCCGTTTGACGCACTCCCTAACTCCTGCGTACAGTGGCCCTGTTGAAAAAGGCCCCATTTGGCGGTGGGACTTGCGACAGAAATCTTGTCGCCTCTGCTTGACCAATCAGGACGCTTGCAGTGCATTGTGCAGCACGATTGCAGGCATTCAAATGTAACGCGCGCTGATTGTAAACACCGTGCATGTATGTGATACATGTACTCGGTAATGCTGGCCGTTGTCCGCGTCGGCGATTGGCTGCTATTTAAAACATATTGGGGAATCCGTTCCATTACATTCGTCAGCATGCATCCCTGTTATTAATTTGAAAAACTGCGGAGTAAATAAGGTTCGTCGTTTGAAAGTTTGGTAGGAATGGAACAGTCATAAGGAACGGAACCCAATACAATTTCTGGAAAGTATAGAAATTGTTTCTTTTCGGCATGACCGAATTGATTAAATTACATCAAAATGACTCGGGCGTGAGTTGGCTCAAGACAACAGCCGGCTCGCTCCACAGATTTGCGTGTATTTCCTCAGGGTATTGTCACGTCGCTTTGCAGAGTAGAAATTCCCTGAGATCTCAGGATGACTATACCATAGCTATTACATATTATATACCTCATACATTGATTCTCGTTCACTGATTGGTTAAACGAAGATCACGCGACATAGATTAGTTCAACCATTTCAGTGGGCAACTGAAAAAAGTACTATTGCGCAATAGGTCAAAGGATAGTACTTTCTAAAAGTACTATTTCATAGCGCGTACGCAATCGCGCGAGCGTGTGCCAGCACGCAGGAGACGCGTTCGCGTGAAGCAACTAGCAGTGGTGTTCGCGTTCACGCGAACAATGTGCACTTTGGCTTGGCTCTCTAAAAACTGAATTTTGTCCTGAAAATACCAATCATTTGACACAAAAAATCAATGTCCGAGGTATATAAAACAAATATTGACTGCTTTTATTCGGGTGATGATGCAAACTACCGCCCCTCGGTGATCTTGAAACGGCAGTTCTGCTATTTTTCCTCGGCCTGCGGCCTCGGGAAAATAGCAGGACTGCCGTTTCAAGATCACCTCGGGACGATAGTTTGCACCATCACCCTCATGAGCAGTCAATATTTGTATACTGTATACGTACTGTACATGTACTATAATAAGATAAATTTCATGATTGATTGGAAAGAAAGAAAAAAATACGCATACATATTTTTTGCATGTTTTTTATGTTGAATGAATGGTGACATTTCTTTGAAAAAAACAAAAAACACCTTAATTCGATCAAAACACAAAAGTTAGCCTTTGTTAAGGTCTCACATCTGGGTGAGTCGCGCGCCAGAACGAGATCGCCACCATGCGACGAGGACGGGACGAGCAGCGCCAGCTGTGAGGCCTTTGCCGTCCCGGAAAAAAATATTTATTCATGTATTACAGCCCCTGTTACATTATTCATCCCTGGGTTGTTGTGCTGCGAATGTATGTTTGTGTTGGCGCGCGCGTTGTGTGTTAAGCGCGTGCGCGAGCTTACAAACCAGTGCGCGTGATTGGCACGCATTGTTAGCTATTCAACGCAACACGCACATTGTGTCATACCATCATTAGCATTTTGCTACCCGAGAGGTAGCAAAATTCCGGGACGGCAAAGGCCGAGCAGCTGGCGCTGCTCGTCCCGTCCTTGTCGCATGGTGGCGCTCTCGTTCTGGCGCGAGACACCACCAGCTGCGAGGCCTTGAACAAAGGCTATATTCAGAGTAGTGCCACCTCAAGTTGCCTCTCCGCCCATAAGGAAACGGTTGGCTATACGTCAACTTCCGGTCAAGAAAGTGAAAGGACCCAGGCTCGATACACAATTGACACACTACTGGCTCAACTTCGCACTCCAGAATTACGTGCCATCTAACAAAATATTAATGTATTAAAACCGGATTTAACGAATGGAAATTTTGTTTTCTTTCGCTAATTTTGCACTTTCATTCCTTAAAAATTAATGCAGTTTTTAAAGTTAAATTTGCACAATATCAATACAAGTCCAGGTAACAAATAATAAGGAAATTTCAACTTACGGTTAGGAGTCCCGAATTTAGCGATTGGAGTCTGCTTGTCACAACTACTGAAGAATAGGGTTAAATCTCAGACATTAGCAAGACATTACCATAGGAAAATAACATATTTAAAAATCTCTTGCAAAAATTGACTTGCAAAGTCACTGGTGTCAACTGATGGAACCACACCCCAGGTAAGACTGGCCTGAATTTGTAGGCATCACTAACCATGGCACATTCCATTCCTTACACACAATACTAAGCACATAAGAGCAAGACCAAGACCAATTACTATAGCTGCAACACTATTGGTGGGTAATTTTAATATTCATATAGAAAGATCCAATCCAAAATTAGCTAGTGGGAAAGTAAAGTGTAATATTCATTAAAGTTAGCTATTGGCCAATCAGCACTGCAAGAGCAGAAAATCATACATATTCATTTGGTTAGGAACTACTGGCCAATAAACAAATATTCAAAAACTCTGCTTATTGTAAAGAAAATCCAACGGTGAGTATTTTACAGTAAATTCTAGCAGTTGACTGTGACAGCCTTTGAGGAATGGGAAATCGATCGCTGTAAAAATGCCCTTTTCCCGTAGTCTGGCATGGTGCGCATATTAATTGCAGATCAATTGGAAAACCAATCCGGCTTTTAAGCCATTTTAATAGCGCTACGCGACTTAATCAAATAAAGAAAATAATGTATCCCAGAGTCGATCTATATCAGAAGGCGATGGCATAATATACAGCCAAGTGGTTGTGTAATGTAGCCGCTTTCCCTCTCCCACATCCTTGTGGGGACATGGCTTTGTTCTCGTGCACAAACTCCGAACAATGGCTAGAATTTGGTTAAAAGTTTTGTCAAATCACTCCTATTTCAACCATAATTTTTTTTCTGGAGCTCAAATTTAGACCGAATTCTCCTAATTTCATAATCTAGAGGATGCAGCGACCAGAATATTTCAAAACTCCCCTAATTTGAGTAAAATTCAAACTTCTAACTAGTGTCATCCTTGTAGAGACCTTTAGAATTGCCTTGTGGAGACCTTTACACTCTTTTGTTGCCTTTAGAACCCATGTCTCCACAAGGTACCAAATTTCAGTCGCATTATACTGAAAGACCAAAGAAACTATTGTTCTTGCACGACACGATGTCCTAGAATAAAATTTAAAAAGGAAACCGATAATATTCTAATTACACGGAAAACTTTATTTAGTATAATTACTAAAAAATAATAGTCGTACACTGGGTCTTATTTGACTAATTTTTTATTAGTCATACATGGTTCGTATTGACTAATTTTAATTAGTCCCGGAAAAGGGTATTATGACTAGTCATGCGGGAAAATTAATTGGTCACGCGGGAAAATTAATTAGTCTTGCACAACAATTAATTAGTCCTGCAGGAAAATGGACTAGTCTTGCAGGAAAACTAATTAGTCCTACAGTAAAATTAATTAGTAATGCCAGTTCGTCAGCCTGACAAACTTAGTTTGTGCAACTATATACATGGTGTGTTTTGTATAACGCACTGAAATCGACCTACGCAGAATACGTGCAATGACTGTATGTACAGTTTGCCATGTAGCGATATACGCACTGAATTAAAGGTACACACCGGCCTACTGTTTATATATGATTTAGTAAAGTAATTTACTAAAGAAGTGCAAAATTAACAAAAACGGTCAAAAGACGGGCTACACGCTTTACCAGCTGTTGCAACTACGCGCGAGCCTCACGACTTTGTCACAAACGATTCGTTCTTCTCCTTTTTATGCTCACGATTTCACTGAACAGCCCGGACGACCGAATAGGAATTTCCGTTTTCTTTTGAGGAGTTGGCATCATGTTTTTTCTTCACGAACGTACACCGGAGCAACACGTATACGTGCGCTTGTTCTCCCAAACATAGTTGTGTGTGTGTGCACTCAGGCTATTTGCCGTGCTGCGCGGGGCAAATATCATACACTCCACGGTAGCCTGCCGTAGCACGCGCTCGCTCCCGTTCTCTGGACTCTCGAAACAAACAAGTATGTTCCAATTGTCATAATTATGTTTAACTTTGTTTCATACCTGTATAAAAAGTCTCTCTTTTGTCAATTACTTATAAATATTGGGGGGAAATCAGAGTTAAATTTGGTGCAGTTCTGCAGTAACAAACTTGTATACGGCTGGAAATACAACTAACTCACAAGACCACGTGACTTTTCAGAACCAGAATTTGGTTCCGAAAAGTCACGTAACCTTGAATTTTTCAAAAGTGCTAAAAACGGCCAAATTTGACGGCGTCTTTTCAGGATATATCTAATTTACTCTCGAAGGTGCTTCAGAATAATGTATGGGTCTATTTCGAGCCAAAAATAGCCCAACAAAGCCGGTGTTTCCTTTAATCTGCGATGGGGAACGGTGTCGAAGGCCTTGCTAAAGTCCATTATCACCAAGTCAGTTTGACCACGATTGTCCAAGACAACATGTAGATCATTTACAAGGGCAGAAAGTTGTGTTTCACAAGACCTACACTTGCGAAAACCATGCTGCTGCACTGTAA
The DNA here is from genome assembly GCA_037783545.1 of Henricia sp. BOLD:AAB3569. Lineage (NCBI taxonomy): Eukaryota > Metazoa > Echinodermata > Asteroidea > Spinulosida > Echinasteridae > Henricia > Henricia sp. BOLD:AAB3569. The sequence continues at coordinate 21,775 of JBBELK010000422.1, read as the reverse complement.
AAATTTCACTAGCACATTTTTGTCCCACAATCATGAACACGTGAGGCAGGTAACTGCTTATGGATGAGGTACCTGATGTATTTCTGACTAGCACCCCACTGTTCCTCATGTTCCTCATCAGTTGATAGTTTAATTTGTTATCTCGCGTCTCATGCACGTGTAGGGCCGAAAAATTTAAAAAGTTAAATTGAATTGTCACTTCAGGTGTGTGAAGTGGTGGTCAGAGCGTGCTGAGCAGCATGTGTTGCACCTGAGGTGTAAGCTGATTGACAATGAAAAAGTTTTTACCGAAAATCATTTCATCTCTCGCACATGAAGGGTTTCCATGTAAGCTTTGACTATCACACCAGGCACATGAATCACTTGAGGTGACACTCGCCTCAACATGAAGTGACAGTCACCTCAACATGAGGTGACACTCGCCTCACCATGAGGCGTATGAGTTGCACAACCGCAACACCTCAGGTGTATGAGCTTGGTAGAATCACGTGCATGATGTAGAGTCACTTTTTACAGTAGCTAATATATATTGTGTTTTTCAAAATGCTTCATTATATGTACTGTCCTACACTCCTTTAGCAGCGCTTTGCGCGCGCCACTTTAGTTTGCCCGCTCCAACCACTGCTAAACTTCGCCGCAAATCCTGCGAAGCGCGTGGGTGTGACGTCACCCAACACCGAGCCTGGATGACACTTGCCATGATTGGCTAGATTCTGTCACCTGACGTTGGTTCTGTCACATGACCTGCATCTGACACAGTAAAGATGGCTGCGCCCAGGTACGTCAACACTATAACGTTGCTTTGCCCACTGTCGCGTCGACTTTTTTTGTCATTATTTCGTCCTGGTTGTTAGTGTGGTTTTACACAGTATTTGTTTCACGGACATCACTAATCCTTCACCGTGATCGCTGTGCATCCCTATAGAAAGGTGGGGAAATCACATTTTTCAAGCTCTTCTTTTACCGCGAAATCATGTGTGTAAACTGATTTAGGGAAGAGCTGGAGATGAAGAATGGGTATTTTTTTCATATACATTGAACACGGATTTGGGTAAATTTATATGTTGGAATCGATAGCTTATTCAATTCTAAGATATACTTCCCACTGACACTTCCGTCGCAAATGTTGCATTTCTGAGATAAATAAATGATAAAATTACTGCATAAAGTAATGCACAAAATGACGTGGCGAGCGGTCTGTGCGTAAGCGCGACAACAGAGGGCGCTGCGCGCGCGCGTGAATGGTTATCTTGTGCACTAAAAGGCAATTTTTGAGGAAGAAAACGTGATTTTTCTACAGAAAAGCAACATTTGCGACAAAAGTGCCAGTGGGAAGTATATCTTAAAATTACATTATGTGCTGATTCCAGGAGGTAATTTCCCTTAAAATCTTTGTTCAATGTATACGAAAAAAATACTGAAGAATGCGGTGCAGTATGAAGCGCCCCCACAGAGATATATTGCGCCAAGCCAGCGAATAATTCCTGAACTTCAAGTCTGATCATCAGTCTTAGTTCAACACGCTGTCTCGTTTTCTGCTAAACTATAAGCTTTGTCACGAAAGCCTAAATACGTAGCACGTGCGTGGGGGCACGCAACGTCGTTGTCAATGTCATAGCACACATTTACGCCTGGAATGAAAACTACGCACTCGACGAAGCTCACGAAGAAGAACTGATAATCATTTTTGTGTGCTAAAACAAAAAAACAAAGGGCATGTTTTTTACACTGAAATTTTGCACAAACACAGACAACAATCTCCCCAAACTGTCGCTGGTTTCACAAGTCTGTTTCGCAACACAAACTACCCTGTTTGGACCAGAAATCTCACCGTCAAACAAACATCTTGCTGTGTTCCAATTTAAATATTTAAAAAAATTGTTTTAAAAATAAATATCGTCAGAGAGTATTCTTTATTTTCAGTATCTATTCAAAAAGTTGGAATTGAACAATGCTGTTTAATTAATATTTCTTCATGATGTACTCTCTGCAACAGCAAAACCTTTTAATTGATGTGACTATTTATTCAGCAGATGGTTTTGCATGTACAGTGTATTATGGGTTACATTTTTGGCAATATTTACGTTTTTGAAATCCACCATGTCATATTTATCAGTTGTGTAGTGACTGTGTAAAGTTGTGTGACAGTGAATAAATAAAGAAAACCGTTAACAGTCTATCATTTTATGTCATGATGTGTTTCTGTGTCACAAAAAAATAATACATATTTTTCCCAAAGTGAGTTTGGCTGTTTATTTAAATTTATTTGGGCAGATGTAAACATAGATCAAGGAAACAGAAGATTGGGAAATAGAGTAGCTGACCTTTACTTAAATCTTGTGTCCAACAAAGTAAAATCTTCAGATTTAAATTTGAACTTGCAAATCCTTGCTAAGTGATTTTAAGTAAAAACTTATCAAAACTTGATTAAATACACGCCTGGCTTATTGGCTATGCTTTGAGTTTTAATAGCTTATTGGTTTTGATTTAGTGGGGCTTAATAATACTGTTCAAAGAAGAGAAATATAGACATTTAAAAAAATAAGGTATGTGTACTTGAATTTGGGGCGATTCAATAAAGCTCTTTGCGTACAACTTAACCAACGCAAAATAGGTGGACCGTAAAGCAGTCTAATCTGGAACGAGCAATGACGTCATCGTTAGCCAATCACACTACAGGAAACCATACGGCGGCACGGCGGTAATTTTGGATGTTTGTTTTTTCGGAATGCCGTTAGATTTCGTTGGATCCCGACTGGACTAGACAAATGTACGTAGAATTTTCATTATTTATGGGTAGAATATTACATATTCTTTGTGTAGAAGGGAAACATGGACTGTTTTGAGTATTAGCAGTGGGAAATATTTGCCGATTTTTGGTGTGTGTTTCATCGTCTTTTTTTGCAAGCGTATATTTCACTTCTCGCGCTGCGGACCGGCGGTATATATGCATATGCATGAACGTCAGGAGGCGCGGCGCGATACCCGATTGTGATTGGCTATCCGTGCAACAATCCTAACGATTTTGTAAGCGGTGTGCTGATTGGCTTCGCAGGATATGCGGCGAAGTTTAGCAGTGGTTGGAGCGGGCAAACTAAAGTGGCGCGCGCAAAGCACTGCTAAAGGAGTGTATTGTAACCGTGAACAATGACACACTATATTCCGCTGTTTTACCCCCGTCACGGCAATACCTCTCCGGGGGGATGCAAAATCACCATGGTTAATTAGAACTTACCATAAATATAACATTTCAACAGAGGCCACAACCAAACTATCAGGCTTTTGCAAGAAATCGGCGTTGTTTTTTCAAAAATCCCGCCCCTGCATTCGAGCGAGAATTGACATTAAGCGCGCATGCCCAGAAGGTTTTTCGTTAATAACTTTATAAAATAACAACTAATTTATTCATACACATACATTTTATACATGCAATATAAGTTGTGCTATAAACGAAAATTTTATAAAACTTAATTAGCACGCATTTTGTGTTGTTTATCAGTTACTAAAATAGAATAAAACGCGTCATAGTTTAAATTTTCCTGAGCGAGGTTTCGCTTAGACTGGTTTCCCGTCCACATATTCCACACACCAACACGATTATGACTTTATGAGGACCGACATTGGAAGTGTTTTTTACGCCATCGCATCGCGGATGCCACATAAGCTCTTGAGGAATTTCAAATTGTCATCGAAAACGAGGGTCTCAGTGCTTTCCGGTTTGTGAAAAAATTTTCAAATGAAAAGACGCACGACGTATTAATGGCTCAGCATCTGAAACGAGGCTGCCATTGTTAATTAGAAAGTTTCAATGATTCCCGCGAAATACATTGCAATGCACGGTAGGGGAGTCGGTGTTGGCCTGTTGTCTCGGGTTTTATCGGGATCGTAAAATAAAACAAATAATAATAATAATAATGAAAATTTACAATGCGCCGGTATCCATCAAAAAAGATGCTCATGGCGCAGAGTTAGTATTTTTCGCCACCACCAACGATAAGGCGTGTACCGTACCAAGGGCGTGTGCCGTCGACGCACGTAAACGAACACCCTTCACGTGGAATTGTGCTTGTCATTATGTATAACCGAACAGTTTGTCTTTCAGCGCAACCAATTAAAAGACTACCGAAGTGAATACGTCACCCTATACATGTATATTGTCAGTTGCCAAGGCAACGGCACTACACTTAATCTGGCAGCCATGATGTTTGGAGCCAATTTTCATAGCAACACGTCACACTTCGGCACTCCATTAACTATACCCTCCTTTGTGCCTCAAACATCCAAAGAATTTTAAAGGATTTCCTTTCAGGTTTCATAGGGGAGTTGGTATGTTAACAAAAGGAAAACGTGTGTTGTTGAGGTATAGGCCTAGGGGAAGAAGGGGATGGGGAGGACTCCCTTTGTTTTATATCGTGTTGCAGGGGCGGATCCAGGAATTTTTCCAGGAGGGGGTTTTGCCACCAGGGAGAGGTTTTGCCTGTCTGATTTTTATGTCAGCTCGTTTCGGACAGACGGACACACACAAAATGCATTACATTATATTTGTTAGTGTCTGAGCAGGGAGGGGTTTTGACCCCCAAAACTCCCCCTCTGGATCCGCGCCTGCGTTGGGTATAGTTAATGGAGTGCCGAAGTGTGACGTGCTGCTATGAAAATTGGCTCCAAACATATATCATGTCTGCCAGATTAAACGCCATTGCAGAAGCACAGGGAAACGGTTCAGTGGTTTTTAGTGTAGTGCCGTTGCATAGGCAACTGACAACGTATAGGTAGTCTTTTAATTGGTTGCGCTGAAAGACATACTGTTCGGTTATACATAATAACAAGCACAATTCTACGTGACATGACAAAGGGTGTTCGTTTACGTGCGTCGACGGCACACGCCCTGGGGGTGCACCCAAGTAAATAGGCAAGATCTGTGCGCCGAGCTCATGAATATTTTGTATGCCCTCAAATTATTTTATATTAGAGAGAATTGCGAGCTGAACGAGTGTGGTCTTGTGTAGAATATGACTATCGCCGCGATGTGGGGTATTTTTTCTTCCAATTACAAACATTTTAGACACTGTAGCTCCTAAAAGTGGCCCTATTTTGTCCAGTAGCGTATGTGCCTTTGTTCCAAAATGGAAGCTGGTCTGTTTAGCAATTTTCACTGTTGCAGGGGTAGTTTTGTTTCATGTGGAAATTAGGGAATGAAAGTGACGGATTACCCCCCTAAAATTGAACAGAATTGAAAAGATGAGATTTCAATGAGTATTTTGGTTGTTGTCTCCAGACACTGAGAGAGTTGTGAGTATTTTTAAATGATTTTTGAAAATTGGGTATTTAGCATTGGTTCCTATGGGAGCCCTATTTACTGGGGTGCAACCTATAATGGCATCGTCCATTTTGTTTGTTCGTTTGTTTTGTTCTTTCCTCCAACTGTATTTAAACATGTGGGTTTGTTTACATCAAAGGTAAAAGTTGAAATAACAGGAATAATGACAATTTGAAGTCATTTTAATTTTGTAAATATATTATTTATTTAATTTCTTCAGGTTTGCATGGTGCAAGATAAATTCTGCCAATCACAGTGGAGAGAAGTTAGCCCGCAGAGCAAAACAGGTACACGTGTAGTAATGCACGGCTATCAAGCTTGTTCCCCCCACCCCCTCTCCCCGGCTGCCCCACCTAAGAGGTACGGTGGGGGGGGGGGGGGGGGGGGGGGGGGGGTGGTCCTTGTCGAGTAACAAAATCCCCACCCCTGGGGCAAAATTTAGGTGACAAAATATTCCAACCCATGTGGCAAAACATGCATGTTTCGCCATACAAATTTGATTTCTATATGCATCAAAATCCCCACCCTGGGGCATGAAAATAGTGATTGAAGCCCCACCCAAAGACCGGTGGGGTAGCTGGGGGTGGGGTTGGGGGGAGGGGGGGGGGGAGGGGGGGGAGGGGGGGGAGGGGTTGGGGGGGAACAACATGGTAGGTGCATCAGTATGTATGTACAATGTACTTGACTTGATTTGGAATAGTTTTAGTTAGCAATACTTTTCTCTTTCTATAGTGCCCCCACCCCCACATCCTCCCCCACCCCCATCCTGCACCATATTTAGTACAGCTGAACACGAACAAGATCCCGAGACCTTTGACATTCCAACATTTAGGTGGAATTTGAAGATTGAGGGGGAAAAAGCTCAGGGAGAGTGCATGTGCATTTATCATTCAATAGTGTACAAAACATGGGCGGGGCCCTATCTGGGTGAGCTTGGCATTTGGCCTCCAAGAATTTTTTTTCAAATTTTTTTGCAGAAATGTGATCAGTAATGTTCATTCTATCCCACAAGAGTACTTGTGGGCCAAGTTTCAACAACCCGGGTTATTAAAGGGTGCACCCAAGTAAATAGGCAAGATCTGTGCGCCGAGCTCATGAATATTTTGTATGCCCTCAAATTATTTTATATTAGAGAGAATTGCGAGCTGAACGAGTGTGGTCTTGTGTAGAATATGACTATCGCCGCGATGTGGGGTATTTTTTCTTCCAATTACAAACATTTTAGACACTGTAGCTCCTAAAAGTGGCCCTATTTTGTCCAGTAGCGTATGTGCCTTTGTTCCAAAATGGAAGCTGGTCTGTTTAGCAATTTTCACTGTTGCAGGGGTAGTTTTGTTTCATGTGGAAATTAGGGAATGAAAGTGACGGATTACCCCCCTAAAATTGAACAGAATTGAAAAGATGAGATTTCAATGAGTATTTTGGTTGTTGTCTCCAGACACTGAGAGAGTTGTGAGTATTTTTAAATGATTTTTGAAAATTGGGTATTTAGCATTGGTTCCTATGGGAGCCCTATTTACTGGGGTGCAACCCTGGGTACACGCATTATCGTTGGTGTTTTATTTTACGATCCCGATAAAACCCGAGACAACAGGCCAACACCGACTCCCCTACCGTGCATCGCGGGAATCATTAGAACTTTCTAATTAACACTGGCAGCCTCGTTACAGATGCTGAGCCATTAATACGTCGTGCGTCTTTTCATTTGAAATTTTTTTCACAAACCGGAAAGCACTGAGACCCTCGTTTTCGATGAGAATTTGAAATTCCTCAAGAGTTTATGTGGCATCCGCGATGCGATGGCGTAAAAAAACACTTTCAATGTCGGTCCTCATAAAGTCATAATCGTGTTGGCGTGTGAGGAATATGTGGACGGGAAACCGGTCTAAGCGAAACCTCGCTCAGGAATATTGAAACTATGACGCGTTTTATTCTATTTTAGTAACTGATAAACAACACAAAATGCGTGCTAATTAAGTTTTATACAATTTTCGTTTATAGCACAACTTATATTGCATGTATGTGTAATGAATACATTAGTTGTTATTTTAGAAAGTTATTAACGAAAAACCTTCTGGGCATGCGCGCTTAATGTCAATTCTCGCTCCAATGGGGCGGGATTTTTGAAAAAAAACCGCCGATTTCTCGCAAAAGCCTGATAGTTTGGTTGTGGCCTCTGTTGAAATGTTATATTTATGGTAAGTTCTAATTAGCCATGGTGATTTGGCATCCCCCCGGAGAGGTATTGCCGTGACGGGGGTAAAACAGCGGACTACTATGGGGATAGTTCAATAAAACTCAATAAAAATGACAGCGGGGACCTAAGGACCAGTCGCGAACTGTTTAAAGAAAGGTTTAATGATTAAGAACACCAAAATGAAACAGACCAATCAACTAATATTAATAACTGCCAAATCTTGAACTTGAAACCAACTTATAACCAACTGACATTGAGAGCAATACCAACACAGTGTAAAGCAAAAACCTAGAGTACAATCAGGGAACCGGTGTTCAGACTACGAATAATCAGGCAGGCAAAAGAAGAATTTACGCACAAAAACTTGTGGAGAGAGATGACATATCACAACTGCTCTATCTGCTGCCGGTCTGTACAATGACCACATGTGCCTGTGGTCACAAGGCCAGTGACCTCAAGGCAATAAACTATTACACAAGGGGAAAGGGGACACACTACAAAAACAAGGTCATACATTATAAAATGGGCAAAGGCCTGGGAACACAAGAGACACTAAAATCCTTACACAAGGGATGGACTCATATTAGCGATGGGACATGGATATTTACAATAATTTAAATAAGATTACATTTACTCCACTACACTAGCTGTACAAGACTTTAACACTTTCGCTGTGATGCCATCTGGACCACTGGCTTTAGGTGGATTCAATGCAAAGAGGAGCTTCTCAACTCCTTCTGTAGTAATAATCAAATTACCGATATTCGGTACTTTACTCGTGCCAAGGTCAGGAAAGTCGGTTTGTTTCTCCTTTGTAAATACTGAACAGAATTGACGATTGGGGGTTTCTGCCTTCTCCTTTGTGCTGGAAATTATATCGTTAGCGACATTAAAGGCCCAGTGGATCATTTGCAATGACCCCAAAAAGTAATCGACGAGTTTACAGGGGAAAAGTTCTGAAAGTAAAGATTGAATTAATAGCAACTATCCAATGAAAGGTTTTCGCTCAAAATGATATAATTTTACCAGAAAATCATCCGTAAAGATGAAATTATTTAGATCGTTTGCAAACGATTTACTTATTTTTGGTTCGCATCTACGCGGTCCAAAATGCATGGGCGCTGTGTACTCCGTGTGCGTGTTCCAACGCGATGCATTTTTATGGATCGCGCGCACACGCAGTATGTGCGCCACAGAGTGCATGACGCAAGCCACATAGTACCCGATCAACTGAGAACGAATATTTGAAACACCCCGCCAAGACCAGGAAAATGCATATGGATTTTCATTGTGTTTTTTTTACGTGGTACATTTGACAAATCTGAAATTTCTTCGGATGAGTTTGTTGATGTCTTTCTTTTGACTTATAATGGTTTTATTCGCAGAATCGCTCAAAAACAGATCATCTACAGGGCCTTTAAGAGGGGCGACACCACAAACTTCCTTTCTTTCGATTTGATGAAGTTCCAAAAAGGCCGGGTGTTATCAGTCTTAAGACTAGCACCAACGACATCCCTGATGTAAGAACTATGAGCTTTACGAATTGTTCTATCAATATGTCTGCGAAGTTTACGAAATCTTGCCCAGCATGAGGCAGATCCATACTTTCGGGCGTTATTATAAAGACGCTCCTTTCTATTAATGTCTCTCACTCCTGATCGAATTATTAACCCAAGGATATGAAAAATGGCTAGAGCTCATCCTTGATGGAATATGCTTCTCAACTGAACTAAACAAGGCATTCTTGAAAGAAGTGTACAATTCCTCTGCAGAATTAGATGCACTTGCAGTCTCATTCATCTTTTTGGAGAATTGATTCATGTCGCTATAAATACCGGCGAAGTTAGCTTTTGTATATAGGAAAACTTTACGTCTTGGTGGCCTTGAGATCTTTGGTTTTAGGATCGCTCCCACAATTCACCATATCATGATCGCTTATGCCACTTGCAATATGAACAAAATCTGCAGCAGCAGGTGTGTTGGTTAGACACAAGTCCAAAATATTTTTGTCTCTTGTAGGCTTTTTGACAAGTTGGTGAAGATTATGGTCATTGAAAATATCAATCACAAGTTTGCTAATGGCCGGGTACTGTCCACCCGGTTTGAAAGTTACAGTCTTCCAATCGATATCGGGAATGCTGAAGTCCCCTAATAACCAGATGCTTGCATTAGGAGGGATTTGTGAATATACTCACGGAGATTATTGACTTGATTTGAACAGTTTTTGGACGAAAGTTGAAACTTTGTAATGCTAATCATTTGTTAATTGTTTCCCCTCTTCCTGCAGGCTCCCCCACCCCTTAAGTAGAAATTTCGCGAGGGTGAGGATTTTGAGACAGAAATCAAATCTGTAGTGCAGCTGAGAGCAAAATGCGCATGTTTTGCACTCCTAGTCCTGGGTGAGGATTTTGTCACCACCTACATTTTACCCCAGGGATGGAAATGCTGTATACTTGAAAAGGGACAATTTAACCTCTTTTTAAAGTTCATTTTCATTTAACAGGTTTTCAAATTTGCGTTCAGTCAAAGTTTATTGCACCCAGTTTCGTTTTCGTGCATTCACGTTCCTAGTTTTCAGTCACGATTATTCCTTTTTAAAGGCATCCAAGACTATCCATTCTAGGCTGAATTTCTAATTTTATTTTCAAATTAATTTTTTTCGTTGATGAATAATCAATTTCAACATTTGAACCCCGTATTTAAATGCAAATTTGGCCTATTTTATTAATTTGCATACTTTTCTTTGATTGGAACTTGTTAATCAATGGATTATTGAGTTTGTCAATAGACTAAAGTCAGTGGCCATGGTAATTGGGGCTATAAACATGCCTTGTAATCTGTAAAAACTAATGAAATCGAATGGCTCTTTTTGAATGCATGATGTAAGGGAACATCCATTTTCAACTGAAATCAGATGAGTTGGATGTTTAAATTGAATGATCTGTTTCCTAAAATTGGCCGGGCATACATTTACTTCCACAATTAAATACGACTGTCATTTGACAATTCATTCGACGTTTGACGTAAGTGCAAACACCGTCGCGCTTTTGTCGCACCTAAATGAATTGCATTCGACACGGCAGAAGCACGACGTTTGATCATAGGCCTACACCAGACTGAAAAAAAAATGGGTTAATTTTTCCCAACTGTTTACCCAACATTTCTTCAAATATCAACATACCCATCTTTGGTGCGCAAAATAAATACTAGCGCTGGGAGTTACCGTTTATTTTTCTAAACGTTTAAACGTCAATTTAACGTTCGTTTAAACGTTTAAACGAATAGTAAACATAACAAAAGGTAAAACCTATTACCGCGCTCGCAATAAAAAGTTCTTTGACCTGGTATCATGTGCGTTCGCGCAGCACCACTGACACTTTATTGAATTGGAGCATACATGATGCAGGCCACGAAAGTTCAGCTAGGCTTTGCTGTAATTAATTGGATACTTTCGAGAAGTCACTCAAACCCAAAGTCAGCAACCAATGAGAGAATGGAATCAATAACAGTTCCAACACAACTACGATCGTCGGCTCTGCAGTGTTTACGGCCGCCCTGCTTTGAATTCAACTTGCAAGATGAAACCGAAAACCATCAGTAAAATCGCTTCCGTCCGCGAACGCAACTACAGGTACATCTTCGGCTTGAAACCACAAAGGTTACCGACCGTTGGGCTCATCACAGCGGTATGCTGCCCGATTCTTTCAGAACAAAACTGCCTCTTTAGAAATTTCCGGCGGCGCAAAACGGCCATTAGATCTTTGAAAAAGGGAGGATCGTTTTTTCACAAGTTGGTTTCGGATATCCGTTTAGCATTTTTCTAAACGGATAGTTACATTTCGGTCGTTTAAACGTTTAAACGTTTACACGTCGCAGCTCTAATAAATACCCAACTGGTGTTGGGTAACTGCTTTACCCAACCCTTGGTTATTGTAATGTAAAATTTTGTTTAAATTTAATCAACCAATGTGCATATCCAATTCAGGGGCGTAGGCTGGGGAGGGGGGGGGGGGGGATCTCTACTGCTGTCGAAAACGAAGGCCTGAAACATATGCCAAATTGAAGAAAACAATTACCCCACTGAGCGACTTCGAACCGACCACACAACTTGACGACTTCGGCTCGTCAGGAGTTGGAGTTCCGCTTTCATAAAAAATCCCCCCCCCCACACCCCCACCCCCTCCCCCCCCCCCCCCCCCACCCCCCCCCCCCCCCCCCCCCCCCCCCACCCCCCCTCCCCCGGACCAAACCAGACCAGCCTACGCCCCTGCAAGTTACGGTTGAGACATCAACAACTGGTTTTGTTTATCTATTTTGGTTGTAAATTGGCTTTTATATGCAAAAGTACATCCACAGAGCACAAACAGCTATCAAAATATCAAAATGCTTGCGTGACTAATGAAAAATGCCAAGATTACTTGACGAAAAGGATTTTGCGCCCATCTGCGCGGGTCAACATGCACATCGAGGTCAAAGCTTATACTTTGAAAAAACTAACTTACTGTGAAATACATAATTACAGTACAATACTTCACATTTAACAGTATCTTTTTACAGTGTAATTATCCAACGTTTGGGTAAATGAGCATGGCCAATAGTTGTTTAAATTCAATTACCCAACCTAACACTGTTTGGGAAAAAATGCAATTTGTTGGTTAAATTCATCCAATGTTTGGTAAATGTCAAAGCCAATATTGTTGGTTACCATTTTACTAAGTGTTGTTCTCTCCTCCACAACTTGTCCCAATAAATGTATAGGCACAAGGATAAGCTAAACGTTGGACATCTGCCGACCAATGATTGGTGTTTTCACATCGTACTAAAGGACACTTTTAAAACGAACTAAGTTGATTCTTTTGGCTTTTTTAATTATTATTAAACTGCAACAAAAATATTGGATGAGACCATACATTGCATCCCAAATACACAGAAAGACTTTATCTACAAAACTATCATGGGAATAGCGAAATGGAATTTATGGGAGTACTCTCTGAAAGCCGCCTTTTCTTCATTTCCTTGAACATTTTTTTAAACGCACCAGACAGGGCCGTTATACAAGCTGCTATACAAATTTAAAAGTATGCGGCGGTTTCTCGAATGCGGCGTACTATCTTGTGTTAATAAGTCCCCCAATAAACTAGAGACAAATGTCATGAGTGTATAATTTGCTCAGCATTTTAATACTTTTAGCACACGGTATAATAAGTTCCCAATAAATGGACACCCTTTGACCAATGTGACCAACGTTGGTCGCTTGGATGGTTTACCCAACAGAACATTTTCTGCATGTTGAGGAAATATGACTCAACAAATATCGAAATGATTTTGCTCAACCTTATTTTACTCAGCATTGTTTTGCATTGCAGCGAGTGTTAAAATACATTATGTTGCAACTTGTTCTAGGTCAGGCAACATTTTCCTGTAAAATGAATAGACTACGAGACAAATTTCACGCAAGTAGGACGAATCAGAAACGCTGTCAATATACTGCACAGCAACTGAAATCCATTGGTGACTTGTTTAAATTCAAATTGAGAACTGGGCTCGTCGCTGTTCGGGGACGAAATTAAAGTATCGTTCTAGGGAATTTGCTAAAATGACTGGGAAATCCTATATTAAAATATAATTTATAGCTCCCTCGCAACTCTCTTGCATACGGCCCAGCTATACGATTGGACTAAGTATCCAACTGATGTCAAAACATCTGCGGCCAGGGTTACACTATATGAACCCAATAGGCGGGGATGCGCTTCAAATAAATCTGACCGTCAGATTTTTGATTGTGTTTGCTATTTTTATCTCGGCTCTTCTTGCTTCTCTAATAATTGTGTGCCTTAAATGCGAAAATAAACAATGAATCACGCACTTAGTGCGCAGCGCATTTCAGAGGAAACTGACGGCAAATGATACAGGAGCAATATTGTGGTATTTGGGTAGTCCTTGCCCATTCAGGTATGGGAGAAACTTTCAACGTGGGAACTTAAGTTACATTCTAGAGCAAAGCTGGAGTCACGCATTTCCACCCTCCAAGGTTGTCCTTTCTTACGGATGATTTTATATCACAAACAAGAAATCTTTAGCCGAGGCCCACGCACCGTTAGAGTATGTGGAATACAAAACGTTTCCGATGAAACCTTTGTCGTGCTTTGTCAATAGGTTATCGAAACGTGAATGATACCTTATGAAAGGCTGTTCCATTTCCCATATTATCTCAAATGCCCCCAATGCCAAATAAAAACGGATGGTTTTAAAATAAAGAAATCCGGCCGTTCGGTCCCCAATGTGATATTTATTGTTAGAGAAATGTTTTCTCCATATCTTCACGTCACTAGGCCAGATCTTTTTGTTCACCGGCTTTGACCTATCTAGTCCGGCTGATATTTTATTTCCGCAAGCTAAGTTATAAGCCTTTTGACATCGGCATTTCTGAACTTTCATATCATATGTATGAAAGAACGCTTGTGTAAAACCCATCGGGATATGGCAACACCCCAATTATTTTTAGTTGTGTGAAGAAGTTGACCAACGCCCGTGTTTTCAAACAGCGATTTTGTTTTTCAAAAGAACCTGTCGATCTGATTGCTGCTTCCACACCGTTTTACATCCCGTATGAGAATTATACTGTTAATTGCTGTTGTGCCAAAATGGATTTTCTCTGCATTAATTTATTGTGTTTCCTAAGCAAGTAGGGGAGATCCAGGAGAGTTGAGCCATTTTTTTCTATTTGGCCAATATGTCTCTATATTTGTGAGTTGGGCGGAAAGGTTTATATTCATATTGAAGTACAACTATTATGTTACTCTATGGTCAGGGGTAATGCTATACCAGATGATTGCATATTGCATCAATATTTCATTCAACAAAATTTGTCAAGTGGCACAAGTCTCCTGCAAGGTGAGGAGAGTTGAGCATATCCTTAAGGAGAGTTGAGCCACCCTGAGGAGAGTTGTGCCACTCTGAAAATGGTAAGAAGCAAAGCCATGTTTAGCTTGTTAATGGCCTGGTGCAAACTGTAGGTGTGAAAGTCATGTGTGGGTCAAGGGTCGGGATTGTTTAAATGACATTTGCACACAGTAAAATAATGTATGGGATGGGCGTTTCTTATCCTAAACATCTTTGACAAGTCCATGGTTAAAAGATGGGTAGCTGGGACACTATAGCGTGCAACAAATTACAATATTAAAGATCATACAGGTACCTTCACAATCACTTCTTTGAGAAATGATTAATCATGTAAAAAAGCTTTTTAAAATTATAGCAACATTTCTTTAGTGGCACTTTATTCCTGTAGGTTACTCAATGTCCTCACATTTTAAACGATAGCTAAATACAAATGGCAAAATAGCCATGAGAAAAGACAATCATAACAACTATCAAACTTCATACAAAATAAGTAAAACTCTTCAAGTTCCTGCTGTAGTGCAGCTCAACTCTCCTGGATCTCCCCTACTACACCCGCTGTTATTTCACTTGTTAAAATTAATGTTTGTGAAGATCGTTTGCGCTTTCCCAACTGCACTTATGTAGCCATCAAAAGATATTGTCAAATAAAAATTTTGATTTCCAACTAAAATAAACACTTGTAATGCAGTTTAGTATAATTATTCTCCATCTTTGCTATGTAGCTTGTACGCTAAGCAAAGAAACAAAGGCGTATAGGCCTATAAGGATTTTATAATAGATTCATAACGATCTATTGATTGCTTTCCGGTGACGTCACCCCTGCCACCATTTTGGTTGTCATTTTTCATGATCCACGTACGTGGCCCGAGTGATAACCGACAAAAGAGAAAGAAAAGCGTTATGGTGCACTTACCTCTGTTGCTTAACCTTGCTTATGTTGTTGCGCCATGGCTGAGTGCATGCTCAATAGACCTTTATCACGGTGCGGCCATCTTCCCTTTTCTCCTATTAAAATGAACGTAACCAAAGCGAGGCTTTGCAGAAAAAAAAAAAAAAAAATAGTTTGGTCCCGTTTTGAAAATGTTCATTGTGTGCATCACAATGACACATGCGCTGCGCGATCAAGAGAGCGCGCAGTGTATCTGTGACGGGAGAACACATGCGCTATCGCGCGTAGCGCAGACACACTGATCGTGCCCGACACGTAGGCTAGGCCTACTCTAGGGAACAAGACAAAGATGGACGCACCGTGATAAAGGTCTTATCGCAGGCGCGTGCGTGCGGCATCTTCGAATGAAAATACGCTGGTAAGTATTTTTTACGCGTGTTTATGTGCGTCTATTGGCGCGCGCGTGTACGCGTGTGACCGCGTGACCCTTGACCACCAAACATTTCCGGATGTTCTACGTCACGGAAAGCAATCAATAAAGGAACCAGAAAGCCAAATAATTATGATACCCCGAAAATGAGAATACAGTACATGTATATGCCAAGAACAAAATATTGATACGTTTAATTGGCTTAATCAATGCCAAATCTATTCCTGCTTTATGTAGCTTATCCAATAAGGAGGGGTTTGTAAAAATTGGTTCTAAAATATATTTCAGATTTGTAATTTATTTTTTCCTCCATACAAATATACACAAAACAATACGAATTAAAAGGCAAAAAAATAACCATCTTGCCTTCGTGGGTTGCATATCCACATTGTAGATTTGTGCTTTTTAATGGACAACAATATTTGGTATTTTATGCGCAATCTACGCATTCTTTCGAAAACATTGGAGTTTTATTTTGACAGCCAATCCCACATTTTTAGCCCCATTTCGTAGTTTCCTTACCATAATTTACCTCGTGTAATCAAGGTCCGTTGTGAAAAGGATGGCAACATTCTAGTTTTCTCGTGTCAGGGCCAAGTTTCCATGGCAGCAGTAAGTATTTGTTTTCATATGCTGATTCACAATAGGCCTATAGTGAGGTGTCAGACAGATATTTTCTCAAAAAATTTCCCATGTCCTAGTTTAGAACAACTTCGCACCTTCTATATACCACAGTGGGAAAAACGAAGGCAGGGGCGCTTTGTCGTCTAACCGACTCCCGACAATACGCACATTGTCAAACATATTCAGGCGTACTAGTACCCGGCAATACGGAGCCGAGTGTCATCTCTAGACCGGGTCATTGTCAACCTGGCACAAGGACAGAGCTGTCATCTTTTTTTTTGGAGTCTCCGAATTATTCGATAATACTCTGCGCTTATAATCGGGTGTTGTGCTGAAGTGAGCTATCTTGAGCAGATAGCTTACCCAACGTGTAGGCCCTACCATGGCCAACGTGGCTGTTCTTCTAACACTGTTTGCTCTAGTCGTGACTAAGCTGGCTGATGCACAATGTAAGTCCGTTTTGTTTTAAGGCTCCATTACATCATTTGCAGTGACCTAAAAATTTAATTTATGAGTTGACAAGACAAACCCGACAAAAGTGTTGATAGCAATGGTAACAAACACCACATTATTTTCGCCCGTGTAAAAATAGGGTTTGTGGGAGGATTGACAAACTGATGAAGGCCGGTGCTTATAAAAAAAAAAACAATCGTTTACAAACTTGTTTTTATTCATTCAACACAAAAAAATGCAATGATGGTCTTTAAAGGTTTTATAAAGCAGTGCATCTATGTGGCTGAAAATCTACACAAAAAGAGTTTCATCTGCAAATGATGTAATAGGCTCTTAATCATTGTTTCATTTTAGTAGAACCATTACTTAAGTACTGTTATTTTCCACACAAATGGGGTCGTAACAAAAATAGTGTCGAGAAAATTGTCCTGCAAGTTTTGTCCTGCACAAATTAAGCAATAAATGCGCGGACCAGAAACGCGTTTTATACGGACATCACCGTGAGACATTGTTCAGAAATTATTTCAGTGTATAACTCTCTACAAGGAACAGCATATCTTTGTACAAGACTAAATAACAATCGCGTTAAAATATTTCGTTAAAATTTGTATAGCTAGGTCTATAATAAACATCCATCTCGCTCGAATTCATAAGAAATACATTCGATGTGAAAATATGTAGTTGTGCGACTGTGATTATAATGCTGCATTTGCCTGCATGGTTCGTAGGCCTATTCATTTTTTTTCAGTTTTGTGTAAATATATTCACATTTGTTCGGCTAGCCATCCAGAGTGAAACTGCATAAAGCATCGAATCCTCATTCAATTTGGCACACGATATGAGTTCACACGGTGTTTCGTTCTACTCATGGCTTTAGCACGGGGGTGGGGGTAAAACGCGGCAAATTTGTGTTTTTTGACACAAAATGTTCGGTGGTAATATCGAGCTCAGATACAGATTCATCCAACTGTAGGCTATATTTGTTTTGGGATTATATATTTAGAATCAGATGACTGTCTAAAACCCGTTGTCACGGTAATCCGTGAAGCCCGACTTGAGTGCTCGACCAACAAATTGAATAAACTAGTTTAGCAAAAACAAACACGGTCGAGTTTAGTCTATTAGTATACTCTCTAAATCTGAAAGAGTGAAACTATGGGGAAATTTAGCTCTCTAAGTTCAAATTGAAAAATTTTTGAAAATTGGGACCGCTTTCAGTAACAACTCTATTCTATTCTTGTTCGCGTACATAAAGCGACAGTCCACATACGTGTACGGTAGAGCGCGGTGCTATACCGTAAAATCGAGGGTCGACGGTCACTGTCCCCACGGTACAACACGGCAGAACGCGGTAGAACACGGTGTCAACACGGCTCTACCGTGTGTCTGCCGTGTTCCCACCGTGTTCCAAACACGATCTGCCGTGTTATAACCGTGGTCTACCGTATCTCCACCGTATATCTACCGTGTTGCAACAGTACTCAAGCGTACGTACCTCCCGGTAGAACGTGGTGTCTACACGGTGTCTACACGGTAGCCCCGGCGCCAACACGGTGTCCACACGGTAGAGCCGGCGCCAGCACGGTAGCGCACGCGTGGTAGAGGCGACGCAGCCGGTACAGTGCGGTGTCTGTGCGGTGAATTCTTAATTTTTAAACATTTTAAAAATTAGAAATCCGTTTCCCGGCACAGCGCGGTAGCCCACGGTACAGCACGGTAGAGCGCGGTAGACGCCGATCTTCGGCGCCCACGGTGCCGATACCGGACAGTGCTCTATAGTCCGGCAGCCACCAGGCTCAACCTTGTTTTGGGGTCTATAGTTTTTTTTTATAATGGATTATGGTTCCTGAGATACCCAAATTGACCAAACATAAAACTGTTACTCTGTGGTATTGAGCAATTTTAGATATAGGCAAAAAACAAAAGGCCGCCAAAAACCTGGTTTTTGAAGAAAATAATCATTTTAAGAGTACATTTGCGTATGATAGCCAAATAATTTGCATTTATTTCTCAAAGGCAAATGTCTAAAACAAACCCAGATGTTATACACAATCTCATATAACTTAATTTGCATATTCAATATGGCGCCAGCATTGTCTATTTGAGCTTAATTTGCATAATGTATACGGCGGCCACATGTAAATTTATGAACTGAAGGCATTAATAGTCATTTATCAGAGGGATCTGAAGTGCCATAAATATAATTTTCTAACCATTGTAGTGCAATACTCTCTTCTCTATAAAGATAATAAAAATAAAATCTCTGAGTCCCACAGGCAAGGATAAAAAATTCAGTAAAGTAGGTTATATTGCTAGTGCCTTGGTTCATAAATAATGAATACAATCTTATTATTGTTATGTTATTAATGGTAAATTAGTCTCTTCACTGTTTTCTTTTAATATTACAACTCATTTCGTTATTATTTCCCTCAATGTGTTAGTTTCCAGTATTTTTTTCTAATGTATATATTTCATACAACAAATAGGTTATTATTCACTTGATAATGTGTGATACTTCATATCACATGCTTAACAACAACGCACTTTGGCTTTACAACATGAAATGTTAACGATATTACTTGAAAACTTAAATAGATGAAACTAAAAAAAATATCTGCTGATACCATTTGTAATCGACACTGCGATAGTTCTTTATGTTTGCTGATATGTGACCCGCTCTGCGAAAAAGGGTATTAAGTCGCGCTGGCTATAGTATTCTTTTTGCGACCATAAGAAGAAATCTGTGGCATTTCTACGCTCATTAACACAAAAGAAATTCAGGCGTAACGCAGACATTCCAGGGAGAACACAGACATTCCAGGGGGAACACAGACATTCCAGGGGGAACACAGACATTCCAGGGGGAACACAGCCATTCCAGGGGGAACACAGACATTCCAGGGGAACACAGACATTCCAGGGGGAACACAGACATTCCAGGGGGAACACAGACATTCCAGGGGGAACACAGCCATTCCAGGGGGAACACAGCCATTCCAGGGGGAACACAGCCATTCCAGGGGTAACACAGACATTCCAGGGGGAACACAGACATTCCAGGGGGAACCAGACATTCCAGGGGGAACACAGACATTCCAGGGGGAACACAGACATTACAGGGGTAACACAGACATTCCAGGCGGTATCTCGGCAACGCCAGGAATTTCCATTGTGTTTTGGTATTTTATTGAGCGTGGATTTGCCGCGGATTTCTTTTTGTGGTCGTAAAAAGAATACTAGCCAGCGTGACTTAATACCCTTTTTCGCAGAGCGGGTCACATATGGGATCACGCATCCACGTCTTCCTGAGACTGATTTACATTGTTTGCTTCTTTAGTTTGGTCGTTCAGGCATTTCATAGATGCATTACAGGCACAAAACATTGTGCATGAGAGTTTGGCCTTGTTGCACTGACAATACTAATACCTAAGTCACAATAAGCGGAGGCCGGGCGGCGTGTGCGATTTATAGGCATCGGTCGGGCGTGTAGAGGTCGGCGAAAGATCGCGCGATTGGGCGGTCACAGTCACAATTAAAAGTGCCCCGCACGCTGCCATGACGGAATGGGGTCGATTTTTTTGGCCCGTTTATCGGCCGGTGTCCGGCAGGCACTCGTCCGATGTCCTGCCTATGTCACTGCGATACCCCGGCCGATGTCTGGCCGATTTCCGGCCGGGCGCCGGGCGGGCTGACGGCGTCTGAGCAGCGTCTGGGCGGCGCCTGGGCGGTGCCTGGCCGATATATGGATTGTCTGGTTGTCTAAAATTTGGCCCGGGAGCCCGCCCGATGTGTGCGATGCCCTGCCGGACATCGGCCAGGCATCGACCGATTTATTGGCGATCAGTTTGCGATGCGAAACGCCGCACCAGGTTTTAAGTCCGAGTTAAAAGTAACTCGATGCCCGCCCGATGCCAAAAAATTACCCGGCAGCCGCAAGGAGTCCCGTGGGGCCCCGGCCGAAAATGCCTACAAATCCGTCGCAAACTCTCGCAAACCAATCGCAAGCTAATTGTGACTGGGGTATAACTCGGGCAAAACACAGGAACAGAATTTATTGGACTCATCTAGGATAGGCTATTGTATATTACATCTACTGTGTGCGTGTGGGGGCGGGGCGGGGGGGGGGGGGGGGGTGGGTGGGTAGGGCGGGGGGGGGGGGGGGGGGGGTGGGTGGGTAGGGCGGGGGGGGGGGGGGGGGGGTGGGTGGGTAGGGCGGGGTGGGGGGGGGGGGGTGTCTTGACATTTATAACATTGAAAAGAAAACTTAAACCTTACAACATTGAAGGGTTAGCATATGGGCTTAGATGTACATTGTGCCTCAACATTGAATAATGTTAGACTTTTTTTGAAGAGTAATTTTCTTTGTTGTTTTAGATGTAGGATTAACATAAACCATGGAAAAGGCAGCCATTCTGAAAAGAACAGAGTGGATGTTCCTCTAGAATTTGAAGTAGATGACTCTACAACTTTTCTTATACCTATCTTGTAAATTTGATCTCAATACAGGCCATTTTAATATCATTTTAATGGGATGGGTGGCCATTTTGACAAATGGTTGCCATGGCAACTGTATTAAAATGTGATATTGGTATAATCCATATTTCTTGTGAGGCTATTGGATACCTCTGTATGATTTGTTGTCATTCTGTGACCTTTTGAACAATTCTAAAGCATTACAGCCACATTATAACAGAGCAATTGGTGCTTTTAATTAGCAAAAAAACACAATTTGGCGGCCAATTTGTTTTTGGCCGAAATAAAAATTGCCTCAATGCTGACAGAGTAACAGTTTTCAGATTTGTCAAACAGAGGGTCCAGACTATCATAATCCGTTGAAAAAAAAACTATAGACCCCAAAACAAGGTTAGGCCCAAAATCTGAAACAACAAAGAAAATTACTCTTCAAAAAAGTCTAACATTATTCAATGTTGAGGCACAATGTACATCTAAGCCATATGCTAA